>CAWUFW010004046.1:0-1200000 GCA_963921515.1 Calotriton arnoldi
CAGACTAGGGGCCTGATTACGAGTCTGGTGGGAGGGATAGATGCAGGGGCACAACATGTGCCCTCCTGTGTGCATGTACCCCAGTTCCTGCATGGCATGCACTTTACAGTCCACGCCGTGCAGGAACTGTTTTTGGCATTCCCAAGAGGTGCCCATTTTCAAAGACACCACCGTGGGACCGCCAAAAACAGCGCGCCAGGATACAAGGGAACTCATAATCTGGCAGGCGGTGCAACCACAGGTTTAGTGATTGGGGAGAGGGCCGTCGGCGTGGCAGTCCGCTCCTGCACCGCCAAACTCGTAATTACTCCCTAAGAAGCATAAAAAAGAAAGAAACAAGGCTCCAGACCTTTTCTATCTATGCAACCAGGCTCAGGAACAACATCTATCTATCCAATAACTTCACCCCCAACACTATCTACTGTAATGTAGGAAAGATTTGAAGATATACTTATTTGAAAAAGAACACAATATCACAATGCAGTAACATTCTACTAACCATCTACCAATCCTATCACTTGTTGACAATAAGTATGCTTGCCTTTCTTGGACCTGACCAGAACTTCTGTACTTTTTGGCCAGATTCCTGCTATATAAATAGTACATATATACATACGTGCATAAATGTTATAAACAGCATACTACTTTCTGCAATGATACATCTCACTAAATGCTACTTTGCAGAATATTCATAACCTGCAAGCACCACTTGTTAAAACAGCAGTGAAACTGTATCAAACAATACAGTAGCAGAAGAAAGTATTTAAAAATGAAATGGGTGTTTTTAATCCAATAGCACTTACAAAGAAGGCTGTATCAGCCTACACATTGTACGGAGATAGGTGCTGCCAACCATAAAATGAAGGACTCTGATATGTCCCAAATGCTCATTATTCAGTAGAGCATTCATATGGTAAAAGATAGACACATTGGATTCTGGCATACACCACTGATTTATTTCACGGACACCAAACTCTGCACAACAGATGAGGAACAATTGAGCATGTGCATGTCACAAACTACCAGCAGTCTACAAATGTTAGGATTAACGCATTTTGTTCTTCACTTCTTGTAGACAAAATCAGCACATCTGTCTTTAATAGCTGCAAACTTTTTAATTACTTGAACATTAAAGTCTGGAATTCTCTTAACAAGGTCTTTCTCTATGGAGAGTATTGTTAAAGCATTTAGTCTTTCCTCAATCATGGTGTTCCATAAGAATGTCTTAGTTCTGTTTAAAAATGAAAAACAATGTTCAGATTCTGCTGTTGTCATGGGAGTAATTATGAGCACTTTTAGTAAAACCAGAGTCTCTGAGTGATTTCTCCATATTAAGCTTTTAAATTAAAGCGAGCAAAGGAATGTTACCAGTAGCCTGTCGATATACATGCATACCGTATAGTGGAGTTAATTCAGTTCTCAGATTTTCTTTGTTGAGCATAGGATAAGGTTCTACAGCCTGATTCAGTGCTTGTTCAGGGAAGAAAATATTTTTGCAAACTATCACTTTGCAGTAATGTGACACTCACCAAATGCTAGGTAAATGAAAAATGTTCCTTTGCATGCACAGCTATAGTGTCACATATTTCCTTTACACTTTGGACGATGCTGCTTATGTTTTTCATAGGGTTTGAAAAACTAGAATCTTTTGGCAGTCTGCTATTTAAATTGTCAATCCCTTCTCTGACTTTGTTCATGCTGGTGACAAATTGAATTGTAGCTCTTTGTAATAATACAGTGCCTATTTCACGCTATTGTAGCTGGTTATATAGTATGTCAACATGAGGCATTATTTCATGAAACAAAAACAGAAAGAACTAGAAATCTGTCTTGTAGTGTTCTTGCAAGGCCAAAGTCCTCATTTTCACTTTTGGAGTCAAATTCACTACTGGCTTCTATGGTGTCGAAACATTTCTCACGATCAACCCTATATTCACATATGAGGATGATTGTGCATGAGTATGTAAAAGTTCCAATGAGTTGCAGATTCCTTTGGAAGTCTTCTGGCCACAATGTCCTGAAATACTTTGGTTCTTTTTGGTGAACATGAGAAGAATGCTGCCATTCCTTCTACATCCAAAAAGCAATTTCAGCCTCTGAGATCTTTCTCACTGGTTGTTGCATAATAAAATTAAGCTGATGGGCATAACAGTGCACGTAATGGACATTAGGGTACACATTTCGAATTCTTTTTTGTACTCCGCCAAAATTCCACTCATATTTTTTGCACTGTGCAATTAGTTTTTCCTTTGGAGTGTGTTCTGGGAAGATTAAGATGAGTTCATGGAGTATAGCTGCAGCAATGGTTTCTGCAGTGGAATCTCTCAAATGTGTGAATCCGTAGAATCTCTCCACCACTTTACTGTCATTGTTAACATGCCAAAAGATTAATACGGACTGAGTTTCAGTGGCCACATCAGTGGTATTAGCAGCCTGACTAGCTACAAGGTCTGTGGTTTTTAACTGTTGGACAATACAGCTTATTATAGTCTCTAGCATGCACTCAAAACGTTCATTTTGTATGGTTTTAGATGTGCCCTTTAAGACTGTAGCACTTGCTAAATGTGCTTCCATTTCACTGCCTATGCTCGCATTGAAATGTAAAATGCCTCTGAATATACCAGGTTTTGGGGAAATTTCAAATTCATCATGCCTTCGTTCAAAAGCGCCACAGAAACACATACAATCAATTATTTTTGGCTATATTTGTCTATTCCTGTCAACTGCTTCATTTTGTTTCTTGAGTGCTTTTCAGTATGTATCACGTATGTGGGCTTCAATGGGTGTGTCTTCCAACATTCCCAGTCTTGTCATGTTTTCCATATTGATTCTAAAGTGTGTATGCTTCTTTTTTTATTCTGACCAATACTTCAAGTCTGTTACTCCTTTATTTGTCCAAGGAATATCACCACCAAACAGCAAGCAAGGGAATCAGACCAGAGAATTTATTGAAGTACTCCCTGTAAGCCAAACAACATTTGTGTAGCAGGAGCTTGAGAATGTATGTTTATACGTCTTCACTCTGTCTTGGGTGGTTTGATTACGGGGAGGCTGGCATCCTTTGAAAGTGGTGAGGTGAGCGAAGTACCCCACTGCATCCCAAAACACAAAATTAAACAATCCCTCCCTCGAAAAGCCCAAACTAAAACAACCCGACCCTCCAAAAGCACAAATAAAAACAACAAACCCCTCCCTCCAAAAGCATAAAATAAAACATAAACATAAACTAAACTACATGCATTACACATTGATATAAATTAAATAGAATTCAATTGTACTTACTCACAGGCTGGGCGTCCTCCTTGGTGCTCTTCTGCAGTCTGTCTGTAGCACAAAGAGCTCCCCTATCCAAATCCCCAAACCAATCCAGACGCTGCTCTCATACTGTTACCAGCCTTGGAGAAGAGCCAGGATTGGATGGAGCGGGTTGGCTGGACACTCCTTCAGGTCTTGGAGACCTGTGTTCGCTCTCCACTCAGCTGTCTAAGACCTCTCCGGTTGGAGAGGTGCAAAGTGTGCTTGTCAGGAGTTCCTTTGGCAATGGCAGTGCCACAGAAAAAAGTAAGCACAGCACTGCAACATGCTTAAATAATTTTAAAGATTTAAGTTAGTGCCAGTGGACTTTACATTTACAAGCACAACACAGGCTAGTTAAGCAACATGTGATGCAACATATGATATCAAGTCTGTTTGGCAACACTGTGACACACTATAAAACACTATTCAACAGAATTGGAATTCAATCTTATATTTTTTACCTTGCTTTTTATGCTTTTTTAAACCAGGCTTAGTGACTGACTGTCTCCGAATCCGAGTGCCAGAGCCTTATCCACTGCCGCCTTTCATTTCACAGTTTCAGCCATGGCCTGCGACTGCGAGCCAAGGTCAGGAGCTGCAGTTCAGAGCTGGGAAGTTTGTTGAGGCTGCTCTCCTCCACCACTCTTCATGCACAATGCTGTTACTGGCGCGCTGCACACGAAAGGGAGAAGGAGAGCAAGGAATAGAAATGGCCAAATACTGCATAGCTTCATAATAAAGCCTTGCAGTGATTGGCTTTTGTTACGGCATGGACCTGAATTCTTCCCCCACGCTTAAGCTGCCTCAGTAGGAGTCAGACCACAACAAGAGGCCTAGTAACCTCTTGGCCTAAGCCAATCCAGGTGCTGCTCTCTTGCTGTTTTTAACAGTTTTTAAAATGTTTTTACATGAGAACAGCGCCCAGATTGGCTTGGTCAGGCAAACCCAGCGCTCATGTCCAGGGGGCTGACCCACTATTTATGTTGCCCCCTTTCCTCCCTTGCTCCCCAACAGAGGAACCGTCATTGGCTCTAGATGCCTTAGACCAAGATTTGGTGAAGGGCTGTATCTGCGAGGTTCCTAATCTAAACCTAATATATAAGGCCCTTTTCTGAGGACGGACTAGCAGGTCAAGAAATGGCTCCCAGCGAGGTTCGGGTTTTAGTGCCAAATAATTTGACAGGAGGACACTTTTCATGGCCTTGTGCTTTTGCCACGTGTAGGTCCAGTATTTCTTTCTTACCATTTGCCAAGTGGCTTTATTAATCTTCTCTGGATATTTCCATAAATCTGGGCCATCTATTGAAGTCAAAATGTGTTCAACGTGTCTGAACCAGTGTAGGCTGTTACATTTCTAACTTCTCAGAAGATCCAGCAGGGTCTTCCGAAACACCACAAGGGCTGGAGTAGTCCAGGCTCGGAACCAGTGGCTTACAGGATGAAAGGCAATGAAGTCTTTCAAGGTTACCATCCCCAGCTATGTGCTTAGTATTGCCATTGGAGGTCCCAGGCAAAGGTGTAATAAATGTCTCAAAAAAGGCATTTACCAGGTTTTGTAAAACTTGCACGTTTATGTGCCCTAAACTTCAGCGCCGTAGGAGCTTGGTGCCACAAATTTTGTTTTGAATACAGTTAATGCTGGCTTGATCAGGCGGTTTCCGCAACAATTTCCAAATCTCCATATTGCTCCAGCTTTTTGGGACAATATTGTTTTAGACTTGGCTACTTGGGCTCCCCAACTAAGCCGCTCATCAATCTGGATGACCAGGTAGTCATATGTTTTGACCAGCTCTATGGGTTTTCCATAGATCCTGAAAGTTGACATTAACTTGGGTTTGGGGTTTATTACCATGAATTTTGTTTTCTCCTTGTTGATGGGTAATTTCCTTATCCAGCAAAATGATTTGAAGCCTCCTAGGAACCAGTGCATGCAGTTCTGTGCATGCTAAGATTATAGATTGCCTGCAAATAGCAGGATTGGAATGTGCTCATTCTCCAGTTTCGGTACATCAAGGCCTAGGTTGCTAAGGTTGCTAAGGTACTTCCCTATATCATTGCTATAGAACGCAGCCCTGCCTAACTCCTGTATGTTTGTCAAATGCGTCTATGCATTCAGCCCATGCATCCGTATTTTATTGTTGCCGTATTGGCATTATGCGGATTGGTTAGGGGCCTCAAGATATTGCTGGGGACATCTTACTCCCCAAGATGCTCCAGAGAACTGATCGATTAACACTATTGAAGGCTGTCTTTAGGTCTATAAAGACCATGTAGAGGAGGGAGTTTCACAGGGTAACATACTTTAAATAGATCATATACAATTTCAGGACTTGGTCAATTGTGCTCTGCGCGAAACCCAGTCTGGAGGTGGGATATGATGTGATTTTCTTCCATCCAGGACTCTAGGCAAGTCAGCAGCAATTTGCCACAGATTTTTCCTACACCGTCTAGTAGAGAGATTAGTCGATAATTAGTAGGATCATCTCTCCTCGCTTTCTTGTGGATCAGCACTATTATGGAGGAACTCCAGGAGTCTAGGACCAGACCTTCTGTCATTATAGCATTATTTAAATGCCAATGTTAGGGGATCACAGCCATGTATCTAGATTGTTTGGAACACATGAAACTTTAACTGGACCTGGGACTTTACCAGAATTTTGCTGTTGGATGGCTTTGGCTTCTTCCATCTTGTTAAAAGCATCTTCTGTGTTATGGCACTGATGCAGAAGGGCTTTAACTACATCTTGTCTCTTCGTATTTAACCACATGCCCTTTAACGTCGTACGCTGACAAAATATCGACACTCAAAATATCCCCAAACAAAAATATTGTGATCAAAATATCGATGTCAAAAATATCTACATCCTAAACTTATAATGGTAAGTACAAAAATATAGAAAAAAATCGATTTCATAAATATAGTTGTACAAAATATAGTTTTTATATATATACAAAATAAATGAATACATGTTAAATATATGTAAAACAAAATAGATTGAATATACATTTTAACAAATATAATAAATACACTAAATTTAAACTAATAATTTCAATGTATTTTATAATTTTAAAATTATATAAAAATTTAACAAATAAATATATATATATACACATATAACAATCAAATAAAATCGATTTAAAAAAAACATTCTATTATAAATTAAAACATTAAACTATTTAAAAATCTTTAAACTTAAATTTCCCACTCCAGTCAGTGCAACAGTAGGGAAAGTGTTGGATAGCGAAGGAGTAAAAATGACTATTCCCACTCCAATGAGTGCAACAGTAGGGAAAGTGTTGAATAGCGGAGGGGTAAAAATTACTATTCTCACTCCAGTGAGTGCAACAGTAGGGAAAGTGTGGGATAGCGCAAGGATAAAATGTACTATTCCCACGCCAGTCAGTGCAACAGTTGGGAAAGTGTTGGATAGCGGAGGGGTAAAAATTTCTATTCCCACTCCAGTGAGTGCAACAGTAGGTAAAGTGTTGGATAGCAGAGGGGTAGAAATTACTTTTCCCACTCCAATTAGTTCAACAGTAAGGAAAGTGATGGATAGCGGAGGGGTAAACATTACTATTCCCACGCCAGTGAGTGCAACAGTAGGGAAAGTTTTGGATAGCGGAGGGAAAAAATTTACTATTCCCACTCCAGTGAGGGCAACAGTAGGGAAAGTGTTGTTAGCAGAGGGATAACATTTACTATTCCCAATCCAGTCAGTGCATCAATAGGAAAAGTGTTGGATGGATTGCGGAGGAGTACAATTTACTATTCTCACTCCAGTCAGTTCAAAATTAAAAACGAGCAAAACATCATCAACAGAATAAAAATATATATTTTTTAAATAAATATGTAAAAAAAATATAAATATGCAAAAGAATAAAATAAAAATACATTTAATATTAAAAATGGAAAAAAGAGCATATTATAATGTTAAATACATATCACAAATACCTACAAATATTTTATTAAATAAAATTTATAAAAAGGTTTTTGAGACAAATAAAAATTTTCATTTGGAAATTATTTATTAACAATCACATTAATTATTAGTTAAATTTAGTCTATTTACTGCTTAGCCTATAACTCCACACAACTCAAAACCCAGACCGAAAAAAAAAAATGTATTTTCATAATTAACATAAGTAGATATCAATTAAACAAATATTATTCATTAAAAAACAAATTAAAACACATAACATTTAATTAACTTCCCACCCTTTACACATATAATCCCCACAACCCACACCTATTAAACTGTAAAAAAATGAATTACACAATTAAAAAATGTTTTCAATTAAATAACTAATAGTATTTAACAACTAATTACAAAGTAAGTAAAATTAATTTACTCCCCACCCTCCACCCCTATAAATCCACAACCCAGACACCAAAAAAATAATTAAACAATTACCCTAATTAATTATCAATTAATTAATTATTAATTAACAACTAGTTATTAATTAATTAAAATAAATTACTGTCCACCCTTTACCCCTATAAACACCACAACCTGCACCTAAAATATATAATACAATTACCATAATTAATTGTCAATTAATTAATTAATATTAATTAACAAATTATTAATTAATTACAAATAAATTGCTTCCCACCCTAGTCCCCTATAAACTCACAACCCGCTACGGAACTAAAAAACACAAAATGTAATTAAAATAAAATTAATAACTACAAAAAAGCCCTTTTTCGACATTGTCATCATCTAAGGAGGAGGGTAGCCCTAAAAAATCCCCTGCGGAACAATCCATCTGTTGCATTCCTGGCTGCTTAAAGTCTGCTTCAACATTGCATTTCATGTTAATCAAATTACCATCGTCTATAGGAGTCCAGTGAGGACCTAGAGTTCAGTAGGGTCATGGGATGCCCCTTCTTTGATCGTAGTCCAAACAGCAGAAATCCTGGGCTTATCCTTTTTCATTAACTGACCAGTTTATTGGACCACTTGTTGCAAAGCTACAGTCCCTTGGAGAATCAAGGACTCTTCCCTGTTTTTGGTGGTTTTCTACCGGTACTGGATGGTTTTTGAAGTCTATACTAGGAGCGTCCTGCTCCAGGGCATGCATTACATTGCTTCTAAGAGCATCATTCACTAGCTCTCATATTCGTGGAAGCCTTGTATATGGTGTTAATATCACCCAGTATGGGTGGTTATGATATGATGGTAAAAGCTGCACAGGTACGGACTACTGCAGTAAGGAAGATGACCTCAGCAAAAACAATTGATTGGGATCAGCACCAGAATCATTAACCGATACATTCCGGGGAGGCTTCCACAATAATTTATAATTATGTTGACCACTTGTTGCATTAGATTTGATTTTATAGCTATGATTGAGTCATCAAGGGGAATTATCCCTCCTCCTTCCTTCCTCCTGAGAGTGCCTTGGGTGATTCTAGTTGGGCACTTACCATGGCAGTTATCTGTTGTTCCTTCATCTACAAACTTTTAGGTAGAACTTTCTGGGAAATTCGCTGTGAGGTTACCTATATCAAGGGTCCCAGGGGTGGAGCTGGCACATGCATATTCAACTGTATTGCTGTGACAGGCTTTGACCATGGTGCTGAATTGATTCTGTTGGTTCCAGCCTTCCCCCAAGGGCTTGCCAGTCCTTGCTATTTCTACATTTTAATAAATTAACATTATTAGCCTAATGGAGATGAATGACTCCCAGAACCAGGGAGAATCAGGCATTTTGGGGGACAATATTAGAAAATATTTACATGAGGAACTCAAAGCCTCACTTGAAGAGGCAGTAGATGCCGCATTGTCTAAAAGAAAGAGGGGATCTCCCTCTAAAGATAATTATTTTTCACTTTCTGATGAGGATTTGCCATCTACCTCACTGCCTAAAATAAGGGGAAAAGTTGCTCATAAAAGCAAACACCTTTCTAAAGCTCTTGAACCGGCTTATACTACTGGTAGCCCTCGCGCTACAATAGATTCAGGTGCTCGCTGCAGTACAAGAGAGAATGGCCACCTTAACGGGGCACAGAGAAATGTAGCCCATGGCGGCACAATAAGAATGAGTGACCTTAATGGCACAACAGATGTAGAAAATACTATGTCATCAGCCGATAACACCTTTGATAACGATTTAGACTAATTTATTTTTGACCCACAGGATAAATTCGATCTGCTAGATGACTTGGATGAGGATATTGACCAACCCTCTACTTCTCAGGGAATTAACGCACCCAGGCAGTGCAAATTGGTGGCTGCTAGAACATGTCTCCCACTTTTTCAGTCTCTGGGTCAAAAAACGCTCGATAAGGACACACGCAACCTCCTTAGGAGCGAGTGTCTAAGACCCTCTACAGAGGACAAGGTGTGCATCACACCTAATTTGGATCCCGAGATCATAAGTTTCCTTTTCGAATATGGCAAGGATCCTAGGAAGCGCAAAGAGAGGTGTCTGAAACAGTCTCAGGATCAACTCCTGGATGTCCTGGGTCCTCTAACACGCATCTTGGACATGACAGAAGATGCCAGGGGTAAAAATATTCCAGTAAACATTGATCTATTAAGAGGTTGGGCACAGAGGGCCTTATGCATGCTAGGTAATGCAAATGCAAACCTCAAAATGGAGAGACGGAAGGCTATCCTGATAAGAATTAACCCCAAATTGGCAGATCTTGCCTCCAAGGAAGATACTAACCATACCAATGGGCTCCTCTTTGGTGAAAATTTCATTAAATCCTTGGGCAAATATATTTCAACCTTTACTGCCTTCAGCAAAGCGCAGTACAACATGCGTAGGGTTTTTGCCTCACGTCCACATTTTGGAAGGGCTGACAGAAGGGGACCACCTGCCAGCCGTGGATCCTTCAGGTCCCAATTCTATCAGCAAGAATACAGAAACCCCCAGTACTATGGGAGAGGCTTCCGACAAAATTCTAACTTCTACCCTCAAAGGGGTAGGACCCCAAGAAACCGCGGAGGAAGAGCAAGAACCTCTACTCAAGGTTATCAAGGTGAGCACCTCTTTTTCTTCTTCAATACTAAAAGTGGGGGCAGACTAAAACTCTTTGCCCAGAATTGGGAATTGATAACTCACAACCTCTGGGTTTTAGAAACAGCTACCGGCTTCAAACACCCCATCAAGTCAGGGAACCGAAGGAATTACATTTAGCAAAAGAGAAAATGTCTCTTATAGACATAGAGGTAACTCAGATGTTAAGCAAAGGTGCTCTAGCAATAGTAGGCAAACGGGACACTACACAGGGTTTTGTATGTACAATATTCCTGGTAAAGAAAAAGGACAAGGGTTGGCGTCCAGTCATAAATCTGAGATATCTGAACAGATTCTTGACTTACAGACATTTCAAAATGGAGGGTATTCACCTGTTGAGAGACATCCTACAGTCAGGAGATTGGCTAGTAAAACTGGACCTCAAAGACGCCTACTTCACGAATCCCATGGACAAGGACAGACAAAAATATCTCTGTTTCAGATGGAGAGGCATACTTTACCAATTCCTTTGCCTCCCTTTCGGGCTGTCCTCGGCCCTGTGGTGTTTCACGAAGGTACTACATCCAGTGGTCACTCATCTCAGAGAGAGGGGAGTGAGATTAATCATTTACCTAGACGACATACTCATCATGTCACAGGACAAGCTAGAGGTACAAAATTATTTACTTATGACTACGAATCTTCTGGAAAGCCCGGGTTTCTTTATAAATACGGAGAAGTCAGTTCTGACTCCCACTCAAAAGATAGAATTCCTAGGTTTTCAGGTAGATTCGGTCCTATCCCACCTGATTTTACCTCACAAGAAAGTGGTAAAAATAAAAAAAGACGTGAGGTCAGTCTTATCCAAGGACACGATACTGATCAGAGACCTTGCAAGGGTTTTGGGACTCCGTTCATCGTCCATCCAGGCCATATCTCCCGGTCCCCTACACTACAGAGGTTTACAGAGACTGAAGACCTTAGGTCTAAGGAAAGGTCTATCATACGAAGACTCGGTTCCCCTTTCACCAGATGCACAAGAGGATTTAACATGGTGGCTAGACATCCTCGGTGCATGGAACTGCAGTGCCATTTTCAGGAATGTACCAGACTTTATAATAGAGTCAGACGCAAGCAACACAGGCTGGGGAGCCCGTTTAGGAGAATTAGAGACAGGGGGAAGATGGTCCCTGAAAGAACAGTCTCTTCATATAAATTGTTCAGAAATGCTGGCAGCCCTGAACTCTGTTATGAGCTTCAAGGACCTTCTAAAGAACTCAAACACTCTAATCCACTTAGACAACTTCACAGCAATATCCTATATAAACAGACTAGGAGGTGCGAGATCCAATGTACTCTCAGACTTAGCACGACAAATTTGGTATTTTTGTTGGGAACACAAGATTATCCCAAGAGCGGAGTTTATTCCAGGGATTCAAAATGTAAGAGCAGACTGGAACTCGAATTTCTGAGGGATTACAGCGATTGGAAGTTACATCCAGAAGTCTTCGCTCCGATTCAGGACCTATGGGGCCCCATCCAGATAGATCTCTTTGCGAGCAGATTAAACTTTCAAGTTCCAACCTATTTCAGCTGGAAGCCAGACCCCTGGGCTACAGCAATAGACGCTTTTCGTCAACCTTGGGGCAAGAACATAGCCTATGCATTCCTCCCTTTCTCCTTAATACAGAGAGTCCTCTGGAAAGTGAGAGTAGAGTTGAGCACTATCATTCTGGGGAGTCCCTTCTGGAAATCCCAGGTGTGGTTCCCCGGAGTGATGGAACTGGCTGTAGACATCCCTCGTCTAGTTCCAGCATCCCTGGGCCTGCTTCAGGACTCAGAGGGAGAAGAACACCCTTTGATTTTAGAGGGGAAAATTAATCTTCTTGTCTGGAGGATTTCAGGGGACCTAATAGATATTCGGACCTTTCATCAGAAGCTAAGAACTTATTGGATGAATCCTGGGCTCCAGGAACCAGGAAAAGATATAAGGGTGTGTGGGAAAAATGGTGCAGTTGGTGTTTGAAGAGGAGTTTGGATCCTGTGGAGGTCCCTGTTCAACAGATAGCAAACTATTCAGCAACCCTTTTCAACTCTAGTCTTTCTTATAGGACCATTAATTGTTACAGATCCGCTATTTCATCTGGGCATGCTTTAGTAAATAATCAAGCATTAGGTAGCAACTCTCTTATCAAACAAGTAATGAAAGGGGTTAGACTTAAAAGACCCCCAAAGCACGTTATGATTCCTTGTGGGATGTTAGTCTAATTTTCAAAGTTTTTGTATCTTGGCAAGATAATACCTTCTTATCTCGTAAACAGATTTCCTTGAAATTGGCAACTTTACTTTGCCTAGTTTCTTTCAAACGAGTTTCTGATATTAAGGTTCTTGAGTTATCAGATTTTATTCTAATGAGGGCGTACATTTCGACATTTGGTAGAGAACCAAGACTATGTCTGACTCTGTTTTCTATCCCTTTTTCAACGAGTGTGAAAAATAGTGTGTGGTAAAATGCATGAAAGTTTATGATGACAAATTGCACAATTTGGGAAATTTGGAGTTGATCACCTGCATTATCTTATGTTAAACCCCATAAACCAGTCTCTTCAGCAACTTTAGCTAGATGGATTGTACCATTATGAGTGAAGCTGGCATAGACCTATCAAGATTTGGGGCCCACTCATCTAGAGGGGCATCGTCTAGTAAGGTTTTCTGGTCAGGTGGATTTCTTTCAGAGATTCTTAGAACAGCTGATTAGTCTAACGCAAACACCTTTGCAAAATTTTACTTAAGACCAATTGAGCATGTTAGCATTGTAGCTCTCAGCAGCTTTGAACATGCATAATGGTAGCCTCCAGTCTTGTAATGAAATGACGATTCTCCAATTATTATGCAGAGAGAATCTTGATTTCATTAAAGACAAACGGAGGCTAACATTATCTCCCCCTCCTAACCCTATGAGGAGAAAAGGGATACTAAGGTTTCTTTGAGTTTGTAAAGCTTGCTAAACGTGTACGTTTATAACATGCTCATCACGCACTGCACTGCTTTTTCATTCTACTATATAATCTTTTCTCTTATTTCAGATAATTCCACCTAGGATTGAGATGTGCAACAACATGGTTTTTAAAACTTCTTCATTTCCTTGGTACCAAAGATGGATTCCTTTTACCCTTATTTGTTTGCAGTTTAAAGAGGAAGGCAGTCCTGTGCTTTGGATAGTTATACTTGTTCACGAACATTCTATATGTTTATGATGTATTAATATTCTTTAAAGGGCTGCATGTTTGGGCAGCATATAAAAGTATATGCATAATGTTAGCCTCCGTTTGTCTTTAATGAAATCAAGATTCTCTCTGCATAATAATAGGAGAATCGTCATTCTCCCTCTACTCTCATGTCAGGAGTCCTCACAAACAGAATGCAAACGATATGTAAGAAAAACAAATATTATCAGATTATATTTAAGCTTTGATATTCTGGTGCCATATCGGAACACCAATGGTCCTCACTAATTGGAATGGCCTTTTATGAATGAACTATGTACTGTGCAAAGTGGGATCTTCAAGGCCCAAATACCAGACACCAACTGCACTGTGCAGAGAGTTTCCTGGTCAGGAGACACATGCACAATACTGGCTTCTTTAAAGTCTCTGTAGAACTGGTGTTTGGCTGTGGTATTGGTGTGGCCTTTATGCAAGGCTGCACCCAAGATGGGTGACAGGACTTGGGAGATATAACAAGACCTTACATAGGATTCCACAATATGTCTAAAAGAATGTGCACTCAATTGCAATCTTAGGAGATGTGCTGTGAGTTCGTGTCCTCGTGGGTAGAGGAAGAGGTTTTGACTAGTTGGGCACTGAATGGCCCTAACAACGTTCTGGTGTTTTTCTTGCACAAAAGGTGGTATAAAAACTATTTTCACAGGGAATACTAAAATATGAAAACTATTTTGCTGTTCCTTGACCATATGACACCTCCCAAGCCGACATTCACACTGGTATTCAACTTTCCATCAAAGTCAGCTCCTCGTGTCACAGAGGAATATGAGGAACCAGAACACTGTGGCTAATGCATCTTCTCAGTTTGATTTATATTCATTGAAAGATGCTTAAGTGTGTGTGTGTGTGTGTGTGTGTGCACCTACATAAACAGAGTCTAAAATCAAATGAAATGTTAAAATTGAATATTATATAACTAACTCAAATACATATACAAACACTAGTGATGTAATGACTTCTGTGAAGTGCTAAAAATAAAACAAAAAATGATCAACATTACTTGTTGCTGCTACTTCAATGCCAAGCAGGTCCTGCTCCAGATCAAGAAGGCTGCCCAGGGGTTGTGTACCAGCCTTTAGGAGAGTGTTATGCTAGGATGGTAGTACATAGAGTGCTGCACATGCATCCATGGCTAGAGTTATTTACTGTGTCAAATGATGAGGATAGATTAATAAGCATTACAATACAGGAGTCGCCAGAATGTACTATGTAAGGAGAGGTGAATGACCAAAATATTGGATCAAAAATATTGTGACATGATTTTGTGTTGAAGATATTGCGACTACCACAATATGACGGAACAGAATATCTAAGGTAAGAATATAAGGGTTTTCAAGTATATAATGAAATTTTGTAGGAATATTGTTGTATTTAATATTGCTTACTTTAATACAGTTGTAATACATATCGTTTTTCATTCATTTAAAATATATCGGCAACTTGCTTCGGCATTCTGCCATTCGTGGCTGACCAATCATTTTGGAAATACAATGGCCCAAGGACATGTAGATTATGTGTTTCAGCAAAGGAGGACTTTATCCATCTATTCTGTACATGCCCCTTTTTAAAGAACGCTCGTGTTTTATTACTGAAAAAATGCTTTTAGTTCTAGGGGCATTCAATCCTGTAGAACGGCCATTATAAAAGGTCATGATCCAACCCTCAGCTCAACTGAAAAATTATGAAATTCTTGATTCTATATGAAAAATCTATTCGGTCCGACGTCTTATTGGCCCATTGGGTAAAGGTTGCAAGAACTAATGCTTTTATTGTCTTTACATGACTACCATTACTTAAACGATTGTGGTGCTTAGGAGTAGAACGGCATTTTAGTGATAACTATCTGTCAACAAGTTTTGTTGATTGCATAGTTTAAAAACAATCAAGAACTATGAAATCCTGGCGGTGCTCACTCTCATCTACGAAATACCTGTTTATGATGATTCCTTAATTATTATTCCAACTATTATTGATTTAGATTTTAAAAGCACTACAGCACTTATTGATGACATTTTGCTGGTTTTACTCTTGATGAAATAAATGATGATTGTTTTTATTATTAATCCGACTATTACTGGTTTAGACTTTAACAGCACTACAGCACTTTACTGATGACATTTTTTGTGGTTTTACTATTGATAAAATGACAGTTTATGATGTCTTTATTGATAATTGATTTAGGTGTGTTTAATACCTTGCTATATTACTAATGAGAACCATGATGGTTTACCGTTTAGATAGTAATTCCTGCATACTAAAGTATTACATTTTATGCATGATTTGTCTCACTGTAATACTGTTATAGTTTTTATTAACTTAAACAACAAAAGTTTTGAATTGAATTGTGCACTCGCATGCACTGTGCATTGTGTATGACCGCACTTATTACAAAATTCATGATGTTCCATGACACAATTGATAACAGTATTGCACTATCTGAACTGACATCATTGATGACAACACTGTGCATGGTCGGGCGCAGGTTATAGTTACTTTAGGGCACATAGAAAAAGCACAATACCCACAATGTTTAGAGAATGATTTTTACTCCGGGCTCTTTCTACAGCACTTAGGATTTTCTTTATTAATTGAACCTTTTTCTTGCAACTATTTTTCGTTACTATTTTCAATTTGTTTGAGGCACAAGGTATGCCTTTATAGTACAAAAGGTTGCAATTTATTGGGAAATCAGAGTGTTATTTTCTTTATCTAGGAGTTTGCTTGTAAACAGAAGGAGACCAGATTTATAGTCTTTCATGCAATGGAGTGCTGCTTGAAAAACTGAAGAGTTGCGTTGCTTGAAAGAGCAGAAAATAATGCAAAACCAGATCTTCTGATGGCATAATTGCTGGTGTTTACTCTAAATCTGGCTGCTTGGCATGATGCTACATCTCACACTGCACCACAAAGCCAAACCTGTTAGCGGTGGTACATCCTTCATTACAAATTCCTATATACAGAGTGTAGACAGATGTGGAGAGTTGAGGGGCCAAACAAGTAAAAGTGTTCTTTACGGTAAAGCACATGTTACATGTAGGTATATAAGGCAATATACTGATTGACCTCTTGCTTGGGCTTGCTTTGGCTTAGTGTTAGGATTTGGGGCAAAGCCAGATCATGGTACTGTAGGAGATTTGGCTTTGAGCCAAAACCAAAGGTTGGTGCTGTGATTTGGGTGCTGCACGAAAGTCAACTTATACGACAAGATAGCTTTTGCACAAGAAGGTTGATCTGTTGCTGCACTTTGTCCCCATTGGTGATTCTTTTCTCTGCTTTAAATAGCACGAGTGCTAGCACAAACCTTTAGTATATATGAGCCTTTGTTTTCAAGAGTGTCAAATTTAATGTTTCTCAGGTTCTCTCACCCATTCTTTAGCTCTCCTAGGGTGACCACTGTTAATGTTCATGGAGGAGAGAGGAGTAAAAGGGATTAGGCAGTGGTTTGACTAATCAACTGAAATCAGAGACACTGGGGATGATATTTTAAGTTGATGGGTGGAAGTTAAGGGTCACAGAGTCACCCTCATGGACTGCCGGCCTGCCAAATTTAGAAATGACCACCACCAAGCTGGTGGTCATTTCTTAAGCATTGGCAAGAACCGCTGGAACAACGGTCTGTCACACTTATTTTTTTATTTTCAAAAAGAAAATCCAGAAGTGATAAAAAAATCGGATGCTGTGAGCAACTTTACATTACAAACACACATACACGATCATGCTTCTTATTCAGGTCTGAAATTAGTTGGTGCATGGCAACTTATCTGCAGTTGTGCATTAGAAATTCCATATAAGAGTGAGCTGAGTCATTTGTGGAGATGTGATTAGTCTTCATTTTGATAAGATTATATCTCTGGACACCTTTCTCTGTACACTCTTTCTCGTTTAGTGATTATTGTCTTAAAATTCAGTCTTTTGCATTTTATATAATTAAGTATTGTTTGTCTGGATTCTATGAGATAAGGTGGATTGTTATGCTCTCTGGGGGATATTCACAAGAACGTGCGATAGCCATCGCAAAAGTTACTTAACGCAACCTTCAACATCGCAGTCCATCGCGGGAAATTTACTCCGTGTTAACCAAGTATTCACAACACAGCGGTATCATGCGATAGTCCCCAGATAACGCGACAACTGTCCACGTTAAAATCAACGCCACGCCTCAAAAATGCGAAACACAAACGCAAAAAAGCTGCGATGAGGCCAAGCGCGATACAAAAAGCAGCGAAAACCAGCGTCAGGCCTGTAAATCCCACGCGTCTGGCGGGAAAATGCACCATAGAAGCAACAAAAACAACACACCAGAAACAATCCAAAGCGCGTAGCAACATGGATGCACCCTGACCCAGCGCAGAGGCCAACGCGAACCCCACAAGCCCCACAGACCACCAGCAAGGACCAACGGGGTCGGGGAATGCCAAGGAGAAGAGGGAGAGGAAGAAGGGGTGCAGTCCGTAGGAAAACAAGACCAGCGTCACAGATGTGACAGAGCACTACCAGCAACTGACCCACAGTCAGACCACCTTGAATGCAGCTGGAGTGCCAAGGAGGCCAATGGAGGAGGCCAAGAGGTGCCGGCATGACGTGAATACCCAAACCAGGCCCAAAGACGCTGCCAACAGGAAGGCAGCTACGGCGACAGGAGGTGGGAGTCCTGCGCCACAGGAGGAGCTGGAGGAAATGGAGGCCAGCCATCAGTGTGGAGACGGTGCAAGGAGGCGGGAGGACGGACACAGCACGAGAGGACCTGACACAACAACAACAGGGTGAGTAACCAACAGGTCCATGGGGGACGGGGGAGATGTGCACAATGGCACACATGCACAATGACGTGTAGCACACTGCACACCCACAACAACCCAGGGTCATGTCCCCCATCCCCGTGGCACACTGCAACACACACACAGGGCAATCACAGCACATCCCATGACAATGTGGCACAAAGTGCAACACCGACACTGCAGAACAGGGGACACAACTGGGTCCGCCTATGCACAGAAACAGGCCAATCACATCTGACAGAGCAGGGAACTGTGAGATGCATATGTACGGGTACAACCTCACAACAGTCATGTAGTCCAAATGTCCACTGTCCCCCTCAAATTGCCAGCACCTCCCAAACAGTCACAATGTACATTGTCACACAGTCTGCATGTCTACAAGAACAATGCGCCAAGAGAAATGTCAACACAATGTCAACATGCATCGCCCCTACACATTGCAGAGGGACAAACAAAACCTCCAGCAGGTCAGAACAGACAACCCATCAGTGATGCAGGACACGACCAACACACCTTCAACACCGATGCCCTACAACAGCCCATGGACATCCCACGCAACCCACCACCAGGACCAGGAAGACAAGCCACATAGAGGAGAACCCAGCCCCTGCAACAGACCACACAGCATGAAGCACACGCAAGCACGGCTGGCCCACAACACATCACCCAACCACACATGGCACCCCAATGCCAGGTGGCAGAACGCCAAAAGGAGGTGGCCGAACTTGTGCGGGTGTGGTTCGAACCCATGGAAGGCGAACTAGATCACATACGTGGGTGTCAATTACCCTTCAGGGACCACCTACACCCCACAATGGAGACCCACACTGCCATAGAGACACACGCAGATATTATGTTTTTTCTGGCTACGGGCACGTGCGCCCGGCCCCTTTATTGGCAGGGCCACATGTACAGTGACGCCTGTGCTGGATGTGTGTGGGGTGAGCATAAGCCAGCCCGCACGGAGTTTACAGTGCTGGCAAGAACATGAACAGTGGACACCAGTGCAATGGAAACAGAAGACACATGCATAACAGAGTCAACTGCTGAGCAACATGGAGGGAGCCGGAGCAAGTACAGAGGTCATCCAACATACAAACAGAAGTGTCCGTGAGTTGCAGTGCACTGAGGTTGGGGCACTAGAGCCGTGCGCGCCCATGTGATGAAAATAACTTGGATTGTGTCCATTCAGGATGTTCCTGCTGCAGATGCAGTGGAGTGTGTCAGACCGGCAGCAACTCCCTCATCAACGTCTCAGGTCTCCCACACTGCCTGAGGTGACATTGCTGCGCAACATCTCCACATCACAAAACTCAATCAGTAACAGTCCATTGGTTGCGGTGCACTGAGTCAATGGTACCTGGAGTGCTGAGCAGGGGATCAGGCATATGATGGCATCCATGACAGGTCTGAGCAACTCCGCCAGTCTGCCAGTACCACTGTCTCAACTCTGGCAGATGGTGGTTGGAGTTGGCCCTGGCGATGGTGGCGTGTGCCTCCTGCAGTGATACGACATCTGGGCCGGTCAGGACTCGATTTGATGTGTGAGCCCTGGTGGTCAGCAGTTGAGGCCGGAGGCAGCGGACAGCGCAGGGCCACATGCACATGGCGTCGATGACCCCAAGACCACCATCACAGAGGTCATCCAATATTCATCCAGAGAGGGTCCCGGACTTGAGCTGCACAGAGTCAGTGGCCCCGGGTGCACATCGACAGGCACAGGCACACCGCCACGGGACGGTGACTTGCGGTCCAAGGAGGTAGGGCCACGCAGACTGAGCGGGTCCTCGTCGAAGTCGGAGGTGAATGTCGCGTAGTGTTTCGGGGGACAGTGGAAGGTGTTCTTCCAGGGCATGATGCAGAGGGCAGAAGCTATCTGGAAGCAGCAAATGGAGGAGTGGAAAGCGACTGCCTCGTTGCCACCACCAAATCGGTACCAGCTGCATGAGGATGAAAACTACCCCCTAGTCCATAGACTCAAACGCCACCAATGTACGACCAGAGAGTGTCCATGAATGTTGGGGAACAGACTTAGTGGCACCGGGGCTGAGTGGGGATGCAGTCTGCGATGATGCCGGTACACTCATATGGACTCCGCCATTGACGATTCAAGACTCTGTGACCTACTGGACCGCAGTGTAGGCCGGAGGCAGCGGTCAGAAGTGGGCACCAGCCACGTGTCGTAGGCTCGCGATGCACAGAGTAAGTGACATCAGGGCAGTTGTCGGTAGTGTTCGATCACCTCCGTAATGATGATCCTTTTTCCCTCCCAAATGCAACTCGTCATCCTCTTATGTCTCTCCTTGCGTGAATTGATTCGTACTCTGCCTTTGAATAATCGATGTTCAGTTCCAATTCTGTGACCTACTCGAGCGCAGCGTAGGCCGAGAGCAGTAGTCCGCGTGGACTCACAGAATCTTGCGGCTGTGATGTAACACTAAGACCTGTTGGCACCACATCGAAGGGTGTATAGTGACATACACTCAGCCATGATTTATGGGCTCTGCCATGGTGTAATCAAGACTCAGTTCCAAATGTGTGACCTACTTGTCCGCTGTGCATGCCGGTGGAGTACGACAACGTGAAAGAAATACTGCGGGCCTGTGTTGCGGATGCCGTGATGGTCTGAGGAGGCTGCCAGGGTCGCAGGCCTCGGGCTTGGAGTTTGCACCTGCACGTGGTGGGCCCTCATCGACACATGCCGGTGTCGGAAAGTGGGCATTGAGGCCTGGGTGCGCAGCGGTGGGCAGGACTGATTCGGGGACCAGCGTTCAGGGGTGCAGCAGGCGCACAGGATGGCTGGCAGCACCACTCATGGCGTTGGCCTCGTGGCGGGGTGAGGGGCGCCGCCCTGGCAGAGACGTTGGGCATTCCGGAAGAGGACCACGCCCAGGGTTACGCGCCTTTTATTCACACCCCTACACTGGCCTGGCGTACGCCGGGCCAGCCCACTCCCCTCACGCTTACAGGGGGGGTGTCACAAGCTACATTTCCGCGACTTCCCCACTGGCTGGGGTGACATGGTTGCGTCCACTGTCCACTACACTCCAAACACCAGCGGTGTGTGTCGATATGGATATGTGTGTAGTATGCTTACTTCAGTCTGGCCAGCACATCCACGCCACACTTGGCATTGTGTACATTCTCATTCATCAGTCCCTTGCTTCCTTCGCACATTCCTGGTCCCCACCTCTTCCGACATTCTGCTATTTTGTGTCCGAGGTGCCATGTCGTAGATGGCTCATGTACATGGCTGGGCCAGGTTCCCACAGTGAGTTGTGCTGTCGTGTCTGGTGGGTGTGCATGTTGTATGTGAGCTTGTGACGTGTGCATTTCCTGTGTTGTGTGTTGCATGATTGTGGATTTGAGGTGTGTGGTGTGAGCATTTGGTATTGGCCAACGGGCAGTGCATTTCCGTGGGTGCCATCCTGGTGGCGCAGGTCGAGGATGGACTGTCGGGAGGTGCAGGTATCATGCACACTGTCTGGGTTGTTGGCGACGTCGTTGGCGGAGATTCCACGGTGGTCCACTATTGCCTGCACATTGGTGGGATCCGTGCGCTTTCTGTTGCGCTTATTGTGTGCAGTGTCGCCAGGGCCCACTAGTAGGACATGTGTGCGGTCACTTGCCCCTGACACTTGCGGAAAACAGGCTGTGGCGTACACGCCTTGCTTGGTCTCCGGCTGTTCCTGCGCAGTGTGTGTGAGGTATGGATAGTGGGGTACCAAGCTGATGGTGTCATCCATGACCATTGTGGGGACTTGGATTGGCCAGGCTGTGTGACTCCTCCGTCTCAGGCGGAGGTTGGTTGGATGGTACCAGAGGCCAACACGTGCAGCACAGCCAGCAGCTTTGTCTGCGGTGGGATGTTGGTTGTCCGCGGTGTTGGTACGGTCAGCCTGTGGGCTATGGTGGTCAGGATGCGGAGGAGGGTTTTCCCTTTGGGCATATAGTGGGCAATGACATTCTCTGGTGTTGGGTCTGTGGGCTTGGTGCATTTTGGGAGGGTCGCTGTCTTTGTCTGCGCTGTCTCAGTGTTGGTCCGGGGTGGGGGGGCGGTGGGTGTCCGGGGGGGTGGGTGTGGTGGTGGCGGTGGGTGTTGTGGCCTCTTGGGTGTCCAGCACGCATGTTCAGTGGCTCCATGGCATCTGTTGCCCTTCAGGTGTGGCTCTGGGCTGGGCTCCATTTTGTGTTGCAGGCTGTGCTCAGACTTTGCACCAGGTCAGGGCAGGTGTTCGATTTCTGCTGCTAACGCGCCTTATTGCCTGTTTTGTGGTCTTATCGCTGATCGGGCTGGTCATTGAGAATGTTGTGGTGTGCTGTTGTCGCCGATTTTTGCTCGGGAACGCCTACTCTGCATCTCATTAGCGATAGTTGCAGAGGTCATCTGTGGTGATGTTTTTTGAGGATGCTTTCGCAGGTAAACTGGTGTTATAGGCTGTTAGCACCAGCTTGTGAATGTTGCGATACATTTATCTCGATTTTGGCTGCGATAAAGTGCCGTTAACTCGGCGATGGGTCCTTGACAATATGCCCCTCTGTCTTCAGAAGGGTCTATTTACATATGACATCAGCCTTGTCATGCAAATGAAATCACTGATAAGATCATTCCCTTTTGTGTCAATGATAGTTTTCAATATGAACACAATATTTTTTAGTTTTTTCCAGTCTTCTCATTCACAGATATTTCCTTTTTCAGAGTATCATTGATTACGCTAATTGTAAACAAAGTATTTTCTCATTTTCTAAGTTCCATGATATTCACAATTGTCTTTTCTTTTTCTTTAATTCTTTTAAGGTAATATGCAGTTGTAAAGTTACAGTCTCCATATTCCCGTTAGCAGGTGTTACATTACCTTTATTCTAATCTGCCCAAATTATTTTTTTTATAAATCAACTATTCCATCACACCCAAACCCATTTTAAATCCGAAGCTGACTAACTTGTATTTCATAATTGCATGTATAGCTCCTTATGTGTGTTAAATCCAAAGGGAAAGTTAATACTTAGTTTAATTATTTAGTCCAGTTTCATTTGCCCTTCTCTCTCATGTTTTGGCCCCATATCTATCCTAAAGAAACATAGGGTTTGTTCAATTTTCACAGTGATATTGGGAGTAGTGTTTTGCCATAGCATATGATTGTTCTCCATTTTGTAATACCCTTGTATGTTCTAATAGTCTGTTTAGTGACCACATTGTGCTCCCTGTCTGCCTCTGATGGCAAGGGCATTCCAGTATACATACTACATATTACTGTTTACATTGTTTCCATTCCTTACATGTCATGTATTGCCAGACATCTTATCTCTTTTAGCAAGTTCTTATCAATTGTTTCCACTTGAAAATAACATCGTATAATTAGTTTTTCAGCAGCTCTATCTTTTATAGGACCCCAATAATGCAGAAATATTTTCTTTATTTTCTTTAGAGTGTGTTTTCTTATTTTGGGATGGTCGACCCCAGAAAGAAAGGATGAGTAAGAGAGAGATAGAGAGGGAGACTGGGAGACATAGAATGAAAGAAGGATACATAACAGAACAGGATAGCAAGTAGTATTACCAACAAATATTACTCTGTTTGAAACTGGCACTTTTATCAGGCTAACTACTCCAAAAATGTGACATGCAATACCAAAAACACATACAGGTAAAGTTTATAATACATGCCTGTATTGCCATCTTGAGGTTTGGTGACAGCGGCCAAATCCTTGACCTTCCCTTCTCAACATCAAAAACCATCCAATGCAACCCTTGCATAGCCCTGGACTAGACCAACCACTTCACCATCCATAGCATTCCTATTGTAATTCTCTGCGTCTAACCAACACAACAAGGTCAAGCCAACCCTCTGATCATTCGAGACTTCCACACTGGCAACCTAAAGCCTAAACCAATTTCTCATTCTATGATATCCTGTCCTTCTAAACGACTTGTACACATTTCTAATAACTCAAGTGAATACCAAAACTTCAAGTAAAATACACAAGTACTGGCTCAAACCTAAAGCACCCAGATACTCCAAAGTCCTCACCGACAACAAACTGTCCATTTGCTGAAAGGAACAAACATAGTTTAAAATGAGAACCTATGACAACCTCATGAAACGGAGGTTTCTATGCATAAATGTAGACATCTCATCACATCAGTCAAAAAACCAAGTATTACATCAACATCATCCAAGAAGCTGCCAAGTGAAGTAGAACACTTCTCAAGACAATCAAGCACTTTACCAACTCTGTGCCTGTCCCTCCTATCTGGCATTCCTCATACAAATGCAATGATATGAACCTCTTCTGCAGTGACAGTAAGCTAAAGAACTGACCGCCCATCGACTAGACCAAGTCACTCTCCATACAAACTCTCTTACTTCTACTCACCATTGGTAACACCTTCCTCAGTAAAGGCATCATTCTGGTAGCTCTCAGGAAAGGCCAAATCATTCCGCCCCAGAAGAAACCCACACTAGGCCCTTATCTGCAAGCTCACCAAAAATACACACACACACAACTTTTAGATTGTATCAATACCAACCATCTTGTACCACTACGGTTTCAGATCACACTGCATCATACTGACATGTACCTTCCAAATAGACAATGTATTTTTGGCCATAAATAAAGATGACCCCTGCCTTATATGTTATTGGACATCTCTACTACCTTTGGCACCATTGACCATCCCACCCTCATACACATATTTAGGTCTTGAATGGAATTCACTGGCAACATCTTTTCATTGGTTCTCCTCCTACTAATCTAACTATCATCACTTCATTTATTTTGGCACCTGCAAGTCCCAGAAGATCTCTATCACCCGTGGAGTCCCCCAGGATTCCATATTGTACCTGGTTATTTTTAAGCTCTACAAGATCTCTGGACTCTACTCACAGACAACAGCCTCCAAATTCACCAATATCTAAATGATACGCATATACCTGAAAGACTCCTATGCTCAAGAGATTTAATGGTGCTTGAAATTCCATTGCCAGGAGATGAGTTGCCCAATCCTGAATAAACAAGAGTTGTTTTCCTTCCAGGAAACATCATCTGAGATCTGTGTAAATTAATCATTGATCCTTACCTACCAGGTATATTCACCAATCATGTTCTCATCATTGCCCCCGTAGCTTACAATGTTAATTGTTATTTTGATGTCTGTCAACCTTAGGGGGTCTTCCCCCAACCCTTTTGCCTTAATCCTCAACTTTTGCTGATCTTGTTTTTGTTGGCATTAGGACTCTGTGTACTTTACCACTGTTAATCAGTACTAAAGTGTGTGTGCTCTCTCCTTTAGACATGGTAAAATTGTCTTACATCCAATTGACACATTTAATTTACTTGTGAGTCCCTAGTAAAGCGGTACTACATGTACCCAGGGCCTGTAAAATAAAATGCTACTAGGGGACCTACAGTGCTAATTGTGCCACCCACATAAGTAGCACTTTAAACATGTTTCAGGCCTACTATTGCAACCTATGTGTGCAGTGTAAACTGCCATTTCAACCTGGCAAAAGATTTGTTTTGCCAGGTTGAAATGGCCTAAATCTTCTTTTTTAATACATATAAATCACCCCTAGGGTATGCCTTATGTAGCCCAGAAGGCAGGGTGCTGTGTATTCAAAAAGTTAGACATGCAATGTTATGTTTTACATACCCTGGTAGTGAATAAATCTTAAATTCATTTTTTGTTACTGCAAGGCCTGCCACTCACATAGAATAAGATTGGATTAACTTATTACATTTAATAACTGATAACTTTCAATTGGGTGCAGGTTGGAATGTTGAGTTTGATATCTAAAGAATTGTAATTTAAAACCCTCTTTAATGGCAAAGTCAGATTTCCAGTCACAGTTCTCAAAATGCCACTTTTAGAAAGTTGGCATTTTCCTGTCCTCCTGGGTCACATGACTAGGTGTAGCTGGCAGTTGGTCTTTGTGTATTGCTCCCAGAAAGTAAGACGAAGGCAATATAGATGATGGCAGGATGGGCCATCTCTGACATCACAAAGCCTATGCCTGAGCTCTCTCCCAAAGGGTTTGACTCTAGTCTTTTGTGACGCCAGGAATGCTGGGGCCAGCACAGGGAGGCAGGAAATTGCAAACTCCTCTAGGGGGGGAACCAGGTATACCGAAAGACTCAGAAGGACTACTGTGCTGCTCTGCAAGAAGGACTGCTACACTATTGCCCTGCTGCCCTTTTTCCTGCTGCCCTGCTGCCTGAATAAAGGACTGGACCTGCATCTTGATACAAGGACCACCAAAGTGACTCCAACGGCTATCTGGCTGGCCTACTCAGTGACAGAAAAGGCTCCAACCACTTTGAACCCAGCATCTGAACTCTGTCTGCTGTGGGTCCTACCCCACACGTGGTGCCACCCCAGTTCTGAACCCTTAGAAGCGGGCCTGATGGTGCTTTGCCAGCCCACCAGTAGTCCTGTGAGAAGAACTGATGCAGCACGATGCATCTCTTCACAGCTGCTTTGTTACCTGATGTAGCGGAATGCATCCCGATGCCAAACCTTGCATCACAGCCTGCAGTCTCAACAGAATCGCCTCTGTGCGACGCATCCTTGATGCAGACATTTGCATCGCAAGCCCTTCAACAATGAAATCATTGAAGACCACGCATGACAGCTCGCAGCTTCTTGGAACCTTGGTGCACGATGCATCTTCAATGCAGGACATCACATTGCAAGCTCCTAATCAATGGCATCCTCAACGACGATGCAGGGCTCCGCATTGAAGCACCGCAGCTTCCTCAGAACCACTGATGTGTGACTTGTAGGATCTGGCAATACTCCAAAAACTGGATTTAAGGTACTTTGTTCAGTGGGACTAAATTGGTCCCTGTATCCATCCCGTGCTCCATCATGGTCAGCTTGAACAGGTCACTTTGTCACGGGCCGGCGCAACCAGATAACCACAATTGTGCTTTGTGCTTCTAAGCACTGTTTTCCCTTAAATCTTTAAAGTTGCATATCTCTGCTTATCCCAATTGGATTTTTGTTGATTTGATATCAAATAATCTATTCAATTTTACTTTGTTTTTCTAAATTGGTGTGTGCATTTTTCTTGTATTTTCTTTCCACTTTATCACTGTGTGAAGTGCTACATAAATATTTTACACATTGCATCTAAGTTAAGCCTGACTGCTTTTGTGCCAAGCTACCAGAGGGTTAAGCACAGGTTAATTTGGGGTTTGCTTGTGTTTCACCCTGACAGAGATTGTGCTTGCTGCTTGAGTAGGGTTTCACCCCTCTACCAGTAACCTAATTCCAACACATCAGTACTGTGTTCGAGAGCTTTATGTCATCTCCTGTGAAACAAGACCTGTAACCACATATTTCCTCACACAGAGCAAAGGGAGATTATTATCCTGTTAACATCGCTGCATACCCATTGCCTGAAGTTGTTCTTTTGGAAAGCATACCATATTAAATTTAGGGTCATATGAATGTAATTCAAATACTGTAAATTATTTGCATTTCATTGAATGCCACTGTTGCAGGAGGTCCTTAGGCAATTCCACGAGACACCAATACAGCTAAACAACTTATGAATGATTTTGATTCATATGCTTCATTGGACAATGAAGTATTTATCTGTATGCCAATAATTACAAGAAATTATTTTGTTTTCCTCATTATGGTTAGTTGGTATATCTTGCTTCTGCTTCTTATGTTGGCTCCTCCTATTTCCCCCGCCTTTCTCTCTTCGTTTGGAATGCTGCACTGGAGGATGTTTAGGATATTGACAACCTCAATCTGATGAGAGATCTTGTGAGGGAGGCTGGAGCGCACCATGTAAATAATATCCCCTTGTCTAGCTTTAGTCATTGACTCTTTTTTTACAGTTCACACTATATTTATCAATCATCTAGTTTGTGTCCTCATCAAATATAGAATTTGACACAGTAGTAACACTGCCAGGTGTTTTCAATTGACAGATCTAAGGCATTTTACTGCTCAGGCTAAAATTGACCACATGAATTGGCCTTCTCGAGGTGAGAAACAGCTGTATAGCTTCCTCAGCAAAAACAGATTACATTTTTGCTACTGGTGAAGGTGTTCTCCTTATGGCTGGGTACAGGTTAGAATGTGGAATTGAATGTAGAATGTTGATGTTACCTGGAATGCTTTCCAGAAGCATGTCAAGATAATTTGAGAGGAGTAGGAATAGAGGGTGTATTATGGTTGCTATTATGATGTTTTTTTATTATTTTTCCTAACATAATAAAGGCTTGCCAATTTCACATTTTGCGGAAATGTCTTCATAATACACTTGTTATCATGGGCTAAGCTACACACCTGCAGAAATACTTTGTATGAAACTAATCGCGTGATCACTACTGGAAGAGCAGTAGAGTATAAATTTGAGTCTTGTCTTCAAATTGTCAAGATTCTCTCTAACGGCCATTTCCAGAGGAACCCTTGCCCAATTGACTCTGTTATTCACAAACTATTAATTTGACTCTTATGGCATGTGGGAAGTTTTCGATTAAAAAGAACACAGTGCCCCTCCACTCCAGACAGGGGTTCATCTTTGTAGTAGGCCCTGAGCCTTTCCTGTAAAGTGTTCAACACTTCCCTGCTGGCCTCCTCTCATATGCAGGAATTTAAAAGTAGAGACAGAGTTGAAGAAGGTGAGCATCCGTGCCCATGTGAGAGTTGCCACTTCAGCCTTCTGCCTCTATTATTCAGTGGTAGGAGTCCACAAGCTGACCAATGCCTTGCACAGCATCACTGGGTTGCTGATGATGACAGAATCAAGTGGTGGTCTGAATATTTGTGGAAGAGCACTGGCTACTATGATCAACAAACAGGTTTCAGACCAAGGAGTGGCACAGAATCTGCACTGATCTCCATCTGACATTACCTGCGCAACCGTTAGAGATAAAATGGAGAAGCTCTTCTTCTGTTACTTGACCTTTTGCAGCATTCAACACACTTCATCATGAGTCACTACTAAACAAGCTGTCTTTGAACAAACTATCATAGAGTGGATCTCCTCCTACCTTAAGAATCGATCTAGCCTGAGCCCAATATCACCTTTCACTTCGTCATATTACTACATCAAGGCAAGAGTACCTCAAGGATCAATCACAGCTCATCTCCTCTTCAGCTTATAGAATCATATTCTCTTGAAGCTTAATAAATTCTATCAACAGATACTCTATGACTATGCTGGTAATACTAAGATAGCGCTACAACTGGAAAAAAATCAAAATGAGGAGAATGCCATACAACCACTGAGCCCTGCAAAATAATTAACAACTGTAAACCATAGAAAAATAAAGACTTTTATATGTGGGGACTGGAAATTTTGTCTGTCCAGGAGAAAAGTGGAACATAGTTTTTCCAATCTCTCCTGGACAGACGAATTGGGGACAGCACCATAACATTAGCAAAAGTAAAAAAACAACTTAGGAGCTATGAATTCAGTCCTCTCTTTAAGTCTCAAAGCAATCTTGTTACATAATGAACATCCTATACGATGAGGACACTACAACGCGTCTTCCCTCAACTAGGTTTTCTGTAGAAGATTTAGGTAACTATGCCACTTGTCATGTCATGGCTGGGGTACGTAAATGGCCTTTATGAAGGACCCTGAGCGTTAATCCTAATGTACCTTCAGAGACTCCAGAATGCAGCAACAATAAAACTACTACATGTAAGCCTATACTACGATATATCATCCGTCTTATGGTCCTCCACTGGCTCTCCCTCACCTGATAATCTTTATTACTCACAAGGTCGTACATGACAATATACCAGTTTCTCTGCAAGCTGAGCAGAAAAAATAGTCTCAAAAGGTCCAGTTTAGCACCACTACTAATTATATCACACTGTAAGAAGAAAACTATTCAAGGTAAATGATTTTTGTTCACGTTGCTAATTAATGGAACTCGCTTCAAACAAGGACCACATGGAATTCAGGTGAATGGTAAAGAAATGACTTTTTACAAGGTGAAACCAATAGAAAAGGATTAATCTTACTCGGCTACCTCTCCAGCAGAACATCAAGTGAATACAAGTATCCAAGTACTCTTCCCAACTCATCTCAAACTCAATGGGGACAGGGCTCACTTCCGACCGATTTGAAATCTCCATAATTGCTAATCATGAAAAATAGAGGACAATCAAAGCTTTTGATTGTTTAAGTACAATTAACCTCTTTGAGCCCATTTGAGTGATTGTGACTCATTAATAGGCAAAATACATTCTGTATATCCCACGTTCTTCAACTCACATAAGGTATCTGTTAGCCTATAAATTAAGCATGATGTACATGATGTACAAATTGATAATCTACGTGGATGCACCATTCTCCTCCTAAATACAGCTAACTATTAACAATGTTATGACATTCATATATAAAAGAGTTTTCTCTTCCAGGCCTAGTTGTGTAATTTGTAGGTAATGAAAACATGAAAAACATGGAACTAACAATGTTATAAGAGTATTGTAGCAATACAATTGGATTTCCAACGCATTACTGCCAACTTGCTAACTCAATTCTACTTTCTTGGGCAGGACATAACCACTAAGGTATCTAGCACCCCACATTCAACTAACTCCATTGCAATACACTTGCAACAGCTGGCAAGAGATAGCAACTGTCATCAGCTAATAAAACTCCTAGGTAGCAAACATCAGTTGTAAGGGGTGTAACAACTGTGACGTCAATAATAGTATGCAACATCAATCAATCAATCAGGGGTTTATAAAGCGCGCTACTCACTCGTGAGGGTCTCAAGGCGCTGGAGGGTGGGTGCAGCTCCGGATCAGTCGAAGAGCCAGGTCTTGAGGCACTTCCTGAAGGTGTGCAGAGTGGGGGAGCATCTGATGTTGACAGGGAGCTCATTCCAGTTCTTTGCTGCGACGTAGGAGAAGGCTCTTCTGCCTGCTCTGGTTCTGTGGATGCGTGGGGTCTCTGCCAGGGCGAGGTCAGCGGAGCGGAGGTTTCTTTTGGGTACGTGGAAGGAGACTCTTTCGTTGAGGTATTTGGGTCCGATGTTGTGGAGGGATTTGTAGACATCTATCACCCAAATACATGGCAACAATATATAATCTCCTTATATAAACATAGCAAATTATATAAATGGATAAGAACAGTAGCAAGCCGCATGACAACTGCATGATAAACAGCTTGGCAAACTGTAACCATTATGCACGACCTAATCACTAACACTTGATGTCAACAGAGTAGCAAGCTATTAGTCCTCAAAGCACTTCAGTGCCTCAGCAGGGGTACTACACGCTATATAAATACATATAGCACACCAAAGATTGAGATGGCAATTGGAGCACTACATGATGATGATTTAGCATTGAGCGCCATCATACGTGCTAACGCATGGATAGGCGGGTAGAACATTGTGTATGGAAGGAGATGGGACTTCAAAGCAAAAAAGAAATTGGATTGCATTTGAAGGCTAAAGGGCAGGAGGAGAAGAATATGGTTGCCAAAGAGAAGCGGTGGCAATGGGATATTATTGGTTTGGGAGGAACACATCAAATTGCAGAAGGGAAGTAGGAGACTTTGAGTGCTGCAGTATTTATTTATTTATTTGGTCATTTCATATTGCGCGCGACTCAGTCCCGAAGGAGTATCTCTGCGCTACGCTGCCCGAGAAGAGAAATAGGAGGCATCTAAAACAACCAGGTCTTAAGTCCCTTCTAGAAGGAGGGGAAATCTGGGCGAGAGTGAAGGCTGAGAGGGAGTCTATTCCAGTGATAAGGAGATGTGTAAGAGAAAGATCTGACCCCATATCTTGAAGTAGAGATACGAGTGATCACCGAAAGCGTCTTGTTTGAGGAACTCAGACGCTGTGAAGGAAGGTAGGGATGTAGTCGAGGAGACAAATAAGCTGTCCGAACCTTGTGAAGTGCTTTATGTGTAGGGGCTGTGGTGAGGGTGGCATTGAACACTGAAAGGCAATAGTAGAGACTTTCTGTGATGAAGTTGGTTGGAAGGTTTCAGTGCAACATAAGGGTAGGGGTGCTTTAGAATGTTGAAGCTGAGTGGAGGGCATCAGAGTTCCAAATTTGGAGGTTTTGATGTATTAAGTTGCGACTTTGGTGGAAGGGATCCTCTGGCCCATGAAGGGATTGGGGCATTGGTGCTGAAGGGAGTTTAGAACGTTCATCCTGGTGCAAACAGGGTCTGGTTGTCCAGGGGTTCTGATCGAGGGTGCGGGTGCAGGAATGTCGGGTGCTTAAGACTTGGTGGAATTATATATAAACGTGTAAGTATTTAGGGGCCCATTACGATGGCGGGCGGAAGCACAACCGCCGTGCTGGCGGATGCAAAAACCACCAGTTACCGCCGGCACGCAGCAGTCCACACGCCCGCCCAATTACGATGCGAAAGCAGGCCAAACACCGCCGGCAAGCCAGCAACACCGTCCGCCATCAAAGTGCGCCCGCACACGTAGCGGCGCAGCCCAACTGACACACACCGTCCGACCAAACACGTCCCGCCCGGCGCATAAATTACGATGCCGCAAACAAACGGCTCCCACGGCAAAGAGACACCGCACGTGAAAGAGAGGCGGAAACACGGACGCAGAGCACGGACAACGAAGAAGCGGCACCCCGGGCATGAATCCAGCACTGCAGGCCCTTCCCATGCTTCTGCTGATGCACCACCAAGGACGCAACGTACCGCGGAGACGCAGGTAGGCACACACACAACAAGTGCACGCAAACAGCGCACACAGTGCAAGGGCGGAAAAAGCGGACAACCCCCACCAGCGCGTGCACACTACACATCCACCATTGCATCCACATATGACACACAGGCCAAATCCTAACATCGCGGAACACATGTGTACACACCACCTGGGACTAGGAACCAACCACCCCGTCACGGCCCCAAAGCGCCGATAACGCCGCCACACATGCGCACAACGCAGAGGCCAACCGCAGCGCCATGCATGCATCGCACACAGACACAGGGACACAACCAAGCAGCACACACACCAGCCCCACCCCGAACGCACATGACACGTGACAGGCCGGCCACAGACATGTCCCCAACGCCCAATTCACGGACAACACCCAACGCCACACAACCGACGCACACATGTCAGTGAAGACACGCAACAGCAGGACACACCCCAGTGTAACAAACATGGCGAAGCACACAGCGGCGGCAACACCAACTAGGAGAAGCAGGGCCCCTTCGGGAAGAGGAACGCCAGTACCACACTGAAAAACCCATACCACTCTGCACATATGAACAAGACACATGAAACGGAACACCATAGAGCCCGGGGACCGACAACAGGTGGCCCAAGAATTACATCCACACACAAGGCCCAACGCAGAGCGGAAAGGCAGCCTGCCGCCCACACAAGGGAGAGCAGACAGCACTGAATGACCTTCCATTCCAACACCGAAACCACAGCCCTACGACAGAAGCCGGTGAATACAGCCATTGTCCAAGAATAGACCAACACAGGCATGCCGAGGAGACCGACCACAGGGCAGATAGCGCATATCACAGAAGCACACAACGGACGGGGAAGAAAGAAGAAAACACTCCCCCATGTCGGCCACATGCAAGTTAATTGGAAGGAGTCACACAGCACTGACCTTGAACTGTCTGAGAAGCATGTGGGAAGAGGGCCCGTGTCCTCCAAACAAGCCAACAGAACACAAGTCCTGTCTCCCCACGACTACACAGAGCTCACAGCAACCCCGGAGCGTGCACATTGCAGACTGCACACACAGCCGGAGCACGCCACCTCTACGAACCGCTGCGAAATGGCAACCGCAACACACCTACCCAACTACGCCGAACAGCTCAAGCTGTACCAAACCAACACGATACATACATTGGGATGCGATCTCCTGTCCCTGCTGAACGTAAGTTACCGACTGACTTACCGCATCACATTGTTCAGCTGCGTCATGCCCGTCTTCTACTGTCGGAGGTGTCCCTACCAGCATCCCGTCGAGATATGCCTCTCCAACCCGGCATGTCTGAAGGCGGACCTGCTACCACTACTCCTCCCTCTGGACGCACACGACAGGGCCTGCTCTGCCTATGGGGGCATGGCGTATGTGGCCAACATCGCACGCGCACTGAAATGGAACCACTGTGCCTCCACACGACGGATCATCGAGAACAGCTACATCGAATGTCACCCAGCATGCCCCATCATGGTCCTCCAAGGGACAACCTACGAACAACACCTTGACAGCCACCATCCGCTTCATTGGCTGGCAAACATGTACACCACCAATGACATGGAAGCCCTGCTGGACGGCATCGCATACCTGTCAACCTGTAAATACGTCGGACCACAACGCAGGTTCCCGAGTGACCCATGAAGTCCAACCCCGCACCCATGCTCAGATTCCGCACGGACTGGCCAGTCACCACCACAACAGCCATACCAAACGACCGGCAACTGTAACCACACCATCAACGACATCGCCATGACATCGGATATGACCGGGACATGCACACTGTTCCCCATCACATCCAGGAACACCGCATGCATCGTGGGAGGCAGTGGCATGGGCTCTGTGCATCGCACCCACATGGACGGAACTGCACGAACAACCAGGACACGACATGGATCCAGCGCACATGGACACACACACCGCTCAGTGGACATGAATAGGTCGCCTGGAGTCTGTGGGTGCTGCACCCCTCCCACCCCCGCCCCGGGAATCCCATACCAGGACCTTTGCATGGACGACAAGTGCATACAACAACAACACGACCCCAGTGACTGTGACATGTCCAGTAACCACCACAGTGCAACAACAAGTGGCACGCCGCTGCATGCACGCAAGCACATGCCCTGATGTCATCTCACATGCACGCGTGCATGAGGAACAACCGCAGCAAACCTGTCACATGGAAGTGAGATGGACTGTGCCCATGATGCCGAGCGGTCTGGTAGGCTACATGTATACCGTCTGTGTCAAAGTCCGCAGCTCCGCAGCTATACGTAAATGTACATTAGCACAGCCTTGGCCAAGCAGATGTAACCCCACACCCTATCCCATTTGTAATCATGCTCAGTATATCCACAACATGTATTCCGCTGCCAGTAGTGTCCACTATACTGCATCACAGAGGACAGAAGACTCAATATAATGTTTGAAACCAAAACTGTCTCCGCTGACTCATTTCACAAGTACGAATGAGAGAGGATGAGAGTATGTGAAGTACCCGGCAGTCGTGACATGACCATGTAGTCCACTGGTATTGGATGTCAACGCAAATGAGTAGCACTACTGTGGAAGACACACATGTGTCGTGTGAAGTCGTATGGACGCAGTGCTCAGGTGGGTGGGTGCGACGGGTAGATGCGCACATGCCAAGTTGGAGCACGCCGTGTTGGGAGGGGTCATGAACAGTACACCACCGCTTCCCTGGGCATTGTGAGAGGACACCTGTCGGGGGCGAGTGAACACGTGTGTGCACAGCAGCCGGGCACACGTACAAGGCGGTACCAGGCGCACCTCAGCCCACCCTCTGTGGACAAGCTGGATCCTGTTGTGCGCCCGCCATGCCCCTTGACAAGGCACACACAGCCCCAGTCGACCAGGTGTAACCCCAACATAGTCAATCCGCACAGGCGATACAGGGCACGGGATGGCAGTGGAGCATGGTGTGTGAGGTCTCCTCGCGCTCCTCCTGGTCATATCACGCAGGCAATAGAACCTCAACGTCTAGCATGGCACAAGTCACATGGAAGTGTAGGGGGACGCACCACAGCACGAGCAGCACTGACGTCACGGGAGGTGGCTCGCACCATCCCATCCATTGCCCATCATACCAACCACGACACATGCCATTGCGACTAAGTGCAAGCGCGTGCGCCACCACCCCCGAGCCCTCCCCAGAGAGGCCAAAGAGTGAATGTGTGGGCCAACAGCCACAGACGGACGCGGCCTGGCCGCAAGGGCAGCCACAGCCACTGGGTGTCGCAGGTGGCGGATCCGGAAGGCGAAGACTGTGATGCATAGTCCATGCAGGCCGGGTCTCCATTTGGGGCACCACGCAGGTGGACGGCGTCCCGCCACACATCATACCCTGAGACAGCCCACTCGTGCAACTGGACCCACACATTCACTCCTTGCCCTCTCTGGTGCGAGCTTGGGGCTGCCTGTGCAAGCGCTAGCCTCGCAGGTGAGCATGCATATTGGGGGGCGAGGGGAGGACATGAGGGCTGGGGCGAAGATGACTGTATCACTGTCAGTTAGTACAAGGGATGACCCAGATGTGGAAAGGAAGAGACGTGTCCCGTGTGTACTGCAACTAGTCGCCAATCCAACTACCCCCCATGTCCGGAATGTAAGCCCGCACCTAGGCCCGCCCATCCGCCACATCGAACATACCACCAGCACGACAACCTTCCCATTCGAAACACTGACTGGGGGTGGCGACCAGTGAACAATCATGTGTAGCCTACCCACGCGTACATGTGGGCCCTCCATGATCCATGTCACCTGCGGCAAAGACATGACATGCGCAATGAGGGAAGTGAGGAGAGCTGTCTGCCCCACGCGCAGAAGGTGCATCAGCTCCACAGACCCAGCAGCGAGTCCAGCAGGGGTCACATGTGCAGGGGCAGCTGTGCCTGGTGTGAAGGCACATGCATATAGACAGCACATCGACCAATGTGTAGTCTGCCCACATCCACAGTCCATCATCATGCGGACATAGGAATTGAACACAGGGCAACACATCTTAGTTGGTGCACCCACCGTGACCAACAATGCGCAATCATCGACGTACCCGCCCTGTGCATGGCCCCCACCCAACGGAGGCACATCCAGTGCCACCATCCCACACACACAAGCCTTCCACGGAACATGCTGTGTCCAATGGTCAGTACAGAGTCAGCGCCCATCTGGTGGATCCTGAACAGGAGACACATGCACACACATGCCAGCTCCCACTATGTACGTCTGCCACCTGGCACGTGCAATGTAACCTCTCACCTGTGACTGCAAGCACACAGCCGTCTTGGCATGGGGCTGTCAATGTGGACACCAGTCAATGTTTCGGGAGCTGTGATCCGTACAGTGCTGTACATAGGGTGCAGTGCTGACACCTACTACTGTCTCATATCCCCTCGTGCCACAGGTCCCACTTGTATTGGCCGCTCAGCCCGTGCCCACATCGTCGTCGTCGTGTGCCATACTCATCCAGCCTCGGAAGCAGTTCCATGCTCAGCAGACACTCATGTTGCCGTGGCGTTGCCGCTTGATGAATATGCAGTCAGTCCCCATCAGCACGCCCCGCAAGTCATTGGGGCCTAGATCCCCATGTGCATGCACATGGCAGTGGTATGTCTCACTTGCCATTGCCATTGTTGGGAGACCTGTGTAAGTGTATTGTGGCCGTGCCGTCCCAGCTTGACAGCTGGGCTGTGGCTCATGTGCTTGCTCAGTCATGTCAGTGATGTGTATGCGAAATTGCTATGTGCCGTGTTGCTTTGACATGTGTCCTCTGCCATTTACCCCAGGCGGAGACCGAACATTGACCGCCCATACCAATTGCTGGCGGACATGGACGATACAGAGGTTATCAGGAAGTTTCGGCTGGACAGGCCAACCCTGCATCGACTGTGTGCCATGTTAGAGCCCCATCTCCGTCCCCGCAGGGTGTATCCGACTGCTGTCACCCCCACGGCTAAGGTGATGGCCGCCATGCATTTCTTCGCCACTGGGTCATTCCAGCACACAGTGGGCAGTGGAGGAGGGATGTCCCAGCCCATGTTCAGCAAGGTGCTGAGGGATGTACTGGCAGCCATGATGCTGTACCGAAACAGGTACATCAGATTCCCCAGGGCTCGTGAATTGGCGGCAGTGAAGGGTGCATTCTATGCCCTTGGCAGAATCCCACACGTCGTGGGAGCCATTGACTGCACACATGTTGGCCTTGTTCCACCACAGGCCACTGAGCACCTGTACCGCAACAGGAAGCACACACACTCCCTGAATGTGCAAGTGGTGTGCCTTGCGGACATGGTGATCACCCACGTGTGTGCCAAGTTTCCAGGCTCGGCACATGACGCACACATAATGCGCAACAGCATCTTGCCACGACTGATGGCCAATATGCAACAGGATCGTGCCTGTATTGTCGGTGAGTATGTGGAGTGGTGTAGCGTGCTGGTTGTGCGATGCTGTCCCCTGTCCAGTTGGAATAGCAACGGTTCTCTGTGTCCCTCACACCCAGGTGACTCTGCGTATCCGAATGGGGCATGGCTGCTCAGTCCATTGAGGAATCCTCGCACCCCAGCAGACGATCGATACAATGAGGCACATGGGAGGACCAGACGTGTGGTCGAGCGTACCTTTGGCCTCCTCAAGTCCAGGTTCAGGTGCCTGGACCGCACCGGGGTGCACTGGCGTACTCCCCACAGAAGGTGTGCCAGATAGTGGTGGCGTGCTGCATGCTGCACAATCTGGCCATTCGGAAGCAGATCCCCCTCATTGTGGATGATGGAGATCAACCAGGGCCCCAGCCCGCAGACCAGGACAGCTCGAGTGAGGTGGACAGCGGAGAGGAGGAAGCTGGGAATGTGCGCCAGCAGCTCATCGCCCGCTACTTCACTTGACGGTGAGTGTCCATGTACGACGGATGATGTGTCTGTATCTATGCAGGTGTGTGTGTGCTGTGTCAGGGTGGCCGTATGTTCACTGCGTGCAGTGTGTCAACGCTCCATGGCCAGGGTAGTATGCCACTGTTGGTGACTGTGGCATTGTGCCCTATTGCTCTGTGCGATGTGTGTACATTGCTTGTAGTTGTTGACATGTACTGTGTGATGGGTGTGCGACACACTCATTGAATGTGCTCCTGTTCTGTCTCCCACCCCTAGGTCCCTACAGGCCCTCCGGATTCCATTGCCATGCCACGCATCAGGTGCCCTTCCGCCCAAGGTGGCCGATGTATTCCGTACAAATAAAACACAGGGCACAAACAGCAGTTAGTGAAAAAGGTGCATTTATTACAAACTGTGACATGTGATTGTGTGTAAGGTGATGACAAAAGTGGTGCGTGCAGTGACAATGAGCTGTCGGTCATGGCTGCGTGATGATCAGGGTGTACCCACTGGTTCTATGTCCATAGTCCAACACACACATGCCATCCAGATGGCTGTGTGGAGTGGGATCGTAGAGCAAGTCAATGCAGTGGCTGGTCAAGGAAGGCTGGCGGAAGGCTGGCTTGCTGCCTCACTTGCGACTGGAGCGTGCGAAGTCCTCCCGGGAGATCTGTTTCCTCTTCGGACGGCCCCTTCCACGTTTGGGAGGGGGTGTGTGGTGGCGACCTGCTGGTGGTGGGTGAGGTGTGCTCACTGGCTGTGGACGCAGGGGAAGTGGACACTGCTGGCCGACCCTGCGCCCTAGCAGGTGGTGGCGGAGGTGGTGTTGCTGGCCTTGCCTGTGACCCCACCGCCACCACCAGCTGGCCCATGAGGTCCACGAGTTGGTCCATACGGGACACGAATTGGCCCATATGGGCGTCCATGGACCTCAGCACCCCCAGCACCTCCCGCGTGTCAGTAGCAGACCTGGCCCATTGTCCTTGGGCCTCTTCATAGGCCCCAAGGACTCTGGCCATTTGAGGCAGGGCATGGCTCCCAGGGAGGCTGGCGTTTCCTGACCCTGCTCCTCCTACCAGTCCTGCTGCCACCGGCCTGCCCACTAGCCACATTGCTCACCACGGTCCTCGCTGTGGCTCCCAGGGTGGATCCAGTCGGCCGGGCCACCACCTGCGCTGGGGCTGGTGCCAGCGAAGACGTGGTGGTGGTGGAGGCGGTGGTGGTCGGTGCGGCGATGGTGGCGGTTGCGGCAGTGGTAGTGGCCGCAATGACCGTGGGTGTGGCCGCAACGACAGTGGCAGCAGGGGACTGGGACTGTTCAGCATCCCTGGATGATGGGTTGGTGGGTAGGAGGGGTCCTGGGGAGCGGCTGGGCCCTGCCACGCCAGATGGGCCAGCTTGGTGGTCCGTGTCCAAAGAGGTGGACAGATCCTCCAGATCCGTGTGTCCTCGTTGGGGGCTTGTAGGCTGGCTGTGCTGGCTGCTGTCTCCATCCCCAGCGTCCAGCAGTTCGTCACCTGTGGAGAGAATGAGATTTGTTATTGTGTTGCACCTGGCGAAGTATGTATTAGTCGTCTGACATTGGCAGTTCGTGCAATCTCGTACATGGGTTTCCCGGAGGCGAGTGTGTGGCTGTGGCATCTGTAGTTGTGTGTGCTAGGCAATGGGACTGTGTGCTGTGCACATGTGGCATGGGACGGATTGGCCATGCCGATGGGTGTGTTGCTTTGCCCCTACTCATTGTGACTCTGGTGTATGCGGGCTCCTGGCCCATCCTGGGTCTGGTTTGTACTTTGCTTTTGGAGTTCAAATGGAACGCTTAGGAACGCATATGGCAACATGGGGGCCATGCCCCAGATTCGCATTTGGGAGGGGATATGCTTTTGGAGTTCAAATGGAACGCTTAGGAACGCATATGGCAACATGGGGGCCATGCCCCAGATTCGCATTTGGGATGGAATATGCTTTTGGGGTTCAAATGGAACGCTTAGGAACGCATATGGCAACATGGGGGCCATGCCCCAGATTCGCATTTGGGAGGGGATATGCTTTTGGGGTACATGCTGTGAGCCATGGGTGCCGAACGTGACATGTGTTGTGGCAGCATGACAGTGCATGGTCTGAGGTGTGTGCATGCCTGACATGCCCTGCATATTTGCTGTCTGTTGTGGTTACTGGACATGGCATTGGACGCATCGTTATGAGTGAGTGATAGTTGTGTGCCAGCCAACGTATTGCAGTTGTCCCATCTCCTTGGTGTGCGTGCTGCCCTGTGCCATGTGCATCACTGCAGTGCTCGGGGGGTGTGGCCCATGTTGTGTGTTGTTGCACACAGTGTGTCGTGCGCTTAATTGACTTCTGGCACATGGTTGGTCATGGGCATGTGTCTTAGCGTGACTGCTGTATGTGTGGCAGCTGTGCGGATGACATGCCTTTCATGAGACTGGGGCTGACGGATGGGATGGATGGTATGTTGTATGTGCATGGTGTGTCTGTGAGTTTGATGGGTTCAGTGGTGTTCGTGTGCATTTATGTTGTTCCGCTCTGTTGCGTCTAGTGTTGTTTGTCTTACATAGGCGTAGTTGTGGGGTGTGTGGTTGACAGGCAGTAGGGGCTACATGGACAGGACTTCAATGGTGTTTCGGTTGTGTGTGATGAGTTGCACAGTGGCTGCCGTGTGGTACTATATTCAGTGTGGCTTGTGCATGCAGACGTGGCTCCTTGGGTGTTGCTATGTCTGTGATGGGTCATGTGGGGTGTGAGTCTGCTGTTCATGTCCGTGTGCACATTGTTCACTTGTTCGTGACGGTGGGCGGTGCTGCGTGTCCGTGTGCTACGTGACATGTCCCATGTGTTGGTGGTGTTATGGTCCTCATGCCTCCAGTGATCCAGCCCTGTCCAGTTTCCCACCTGCAAGTTGTTCGTGCGTGCACTGTACTGGATGCCACATGGCTCTAAGCGGGGGTGCTCCATGTTGCAGGTCTGTGGGGGTGGGGGGTGTAGTGGGTCGTGGGGTGGCTGTACACCCACTGACACCGATTGCTGTGGACCGTGATGTCTGCCTTTCGGCTGTCGTTGTGCACTGCGGTGGCTGACACGTGGGTGTGGGGTGTGGGGGATGCTCCTCCTTGCTGTGCTGTGGGACTGGGGCCTGGTGTGTGTTGTACTTGGGCTGTCCACCGTCCCACCCACTGCACTTTGTGTTCCTGCCACTTACCTGTTACTTGTCGGTTAGTGCAGCTGTGGCGGACACATGGGTGTGGTGGGTGCTCGTTGTGGCGCTTCTGGCATATTTGGGGACCTGTTGGTGGTTACGTGGCTGGCTTAGTGTACACATGTCCCCACGCATCTTACAGTTGTTCGGTTTGGGCTGTGTGTGGTAGTGTCTGTTGCATGTGCGTGTGATGTGTTGTGTATTGTGTGCTGGACATGGGGGTGTTTGTCCCTGGGAGCTGTGGCATGGTAGTTGCGCATGTGAGTACATAGCGGTGTGCTGGTATACATTAGTTTGTACTTACCAGCCTCCACTCCTCCTGCTAATCCGGCGAGGATCTCCGGATGGATTACGACTCGCACCTTCTCCTCCCACGCTTTGAAGGTCTTAAAGAGCGCGGGATTCCCTCCGCCATTTACGGCGCCAGCTCTCTGTTTTTGCCCTCCTTCTTCTTGACCAGGCTCTTTACGTCATTCCAACGTTTGTTTATCTCGGTTCTGTTCCTGGGCAGGGTCCCGACTGCATTGACCTGGTCTACGATCCGGGTCCACATTCTGTTTCTGGTGGCTAGTGGTGTGTGCTGGACCATGTTCCCATAGATTTGTGGGTACACCTTGATGATCTCGTCGACCATGACCGTCAGCTCCATGGGCGTGAACTTGGGCATCCTTTGTGGTGCCATGGTGTTTGTGGTGCTGGTGCGGTGTGTGTTGTGTAATGTGCAGGGGGTTTGTGGTGCCGGGGTGTGGTGGTGGTGGTGGTGTTTGGTGGTGGTGGTGGTGGTGGTGGTAGTGATGTGTGCGTTTCTGTGGTGTGCTGCTGTCCTTGCTGTGTCACTGTGTCCTCTCCTCTCCTCTCTGGTTTGCAATGTAGCAAGGGGTTGTGGTCTGTGGGAGTGCTGCTTTTGTACTCACCTATGTGGGTGTGTCCTCATGGTCTGTTGTTTTCAGGTGTGTTGTGTCTGGGGTTCTGGCCTTTGTATTTTTTGTTTGTCCGGGGGTGTTTTCGGGATGTGTACTGTGCTTGTGTATTTGTGTGTGCCTTGCTGTGTGGACTTGTTGGCCATGTTGTGTGCTATTGGTTTTGTGTGCGGATGGTTTCTGTGCAGGTACGTGGGCGCCATGGCTTCTGCCGTGTCGATTCTCATCGGCGTTGTTTGCGCTGGCGGGCGGTATATTTGTTGTTTTTCCGCGCTCATGGCGGTGCGATCGTAATTTCACGTGCGGTGTGTCGGCCGTGTGGGCGGGCGGTTTTGTGTTGTCGTGCGTGTTTCCGTCCGTGGCGGGCGGTTTGACTCCGACTCGGACGATGGCGGGCGGTATTTTGTGTGATTTTTCCGCCGATGGCGGTTTTCGGTTTGTGCACTCATAATGGCGTGGTCGGTGTTCAGGCGGTGTGTGCGGGCGGATTTTTGCCGCTTCCATGCCTGGCGGATTTTTTTACGCCGGGTATCGTAATGGGCCCCTTAGTTCGTAATTACCGATCTATTTTGCTGAAATTGATGCATATAATAACATGGCAACATCAAGCATTTAATTTTCATGTAAGTATGAGCTATTATGAGCGTGGGGTTTCATGTGCAATTTACTATTCCCGCAAAAGAGACAGATTTTATAATCTGCCGAAAACAGCAGTGACATTTTTGACAATGTACTCGTAGCAACATTTGCTGGCTGCTCTAATGAACGTATTCTTTATGGCACCTTTGGCACCATGGAGACCTGACATAATTGCATTTGAATTCACTCCCTTATTACTATTGTAAGCAAAACTGCAAGTTGTCTAATTAGCTCTTATTAACATTTTCAGCGATGAAGTCTATTTAAAGACGTGTTATAATAATCACCCATAATTTTGATGCTAATGCTTAGATTTCATTTTGATTGCTGGGTTCCTTAGAATGGAGAATTGCAGCGATGGAAGATGGGCGCACAAACACACACCTTTTTTGCTTCTGTTAGTTGAGCGGCAAAAATATATTAATCAATTTTGAAACAAGTTCCTTAACATTTGTTGGGTCCAAATGTTATTCTATTGGGAAATTTGATTTTGTAGCATCAAAGGATGGTGTTTTCTGACACTATGGGCAGTATATGTTCTAAGATGGCCATCGAATGTAAGGTTGTACAAAAACTAAAAGATATGACTTACTGGGTGCCTGCAACAAAGGCGATCTCTTTTTAATATGTCCATTTCATGTTGTTATTGCAAAATGGGGTTCGGAAAATTGCTGCCAGCAGCAGTATCCTGAAATGCAGCCTAGCGCATAACTAGGAAAGATGTGGGCTTGGGCTGCAAAGTTCATTGGTTGCTCAGATACTGAGTGCTAATGATTATCAAGGTGAATTGTTGCCCTGTCTCTTAAGGCTGATGTGCTTTATTCCTTGTGGTTCAAGGATGCCCCATGGATAGTCTCATGTTGGCCCTTAGATATTATACATGATGCCCTGCCTTAAATGTAGACCCCTTGGATAATGGAGGGAGAGGTGTACACACTCGACCTCAAAACACTTACCAGTCCACCATTGACAGGTTGTAGCAAACACTCTTTGACTACAGCAATTCAAAGCAAAATAAAAGCTTAGCCAGCCGCAAGATTGTATGTGCCTTGAAAACATGTGGATGTAAGCATAGGAAATTTATACTTATCTATATAAACTTAATTTCACTATAGTATGGTAGCGGATACTCAGGCGACAATACTTTTCTAATACCATGTTTAGAAGCTGATATTCTGGTAGCAGACCCTGCTGTTGTGAACTGGCAACAGAATATATCATGGATGCCTGCATTCCCAGGGGCTATATTATACACGTGGTGCATTTCCCTTCATTGTGCCCGCACCTTTTAAATGGTGTGCCCTGCGCAATGAATGATAATGCTCTGTATAATGCGAATGTGCTGCCCCCAGGGCAGCCGCGAACTTGCAGTGTCCTAGGACAGCGCATTCATGTGAAAAATGGAGCAGCTGGTTTGCAGCCGCTCCGTGTTTTCACAATGCAGGTGGCAACCCGCTTGCACTTTGAATGGGGATAGCTATCCCTTTGCAGGCGGTGGCAGTGAGTGACTGCATCTGCCTGCAAGGTGATGTCTGGGAGTGGGGGTCCATGGAACCCTCTATTCCCCCCTCCAAAGGGCTGCCGTCAGGGGGCGCACTGATAGTGCACCACCTTTTAGGTGGCGCACTGTGAGTGCGCCTCCTGAGAGCTTCTTTGCCTCTGGGCCCACGTCTGTAATACGGCGTGGGAAGAGAGGCAAGGGGATTCCCTCATTTGCATGGGGCACACCCTCATGTAAATGAGGGGACACTATATGAAGAGAGCGCTGGCACTTTATGTGCGCCAGAGCTATCGGTTTTACAGAAGGGGCCCCACAAGTGTCTGCGCCCCTGCTTTAATACCGAAGTGCCCCGATGCACGCAAAGCGGGCGCAAATTTCCATTGAGCCCCTGGGGCACTTGTATAATACGGCCCAGGGGGCGCACTGACAGTACACCATTTTTTAGGTGGCACACTGCCAGTGCATCTCCTGAGAGCTTCTTTGCCTCTGCGCCCGCGTCTGTAATACGGTGTGGGCGAAGAGGCAAAGGGATTCCCTCATTTGCATGGGGCACTTTATGTGCACCAGCGCTATCGGTATTAGAGAAGGGGCCGCACAAGCGTCAGCGGCCCCTTTTGTAATACCAAAGTGCCCACGGGGTGCACAAAGCGCGTGCAAACAACCCTTGCACCCCTGGGACACTTGTATAATATGGCCCCAGATGTCTAGAAGATACAACTGGACCAGGCCTGTAGGCGTTCGCTCATGAGACGGTAAGCCTGCAGTCTTGACAGAGCAATGCTTGCTATTTTCTGAACAAGCAAGCTAGCACTCTCCCTCATTAAGTGGCACTCTTCCAGATCGAAACAAGGTGAAGAAAATAGCAATACTTTCTAATTAAATCAAGGATTCATAGCAGCAACACCTCTGTTGGTTTTAGGCCTAAGCGATACCTCAACAACTACACCTTTTTAAATAGCGGACAGTGTCGGCTGCTGGTTAGAAGAGGTTGTGGCTCTATCACATGCCAGGCATTCCTCCATATACATGTGACAGTACACTAATGGAGACATATTCACAGTTTGCTGAGAAATAGGACCTACATATGCTGGACTGCTGCATGCCTAAAAAAAATGGTTTTCTTTTGATTAATCCAAAAAATTAACACTTGACTAATCTGCAACAACAAGGTCGTGACAGACTAACCATAGATCTTCTTCAGAATCCTTGAGCAAGTGGGTTGCTGAAAGATCCAACCAAGATAATTTTAGAGGTTATTTATAAAGAGGGAAACTGCAGCTCCTAATGAATGAAATGATTTTGTTTTTTACATTTACTTTAGACGTAACAACATGTACTTGAGAGGTGGATAGAAGATACAACAGCAGTATTATTTGTGTTCAGGCTATTGGATGATTTTGTTCTACCATTTTTCAGTGACTGTGGTCACCCACAAATGTCTGCATTGGAGGAATGTGTAAATCGAATGCGTATGCTGGAATTATGCTGGAGGTCTAAGTGGGTTGTGGACTTCCGAGGCCACCCCCGAAGGGGGACTTGGGGTTGCCGGCGCCATAACAGACGCCAGGGCCGTGCAAGGAGCCAGTTTCAGCCGCCTGGAAGCTCCCTGAAGCAGAAGGGGCGCTTACCTAATGGCAAACTCGCGCCAGAGAGGCGCCCAATCACCTGGCCAATGGGGAGGCCAGGTGATGTTGGACCACCCCCCAATCACTATGCGACCCCAGTATCGGTGGGGAAAATTGTGGAGGGGGATATAAGGCGCCGCTCCCCACACTATAGCTCACTACTACATCGTGGAGCTGGGGAGCGGCGCCAAAGGATTTTCTAGATCGTGGAGCTGAGCGGCACTGAGGGTTTTGCAGCAGCACACGGTAAATTCGAGGGAGTGTTGCACCATTATGAATTTTGCAGAGCCTCAGAGCAAACCTGCATGCAGTCCGCACCGCCCTGGCCCTACCTGGTCGTCAAACTCTCTCCTCTGTCCCGAGTCTGCCGAGTGTCGTTGACCACAGTCTGACTCGCTGGGCTCCCCCATCGGTGGTCATCGAAGTTTTCCATCCCACAGCCAGGCATGCGAGCCGCCCAAGTAGAGTACAGAGCCCGAGGGATCACGCGGCACAGAGCCTGGGACGGCAATGGCCACCGGAGAAGTTTAAACCCTACCAAACATCATAGCGTGGCGCAGAGGAAGAGGACACTTCAGGAAACGGCGAGGTCAGATGCTTCCACTCAGAGGCCATGAAGAGGTCAAGAGCGGCAGTAAATGCTTCACTCAGTTACGGTGAGCCCGGTCTGGAAGTGGGGAGGTGAGTGAGCATTCAGCCGGACGCAGGTTTGGGAGATAATATTCTGCCCTGCCCACGTTTGCAAAGGGTAGTTGACAAAGGTGGGAATTGAAAATAAGATGCCAGGTCCCTTAAAGGCAGGGGTTCAAGCCCCAGCAGTGGTGGCTGACGGCCAGAGCGGCCAACTTTAAAACGGGGGAACCAGTTTGATCAGGACTCAGTAGCCTCGCAAGCGATGGGGAAACATTTACAAAGTGTAAAATCATAGAGCGCTCTCGAGTCTCAGTGGCAGCCCAGCACGCTGTGATCCGGGGCAAAGAACATGCTATTGCTATGCTAAAGTTTGGGAACTGGTTTAAGTTAACCACATTTGACAGTGAGCTCTTTGAGAGAACCTTGGGGTGTTCGCCGGTTACCCAATCCTGGGTAGCTTGCGTTAGGCGTGTCCCCCTCCCACACTGGCAAGGAGCAGGTAAGAGCCTGTGGTTTCATTTTCTCGGGGTCTGCCCGTGGACCAGGGGCTTGGGGTCTCTTACACTTTCTTGGCCTCTGTTTAATTGTGTTTAAAATGCGCTGAGTGGCACGATGCGATAGCCATGGCTCTCAATATTTTTGGTATAAGGTATTTTTTTGTAACTTATTTTTATTATATTACTGCATTGTTCAACACAAACATCATTGCATTCCACTTTTTTCTTTTTTTCTTTTTTCTTTGTTACATAGGTTACACAGGTGCTAATAACCCGAATTACATTACAAAGCGTAAGTTACTCCAGGATCTCAAACCTACTCTTCAGTTATCTTTACAGTCCGTGTGCTATGGTCACAAGGGTACGGATCCTACAGCATGAATAAAAATTAAACAATAACAATATAACAGTTGCACAGCAGCAACCGGTGACTAACTGTACTCCCAGGATTGGGGTTCCATCTCGTTAATTATTACTAGTACGGGGCCGACCGACCACCCATCCTTCAATATTTATTTATATATTTATATAGCGCACTACTACCCAAGGGCGTCTAGGTGCTTGCAGCTCAACACAAAGACCAGCCAACCATCCGGATGTTTACGAGATGCTATTGGGTGTAAAGCCAGGTTTTTAGTTTCTTCCTAAAGGAGAGCAGATCAGGTGAGTTTTTTTAATACCATTGGCATCTCATTCTACCATCTGGATGTGACACTGTTGTAATAAAAAAGTAGGTCCATTCCATGTAGGTATCTTCAAGTAACTTTATTCAGATAGGATGTTAACAGAGAGCCCCACCAGGAGCAGCCTCCCTGCTGCTCAGCCCTTTCTCCAACTGACACTCTCTCTCATCCAACATTCCATAAACAGCTCTCACACCAACATTCCACTCCACAGACACACAGGCTGAGCAGCAGGTATAACACATCTCCTTTTCTTAATATCAATAAAAATCAACAGCAAAAGAATGAATCACAATAAAACAGAAGCATGTATGAGATGGGAATAATAATAACATGAAAGAGAGGGGCAACATGCAATACATGTAGATGGAAATATACATGTATAAAAAATAGCAAAAAGATAAATATTTGGGAGAAGTAAACAGGTCACGCAATCCAGCAACTCTAACACTCACCACTTCTCCCTTTCCCATACAAAAAAAAAGCCACGCTCCCAAAGACCAAGCCAAAGCAACACACGCACTACCACACCAGCAAAGCACAAACTACACCCAAACAACCAAACAAGAAGGCTGGCCAGGCCAACAAGAGGTAGGAGGGGTCCCAACTAAAAGGCGCGACAGGAAACATCAATCAGATACAATAAATTCAGTACCTGATGAAAAGCAAGCAAACACGCACATACCAACACGAAACTCCACCCAAACAAAAATTTGGGTTGTGATGTGTGGAAAAATGCCCTCTACACGGAACCTGAGGGAAAAACACGCAAAAACTCCACCCAAACCAAAAATTGGGTTGTGAAGTGTGGAAAGAGCACTCCACACTGAACCTGAAGAAAAGCAATCAGAAACTCCACCCAAACCGAAGTTTGGGTTGGATGTGTGGAAAATACGCCCCACACAGAACACTTGTACAATGCACACTTCACATGAAAATACGTAATAAGGGTCCGCACCACAATGGGTGGTAAATCATCACCAACCCAAAACCACGTAAAAGTGGGAAACATCAACACAATAATATACAACCCATCAATTAAATCCAATCTCCTGACAAATAAAGGATAAAGCACAGTAAAATTTCAAGCAAGAAACAACATACAACATCCTACCGCAACCCTCACGTGTGAAGGAAAAAAGAGGATAAAGCACAGCACAGAACCCCCTGCACAACATCAAAAAATGTAAGGTAAACCTCTCGGGGATAAAAAAAACAGCACACATGCAACGTATAAAAAAAAAACAAGTGCAGAACTTCAAATATGAGCAGAATTAGTAATCAGGTTCAGAGAAACTGCAAGGAAAACAACATGTACACAAATAAACTTTAAAATGCCTACAACAATAGTCCTATCAGGTACTACAGGCACACACACTACAAAAGTGTGACAAATAATCATCAAAGAAAGTAAATAGGCATTTAAACACAAGTTAAACACAACATAAATAACGAGATGTTGACTAGCATTAAGCGACCTCTCATAAGAAGTATGACACTGTCCCAAAAACAATAAATTAAAACAAATAAAGTAGTCACCGTGGTCTGCAGTAAAGAAAAAAAAAACGTGCTCAAGCTTGAATAACATTAGAGAAGCAAAACGAAAAGTCAAGTACAAGACCAGAACTTGCAGAAAATGACAGGGCAGTGAAGCAGTTTGGTCCAGGAAACTGTGACTGGATACCGGTGCAAAAATAAACGTTCGGTACAATTGGGAAAGTCGCACTCTGTACATGCCTCGCCATGAAGGAAAACAGAAGAACAGATTGCATCACAGAATGCCTTCACGATAAAGATTGCACTTCACTCAACCGGCAACTTCCACTCGCAAAGAAACGTTGCCGCTGTTTAAATAAACTTGATAGAAAAACGTGGTTGGCAAAGAACGTAGGATGCTGGGAGCTGTAGAAGACTGCATGAAGCGCGCCAAACACAAGATGCCGGCACGCACTGGTGACGCCGCGCCGGATGGCTCCCGGCGTCACCGTGCATTAAACGTCCAACTGGCAGAATTGTGAAGAAGTAACAGAAGAACTCTTGCAGGCAAAAAATGCAGCAGGACACAGGGAAACCTGCACGCGCTCCAGCTCGTGGCAATTTTGAAATATCAGGTACAGTTGAACTGCCGAGATGTTAACCAAGTGCGCAACAAAAGAAAACTTAAAAATTAATGAAAAGAACTCACAGTCACGGCCAGCAGAGTTTAGGCAGGTCACACAGCTCAATCCTCAGATTCTTATGACGAGCAGAATAAACATGGTGCCAAGGTTGTTCACAAAGACACAAGGAGGCACTTGGTAGCAAAGTAGATCTGTGGGCACTTGGCAGCAGAAACACATGAAACTCACTACACCTCTGAAACTTCACCAGCGGAGGGACTGTCCCGGGTATGGGCAGATGCAGGGACAACAGGTCAGGAAATCACTTTTCAAAAGTAGCAGTACAGGCAGCAAGGCAGGAAGAGTTCATTTAAAGCAGGAGGGCAGTGGAAGAGCAGAAGAAGGCAGGAAGAATCGCTCTTCTGGGAAACTGCACTTTGAAGACACTGTCCCAAAGTGACAGGACGGGGACCACTGTCCCAAAGAAGCAGGAGAAGGAGCAGGAAAGTAGAACAGGAACTGGCACACTAAGGTTGGAACTGGCACCTTAAGGTTGTGGGCGACCGATGAGGTGGTCACTGGTGGGGCTCTGGATGCCAGATTCATCAAGTTCCTTTTCAATTTCTTTAGTTTCAAATCACTTACTTCAAGCAAGACAGGTTTGAGTCCAAAAAGGTGGCACACGGAGGTTCTTCCTTCTTAAATCGTCGCCAAAATATGTTGTAATAAAAAAGTAGGTCCATTCCATGTAGGTATCTTCAAGTAACTTTATTCAGATAGGATGTTAACAGAGAGCCCCACCAGGAGCAGCCTCCCTGCTGCTCAGCCCTTTCTCCAACTGACACACTCTCTCATCCAACATTCCATAACCAGCTCTCACACCAACATTCCACTCCACAGACACACAGGCTGAGCAGCAGGTATAACAGACACATAGGAAGCTTTTACCACCCCATCTAAGCAGGCGGACCTTGGGTTCTTTCACGAGCTTAAGAGAGGTAGACCGAAGTGTGCGTGCTGGTAAATGCCATTGGAAGCGATCTGCTAAGTAGACAGGACCAAGGTTATGCAGAGCTTTGTAGGCGATGCAGAGCACCCTAAACTTAATTTGTTTCGCCACAAGCAGCCAGTGCAAGGTATCGAGAGCCTGTCTGGCTGATGAAAATGTGGCTAGGCCAAAGAGCAGCCGGGCTGCGGAGTTTTGGAGTACCTGCAGTTTTGCCACTACCGATTTGTTTGCTCCAACCAATATCCCATTACAGTAATCGAGTTTTGATAAAACTAGAGCTGCTACCACTGTTTTCTGTAATGCCGGTGGGATGAATGGAAGAATTTTCCTCAGGATTTTCAAAGTGAGAGAGATTGACAAGGAGAGCATCTTTGCATGATGTGAAAAGGATAAGGAGGTGTCAATAATGACCCCCAGATATTTTGCCTTGGTGACTGGAGAAGGAGGGATCCCCAGCTCCAAGGGCCACCATTCTGAAGACCAGAATGATGTGTCTCTGCCGAAGCGTAAAATCTCCGTTTTGTTTGAGTTCAGTTTAAGGCAATTATCTGCCATCCAGTCACCTACATCTCTCATGCATTCTTTAGAGTTGTGGGCTGTGTCGTGATTTTTGCTCGCGATGGAAACAATAATCTGGGTATCATCTGCATATGATACTAAGTCGAAGCCATGGGCTTTAATCAAACGGGCCAGGGGTGCAACGTAGAAATTAAACAGGGTAGGGCTCAAAGAAGAGCCCTGTGGCACCCCACATGGAAGCTTGAAACATTGAGATTTAAAGCCTTCTACTTCGACAAACTGTTCTCGATCTAACAGAAAAGAACTGAGGAGAGCAAGAGCTGGGCCTACTATACCAGCCTCTTGAAGCCGCTTTAATAGGGTGCTGTCATTCACCGTATCAAAGGCGGCTGACAGGTCTAATAATATCAATGCTGCCGAACCTCCATTGTCAACCGCTTGTCTTATTTCCTCAGTTGCCGTAATTAAGGCCATTTCGGTATTGTGCTTAATTCTAAAGCCATATTGAGTGCAGTCTAAAACATGATTGATCTCAATGAAGTGTGCTAGTTCTTGATTCATGTGTTTCTCCAAAATTTTTGCTGGCAGAGGTAGGCGGGAGATAGGGCAGTAGTTCCCTGGGTCTGATTTATCTAGACTGGGCTTTTTTAACAGGGGTAGAATGGATGGTTTTTTCCACCTTTTGGGAATCATCCCTGATTCAATGGTAGTGTTAAGTACCTCCAGGAGTGGGCCTGTAACTGTCTCCACTATCATGTGGATTACTTTGGGAGGTCAGGGATCCAGTGGGGAGCCTGATTTAGTTGCCAAGAGAAGTTTTACAATTTGCTCATAGGACATTTTTGAGAAATTGGAAAATTGGGATGGATCAGATTCTGAATATGAGTTGTGCGGTGCTGCAGCTGTGATTGCGATATCTGTCCGTGCCTGCGGGCTCTGATTAGTAGCCGAACTTAAGGCAAAGGTATTATAGATAACAGACACTTTATCGCAAAAAGAAGACGCTAGGCTATCGCAAAATGCTTGATCTATGGTACTCTGATTGGAGTCCTGCCGGCGGCTTAATTTCAGCACCGTCTGCTAGACTGTGTGAGCGGTGTGGGGAGGGGGCCCTACTACTTAGCAATATCTATTTTCTACTGCTCTTGGGGATCCAGGCTGTCATATGTCTCTGTGTGTGGCAAAGATGTGTTTGGTTGTTTTCCCTGGGAAGTAGCCGGGTCCGTGTCCTGCTGCGAGTTCGGTATTCTCAACCCTTCCAACATGTGTCCCCAGTATTCTAAATCACGCTCTGCGTGCTCATCTGTGCGTGCAATTTTTAGGCGACTTTCTTCCGCTACACCCCATTCCCTTATATCTGTTAACCATTTAGCAATTTTTGGAGGGAGTGCTTGGGTCCAGTGTTTGGCTATGCGCCGTTTGGCCAATATTAATCCTAGAAGTGAAAATTTGTGTCTGGTGCGTGTTCCCTTTTTTAGTGTAGGGAGTACCCCCAGTAGGCAATGTTTAACCGACTGCTCTATCTGATTGCTGTGGTGGTCCGTAGTATCTGGACGACTTGCTGCCAGAACCTTTGTAACCTGATGCATGTCCAAGTCATGTGAAGGAAAGTGGCAGGGTCTGTGCCGCACCTGGGGCAGCGGGAGGGGCGTATTGGGTTAAAGCGCGCTAGTATCTGAGGGGTCAGATATGTGCGATGTAGGTAATGGAACTGGATAGGTTTGAACCGAGCATTGCTTGCCACCTCTTGAACTTGTGCAAATGCCCTTTTCCATTCCCCTTCCGTAAGGGAATTCGTCAAGTCTGCCGCCCACCTGTCCTTTATCTGCAACGTCTCAATAACACGGTCCTCTTTAAGGGCCTTATGTATATGGGAAATTAGGCCTCTAGTGGAACCCGGGTTTAGCAGGAGAGCTAGCGTGTGGGACTACGTCGGAAAAGAGGGCCACATTCCTCTGACCGTATGAGCTATCTTAGTGTAGTGTAGGAAATGCCCTTCCGGTATTTGATACCATTCCATAGCTTCCTCGTATGTTAAAAAGGTCCCATTGGCAAATAGATTCCCGACTGACAAGCACTCCCCTTCGTACCATTTAGAGATATCCATAACTGCCTGAATTTGACTGAACCCTTGCAGCCATTGTAAGGGGAGTGATGGGGTGTAGAGCGCCTTATGGAGTACCCGGGTGACTGCCTTTTCCCAGACTGTCGCTACCTGCCGGATTGTGTACGGGCACGAGCTGGGGACCCGAGTACCCATCATCAAGTATTTGGGCAAGTCAGAACCATTATTACGACTCGCCAGTAGCGCTTTCTCTATGTTGTGCCCCTCCATGCACCACTGTGCAGCGTACTGAAGCAGCCCAGCAAAATAGTATAATCTAAGGTCCGGGAGGCCCAGCCCACCCAGATCAGCATCCAATTTAAGTATATCTAATTTCACCCTGCTGCGACCACCAGCCCATACCAGCGAGACCAACAACTTGTTCAACGTGACAAACGTAGCATCCGGGATAGGGTAGAGAGTGTTCTGTAGTGCATACAAGCCCCTAGGTAACATGACCATTCTAGCCAATGCCACTCGCCCCATAATGGAGAGAGGGAGCTTGTTCCAGAACCGGATCAACTCCGTCAGATTCCCAATTACTGTCCCCATATTCAGAACATATTGAGCCTCAGGTCCATGTGCCACTTGTATACTCAAATATCTAAAGTGGTTGATTTCCCAGCTGAACTCCGTAGGAGGGAGATCTTCGATAGCCACTGGTGTTAGAGCAGCTAGTGGGAAGATAACAGACTTACGATGATTTATACGAAGACCCAACGATTGCCCAAAGGAGTGCAATACACCCAATAGTGCTGGTACTGCTTCCTCCGGCTGTCGGATATAGAGTAACGCGTCATCCGCGTAAAACGATACCACGTGTGTGCGGCCGTCAACTGTAATTCCCCACTTATCCATATCCCTCCTGAGCTGGATCGCCAATGGTTCGACTGCCAGGGCGAAAAGCAACGGTGAGAGAGGGCAGCCTTGACGAGTCCCCCTATCAATATTTATGCACTCCGATACCCGGTCCCCGGTGCGCACGTGTGCCCGCGGCCCTCGGTATAGTAATTGTACCCAGGCAATAAACTCGTCTCCAAGACTCATTCTTCTTAGGACCTCCCATAAATAAGTCCACCGCAAAGTGTTGAACGCCTTTTCTATGTCTAGCACGACCACCGCTGCCCTATCTGGTCTGCCCGTCAGCGAATGTAGCACATGTGAGAGTCGGCGTATGTTCTTGTGGGTTCCCCTTCCCGGTATAAATCCACCCCGGATTTATACCCCGGGGTGGATTTATACCCCCCGGATCACCACTTTGAGTGTATCCCATTCTATTCCCCTACAGCAGGCAGTGGACCAATTCGACTCAAAGAATCCAGCAATCGATTCCACAAGTTCCGCACAGACCACATGGTCCTGGAGGACATCAGGTCTTAGCTGCCATATAGGCATACTTGGTCTAGTCTGGATTGGGCCCCATTCAAGCAGGACAGGGGCATGGTCGGAGAGGAACCGCGTAAGAATACAGGACTGTATGGTGGACGGTATGGCTTCACTGGAGAGGAGAAATCTATCTAATCTGCTGTGAACCTCCCATGCCGGAGTATAGCAGGTGTAACCCTGCACCTCTGGATGTGTCTCTCGCCAAACATCCACACATAGCAGGCGACTCATCACTTTCTGTAATGCTGTTGTCATGTTGGGCTTAGTATGCAGTTTTGGGGGGTGCCTATCTATGCTACCGTCAGTTATACAGTTAAACTCTCCTGCCCGGATAATGGGCAGTGCCGCGTAAGCAATGAGAAGTTTTTCAATCTCCAGAAAGAAGCCGCTGTCATCTGTGTTGGGGGCATTTATGTTGACAAGGCACACCTCCATGCCATCTAGTCTGCCTTGAATTATTATATATCTGCCCTCTATGTCTGCTGTGTAATTGTGCATCTGAAAGGGAACTTGGGGTGCAATCCACACCAACACTCCCCTTGCATACGTGGAATAGGTGGAGGAGTAGAGTTGCCCTCTCCATTTCTTGTGTAATTTCTGGATTTCGGGATCTAGTGAATGGGTCGCTTGCAGCATAGCAATTCGTGCCCCTTGTCGGCGCAAATAAGTCTGTACCCGGTATCCCTTTGTGTATAAACTTAGCCCCCTCACATTCCACGTTATTATCTTAAATTGTCCAATGTAGTTGGCCGTCAGTCCCCAACCCCGTCTTTTCCCCTTTATGGTCTGCCACCGTCGCTGCTGTTAAAAACATAATATTCTTCTTCTGTAACATTTTAACTTTCCCCTCCCCCGGGTAGACACTGCCCCAACAATTCGTGCATTCCCAATTACGTTAACTCCCGAACCCCCCTCCTCCCTCCCCCACCCCCAAACAATATAGAAAATCCTTGAACACATATACCCTATATGTGCTAATAGGGTGTTATTAGCAACTGTAGAGCAGATCAATACTCCCAACTCCCACACATACACAATACTCCCATTCATCCAATATAGAAAAAAATTCAGCCAGAATGGGTTAAGTGCATCGGTCCACCACTGAGTAACTCCAGCAAGTCACCTCATTCCTTGGCCTCCACACATACCATCAATCCCCCCACATTCGACCACTATTCACAGCATTTCACACATTCTTCCGCAGTCACTCCGCACACTACCCTAATAGCTTGAGAAGCAAATATAAGACTAGGAGAAATACAACCTCGTAAAAAAAAAAAAGAACATTTTTTTATGTATAGATGTTAATACAGAATAACTAAGATGAGGGTGAATAGATAGGCGCGTCCCCGCCAGTCAGGTGTAATTGGCCAGCCCAGCCGTCATCAGTATCAATCCATGCAAACGCTCCACGTGTTTCACTCAACCAGCCCTGCATTCTCAGTCGCCCAACACACTTTCTGACCCTTAATGCATACCCAAGTCCCATACTGGGCTGTACTTATATTGTTCAAGTTGTGGCCAGTTCAATTTGGTATAAGGTATTTAACAGAAAAGCGGGAAATGCCTTGGTTTTAAAAACTTAAAATGACTATTTTTGAAATTGCCTTCATTCTTCTTACTCTCTTAAAGCCCCCCTTTGAACCGTCCTAACTCTTTCTGGCTGAATGTGCCCAGTGTCTTCAGATAAACGTACTGGACTGTTCTAAGTAATGTGTACTTTTTACACCTCAGTTGCACTCATACTAACCTACAGAGCGCTTACGTTACCTGTTTAACTCCGCTATTGTCGTGCGTTCATCCTCGTTTGGCTAGGTTGTGTGTAACTCTTTCTGACATTTTCATGTTACGGTTTATTAAACATGAATGACCCCAAGAGTTTCTTCAATGGGTGCTTTAAATTCTGGTCCACACATTTTGGTATTTCACATTGTGTACCAGCTGTTTCCTAAGGGGGGGTGGAGGAAACGAGATATTTGAGAACAGAGTTGCCTAGGAGCAAACGGTAGGAGTGTGTAGTAAAGCGCAATCCTGGAGTGAACTGCGTTGCGTTGCTACTCCCGTAGCTCTCACTGTGAATTGAATCTCCTGAAGGAACATTGGGGCATATCTACAAGGCCATGCGATAATTATCGCTCAGCGCTCTTAGCGCGAGGATAATTATCGCCGGCCAACTCTGCATTTTATCACGGAGATAGCGTGCCATCAGCAACGCTTATCTCCAAAGCGATAAAATTCAGAGCGCAAGCTGCCATTTGTGCGATTATCGCTGGAAATACAGCGATAATCGCACAAGGTTTGGCGATAGCTTGCTGATAGGGCAAGACATACTTAGCCATGATATCCACCTTACATAGGATATCATGGCTAAGTCAGTCTTGAAGCAGGCGTAAGGAAAGTAGCGATAACAGAGGTTATCGCTACTTTGCTTGTCGCTATGCTTCATAGCGTGAGGCTTGATAATAGGAGAAATGTCGCTTAGCGACATTTCTCCCGTTATTCTGGGAGGAACGCCCACTTTGCATCTCATTAGAGATGCAAAGCTGGGCGATGGGAGAAAGGGCGAAGAAGCATGGATTCACGCGTTAGCGTGTCCTTGCTAATAGGGCGTTAAAGTTATCGCCGCTTTTCGTCCGAAAACGGACGCTAAAGCGGCGATAATTTTATCGCCAGCCCTTGTAGATATGCCCCGTAATATTAGCAAGACCCACGTTAAAATTATCGCCGTTTTAGCGGCAGGAAACTGCCGCTAAAACGGCGATAATGGGCTTGATAATATGCGTTATGGAATTCCAATAGAAGCCCAGGTTAGATGTCCTGCACATCTAACCTGGGCTTCGATTGGAATTCTATAACGCATATTATCAAGCCCATTATCGCCGTTTTAGCGGCAGTTTCCTGCCACTAAAACGGCGATCATTTTAACGTGGGTCTTGCTAATATGCCCCGTAGAGAAGTTTGGAGTAGGCTGCTGAGTTAGTGTCCTGCTTTCAGGCCGGTAACGGAGCATAATGTGTAGTAGTGAGAACGAAGGATGGCGGGAAGGAAGTGATGATTTGTGTGTCCATGAATGTCGAGGATGGGCTTTGTTTGTTGTAGAGAGTTGAAGGCAGCATGATGTGTAGTCGCTTATTCCCCGCTGAGTCAGAGGTGTGATATTTGAATAACCCTCTAGCCATGGCAGTAAGCCAGCTGTGTGCATCCGAGAGCGGCAGGAGGCAGTGCGGGCCGCGTTGGAAGCAAGCTCGTCACTGGGCTTAAAATGTCAGCAGGATGCAAATGCATTGCATTGTATTATCATTCTTGACAATAAACCTGCAACTGACACCGGCAGATAACAAGCAGACGCGCAGTCTAGGGAGGAGCACACGCTGCAGAAAGAAGTCCTGCTTGAACCATACAATGGCTCGGCAGGGCAGGCTGCCATATGACGTGCTGTTACGTTTGTATGATTGGGACTGCAATGTTCCCTTCTTCGAGCGCTACTCCTGCTCTGCAAAACAGGAAATGTTCCCTTCTGCCAGCGCTGCTCTTGCTCTGCAAAACCAGAAATGGCACGGCACGAGAAGGCATGGAAGGGAAGAATGTAAGAACAGGCAGCGCTCCAGACAGAGACCTCACATGTTTAAATCAGGTCTAGAGGAATGCAGAGGCGGGCAGACGTAGCGCAAAGTACTAAGGGGCTTATTTACAAGCCCCTTGCGCCACCCTTACGTCACTTTTCCCATGTTAAAAATGACGCAAAAGTGGCGCAAGGGGCTTGTAAATAAGCCCCTAAGTCTGACGAATGGAATGCGTCAGGAAGTTAATACAGGGTGAGCCACTTATAAAAACCCCCCTTCAAATGGCGCCTGAAAGGAGCCCGCAACCCCATCTTTTTTCCCACTACTGTTCTACTGATCCACTCCCTTCGGGCCCAAGCACGGTGACAGCCTAACTCATTAGGACAGCCCCCAACCCTTCTCCTGGAAGGAACAGGGAATTGACGCTAAGCAGTCAGCACTGGGCAAGCCTCATTTTGGGGAAAGTAACCATAGTCAATTTTAAGGAAGGACGGAACCAGTTGAAACTTTATTTATACATGGCAATGGCTGGGGCATGTATTTGTACTTGATTAAAACTCATACTTCAAAGCTTGCAGGAGATGAAGTCAACTTGGCAGTGTGGCTAAGAATCACTTGGTTGTGAAATGTGAGGCCCTGCACGGACAATATCGGTTTAACAGCAGTCCTGGTTACAGTTGGACAGTTCCCCTTATAACGCTAGGTTAACGAGACACCTCAAGGGAGCCGTAAGGGCTATTAATATTTATAATGTTCTAACAGTGACCATATCAGGCAGGTTATGTTAGTGGCCACCATATATAAAAAAAAATAATAATAATTTTTTAGCAGTAAGCATCTCAGCGCACCCGGGAGTGTGGCTAGTGAAAAAAAAAAAAAAGGAGGCTGTCTTTTTTTAACGCTTCCGCATGGGTAAATCAAAGCAGACATAGCTGCAATACCCCTGGTGCGAAAATAACGATAATAGTAATAACGTTCCTCGTCGGATGTAGTACTGCCAAAGCAGTTTTAAATAGCATTTGGAAATCCAGCCATTTTTCTACATAACATGAGGCATACATTAATCCAACCAAAAGCTGGCTGCCACACAATGGGTTGAATCAAGTGTATCCCCTCCGTCCCGTTTTGTCAGCCGGCCGCAGGCTGGGGCCCTAGCAAAGCAATCGATTGGGTGCGGTGAAAAGCAGACGAGTCTGGGAACAGGGTGCTGCATCTCTCCTGTAAAAAAAAGAAAAAGTGTATGAGAGAAAAAGTATGACTGTCTTCTTTTCTTTCATTTATGACATCGACGACGGGAGATGGCAAATCCAGGCACATCTTCAAACTCCGACGACAAGGGTAAGGAATTCCTATGTATACGTATGGCTAAGGTTCTTTTAAAAAATAAAAATAAAAAATACAGTGGCACAGAGGGTAATTCATGAATCACGAACCTAGCATAACACATGGAGCCAGCAACTGGCGGGAAAGGCCGGCATGCAAACTACACAGGGAGGTTGTGAAGTTTAGGGCCGTCCCCAGTCTCTAATTATCCGAAGGATACGGTAAAGTTTCATTATTGGGGTAAGCCTCCCTCATCCAGCAGCAATTTTATATTCCGAGGGTGTCTCACATGGTTTTCAAAACCATTAAAAATAGTACGCCGGGCAGTAGGGAACTGTTCTGGGTAGAAACTGAGGTAGCATCAGGGACTACAATGGTACTACTGGAAGTTAGCTGGTATGTTGGTCAGTCTACAGTTAACGCCTTGTAGGGAAAAACGAGTTGAAAGGGGGGCGGAACTCCCCAATACAGGAACTATAGAGTCATTTCATTAGGGTTTTAAAAGGGCTTGGAGCAAGGCAAAACTAAGTTTATAAAACTAGCTGAGAGGAAGTATCTGAACCAGGCTAGCTCCGCCGAGCAACTCACTTACCAGTAGGATTCAGCTTAGGAGAAGCAGCGCAGAAAAGCAAGGGTATCGGGGTCGCCACAAGCTTAACGAGGCCGACTACCAAGGGATACCGGCTCCCGCTAGTCGGGAGTGGGGCACAGGGGAGGGACCAAAGTAGAGCCCACTGGCACAACACTCAGCGGGTGTACACTCCTCCGAGGTGCCAAGCCCCGGCTACAATGGGCTTCGGGCCCGGGGTTGGGCAGCCTAGCCGGACACATGGGGCGCTGCCGCTAAGCACCAGGCACCTGACATTAGACAGCAGTCTTTCTGGAGGCTGGGATAAGGTCCCCCACACCCCAAGGATTCATCGGAGGTAGGGGCAACCAGGACCGGGGTCCCAGCGACAATTAGAGCAACATGGACGGATGGCCGACGGCTAAAGTTATTCTGGGCTGGAAATATGATTACAGTGTCACAAGAGAAGGCCTACAGTACGGTAACCACCAGAAGCGCGGCAGCCTGCGGGGCACAAGGGTCTTTAGCAGGCTGCACTGAAAAAAGGGCAAAAATGATACTGTCAGCACAGGGGAGAGCTGCAGGAAGACTTGAGCCTCCCTGGCGGTGTGGCGGAAAAGAGGGGTACATTTGGTTGGTTATGGAGGCACACCGACAGGGCGGTGTGTAGAAAGAGGGCCGCTCACTTTGGGATGCCTTACGGCAGGGTGAGTAGGCCTGACAAAAGGGGGTAGCAAATGGAGACGGCGCTCGCAGCCCAGACCCCGCCAGATGGCAGGGCACAAAAAGGAGACTAGCAAGGTAACGAGCTGGGGCTTAACTCCGAGGAGAGGCTACCCCCCACACGCAAAGGGGCGTGGAAACCAACAGAACAATGTTTGATCTCAAAAGGGGCAAGGAAGGAGATACGCCTGTAAAACAGCAGAATAACGAACTGTCAGGGTGATTTATGACTCTATGATATGCAAATCAGTTATGACAAGCAAGTAATTTATGACCAACAAATGATTTATGGCAAATGATTTATGACCGATAATGCAGAATGATTTATGACCCCATTTTGACTGTTTGTGACACAAATGTTTTACGATCCACAAATAATTTATGACACATGATTTATAATGAGATCGAAAATGATTATTGACACCTGATTTATGATGTAATGATTTATGACTGTGGCCAGAAGAGTATGTCCAGGGGATTACAAAATGAGGATGTCTATAAGGGTAATAAAACTGCGGTCAACAACGACTACCAAAACTACAACGACTGTTGGTTGTACTTTGGTAATACATCTATAATAATGTTTGCATGACATCCTGGAATGGGCACAGTGTGAGTGGTAAAATAGCAGAGATGTGGAAGGGAGAGGTACCACAATGGCTAGGAAAACAACAAGATATGAACGATTGTAGATCTGCAAACCACTCCTCGGTGCATTTTGTAGTCCCCTTTAACAACCAGAACATTATCATTTGTGACATCCTCAAACAGTACAACACATCAAATGTTATATTGTTATGTTATGTTATGCTACAGGTTGCTTGATTAGTTCACCGTTTTTTGGATTTCTTGACCTCTTCGCTATTTTGGGAAATATCGGTCTACAGTTTTTATTTAGCCAGTGGATGTTCTTCACTGTTTTTAGTGCCGAAGTATGTTGGTGTTGGTAGGTGGTACATTGGATGTGGGTTATCTTCATATGTTGATTCATAATGGAATGGAGTCTTGCACCCCTCAAATCTGATCCATGTGAGTCTTGAGTACTTAGTGGATAAACTTTGGGGGGTTCAGTTCCCGAGGCCCTCTGCCCAACCTGGTCAGCTATCAGTGTGTTGGTGCTTAGGACAAATTTAGTTTACCTAATGCAATCTCAGTGTTTTTTTTGCTTCATCCGTATATTGTTCCTAATCCAGACTCTAACAGAAACATGCAACCCTAAATTCTTATTTTTCTGTCTTCTTCCAGTTTGAGCCGGTCTGAAGAACTATCTAGCAATGTTTTATTTGTCACTGGGGGTAAATATGTTGTGTAACATGAATCATGGTGCAGTGTCTCTCAGCTGTGAGTTCCACTGTCCCCCCCACTCTTCTGCCCATGACCCCTTTCCTCACTGTTTTGCCTGTCCCAAATCTGGCATCTCTGAAATTACTTTTCTCCAGAATAGTCAAATCCAGGTTTCTTTGCTCAAAGCCTTCAGTTCCCCGAGTCACTGTCATTCAAAAGTCCTCCTCATTGAGGCTTCATGTCAAAGTGTCCATGTGATAGCAGGATAGATTTACATAGAGAGACACGTAGAACAAACAGGTAATCAGAGTGGTATGCATCTGACCAGAAGTGTCTCAGAGGTGCATGGCATGGATCTGCTTCCTCTAAAAACAGTAAAGGTACATCTCACTTCTCTCACAAGCAATATCATATATCATGTCAAACTATACATAAAGGGTAAGAACCCCCAAAATATAAGAGTGCTTATATGGCGCACTTTTGTCACGATAGCAACATAAACAAGCATTGAAAATGCAATCAGTCTCGCATTTGTTTTAGTTAGAGATATTGGCAATGGAAATGGCAATGTCTTTTACCTATGTGTTATAGAATGTATCTATGTGGTGTGCAGTGGAATTCTGTGTGTTGGATTGGATTAGGTAGTTGTGTGGCATGGAATTGTGTAGTGTGGCATGGATTGGATATGTGTAGTGGAATTATATTGCATGGTGTGTTGTGGAATTATATGGATAGAAAATGTGGTTTTGAGTGTACTGGAATTATGTGGAGAGGGATTGTGTGTTATGGAGTGTAATAATGTGGAATGGTATTTTGTGGTGTGTAGTGGAGTTTAATTATATGGTGTGCTGTTTGTGGCACGATGTGGAATTGTGTGGTGTGTATTAGATGGATGTGGTGCGTTCTGTTTTGTGCTGTTGAGTTGCATTATGTGGTGTGGAATAATGTGGTGTATTGGCTCGACTAAAAAGGCCAGAACGAATGTTCTAGATGCTATGTGCACGTCAGTGCCGTAGGGCTGCGTGGTGTACAATTTGAATTATAAATAGATTCAACCTGAATCTTGACTATACAAACATGGAACAGAAGCGTTTCTTTCAAAAACAGGTAAACAGTAAATCAAAGGAAAAAAACGTTGTGTTCTTGCTAACTTGAAATATCCTTTATATAGTGAAAATGTTGTAGTTTCACATTCATGATATTCAGAATCAAATACATCGTTTTTCCTGATCTTTTCCATTAAAAAACAACCAATGCATTTTGGGTCAATCGACCCTTAGTCAGGCGTCACTGTGATCAAAAGGAAGCATTTCTTGTTTAATAATTTCAAATTCGATTTGTGTCAGGCACATACATTGATAAGTTCACTAAATGGAGATAACTTCATGCAAATTACGAGAGGTTTTCAAAACTGGATACAAAGAGAAAGACGTCCACGCACCATAGCTAGAAAGTAAAAGAATAGAAAAACGGACTGTGCTTGTTCAAAAACTACCTGTCCCAGCATGCATCAAACCAGTGTAGTAAAAAAGTGTGCCTACATGCCTAGACTCGCCCTAAACACCTGTGTCCTGCATAATAAAGTGAAGTGAATGAATATAATCCCGGCATCTAGTACCTGAAATGTAGTGTTCCGTCTAAGCTCTGATTAACGCAGTGCTTGTCATTGAAGAAATGAATCTTTTCAGAGATAAGGCAATAGAGTAGCCCATGCTTAACGAGTGATCAGCGGGAATTATATGATGTCAATAGATTCCATGCCAAAAACGGCTTTGCCAACTTGTTTTGGTAGTGCTGTACTGCACTAAAACACTGTGCCATACCGTCAATATTAAATAGAAAGGAAAACAAGACGAAACATAAAAGCGGGCTCACCCATCTTCCGTCCTGTTTTAAGAGCACACGATTTAAGATCTTTAATGGGACGTGAGGCTGAGTCAAAACACTGAACCCATGGGGGCAGATTTACAAGCCCCTTGCGCCACTTTTGCGTCACTTTTCCCATGTTAAAAGTGGCGCAAAAGTGGCGCAAGGGGCTTGTAAATCTGCCCCATGGTCCGCACACTGGGGCAGATTTACAAGCCCCGTGCACCACTTTTGCGCCGCCGTTGCGTCACATCTGTGACGCAGCGGCGGCATAAAGCTAGCGCCATGCTGCGGGGGATTTACAACGTGACGCATCTAGGGAGATGAGTCACGTTGTAAAGCCCTGCGCCACATGAAACCTGCATCAGGTTTCATGTGGGCGTTCCGGCGCAGGGTGGGCGTTCCGGTGCAGGAACGCCTCGGAAAAGTGCCTGAGTGAAATCTACAAGATTTCACTCAGTCACTTTTCCGACCCCGCTGAGTCAAAACCTTGCGCCTGCTTGAAGCAGGCGTAAGGCGTGACGCACCATGTTGAGGATAGGCCAAGTTGGAACAGTGCTGGAGTTGCATCGCGCCCGCGACACAACTCCAGCACTGCGCCAACCTTACACCGGCAGATGCGACACGCATCTGTTTATCTTTGCGCCATGATGCGCCGCATTGTAAATGCGGCGCATCTGTGGTGGCGCAAGGGTAAACTTGCGTCACGCATCTTTCCTGGCGCATCCCTGCTGATTTGCAGGGATGCGCCAGGAAACGTAAATCTGCCCCACTATATATAGCACGTTTTAGCGCGAGCGTGTTACTTCGGGAAATGTCCAACTAGCTATGAAGAAACTGGTGGCCGTGAAAAGTATCTACATGAAATATTACCTTTCAGCAATTTAACCCTGTACAGTGGCAACAGCAATCTAGGTGACACTATTAAGTGGCCGAAACCGGACGGCGTCGCAGGTAGGAAGGTGGGTGTGGAGGTGTCGGACACCTAAGTCCCAACAAACAACACTTGGCTTGTGCAAGCAATAACAATGATTGTGCACGGCAAACGAGAGGGGAGAAGGGTCACCAGATAATCCCACGTCCTCGAGAACATTTGAAACCTGCATTTACTTTAAACAAATGCATTCCGAGAGTGGGGGGTCTTGGTTCAATACTATCGGATCTACATGTTCAGTAATTTAATCCTGTACAGTAGCAACAGCAATCTAGGTGATGCTATTAAGAGGCCGAAACCGGACGCCGTCACAGGTAGAAAGGTGGGTGTGGAGGTGTCGGACACCTAAATCACGAACAAACAACACTTGGCTGCTACAAGCAATAACAATGATTGTGCACGGCGAACGGGAGGGGAAAGGGGAGGGGGAGTCACCAGATAATCCTGCGTCCTCGAGAACATTTGAAGGCCGCATTTACTTTAAACAAATGCATTCTGGGAGTGGGGGGTCTTGGTACACTACTATCGGATCTACACGGCTGAGTTGGAAGGAAGATGGTGCAAACTGAGTCACCTGGTTTGTAACTTTACACTGTTCCAGGCCCGCCGCAGTAGTTTTCAGGAACACACTGCCATTTCCCCCCAGCCACACTCGTATTCACGAACCCCCCGGGGGTCACCCGCCAGGCAACCTTGGGACTGGAGTGGGAGTTAACTGACCTGGAGCCCTCCGGTGCGAAACCACCGACCGACGGCGACGCAGGAGAACAAGGGCCTGAAGCCTGATAAACCCAGGGTTGTAATCAGGAGATGGTGATTGCAGGTCAGAGAGTCTTCAATGAGCGAGCGCCGCCACACAAAAGGGTCAAATCTGGAGGCAAGTCACGAGGGTGAAATCACGAGACTCTGTGGAGGAACAACGCGGCGCAGCAATTGTGTAGAGGAAAGTTATGTATGCAAATAAAATAAATAGTCCCCAAAGAAACATATGTACACTTATAGCATAACTAAACTGTAGTTGGCCGGTGCTCCTGAGCGAAAAACTGAAGTGACGTCTCAGGAGTGCCAACCAATGAGGAGCCAATAAAGAAGAGCGATGTAGGAGTGAACCAACTGCAAGAAGCAGGTGGGATTACACTCGGTGTATAGATTACAGCAGGTCTTGCAAACAGCGCATGCGCGCTGATGCTCGACCTAAAAACGAGCATTGTAATGAGTTACCTAAACATATCTGGACATTTACGGTACAGTCTAGATCACGGGTACTCATAGTACGGCCCGCGGGCCGCCAGCAGCCCGGCAAGCCTTCCTTGGCGGCCCGCGGACCTTGCAGACATCGTACCTGCTTTTTGTTTTTTTGTAAAGTGTCAGCAAACACCGCAGCGCGGACTCTGAGAGACTCTGCTCTATGGGGGCCGGGCGATTCTTTAAAAGACCCTTCACTTGTTAATGAGGCTTTGTTGTATTTAACCTCTTCTTAGCGCCCCTGCATCTCCACTCTGAGTGGAGATGCAGGGGCGCTAAGAAGAGGTAAAATACAACAAAGCCTCATTAACAAGTGAATGGTCTTTTAAAGACCTGTGAAGTACTCGGGTGCGGCTGTGTGTGTTCCCGGGAAGCTGTCTCAGCCCCGGCTGACACACACGCGGGGTGACGTGAGAGAGGGTGACAGAGAGACGGTGACAGAGGGAGGGAGACAGAGACAGAGGGAGACAGAGGGAGAGAGATGGAGACAGAGAGAGAGGGAGAGCGAGGGAGACAGAGAGAGAGGGAGACAGAGAGAGGGAGAGAGAGACAGAGGGAGACAGACCGAGAGAGAGGGAGAGAGAGACAGAGGGAGACAGATGGAGAGAGAGGGAGAGAGAGACAGAGGGAGACAGACAGAGAGAGAGGGAGACAGAGAGAGAGGGAGGGAGACAGAGGGAGACAGACAGGGAGAGGGAGGGAGACAGAGGGAGACAGACAGAGGGAGAGGGAGGGAGACAGAGAGGGAGACAGACAGAGGGAGAGGGAGGGAGACAGAGGGAGACAGACAGAGGGAGAGGGAGGGAGGGTGAGGGAGGGAGACAGAGAGGGAGACAGACAGGGAGGGAGACAGACAGGGAGAGGGAGGGAGACAGAGAGGGAGACAGACAGAGGGAGAGGTAGGGAGACAGAGGGAGACAGACAGACAGATGGAGACAGACGGAGACAGACGGAGACAGACAGACAGAGGGAGACAGAGAGAGAGGGAGACATAGAGAGAGGGAGACAGGGAGAGAGGGAGACAGGGAGAGAGGGAGACAGGGAGAGAGGGAGACAGGGAGAGAGGGAGACAAAGAGAGAGGGAGACAGAGAGGGAGACAGACAGAGGGAGAGGGAGGGAGGGAGGGAGAGGGAGGGAGACAGAGAGGGAGACAGACAGGGAGGGAGACAGACAGGGAGAGGGAGGGAGACAGAGGGAGAGGGAGGGAGACAGAGGGAGACAGACAGAGGGAGACAGACAGAGAGAGGGAGACAGAGAGAGGGAGACAGAGAGAGGGAGACAGAGAGAGGGAGACAGATAGAGGGAGACAGAGGGAGGGAGGGAGGGAGGGAGACAGATAGAGGGAGGCAGAGGGAGACAGAGGGCGGGAGTCTGGGGGAGGCAGAGGGGGGAGACAGAGGGAGGGAGACAGACAGAAGGAGACAGAGGGAGACAGACAGAGGGAGACAGACGGAGACAGACAGACAGACGGAGACAGACAGACAGACGGAGACAGACAGACAGACAGAGAGAGGGAGACAGACAGAGGGAGACAGAGGGAAACAGACAGAGGGAGGGAGACAGACAGAGGGAGACAGAGGGAAACAGACAGAGGGAGGGAGACATACAGAGGGAGGGAGGGAGACAGAGGGAGGGAGACAGAGGGAGGGAGACAGACGGAGGGAGACAAAGGGAGGGAAAGGGAGGGAGACAGAGAGAGAGAGGGAGACAGAGAGAGAGAGGGAGGGAGACAGAGAGAGAGAGGGAGGGAGAGACAGAGACAAACAGAGTGAGTGAGACAGAGGGAGAGAGGGAGGGAGGGAGAGAGAGAGAGGGAGAGAGAGGGAGAGAGATGGAGAGAGAGAGAGAGATAGAGAGAGAGAGAGAGAGAGAGAGAGAGAGAGAGAGAGAGATGTGTGTATGCAGGGTCTGGTGGGTCAGTGGACGAAGGCGTCCGCTGCAGGGGCCTGTGTTCAACCTCATGGTCATAGTTTTTTTTTTTGCTCTAGCCCCGCCTCCCTCCCCCACTGACCCCGCCCCCACCAGTGCGGCCCTCGGCCACAAACCACACTGTAAATTTGGCCCCTGAGAGAAAGTTTGTGAGTACCCATGGTCTGGATACAAATGAAATACAAAAGTCAAGTACACCACCCATTGGTCAACTGCTAAAATACTACCTCACAATGTAACTTATATTCAGGAGCATAGGGTTGGGAGGAGGAGCACAAAAAGAGGATCTCCAATGGACTGGGGAAGACTAACTCGAGGAACCAACAAGCAAAACAATTGTACATCAATGTTTAAAAGTCACACAATAAACATTTTTGAAACATATTCAACAAAAAGCAAACATGTATGCAACGCACAATGCTTTAACGTCATTCAGTACATGATGAATTGCAATATCCAATGATGCTATTGTTCAGCACAGAAAAAAAGTGCTTTCATATCACAGACTAAAAGAAGACAGAAGTAACACTTACTGCCACTGGTGCTTACACTGATTACTGCATGCAGTAATATCACACTGACATGTTTTAGACATAGAGTCCAGGGATATTTCATTCTTCCAAGATAGTAAAAGAAATATCCTCAAATATATGAATAAAAAAGCAGATTCAGTGTTTTACATGCAGGTATTTAAGGATGAATAGTTCATTTTGGGTTGGTTTACAGGTATCTTATTTTGATATGTTGCTAAGAATGTATTTTGTAATACGATTAGTTCAGTATTTGGTTCCACACCTATTACAAGGTAACTTTCATTTTTGTAATGCTCGGAGCACCTGTCAAAATCCCAGAAATAAAAGACAGCATACTTGAAATCCTGGTGGATGGTGTTGTGCAATATGATTGAGAACATACAGCTACACAATCCGAAGAGAAATATTGCAGTATTTTTCCTTTTATGTTCATCACATACACAGAGACAATAATCCTGCCTGGATGTATTTTTGGTTTATACCAGAATGGACAGTCAGAATTATGAATTCTGTTCAAGTATCTGACAGTCCATTACTGTCTGATTAAATTAAATTACAAACCTTCAGTGGAAGACTGCAATATAGATGAATGTTGAAAGAGCTCTGCATACAGATAACACATTTCCAGCCCAGAAAACAGATGTAATATAATATCGAAATGCATCCTTACTGGTTTCGAAGACTATCTCAGACATTAATTAAGTGAATAAATAAAGTTCAGTATCAATTAGCTCAAAATATAATTGTTATTTGAAAACGAGTGTCAAGCTTTTCCACATATCTGTGAAGCTGGATGCATGCGATTCAGACCTGATTTGCATCTAGCACGTGCTAACCTAACATTCCTTTTCCATTCAGTTGCTGTGTGTGAAGTGCAGGTGAAGGCCTAGAATGGAGGAATATAAGCAAAAACAGTGGTCCCTGTGGACAAATGTAATCAATAAACAATATAGATACGCACAATGGCAATAGGGAGGGGTAAAGTGGATGTCCGCGAGAGATAGAAGACCATATACCACGGGATACTTTGTAAATTCAGAAAGTTTATATGCATAAATCATCATAATTATATACAAAATAGTGCATGGTGTCCCCAGTGAACATGGAACCTACACAACAATTCGTGACATATTGTGACATAAAGAAATGGTTTCTGTACAAGTTCATAGGCAATCATGAACTCAATGAGAGATAGAAGATGTAACTGGTTTTCAGAATGCTAAATAAATAAATAAAGAGGTGCATCGAGTCATTCCTAAACTGGAGGAGCATTGATGTTTTCTCACCCAAAGCATCGCTCCTGAATCATACTATATGACATCATTCACATTTGGGGGGACACATAAGGATTACAAGATAACCCCAAGTGTATAAAATAGCACAGAGGCATTTTAAGCCTGCATCATTTAACTGTAGCAGGGGGATCTGATGGTGTTTATGTAAATTATATATACATTACTGATGAAGAATTAAATAAACACATGCAACATGTAGACAAGATACTCAAAACTTGCAGAAGCAGATTATAAGCTGAAATTTAGGAATTACAAATCATGCTATTTGAATGTAATCTTCTTAGGATAAGAGTTTTCCAGTGAAGGCAAAGAACTAGCACTAGAGTCCTCAGAAAAATCTGCGGGATTAGAATGCCCAAATACTCTGAAAAAGCTACAAGCTTTAATGGAATTTCTGAATTTTGGATGAACATGTTTTGGGGCAGATTTACAAGCCCCTTACGCTGCCAGTACGTCACTTTTTGTGACGCACTGGCAGCACATTTCCCTGCCCCATATTTACAAGGACAGGAAAAGCCACCCTGCGTGGCTTTTCCTGTCCTTATAAATATGGCCCCTTTACACGCAGCATTTTGCGTGAAAGGGGCGTTCCATGGGTGTGGCTGTGGGTGTTCCCACGCAACACCCATGGAACGAGACACATTTCCAGATTTACGAGGATTCGTAAACCTGTAAATGTGTCAGTATGCTACGCCACCCCAGGGGTGGCGTAGCGAGGCGCAACGAGGAGAAATGTTTTTATTTCTCCTCGTTTATTCCTCTTTCAATGCGTGCTGCATTCTACAGCACACATTGAAAGAGGAAAATGCCTGTAGTGATTGTTTTTGTGCAGGAAGGTGCCCCTTCCTGCACAAAAACAATCTCCCCATGGCGCAGCCATCCTTGCACCATGGTGCAAGGGTGCCTGCGCCGGCACAGGGGAGAGCACAGGAATGCAACATATCATTGTAAATATGTCACATTCCTGTGCTCTGAAAGTGCTGCAGCGTGGCACAGCCAAAGGGCATGCGGTGCTGCGCTGCGGCACTTTCTTGTAGATCTGCCCCCCAGTGTATAGAGTTAGACTATTGCACCAGTTGATAACCACTAGATTTACAGGGAAGAACTGAAAAGAAGGGCACATTCAGATTTAGAGAACAGCTTTATATTGACACCATAGCATAGGATAACGCATAAAATATAGTATTAGGAATAGCTCCAGGTCAGCTAGGATTTAGTTACAAAATGTATGACCAAGGTAAGGCTATGTAAATTGCATACAAGTCAAACTCCACAGTGGGGGAGCAGGTCTCTCCAAAAGTTTTCACATCAGTGCAGGCAGTCCTTGTAAGACATTGGTTTGTTGTTTGACAGTGGAGCAAGTCCTGTTCAAGCAACAACCACAATCCTTATCAGTGTAAGGCGCAATCCAACTCTAAATTAACCAGTGCTCAACCCTCTGGTAGCTTGGCACAGAGCAGTCAGACTTAACTTAGAGACATTGTGAAAAGTATTTGTGCAAAACTTACAGTAATAAAAGTGAAATTACCACACAAAAAGGATTCCAGAACAGATTAGAAAAATGCAGTCCTTTTTAATAAATAAAATAAGATTGAAACAAGAAAAATCTAATCAGTCAAACCCGAAATATGCAGGTTTAAAGATTTCAGTGAAAATAGCACCAAAAAGCACAAAGTGTCATCTGTGGATATCTGGTTGCGCCGGACTGGGAAAAAGTCACAAGTTCAGGCCAACCATGATGGAGTGCGGGCTGGCTACAGGGACCCACTTAGGCCCACTGAAAAAGTACTTTGAATCTTGGTTTGCGGAGTGTTGCGAGGATCCACATCAAAGATGCATTGTGCAGCCATAATGAGATATTGGTTTTGAGATACTGTGAGGCTGCAATGCCAGGTCCTGCATCATCATCCAAGATCCCATCAACAAGGGCTTGCCATGTGATGTCCAGTGTGGAGAATGCTTTGCGCAGTCAGGGTGATGCGTTGGTTCTGAGGAGCTGAAAGGCTGAGATGCGGAGTCTGATGATTGGCGCGAAGGCCAGCACCGAGGATGTTCCGAAGAGGCCGTGGGCTGCAAAGGCAATACAGGTCTTTGCGATGGGTTAAATCCATGCAGCAACAATGACGCATTGATTCTGCTCTGGTTGGGCCGCGCAGCAGAAGAGATGCTTTGGTTCTACTGTGTTCACGGATGCTGGCAGAGCACCTTAGGCCATCTACCAAGAGTCCCAGACTGGGGTGGCACCACTTGGTAGTGTAGACTCGCAGGTGGCCAGGTGTTGGGGTCAAGGTTGTTGGAGCCTTCTGTCCCTGAGGCTCAATTCAGGTGCCTGCCAACCAGCCTTTGGAGTCTCTGTGGGGTACTGGGTTCAAACAGATGCAGGTCCAGCCCTTCTTACCCAGGCAAAAGGGCAGCAGGCAGCAGCTCAGTACATCAGGGCAGCAGTCCAGCGGAGTTGCAGTCCTTTCAGCTGCACAGCAGTCCTTCTTTCTGGCAGAGTATCCACAGGTCCAGAAGTGTACTCAAGAAGTGGTGTCTGAGGTCCAATATTTATACCTGGTGCTTTTCCTCTGGAAGGTGGGAGAAGCTTCTAGAATTTCTCTTTGAAGTCCTCATGCACCCTGCCTTCCCTGCCCTGGCTCCAGACTAACTACCGGGGGTATGCAAGTTGGGGCTATTTCCCAGACTACCTATGCATCCGAGATACTTTTTTATTGGCAGAGTTGTGAAAATGCTGCATGGTAAAACATTTGTAATTGGCAACAAGTTCCAGTATTCAATGCTATGTATAAATAGGGAATGAGTTTGCAAATATTTGTCATTTTCAGGGCATTAAAGGTAAGAACAGATTTTGAAATAAATACAGCTCACACGTCCTTCAAAGAAATTATCTCTTCTAGTTAGTTATTATCAATTCCCCTACAGTGCGGATCAGGGGTCTACTGCCCCCTATCTGTCCCCATCTGCTCTCCCAGTACAGTTGAAACACAGACAGTGGGCAGAGGTCAGAGAGAGGCACAGCTTATACCAGGTAGGCCATTTACCCATTCATTTACCATTTTATGCATGAAGAAAATAAACCCCATTGTCCATGGGGCTTTTAGGTATCCCAACTTGAGAGTAATGCCCCATGGACTGTGATGGCTTTGCTTGGCAAGGTGGACTTACAGATGGCAGTGTCCAGGTGCTGGGGTCAAGGTTTTTGGAGCCTTCCGTCCCTGAGGCTCGAGTCAGGAGCCAGTCAACTAACTCTTGGAATCTCTCTGGGGTCCTTGACTAAACAGATGGAGGTCCAGCCCTTCTCATCCAGGCAAGAGGGCAGCAGGCCAGCACAGCAGGCCAGCATTCCTTCAGAGCAGCAGTCAAGCAGAGAGGCAGTCCTTTCAGCAGCACAGCTGTCCTTTTTTTCTGGCAGAGTATCCACAGGTCCAGAAGTGTAATGAAGAGGTGGTGTCTGGGGTCCAATAGTTATGCCTGGTGCCCTTCCTCTGGAAGGTGGGAGAACCTTCTAGAGGTTTCCCTTTGACATCCTGCCTTCCCTGTCCTGGCTCGAGACTAACTACAGAGAGTATGCAGGACAAAATCTATCCTGCCAGTGATGGCCCATACAGGCACAACTAAGCTCCCTATTGTGTGTGGCTGTCTAGGAGGAATACACAAAGCCAAAGTGTCAGCGACAGCCACTCATCTGACTCAGAGACAGGCTGCAGGCACCAAATGGCTAAAGCAGGATAATGCCAACTTTCTAAAAGTGGTATTTTCAAAATTGCAATTTAAAATCTGACCTCATCATAAGTTGGCATTTTTCATTACAATTTCAAAGACACCAGACACGAATGGGTCACCTATTCACATTTGGAAGTTACAGCTTATTAAATGGTATACCGTAACTCCAATGCTATCCTGTGGGACAGGTCGGCCGCACAGTAATGAAAAACAAATGTAGGAGTTTTTCACTACCAGGACTTGTAAAACTAAAAAGTGCATATCCAACCTTTTAATTACAATGCACCTTGCCCTGTGGGCTACGTAGGGCCTACCTTAGTAGGACATGTAATGTATATGCACTGAAAGGGGAGTTTAAGGCTTGGCAAGGGGGTTATATTGCCAAGTCGAATTGGCAGTTTAAAACTGCATTCAGGCTGCAATGGCAGGCTTGGGATATGTTTTAAGGTAGTACTTAAGTGGCTGGTACAATAAGGGCTGCAGGCCAGGGACTTATAAGATAATTAGATTTGCCAATCAGATGTAACCAATTTTACCATGTTTAGGGGAGCGACCACAAGCACGTTATCACTGGGAGCAGTGGTAAAGTGGAGGCCAACAAAAACAAATTCAGCAAAACGTGGTGGGTAAAAGGCAACAGGTTTGGGGTAAACCCTGCAGAGAGGGTCAGGTCCAACAGCCATCATTAAAGAAAGACAAGAAATTAAGAAAGACAAGAAATAGATTACTTCTACAGCTATGTCACCTCTGGAGGTAGCTAATAAAGCAGGTATATTAAATTCTAGAGCCAAACATGTGCACTAACTTCAATAATCACTGCACTAGGTCACTTTATATATCCAATTTGAGTGTGATCCCTAAGTAAATACATGGGAATTCCTTCAATATCAGCAAGCAATGCTATAGACCCCATCAGAAAAAAACAGTGACTCACTATCAAACTACCTTATATACAGGTGAATCGCCACAACCACAGAAGGAATAGAACAGTGATATTCAGGTCCCTGTGTAGCAGTAGAAGAAGCCTTCTAGAATTCTGAATTTAAAATAAGCATATACACATGAAACCCTTAGGTAATTTAACTACACAAATGTCTGAAGTAAATGCACTCCTCCTGGCACTTCAGTAAGCGAATACATCAGTATTGTTTGGATATGAATTCACCTTAAAGAAATGAAAAGACAAGAGGCGTTTGGCAAAACAGGAACCAGTTGGTTTAATTAAACGCAGCGGTTGGGAGAGTCTCGACAGAATGCGTCTGAGGAGTGTCTCTCAGTGTACAAAGTTTTGGCTGGTATTATATACATCTTGTGAGATACAATAAAACAACTTCTGCGTTCTTGAAAAGCATCTCAGTCGTAAATTAACAGGTTTAGGCATCTGATAAAGACACAGATGGCTCTCACCTTGGGGAGAGCTAGTGTGGGACAGTGTGGGTGTGTCCAGAGGTCCAGCATGAGAAGCATGTGATCACTACGTGTGATGTGCATGTTGTGTCCTGATTGGGTGAGTGTTTCTATCTACATGTGGTATCTAGCTTTGCGGTATTTTTGGGGAGTGCAAGCCTTTGGCTAAACGTGTTTTATTGGGGCCAATTGCCTCGGAACTGTTTGTGGTGCAACTGTCTATCTGTGGAATCGATCAGGGTTTTACCGGGGCGTGTGTTTGTTGTTGGGTAAAGAGAGACCCCACCTATGTCCTGTTATTCAATAGGCTTGGGAGTGGGTCGCTGGGCTTATCTGATCACGTATCTCTGACTCAGGGTTGCTGGGGAGGTCACCTTGGGTAAATCCGACAGCAATGATGCGAGTTCACTGGAACTTTTGAAAATAATATGGCAGTCACTGGTGTCATTTTAATCGATTTTCTCAACATTGCATATACAGATGTCATAGTGTACATTGATATTGTCCTCACTGTTATTGACATAGTTATGCATTCCTAGATCATGAAGTACATTGAGATCGATTGTACATTGAGAACAATATTGTCATTCTTACATGGATTATAGCATACATTGATATTGTTACTGTCGATATCAGCATGGCTGTGAGAGCTTAGGTGATGGCACACGTTGACATTGCATTTATTGGCATTGCAGTCGTCTGGCCTCCCCATATCGTTGTATTCAATGACATCATATTTACCCATTCCAACATCAGTCTAAGCAACGATTGTTTCTGACTCCTCATTCTGTGTACTGAATACAATTAAGATTTGAAGCATTGAAAATCCAATATTACAAAGACTCAAGAAGGAAGGCAATAAGAAAGAAGCACCTCTGGACATGAATAGCTGACTTCAAAAGGTAATACCTATTGGTGGATGTTCAGCACACTCTGGCCCACCAAAGTGAGGGAATCCACTCAAAAGTTAATCCAGCCATTAATGAAGCTGCTGCATCAGCAGTGTGCAAAATAGAAGCAATAACCTAGTTGCAAACTAAAGTCCACTAGGAAAAAACACTCGGAAATACAATCATTGCACAAAAATGTAGCCCCACTTGAAGATTTAACTCTGTAGGAATAACAGTATCAAGCTTCTTGATCGAGTATAACTCCCTGCAGAGTAACTCTTTCTTGTTATCCACATCATCTCTGATGGGTACAGTCTCCCACATACATGTCAAACCTATGGGTTGCAACGATTTGCTACACTACAGCAGTTTTCACCAACATTCATTAAAGAGGCATCTTCCATATTCTCAGTTGTTAAGAATGAAACAAGTTACATTCAATTCTATCAATTACAATGCAGGCAAAACCCTGATTCAGAACAAATTTAACCAAAGAGGCTACCCTCTTGCGGTCATCCAGGAAGCTGTAGAAAGGGTTGACGCTAAAGACAGAAATCACCTTCTAACATTCAAGAACCTCTGTCGGGACTCTAAGAGGATGGTATTTGTGTCCAAATGTTCTACCAGGAGCAGAAGACTAAAAGTTATCGTACTAAAATATTGGCCTATGCTGAAAACTGAAGCAGACTTTTGAGTTATTTTCAACTCACCTCCACTATTTGCATATCAAAGAACCAAGAACCTTAAGGAATTGTTAGACAGCAAGGACAACACCAAGGTCAATATGACTTACAAAGGAACCACAGCTTGCCTAAACTGCGGTAGTTGCAATAACATTATTACAGGAAATAGAATTACTCATCCGTGATTCCAAGAACATGGTTTATCCTCTGATATGCCCTTGCGGGTTCGCTTATGTTGGAAGTAAAATAAAAATCAGATTAATTGAACACAACAGTAACATTCGCACTAGGAATGACAAGCCCACAATTGCTTTACACTTCAACTCTCAAGGGCACAATATCAGTCACCTGAGATTTTAGATCCTGGAGACTGTACCCATCAGAAACGATGCAGATAACAAGAAGCAGTTACTAGGCAGGGGGTTATACTGCATCAAGAAGCTTGATACTGTTAATCCTAAAGGGCTAAATGATCGTATGGATATTAGCTGTTACCTGTATTGACGATCATACAATATTACTCTGTAACATTTTCATTGGAAATGTTTTGTATGTTCCGCTTTAGATTTTCCTTTTCCGTTTCATTGTGCCATGGAGCAGGTTAGTTTAATTTTGTCCTGTTATTTACTTATACCATCATCAACAGCAGCAGCTTTATTCCGTTTTTCCAACCATCGAAGCACAAAGGACAGTACATAACAAATATAGAAACACAAGAAATATAAAGTGTGCTGTAAAATCCACTAGATTAAAACTTTTAAGAAAATGACAAATGTAAAAATAAAGCAAGCTGGTAGAAAAGCCAAGGCAGATGAAAATATTGTATCCAATGGATACATCCAGCAAAATCATATCCAAGATAATCCAGAAAATTTCAGGTACAGCATTTGTTGAAAGATAAAATGCATAAGAACAGGCTTATGCCTCGCTATTTCCAGATGTCATACCAGAAGTGGCCAAAGTCTTAGCTCTTATAGCCTAACTCTATTAGAGATATTAAGCAACAGCACAGACTGCCACTTCTCTTGTCTCCGTGCACAAAAATGTAAGCACCTGGAGATAGTGTCCACCACATAGCTGTCTACATATTGGAACAATCCAGCAACGTCTAAGCCAGGAATAGCAGGGACAATAAAAGATAAAATGTGAAAAAGTCTCTTCTGCCTGGTGGCATACCGGTTAGATGGTACTTCTAGCAGCATTGCACTTTCATTTGGCAGAAAAAGAAAGCAAAGGTAAGATGCCATATCTTAGCTTCAGGAATAGCTTTCTGGCAGCTGGAATGGTCAAAAAAGAGTTCAAGTTCCATATAAGATTTAACGTCAATAAAATTACTGGAGAGAGAGCCGTGATTAAGATTTCTTTTATCCTGTTTCCATTTAGACCCTCCTAGTGAGGTGGATTGAATAAGCTTCATTAGGCCAAAACTCCTCAAGACCTAACTTGCTGAGTGAATTTCTTCAATAACTTATCCACCTGATCTTGTGGGATTTGTCTAGTTTCATAATCTCTAGGAAGGCTTTGTTGTAGCTGCCAAGGGACGGGGTCTTGTTGAGTCTTAGCCAACACAGAAATGGTCTTAGTTGAACTTTGGTAGATATAGGTAAGACTCCCAGGTTGTGCTGTAAGGGTAGCAAAGGCGTACTCTTAAGGAGGTTTACCAATGCTCTAAGGATGGTCATTTGTCTGCTGCTTAGTTTTAGTGTGAGATATGAGAGGCTACAATCTGCACAGCTCGGCTGTTATCAGTGCTACTTGTGATCTTAGGTCAGTGACCTCGGCCTGGAGATGCTTTACCAAAGTAAGAACAATAGCTAGGTCCATTGAGGGATCGCTTACAGTTATAACCGCAGCGGTACTGGGGTGTAAGATCGGCTTGTCCGCTTCAAGGCCAGAACAAGCCCTGTCTCTTTGTCTCTATTAATAACATATCACAGATCACTTGGTGTGGAAGACAAGTATACTGATGCACAATGAAGCAAAGGTGTCTTCCCAGGAGCTAGTTGAAAAGCCAAGGAGGAGGGGTGACCCTACTTTGCCTCCTCCTGTCACCGATGGGCGTAAGCCGGGCACGGCCTTGGCCTGGACTTTGCCCGGGCGTGTCCCGCACTGCCGGGGAAGCACAGCGCAGCAACATAAATACTGACAGATGGAATTCGGCAGGGCTTGAACGTGAGGGGTTGTGGACAACGTAGGCCCCAGTGTCTGTAGGGTACAGCAGCTTGCCCATTGCAGCTTGTAGTGATGGCCCAGGCTCGATGGGTAGACCCCTACAACCGAAGTAGGGTATACGGTGTCAGGGCTTTGCACCCAACGTTTCAGCTCCGAGTAAAGCACCGCAAGTCCCAGGAGTCAGCCCCCTGTCGGCTTATGGTTTTCCATAACATTGGTGATTATAACAAGTTGAGATGATGACACTCTTTGTTTGCATGCTATGATAGTTTCACCATGTACGTTTGCCGATACTAGTAGTTTGATTGTTGTTACCTTGTTGAACCTTTTTTGATACCATGATTGTGTATGATGACAGTTACAATCCGCTGACTCTTGGTTCCTTGGATGCACAAGAAAAATGGAGAGAGCGAAGGGGACCGCATGCAAAGTGAGAGCTCCCACATCTCTTTATAGTATGCATGCCCCTGAAGGAACAGCTAGGATTGATACTCTGTTCCTGATGCACCATTCTAAAGTAAATTTAAATATTCTCTCTCATTAAAAATGTAGCTATTAATTTGTCTCTTCCCCTGACATGCCCCCCACCATTATAACTATTACTTTTAGATCAGTTAATCAACTGCTGTTGGTGCTGCTGTCACTCTCGCATCAGGGTCAGTCATATCCTACAACTCGTCTGGTAACCACCTTACATACTTTCTGGCTCTGTGTGTTCTACGGACACATCTCCATGCACATGTAGTACTTTTCAAGGCTCATTTATGTCTCGACTAAGTGTGGGCCTGCATTCCAAGAGTGTTGTTGGCCCTGTAGGTCTCCAAGCACGCCGAGTTCATTCAACCCGTGGATTCAAAGCAACCTGCCATTGTGTCGTAGTCTTCTCCACCTGTTTTGCCCCCTCCTCATGTGTCAAAAAGCAGTATGACTGTCCATCACCAATGACCCTACGTTGGCTGTAAACATCAGCATCAATTGAATGCCCAGTGTGCACACATTTTTCTTGACTTCAAAAAAGGAAATTCTTTGTTTCTGAACTCGGGCAGTATAGTTAGGATGCAGGTATACCTTGTTACCTTTGACGTCTATTGGGCCATGTCTTCACATTCTCTATAGAATGCTGTCTCCCAATCCCTTGCCACCACAGGCCTCAGGGAGCCCCAGCTTTCTGGGATACGTTGGCACTCCGTGTGCTCTTCTGACCAAGAAGAAGTGTAAGAGACACCCAGCTCATCCAAACATTGTTCCAGATATACCTCCATGCTGGATCCCTCTATTTTCTGTCAGACCTACAATCCTAACATTACTTCTTCTGGAGCAACCCTCTGCATACTCAGCTCTTGGCTCAAGAATTATTTTTTGTTTTTTGAAGCCTGTGAATTGCTGTTGAGGGTCCAAGACTGTTCTCCTCGACATTGCCTTTGCCGATTCCACTTTGTCAATCTGTTAGCAAGTTTATTATGATCAGTTCTCAAAAGATTGAGATCTATGGCTACTTCTTCGATTTTAGTCTCAAGCACTTTGCACAAAGCAGCTATGAACTCCTGTATTACATCAACTTTGTCCTTATTTTCCACATGTTTTCTTTATCAGACATTGTACACTATACATCTATCCCCACTGTTCTCTTTACCTTGATCAGCAGGTGGTCCTAGCTGTCTTTACAGATCCTGTTGAAATCCACGTGGCTACCCCATCATAACACATCTGATCAGATGCTTTTCTAGTACAACTTTACAGCCACACCACAATCCCAGACACCTCATCCCCTCAGGAAGTCTCAGGAGCAAGTCATGTGTCCGATTGGTCCTGCGAGTGTTCGTTCTCTACTCACTCAGTGTACGATTATAGATATTTCATTGCCATTGGTCCTGCGAGTGTTCGTTCTCTACTCACTCAGTTTATGATCATAGGTATTTCATAGCCCGTTATTAGGCCCTGATTTGGGGGTGGGAGGGAATTCACAGAGTACAGCATCTTTCCTCACTGTGCCAGCCCCACACAGTCTCCACGTGTGCAGAAGAGACCCTGTGCTGCCCTATAGCAACTTTGCAGCCTTTATTTTACCAGTGTTCCTTTCTGAATATCTCTCTCCTACCTGTAGAGTAGCATTGAACAATTCCCAAATATTTTTGATAGTCCGGTGTGCCAGTTAGAAGTTGTGTCACAGCGACACTGAAGTATCCATGTTTCAAGGTCAGTGCACTCTAAAAGAGCTGAGGTAGCTCTCGGAGATCCAATCCAGGCTACAACTCCTCCCAAAAAGTCAGGGCCAACTGGTGCTCGATGTGCACAGAGGTGGGGGAAGGAGGAGCTGCTCAAATCCATGTCTCGCCGGTGCGCTGTCGCTGCTCTTCAGTTCACTGCATCTGACACCCATATCAGGACCAGTCTTGCGGCGGCGTTCTGGATGTTCTGTAGCTTGCGGGTTAGGTTTTTGTTTATTCCGGCGTAGAGTGCGTTGCCGTAGTCGAGTCTGCTGGTGACCAGGGCGTGAGTGACGGTCTTTCTGTGTTTGAGGGGGATCCATTTGAAGGTCTTACGTAGGAGGCGGAGGGTGTGGAGGCAGAAGGATGAGACGGAGTTGATCTGGCGGTCCATTTTGAGCTCGGAGTCCAGGATGATTCCCAGGTTGCGTGCATGGTCCGTGTGGGTGGGCGGGTTTCCGAGGGCGGGGGGCCACCAGGTGTCGTTCCAGGCATCGGGGTTTGGGCCCATGATGAGTACTTCTGTCTTGTTGGTGTTTAGTTGTAGGCAGCTGTTTTTCATCCATTTGGCGACGGCTTCCATGCCTTCTCGAAAGTTGTGTCTGGCGGTGTTGGGTTCGTTGGATAGGGAGAGGATGAGTTGGGTGTCGTCTGCGTATGACACGATGTTGAGTCCGTAGGTTCTGACGATGGGGGCGAGTGGAGCCATGTAGACGTTGAAGAGCGTAGGGCTGAGGGAGGACACCTGAGGGACTCCGCAGGTGGTTGGTGTAGGGTCCGAGAGGAAAGGGGGGAGTCTGACCCGCTGCATTCTGCCGGAGAGGAAGGAGCGGATCCATTCGAGGGCCTTGTCCTGGATCCCTGCGTCGAGGAGTCTGCATATTAGGGTGCGGTGAGAGACTGTGTCGAACCCCGCTGAAAGGTCGAGAAGGATGAGGGCTACTGTTTCTCCTTTGTCCAGTAGGGTGCCGATGTCATCTGTTGCGGCGAGGAGGGTGGTTTCCGTACTGTGGTTTTTTCTGAAGCCGAATTGGGCGGAGTCGAGGATGTTGTGCTCTTCAATGAATGTGGCGAGTTGGCTGCTGATGGCTTTCTCGATGACTTTCGCTGGGAACGGGAGCAGGGAGATGGGTCTGTAGTTTTTGAGGTCGGTGGGGTACGCCGAGGATTTCTTCAGGAGGGGGTTGACCTCGGCGTGTTTCCAGTCATGAGGGAACAAGGCGGTCGCCAGGGAGCGGTTGATGGTGTGGCGGAGTATGGGTGCGATGGTGTCGGCGGCTCTGTTGAAGATGTGGTGGGGGCAGGGGTCCGTGGGGGCCCCAGAGTGGATTGACTTCATTGTCTTCAGTGTGTTTTCGGTGGTGAGGGCTGTCCAGTTGTCAATCACTGGCTTCAGGGTGTCGGGGGTGGTTGGCGGGGGTTCAGTGTGTTGGTTGTCTTCGTCGAAGTTGTCGTAGATGCTCTTGATTTTGTGGTGAAAGAAGGTGCTGAGTTTGTCGCAGAGGTCTTGTGAGGGAGGAATGTCCGTCGATTCGCTGGTAGGTTGGGCGAACTCCTTAATGATGTTGAAGAGTTCTTTGCTGTTGTGTGCGTGTGTGGAGATTCTGTCTTCAATCGCTTTTTTTTTTCTTGTTTTTCTGATGAGTTGGTGGTGGGCGTTGGTAGCGGCTCTGAAGTTGTTGTGTGCTTCTGTGGATTTGGTGTTCCTCCAGGCCTTTTCGAGGCGGCGGCAAGTGCGTCTGGACTCTCGAAGTTCGGTGGTAAACCATCTGGCTTTCTTGGCGTGGGTGTTGTTGTTTTTCTTGAGGGGGGCTATGGTGTTGGCGCTGTCGGAGATCCATCAGTGCAGGGTTCGGGCTGCGGTGTTGGGGTCGTCGTTTCCCACAATGGTTGGGGTGGAGTTGCTGAGTGAGGAGGTGAGCTGGTCGTCGGTGATTCTGGACCAGTTTCTTCGTGGGAGCAGGTGCTAGTGTCTGTGGACGGTGGGTGTTCTGAAGGTGAACTGGACGCATCGGTGGTCAGTCCACGGGAGTTCGGTGGTGTGGCTGAAGGTGATGGAGTTTCCTGTTGTGAAGAGGGGGTCGAGGGTGTGTCCTGCTGAGTGCATTGGTTCGGTCACGATTTGGCGGGGTCCAATGTTGTGGAGGTTGTCCAGGAGGGATGTGGTGTTGGGGTCCAGTTGGTTGTCGAGGTGGAAGTTGAGGTCTCCCAGCAGGGTGTAGTTGGTGGATGCGATGGCATGCGGGGAGATGATGTCCGTGATGGAGTTAGTGAACGGTCCGCGTGGTCCAGGGGGTCGGTAGATGAGGGTTCCTCGGAGGGTGGTGGTAGGGCTGGTCAGTATCTTGAAGTGAAGGTGTTCCATCAGGTCTGTGGTTTCGTCGGGGAGTGTGCTCAGGCGGAGGGTGGATTTGTGGACGATGGCGATTCCTCCTCCCGGGAGGGTGGGCCGGTCCTTCCTGGAGATCTTGTATCCTTGGAGAATGGCGATGTCTGGCCCCGAGGTGGTGTTGGGCCAGGTTTCGGTGAAGAACGCTATGTCCGGGGCGGTGCTGTCGAGGAGGTCCCAGATTTCGGTGGCATGTTTGTGGAGGGATCGGACGTTGAGGAGGATGCATTGCAGGGTCTTCGGTACGGGTGTCTTCTTGCGGTCAGGTTGTGCTGGGTCCGTGTTCCTAGCAGTGCTGTAGGTTTGTCGGCAGCGGTGACAGCTGAAGGGTCCGTGGGTGTCCGCTGGTGAGGCTAGCATGCTGTTGTTGTTTCGGCCTGGGTTGAGTGCGTGGAGTGCTGCTGGGTCGTAGCATTGGCGGTGCGGAGGTCCAGGGATCCTGGCGCTGGTCTCAGTCGGGTCACGTACGGGCGCAGACGGGCTTGCCTTTGGCGCGCCCAGTGTGCGTGTCCGTTGCGTGGCCGCACAGCGGCCGCCATTAAGTAGGGGTCGGGGAGGGCTGGACAGCTGGGAGGCGGGAGCGGGGAGGGGAGCTGGATTGGGCCAGTCGTGCTGGTCGTGCTGGGGGGGAGGGGCCGCGGGGTCAGCAGCGGCAGGGAAAGCGGGCAGGAAAGGAGGGAAAAGGAGCAGTAAAGGAAAAAGGAAATAGAGCAGAAAGGAGCAGAAATGCAGAAAAGTGCAGAAAGGAGAAGAAAAAGAAAGTAGCAAAACAAGTGAAAAAACGAGTGAAAAACGAGTGAAAAAACAAGTGAAAAATGAAGCTAGAGAAAGGAGATAGAGGTCCAGTGGACCACCAGGGATGAGGCGCAGGGAAACCTGCGGGTGGAGGAGGGCCTCGAGCACCAAACACTCGAGAGTGCAGGGGCAGGCCTCACTTAATGGTGGAGCTGCGAGGGAGAGGGAGCAATTTCACTGACAATGGGTCAGTGCTCTTGCTCACCTGTCCCCGCAGCGGCCGCCATTAAGTAGGGGTCGGGGAGGGCTGGACAGCTGGGAGGCGGGAGCGGGGAGGGGAGCTGGATTGGGGCGGTCGTGCTGGGGGGGAGGGGCCGCGGGGGCAGCGGGCAGGAAAGGAGGGAAAAGGAGGAGTAAAGGAAAAAGGAAATAGAGCAGAAATGCAGAAAAGTGCAGAAAGGAGAAGAAAAAGAGGGTAGAAAAACGAGTGAAAAAACGAATGAAAAACGAGTGAAAAACTGAGCTAGAGAAAGGAGATAGAGGTCCACTGGACCACCAGGGATGAGGCGCAGGGAAACCTGCGGGTGGAGGAGGGCCTCGAGCCCCAAACACCCGAGAGTGCTGGGGAAGGCCTCACTTAATGGTGGAGCTGCGAGGGAGGGGGAGCAATTTCACTGACAATGGGTCTTTAAGGAATGTAGCCGAGCTCTGTGAAAATCGGGCAAAACATGCATTGTGGGGCGTATGGCAGCTTCTCACCAAGTACTTTTTTTGTGGGAAAAACATGTCAGTAATTCTGCTGCTTTAAAGTATTTGCCATTGTTTCTGCCTCCGCTCCCTCAAAGACATTTTACCTCCCTCATTCAAGCAGAGAAAGGCCTTGTTCACAAGTCCATAAGGGAAGCCTCCCAAAGTTCTATGCAGTTACTTAATAGAAAACGGTTTTTGCATATTCTAAGTTCATTGCTACTGTCACCAGGCCATTTGAATGAGCTTCGGTGGCGAAGTGAGCAGAAGAACGATGATGGATTTAACCCAGATCGAATAGTGACTGGTGGTGAGTATCTGAAAACCTTCAGCGCTCGGTCCATCATCATATTTTGTATGCTTTGTTTGTCCTACGTTGGCAGGATATGCCCAGATGTGGGTTCCTTGCTAACTTTGCCACTGGATTCAAGCTAGCCTGGCTGATGAGAGGTGTAACACCGAAACCGGTCCCAGGATGCTTGTTTCCAGTCCAGAGAGTACCCGGCCTGGCCTGGACATGCGGGCTGGTCTATTCCCTTGAGAAACAGGGTCAAGACTGATTTGCTTATGGCTGGGTCTGAACTGGGGTGATGAAGTGAGCAGAAGAACGATGATGGATTTAACCCAGATCGAATAGTACTGGGGTGAGAGTCTGAAATGTTTCAGTGCTCTGTCCATCGTCATATGTGTTTGCTGCTGCACGCATTTCCTGTCTCTTTCTGACTTCTAACCACACAATATGCATCTGAGCCACTCTGAGGAAGCAGATCAACGTTGACTACAAACGCATTTATTTAAAATATGTAGTAACCTAAAATTGATGTATAACAGCTAAACTATCAACAGCAAGTTTATCATTTACCATAATAATGATAAAAATAATTGAGAAAATAAGACTACGCAACACATACAACATATATTATTTGCAAAAAACATAAAATAAAATTTGCACACACGTACACACATATTCGCATACACATACACACTTCTAGAACAATATATGATTAAAAAAAAATCAGAAGTTAAGTAACCACATTTAAAATTTGGTTAGTTAATAGTACAGGCCAGTGAAATAACAGTCTAGATAAAGAAGAGGCGACGCATAAAAACAGTCCATTAAACTGGCGGAGTACACCACCAACACCTTAGAACTAAAGCAACACATAAAATGCAATAAAACAAACATAAAGAATGTCTACAAAAAATGATTATTCTAAAAAGAAATATAATTAAAAGTAGATGTTTTTGATTTATAATATTCACAGATCCCATAATGTCTAACAAAGGTACCTATACAAATCCCCAGAAGGACAACGTTTTATTGGCAATTATGGGGTAACCCTATAGAAATGAAAGTAAAACAAAAGTGCATGCTTATTGGAAATGCTGAGAATTTTACTATAAAAGGTCGTGTTAGTGAACCTCAACTATAAATGATCATATTGGAAATATTAATGAGAACAACCACCCCCCAATGTCTAAATTAAGAATATCGTGAAAGGATTAAAGGAGTTATTTTTCTACACTTAATGAGACGATAATAAAAGACTTTACCCCAAATACACTACTACAAGTAACAAGGCTTCTTTTCCAAAGTCAAAAAGAGAGGGTAGTAAGCTGGAAACGAAGAACTTAAAGCTAAGCTTTGCCTGCATGAAAAGCATTTTCATAAATAGATATACTATGCCCATCACTCTTTCATAAAATTCAAGGCTAGTACCATAGCAATAATGTATTCTTCAGTTTATGCTCTATCCCTAATAAACAAAGCATTATCTATCATGTATTTCTATCTACAATGGATATGAAAAAACAATTATTGCAATATAAATTTCAGAATGGAATGCACATTGAAACACAAATACAATAACATTTTCACTTTAACAATATCTTCTGTGTGAGGTTGCTAGGCACTGTAGCACAGAAAAGAACCCACATGGCATCAAATTCGGAGAAGGTCCAGAGCAGGCCAACAGAAAAGACAAACTCACTTAGATAGGGCATAATTTACACTTTTATGTAAGTATATTAAGCGTCCGCCATGCCCTTGTCTGTGTAACCCTGTTTGAAAGCCATATCTGGCTAAAACCTCTCTGCTTGCCTGTGAAAATTCTGGGACTTCAGCTCTTGGGTGTGGCTCCAGCTAATGAGTTTGGCTCACTATAAAAGCTCTACTTGCTCCCCTTCCCCATTGTGAATCAGTTAACACCCCAACTTGGGGATCAGTAAATCATCAATGGTTTGCAACCACAATTGCGGCCACAAAGCATTGATATATTCCTTTCTGAATCAGAAACAGGGGAGGTGGTGCCCCTTTCATGCCCCTTCCCCTTTATATCTCTGAAAGGATCGGTAAAGAAATTTTACATCTCATATAAGGATGTTTGTACAAAAGGAAATGTCCTTTTACCAATGCTAATGTTGTGATTTTGTGATTTTCATTGCCTGCGATAACAAATGACTTTTTACATGAGGTCTGTAGTTTCTTGATTCATTAGATCTTCTACACTATTCAGGGCAGTCCCAATGTTCTATGTTCGGTGGGCCAAAGCAAAGCTCAGACCATTTATTGACTATCAAACCCTATTTAAAGTTTAATAAACTTTTTTAATTTTCCCTATACTTTACCCTAACTGTGGAGTCTACCTATAGCAAAGAATATGGAAAAGTAAAAACGTTTATTTAACTAACAAAAATAGCGCAAAGGTTTTTTATGTGAAATATTAATGTATATTAGTTATATATACTTACATTTAAAATGCTGGAGTACTATTAACTTAATTTTTAAATCAATATCTAATTAGTTTAAATATATTAAATTAATTGAAAATAGTAACTTAAAACATAAATTCCAAAATAAAATTCCAATATATTTTTATTATACATTAATAACTATTAAAAGTGGTGCAAAAACGAAATCCATCACACAGCAGAAATACAGGGGAAAACCACGCCAAGGATGCCAGGTCTGACACTGGAGCACTATTAACTTAATTTTTAATTAAATCTCTAATTAGTTTAAATATATTAAATTAATAGAAAATAGTTTTTCTGAAGTGTAACTTAAAACATAAATTCCAAAATAAAGTACCAAAATATTTCTATTATACATTAATAACTATTAAAGGTGTTTGGAATTAATTAAAAGTAATTTATTATATTTTAATAAAAATAAATGTTAAAATAATTTATAAATTAAAAAAGTTGTTACAATATTTCATAATTAAATAATACTTATGCTTTAGTTTTAGATATTTTTGTACCAATAAATCATATGCATTTATATTGTTAACTACTTTAAATAAATTACTTTATTTTCTATGAGTTTTATTTTAAGTCCTTACCTCCATTATTTTATCTGGGAGTGTGTTGCAGTTCCAGTGGTTCACCATGTGTGGTGCTGCACCTACTCCAACTGCAAGCTGGAGTAATTTATTACCTTTTTTGGTCCTGACTTGGCTGTAGTAAATGTAGAAGTGTGGTTTGTGAAAAGCAATGGGCTTACTCTTCTGGGAGTGGGTTGATGTCCCTCCCAAAAGCCCTTTCTAGTCCTCCCTAAACCCTTTCTTACTCCTCCTAGGTCCCTCCCAACATGTGGTCATTGTTGTCTGACCTTAGACCACTGTTGTTATTGCCAGCTCTGCTCCTCCCATAATTTGAATTGTTATTGAGGGTACAAATGTGGAACCTTATACCTCTCTCCACTTCTGGGGGATGGCTCCTCACCCACACACAATCAAGTACAGATGCATAGATTAACTGAATGTGAATGCCATAAAGAATAACAGTCACCCATCCAAGAAGGCACTACTTTTTTTTTTTTTTACAAATTTCAGCTGCACGTTCATTTTTTGGGAAAAACTTGTGGAGCCTCGAATCGCAATGTACACCTAAAACTGCAGAGTGTAACCCTGCAGTATGCCTTGAGATGCAGAGCTATTCAATTGTCTTCCCCTATCCTGTAGTCTCAAGGGGATAGGTCCCTCAAAAATAAAAACTCTAGCTGGTGACAATATATATATATATATATATATATATATATATATATATATATATATATATATATATATATATATATATATATCAGCACATTGTCCCGTAGTTACTGCAACCAGCAAGGAACACACGGGCACAGACCACAGCAGCAGGTGATATCAGGAGTTTATTTCAAGCCAAGAAAGGTCCACATAACGCGTTTCGGCCGCCGACCTGCGGCCTTGATCACATCATATATATATATACATTCTTGTGGCAATAGCTGCAGGCCTGGGAGCTATCTACCAGCCGGTATTTTAAATTCAGCCAAGAGACTTGGGGAGTGATGAGCTCCTTCTTCTTTAATATTTTCTATATGCTAATGAACATTATGAGCCTATCTTTCACAATACCTGATCACGGTCATCTCAACATGGGCATATAGTAAATGATTTTTGAACACTACTGGTACGCCCATCATTATGGGCCCCCACAGCTGTTTGCAAACATTTACTTTTGTAAGCATGGTGCTTTCAAGAATACAACACCTTCACCACTTGTTCCACTGATGTTTTTTGTTACCTGGGTTGTGAGCTGACAATGTGCAAAATTTGCCAACAGAGTACCTGCCAGGAAGATGTGTTCTTTCTACATACACCTTTGTCTGCATGAATGTCACAGCTAATCCAATACGTGTACAGACATGGACACACTCCTCTTTTTTGGGGTCACACATGTAGCCTCCAGAGATGTATGCATAGCTTTCACCTCTGCTGAGAAAAGGAAAACATAACATAACATGTGTATTTGTAAAGCGCACGTTCACCCAGAGGTCTCTTGGCGCTGAATAACAGATGTTCATTGTTACCCAACTCAATGGTACTCATTTTATCGACCTCAGATGGATGAAAGGCTGAGTGGACCCGCCGGGATTTGAACCTGTGACCATGAGGTCGAACACAGGCCCCTGCAATGGACGCATTAGTCCACTGAGCCACCAGACCTGGCGATACTTTCCACTCCTGCTTTTGGAAAGTAGTCACGGTATGTCCCAGAGCAGTTTTCATATAAATGAGGAACAATATCTCATAACCCTGATCCAGTATACAAATTTTAAAAAATAGTTCTTATGTGCTAATCTAATATATGCCATATGTGCTAATATTAGCACTATAATAATGGAGAGCTCAACAATATTGGTTGTTATGAGAATGAGCAGTATATACACGGAACTAAGAAATTGCCTGGATTGTGCTATTATAGTGCTATTGTGGCAGAGTCATATAGAATACCCCACATACCAGCTGCAAACCTGATGAACTTCACTTTAGTGCTCCAACAACCAGCAGGTCCCCAGCATCTAGCCCCCTCCCCCCTTTAGTCCAGTTGAGTTTATACACTTTTTGCCAGGGGTGTTTAACTGAGCTGGGGGGCACATCTCGCTCAGACACCAGTGTAGAAAATGTACTCGAGCAGCAGCAAAGAAGCATCACTCTGACCGCTACCACCTGTGTTAGAAAATCTTGCTGAGTGACGTCAAATCTTGCAGGCACTCACATTTCTGGAGCCTTGTGGAAAAATTCCACCATGCAGCGATTGACGGAATTTGGCCTGAACTTCACCTTACAAGAGTAATGCAGATTCCACCTATTCCGCACCCCTAGTGTAAGACCATTTTATAATGTTTTAGGGAGTGAGCACAAGCATGTTAGCACTGGTTAGCAGTGGTACAGTGCACAGAGTCCTAAGGCCACCAAAAACAAATTCAGCAAAACAGGCTGGGAGCAGGCAAAACATTTGGGGTAAGCCCACCCTAAGGCTGAAAGGTCTAACAGTCAAATAAACAAAAACGTCATAAGGTGTTTTTGGAAGAATGAAATTTAGGTTTTTTAATTGTATTTTGATTGTTTCTTATGTAGTGCAGCCCAACCGAGAAGTGGATGATAGTGTGCTGAAACTGTTACCGAAGGAAAAATAAACAAGAGAGGTAATACACAATTTCATGTTGCAAACAGAAGCAAGGCCTACAGCAGAGTTGTCATAAAAGGTCACCAGAAAAGTCAACGATATGCACAGATGAGGTTGTAGCAGGAGAGGGATATCGGGTGACGGTGAGGGCAAAAAGAGAAAGGTGCCAGGTTGAGAGAGATATGAGTGGGCAGGTAAGTGACAGGTCTAACACCCAGGCACAGAACAAAAGTGTCCCTGGAGATTGGGCTCTGGGGGATGGTGTCACCGGAGCCGATGTTTGGATAGAGGCCCCATTCACACCCCCACCCCCAAAAACATCCAATGACTCTGATGGATGGGCTCCCTTGGACCTCTCTGAGGCTTGGGGAGGGGGCTGCATTTCCCCCTCCCCATAGTATATTGAAACGGCATGGCGAATGGGGTCATCGGTGGCTCTTTGAGGCTTTGGAGAGAGGGTCTGCACACCCTTCTCCTTATTATAATAAAACTACCCGGAGGGATGAGGAGTTCAGGAACTCCTTGAGGCTTTGGGGGGGGGGGGCTGCATGCCCCCCTCCTATTATTATGGAAATGGCCCTAGGGATGGGGTCCTATTCACAAACGTGAATGGTTAGCAATACCCTTGAAGTGTCAGTAAAAAATGAATGTTTTGCAACTGTAATTCGGTCACAGAACTTTCATACATAGCACTGCAATTTGGTATTTGGAAGGGATGCCATAAACATGCCCCTTCCAAATACCAAATCACTAAAAGCAAATTGTGATAGGGCAAATGTTACTAAATTGCAACCTGTGTTTTGCATATATGAAAAAGCATTTTTGCACTCGGAAATGACCCGGATTGGACCATTTCCAACAACAAAAATGCTTTTGACCCCTAGTCCTAACTATAACCAGCCATTGGCGATCTACAGTTATTATTAAAGTGTTCTGTGTATATAATTCCGGACACTGACATTTTTATTGCTACTGTAATAATTGTGTTGTGCTCTTCTTGAATCATCCTACACCGCCTCCCTTGAGATATTCTTTGACTGCTAATTCGCATCAACTCGAAAGTCAAGAACGCTTGACAGGGTTATTGTTACATCGCATAACAGGGACTGATGACCCAATATATGGGGATCCTAGCATTCTCACTCTCAGGGTGCCTGGTGGCCTCTGCAGACTTTGGCTTCTGAGAAAAAGCCTGACACCCTTTTGGCAAATGAGGGAATAGCTTTCAGTAGACTTTTGCAATGATTGTCTTGTATTGTAACACAGTGCTAATCTACTATATCCTCTTTATGAAACATATTTACCTGCTCAGAAATTATACTAGTATTTGTTATCTCTGCAAAAAAATCTATCATTGAGGTAGAGAACCGATTTGGTATGTAATAATTAATGTAAATGTAATTCTTTCTCTAACTGAATTATTGATTAAAAGTGTGATCTTAGCTCAACTAAATGAATTGCTTATTTTATTTTTGACTATCCTTGCATAGTTTCCTCTCCTCAGGATGATTTCTAAAATCCCATGGCCATGGTTTTTGCCACACTTGTACGAATAATTTGAGAAGTAGTTTGACAAAGCACCTCTCATGTCATCGCAGATTTTGGGCTGTCTTAGTAAAAATCTTTACCTTTCAGTGTGAATTACAGATTTCCTACTGGTTCTACTGAGCATTGGGGAGAAATAAATTGACTAGGATGTGCCGCTGAAGTTATATTTAAAATAGTAGCAATAAGAACTGACAGGGCGTCAGAGCCTAATGGGGCATAATTGTATCTCTTCTTTGATGTGAAGTGTTGGTCATTCACTTAATGAAATATGGAATTCCGACTGTGTGTGTGCGTTTTGTGAATATAAGAAATAATGTTATGTTTTTCTTGTCTTACCCCTCCCTTTTCACTCCTCCTTTATTATCTTTACCTCCCTGGTTGGACAAGGAGAAGAGGAGTTACTCCATTCTTATCAATACCGGAATTTTACGACAAAAAACGTAGACTACGTTGCCTTTCTAAACAAGATGGAGGACGGAGAGAAAACGAGTCGACCTGAGCTCCGGCCTCCACGCAATGAAATCCGTCACCATCCTGTGCTCCTGCAGCCATAACCCTGCATTCCTGGATGCTATGGGGCCACCTTTATTCCACTGAGTGGCGTGGGAATCTAACCCGCGGCATGGAGGGGCCGAAGCCGAGGTGTGCTTCTTGCCGTGGTAGCACACGCAGGAGTCCCAGAAGGAGCAGGCGAGTGCCGACGTCTTGCGGGCCTGCGAGGTGCTGAGCCGGGCGAGGCTTCCTGGCCCGATCACCCTGTGGCCTGAGAGCGAGGGAAGCTTAGTGGGCCTAGCGGGGCCTTGATTACTAGGCACTGTACTAGCCATTCTGTGCAACGTACGTGGCGTGGGTTGTCACCCACTGGTCGACTCCCAGTTGCAGAGGACCCGGAAGGTTTGAAACATGCCGGTGGACATGCAGGCTCAGATAGCCTGCTGTCCGGACATTCGGCAGAGCAAGCCTGCCGGCCCGACCGGCAGCCCTGAGGCCTGAATGCGGTGTTGGCGCTCTGGGCCTGCCGGGGCCTCACTGTGGGTGCTTGAGCCAGGCGGGAGACCAGACTTCGTGGCACAGATCCGCCTGCCCTGAGCGTCCTCCGTCTTCCCACAGATGGAGCTCAGCACAGCTTAAGTTCAGACCGGGGATCCATCATGCTGCCTCCGCCCACCACCACCTGGCCTTCTACCCCCATGGCCATCTCCACCTCGGGGATCCCGCCGGACCCAAGACCACCGCCGTGAGTGCAACAGCACCTGAAGGCCTGACTGAACGACGGCACGAATTTCATGCTCTGTAAATATGTAATATATAATTGTCCAACCCTAATCGCTTTTTAAAATGTAATCTTGAGTGAATTTGCAACTTGTGTATATATATAAATATGTAACTCTAACCACTAGTATCTGTAGTAGACGTATGTACTTACTACCATTTTAATGTGAATTTAGAGTTTATCTGTTTGTATCTTTTCCTTCAGTGAATTTGCAACTTGTATATATGTAACTCTAACCACTAGTATCTGTAGTAGACTTTTGTACTTACTACCATTCTTATGTGAATTTAGAGTTTTTCTGTTTGTATCTTTTATGTAACTCATGTACTCCGAAGTCCTTATGTAATGTAACTGGTCCTTTTGTAAAGCGCTCTGACACCTTCGGGTAAAGTTTGCGCTATATAAAATCGCATTAAATAAATAGACTACGCATAGACGCTTAGTGAGGGTGGGTGGCTTTTTGATGAGTGATATCCATAGTGGTTTACAAATTTTTAGCAACCTTAAATTGACAAAATGTTTTAAGCTATAGCCTATTGTAATTCCAAAAAGGCAACCCTATAGAAAGGGCATATCAGTTTTGAAAATATTTCAAAATTGACTCTAGTTCCAAAAAATACAATGATAGGGATTATAGTGCCACCATCCTACATACTGTAAATTGTATGTTGCACTCTTCTGCACTTCTCTCTTGCACTTTAGTTATGTCAGAGAGAGGCAGAAATGAAATCACTCTCTATTAGATGACACCTGACTGTTTCTCCTTACATTGCCTCCCTACTAACTACGGGTGATCTTTAATTCTGTTTGCTTAAAATCCTGCACGCCATGCTCAATGCACCTCTTACATTGAGTCTTACCTGGTTCTGCCCATCGTAGGAATTAATATCTTAGCATCAGTCTCTTCTTCAGGCTCCCAGAGTGAAGAGAACCAGTGTTGGTGGTCGGGGTATTTCAGTGGTAGCTGGCCCTCAGTTCAACCTTCTTCATTTGGCATTGCAAAGTAAGTTTAACTACTGAAATTTCAGAAATCATTGAGGACATCCCGCTATCAATTTAAATATCAGCTGTTAAAGGGGCTCTCTGTTGTGCAATCTCAGCACCAGGTGTTCTCGGATGGAAAAGCACGAATCAAATCATATAATTAAAGACATCACTCATGTCCACAGAGAATTGCACAATATGTGCACACTCACACAAAGAGAAACACAGTATATGTAATAGGTCGAAAAGGTCAGCTGTTAAACTATTCTTTGGAGAGATGCTTCTTTAAACCTTTAGTCTGGAAGATTGTGGAATAGGGAGAGGAATTTCTCTTGCAGCCCTTTATTGAAAACAGTATTCTATTTTGAGTAACAGTGGGTTTCGAAGAAAAAATGCTTACAGGTTAAAATCTTAAGCATCAAATCCTTCTAAAGTGATCAGTATTGACAAGTCGTTCTCCAAATAGACTCCGGTATGTACCTCAAGAAGCAAAAATGCTAGCTATTCCACCAAACCAGGGACCACGCAAAGACCACATGAACTTAATATGGTGACAAGTTTTATCTGTTCGTGTCACTCGATCTACGCCCAACCACATAAGTGGAAGAAGTGTGGTAATGCTGGCTGGTAGGAATTTTGTGGATCCGCACAGATTCTGCAAAGGTCCCTCATAAAAGCGTGAGGAATATGCTTAGTCAAAGTTTAACGCTTGCAGGGTAAGAAAATGTAGTGGAATCCATGTACTACACACAGGTCTGGATTATTCTCAGTGCCTATGTTTCAGAAATACCCATGGTTCAAAAAGCTTTATAGCTGCCAGATGAGCAAGAGCCTGATTACTTTAGCCATTCACTGTGGCAAGCCAGAGGGAATTGGTACTTACCCACCTTTCTGCCAACCCATATGCCAAAACTATGTTCAAAATAATCCAAGTTTTCTCTTGCTTGCACTAGGGATGTTCTAGGCATCATGGAAGCAGAAAGATTGTTGGGGCTTTGGGGGTGAGGCGATAGGTCATATGTCTGGGTGCACCGCTCCACACCAAATTTGTATTTTATTCAAAAAAATATATATAAGGAGCAGATTAGGGGTAACCCTAATTGGCTCCTGGGGTCGCAGAGAGACTGTGGGTCCCCTGGGGCCTTCACACCACAGGTTACAGTAGGGGCAATCCTCTTTCTGAAGTCCAAAGGGTTCAGCAGGTGCAGTTGTTCTTCCCTCTTCCTCAGGTCCAGCAGTGTTCTAACACAGTATACTGGACTGCCCACTTTATTGCTGGCACTAGCTTGTTGGTGGGAGAAACTCCCTGCCTAATAGGGAAATGTTCCCAGTGGCAATTGCCAATTGTTATTGCCCAGAAGTAGTACAAGAATGTCAGAGACCACTAATTTAATGTTATTCCAATGAATTACCTCCATTATGATGATGTATTTATTCATTTATTTAGAGTATTGCACCTACAGCACAGGCATTCATTGACTTGCTAAACTGGGGTGAACGTTGTTAGTCACTGAGAGAAAAAATCTAAACCTAGGGGAAAAGCTAGGCATTCACTTCCCTTCTGAACTAGAGATGTTTTTTCATCTTGGTATTCTGACAGAATCTTGTTCCACAACTGAGCTGCCTCTACTGGAAAAGCTCTGCTGCCAAGGCACAAGTTTTGGAACTCTTTGAGTGGCAGATAATTACCCTGTACTGATATTGTATTGCGATAAAAAAGATTTGGGGAAAACATGTCTTATAGTCTTGTTAAAGAATTAGGCTTAATCCTTGGCTAGCCTGTGATCTATGCTGAAGATCTCAAATTTGATTGGATGCAGTTTGGCCAGCACTGTAAAATATCTTTCCTGTGGAACCTATCAGTAGCTAAACAGGCCACATCAGTTTTGTCTACTGTAAGATGTCAAGCAATGAATTTCCCCATGCTGAATTGATTAGGTTCTCTGTAGGTTTGTCTCCATATTGTTATATAGCGGGCATAGTCCACTATTGCCCTTTCGGTTCCCCCACTGATTTTGTAGCGATGTTCCCTAAGTTTAGCTCTCCATTACGTTTGACCCACTCTGCTTGCTTTATATTATGGGATTTAAACATTTGGGTTTAGAACACAACTAACTCTCATACCTCCGATCTGATTGACTCAATGGCCGTGATAGGGTTTCAGAAGTTAGTAACTGGTCTCCCAAGAAGCAGACAACACACTTGACTAATCTTTTTCCCCTCCTGAACTCATACAAATACAAAGAATACTCCCTTTCATCTGGACAGATGGCTCTCTCATACTGTTTCTGACTCAGACTGCAGATGTATATACCCTATCACCTATAATACATCAAGCAACTTTAGTTCGACCTTGGGCAAAACTCTCCCACACCGCACTATCGGAAAACTCTATCCACTCCACCTACTGCTTTCTCAAATATCTCAGTTGAGATGAAATATGATAACTATACTTCCTGGATAACTGATGCTCTTGGTCCAGTTCTTCCAGCAAAAAAAAAAAGTCAGTGTCCCTCTGCTCCACGGTATATGGATGGATACCCTTCAAGCCACAAAATTGGATTGCAAAAAGACTGAAAGACTTTGGTGGAAAGATTGCTTGAAAATAAAGCTAAACGTAGCCTTCAAGGAGCACAAAACTTTATCAGGGCAGCAAAAGCTGACTACATTTCCAAAGAACCTTCTGTGCATCTTACACAGGGGTCTCCAATTTTTTCTGTATTGAGAGATACTTCAGATCAGTGAAAATCATTGAGGGCTACTGAAGGATAAGCAACTAGCTCATTGTTACCAAACACCACCACGTCCAGCCTCGTTGACTTTAAGCCTACTATCCATAGAGGCAGATACTATGGTTTGAACAAAATATTTTTACCAAGGGCACTATGATAAGACTGCCATATGTGTCAGAGAGAGTGTGGTCTTTGGAGATGTATGAACATGTTTAAATAAGAATGGCTTATATGTGTATGGGTGGCTAAGAGCCTGTGTCATTTGTACTTGTGGCACAGGACATATCTTTCACCATATTGGGCACCGTTACCTGTATAGCACAAACGTACTACCATTTTTTTTTTTTTAAATTGAAGAAATATTAGTTAAAATGCATAAAAATGTTCTGGAAAATGTTCAGAATATGGAACATTTTGCTGCACTTTAGTTCTCTCCCACTTAAAAATAATGGCTGTATTTTTCAGTTTTATATATGGAACCATGTTTACCAGCAAATGTGAGCAAGAGTTATTTTTATGTATATATGGATTCCATAAAACTTATCATTTAAATGTTCTCCCATTTCCAAATGTCACCTTTACAAACAGCAGGCATCTTGCTCCCAGTGGCCTATAGAAACAGTGCCGTATTTATAACAGAAGAATACAGCCACTTGTTTGCATGGGAGGAATTTAAAGTGAAAAAACATGCATCATAATAGTGTAAACTATTATTTTATAGAAATATTTGTTTTTGCTTTAAATTTCTCCCATTTAAAAATGCTGACAAAACAGAAGTTTTATTTTGCTCAATATGCAAACCCTCATGCCTATTACCAACTAATTTCGGGCCTCAATTTGACTGCCACTATATCAAATTATGTTGGGAGTATATATGGATAGTGATCTCTCACTTAGTGCTCATGTTAAAAAGTGTTCATTCTTGTGCTTTTCCTTATTGTGGATCCTGTGCAAGATTCCAACTCTACTACCTAGTCCCTCATGTCAACTTGTAGTGCAAGCTAGTATTCTCAGTAGATTGGCCTACCACAAATCCTTATTTTTGAGTGCGCCAAACTATCTATTGAGGCACCTTTTCCTCTTTCATGTATTTGCAGCAAAGCTAACTGTGTCCCTTTCTTGCCATGCCTACATTTCTGCTGCATTGGATGCCCTTCATCGGCTTCTGGTACCTAAGACATTTTTGTTTCAATCTCTGTGTAACGTTCACAGAGCTCTCCATCAAACTGGGCCTCTGTTTGTTCCTTCAGTACAATTTGTCACATTAATGGTCTATGCGCACACTGCACTCTTTCAAGTGACAATCTGTTGGCAGTCGCCAAATTGAAAAATTCTTAAGCAAGGCCTATCTCTCCTATAGGATAACATTGAAGTTGCCTTAGTACATTCTGTAATTTCTAAATGGTAAGTTATAGCCAGTTGATGTTTGGTGTCTCTGGAATTACAATTCAAAAAGTCAGGGCCCGATTCACAAAGTAATCGGAGACAAAATCCTAACTTTACAACTTTCGGTATTCACAAAAGGCATTTAGGAGTAGTAAAGTTAGGATTTTGTCTTAAGTTTTGGTCTTAAGACAAAATCCTAATTTAAGTTTAAATTAAGTTTAACTTAAGACCAAATCTTAAGACAAAATCCTAAGTTAAACTTAGGTTAAACTTAAGTTAAACTTAAGTTAGGATTTTGTCTTAAGACCAAAACTTAAGACAAACTTAAGACAAAATCCTAACTTTACTGCTCCTAAATGCCTTTTGTGAATACCGAAAGTCGTAAAGTTAGGATTTTGTCTCAGATTACTTTTGTGAATCGGGCCCTCAGATGTTAAATTGCAATTCTGACAATGCCACTTTTAGAAAGTTGGTATTTTTGTGCTTTAGCCATTTGGTGCCTGCAGCCTGTCTCTGTGTCACATGATTGGGTGTGGGTGACAGTTGAGCTTTGTGTATTGCACACACAATGGGGAGATTAGGTGTGACTGGATGGGCTATCACTGGCAGGATGAAAGGGAGGTAATGGGCACATCCCAACTTACACTCGAATAGGCAGTGTCCTGCCTCCACACAAAGGGCTACATACCCCCTGTAGATAGTCTGGAGCCAGGGCCAGGAAGGCATGGCATCTATGTACTTCAGAGGTCTGCCTCTAGAAGCTTCTCCTCACTTCAAAAGGCATAACTCTTTTTAAATACTGGACCTCATACACCAACACTGCAGTATCCTTATGGACCTGTGGATATTCTGTTAGGAAATAGAACTGCTGTGCTGCTACACGGATTGCCACTCTGCTGGGGCTGCTGCTCTAAAGGAACTGCTGCCCTGCTGACCTCCTGGTTGCTGCCCTCTTGCCTGGGGAAGAAGAACTGGGCCTGCAACTTCATCTTGAACCCAGGACCCCAGAGTGACTACAAGGGCTAGTTTGCTGGCCTCCGGATCTGAGTATTAGGGACACGAAACGCTCCCCAAACAGCTCCTGGACCCAGCTGGAGCAAGATCTTGACTCCTAAGTGGTACCTCTCATATCCTGGAGACTTTGCTTGGCTTATAGACTGTCAAATCAAGCTTGTGGGCTCTTTGCAACTATGAATAAGCCTGTTCGCACTGAGACAGCGCTGCTCACACCGAAATCCAGTGTAAGCCACTGCCAGCCCATCTCTTCACACAACAGCATCGGCAGTCCCCAGGGGATCACCAACGCGAATCTCCAGCCTGCCTATTCGCAATGCCCAGCCTGCTTTTCACACCACACAGACAACCTCCCACGATGTACTCCTTGCTCCTTGCAATCATCTCCAACATGAACAGGACTCTTAGCACAAAACTTGAGAAGGTAGACCTTCAGCTGGACTGATCTGGGACTGTATCCGACCCACACTCTATTGTGGTCAGCCTGAACTTGTTAATTTGACCCAGTCCAGAGTGACCAAATAGCCGCAGTTGGGCCTTTATGCTTGTAGGCGTTTTTTTACACTTTATTCTTCAAACGTTCATAACTCCTGCTCTACTGATTGGATTTTTGTCATGTTGATCTTGTTTTTGTGTAGCGTTTTCACTGCTTTACTGTAAGAAGTGTTGCACAAATACTTTACACATTGCCTCTAAGTTAAACCTGACTGCTCTGTGCCAAGCTAGCAGGGGGTTGAGCACAGATTAATTTGGGGTTTGCTCGTGCCTTTCGTGACAAGGTTTGCAGTATCTCATTGACGTCTGACACACAAGATTTGTTAACATTTGCATATTAGGTTATATTCAATTCAAAATGCAGAAGGGATCTTCCTGCGTCCAGTCATATCTGGAAGCACTGTTGAAAAACTATATTTGTAGACCCTTTAATGAAGGTGAAATAGGAACTGTTTGTGCTGATTGTAGGGTATGGCGTTTCAGACTCTAGGGGTACAGCCTGAGAAATTTCTCCTGAGAATAATTGTGTTAGTGTTCTTGTATTTTGAAAGAATGTGTTTCAAGATAGATCAGCGATTGTAAATGAGCTAGCTAGTGAATAGCTCTGTGAGGTAATTTGCTGAACTCTAATACATCATTTTTTGCACTGTACAGAAAAGGCTGAATAGGCTAGTTATCTCAGGGAGGACCCAATTAAGAGCCATCAGATTTGGGGTAAAATTACCTGACATTTACAGCTGGCAGGTGCTGAGGGCTGCTCATAGAAGGGCATGGTTAGTTTTCAAAATACCAATCGGTAGGCAGATTTACTGGCATTTGAATGCAGCACAATAACGAAACTTGCTGTGCTGCATATCATTAAAGGAAGAGAGAAGAGGAGTGTCATATCTACTAAAATATGGTGATGCTTCTCTCTCCCTGCACTGGTGCAGTTTAGGCAGCCATGCACATGCCTTTAGGCAGTCTTGCATGTGACCTTGATCCACAGTGCTAGGCTTTTGCATGATGTCTACCATAGATTTTGCACAAGATACAATTCTTAAATATATTTCAAAACTTTTCCAAGTTTGTATGTGTGCTATACAGTACAGTACATATGCCAATTTGGAAACGTTTGGACAAAAGGAAAGGCAACATTTTTAAGAGAAGGGGTTTTGCATCAAAATCATGGATGTTTACATAGGAACAGTCATGTACCCCCAATGCTGCCCCCCCTTGACACAAAGTAGCCCAAAGTAGTATAGCTTGCTACTTTGTATTACTTTAAGGATACTTTCCAGCACAAAACATGAGTTGGCGGTGACGTGGTAGGTGCCTTCTGTGAATACCAAAATGAGTAAGTACCTTCTGTGAATACCAAAATGAGTTTTATATCTACTAAGACATGGTGATGTTTCTCTCTCCCACTGCACTGGCCCACTTTAGGCAGCCATGCACACAAACGTTATCCACAGACCTAGGCTGTGCATGATGTCTACCATACATTTTGTAGAAAATATTATTCTTAGACATAGTTTAAAACTTTCCCAAGATTGTATGCGTGCTGTACAGCGCACATTAACATTTTGAAAAGATTGTTGAAAAGAAAACGCAACCTTTTTTAGTAGATAGGGATTTGTGTCAAAATCCATTGGTGGTTGCATGGAAACAGTCATATACCCCCATGGTGACCCCACTGACACAAAATAGCACAAAGCAGTATATCCTGCTACTTTGTATTACGTTAGGATAACTTTCCAGAGAAAAACAAGCTGTGCTGGTGACACAAACCTGCAGAAAGTGGTACTAAATCTCTCCCTTCATTTTTATTCCAAATACCTCAGCTTGATCTGTTAGTGTTAGACTTGCATCTTTGGAGTGGTTTCCCCTGACTTTTTGCCTCTACCTTCTGTATTTTTGATGCTGTGCTGGATGTCGTTTTTGCTGACTTAGATGCTTGGGCACTTTGCCACTGCTGATCAGTGTCAAAGTGCAAGTGCCCCCTGTGTAATTGTTATTCTCCCTGATTGGCATATTTGATTTACTAATAAGTGCCTAGTAAAGTGCACTAAATGTGCATAGGCCTGTAAATGAAATGCTACTGGTGGGCCGGCAGCACTGATTGTGCCACCCACAGGAGTAGCCCTGAAAAGGTATCTCAGACCTGCCACTGCAGTGTCTGAATGCAGTTTTAAACTGCAATGTCAACCTGGCAAGTGCACCCACTTGCCAGGCCCTAACCTTAGCTTTTCATACATGTAAGAGACCCGTATGGTAGGCCCAAGGTACCCCCAGGGGCAGGGTGCATTGTATGTGAAAGGTAGGACATGTACTGGTGTGTAGGACATGTACTGGTGTGTGTGACATGTCCTGATAGTGAAATACTGCCAATTTCGTTTTTCACTATTGAAAGGCTATCTGTCTCATAGGATAGAATGGGAGATACTTTGTAACATCTTACAAGTATAACTTCCCATTGGGACAAGATAGAGAAATAAAGTTTAGGCTCTCTGAACTTAGAATTTAATAACACATCTTTTAGTAAAGATGGTTTTTAAATTGTGTTTGAAAATGCCACTTTTAGAAAGTAGGCATTTTCTTGTTTAACCATTCTGTGTGCCTTTGCCTGTTGTGGATTGTGTGTCTGGTTTTGGAGTGACAGGGGCTGGAGATGTGCATTCACTGTAGACAGCCACTGAGGGGTTGAGGTGTGCCTGGCCCTTCCTGGATGACTCAGAGCTGAGCTGAATGGGGCTTAGCTGCATTTAGAGTAGTGGGAGGAATGTTCCTTGCAACTGAATAGGGCCTGTCTCCCTTGCACAATGCTGTCTCCACCCCCTGTAGTCATACTGCACCAGTAAGGACAGAACTGGTTTGGATTGGGCTCAGAGACCCTTGCACAAAGAGAACAAAGGCAAAATGAGGTATAAGTAGTAGACCTTAAACCCCAGAACTTTAGATCACTTCTGGACTCAAGAGGAACCTTTGCCAAGAAGAGCTGAAGAGCTGTGAGGAGGAGTACTGCCCCTTTGCTGTTTGCTGTATGGGGTTGGCCTACAGCTGCTGTTTCTGCCAAGAAAAGGACATAGACTGGACGTGTGCTGTGAACTTGCTTGAAGAAAAATGTCCAAGGGCCTGAGTGTGCTGGCCACCTGTCCTGAAATCTCAGGGAAACAAAGAATTCACCCCAGCTCCCCTAAACTCTATTGCTGAGAGGTCTGGCCTGCCAGGAGGTGCCTATTCCGGTTTTGGGTCTCTGGGGGTTGTTCCTGCTGTTGGGAGCTGGAAGAGACCTAAGAAAAGTAAGAAAACATGTCTCTGATGCCGTCAGCCACCGGCATCTCCACCACCGGCCGGAATCTCCACCTCCGGGCCGGAATCTCCACCTCCGGGCCGGAATCTCCACCACCGGGCCGGAATCTCCACCACCGGGCCGGAATCTCCACCACCGGGCCGGAATCTCCGGCCCGAGAACGGACATAAAGTTAGTATGAGTAAGTGCATTCTGTGAATACCAAAATGAGTAAGTGCATTCTGTGAATACCAAAATGAGTAAGTGCCTTCTGTGAATACCAAAATGAGTAAGTACCTTCTGTGAATACCAAAATGAGTAAGTGCCTTCTGTGAATACCAAAATGGTAGTAAGTTTAGGATTTTGTAGTAAGTTAGTTCTGTGAATCGGGCCCCATGTCTCTAAATGGTAAACCAGCAAGGAAGCAGAATTGGAGTTTTGCATTGAAATGTTGCATACCTACAAAGTAGAGCAGCTCATTAAAAGCACCTCTAGGAAAGAGGAGCTGCAGAAGTCCTTGAGTGCCTAGCGGGAGGCCAGATAAGCTGGGGAGACAAGATGATGCAGATGTGGATGGGGGTGTGCCAGACGATGGTTTCAGATCCCAGGATTTGCCTGTTGGGAGAGCAGCCTCTATGGCTGGCAGCAATCATTCATCCAGGAATTGGGCTCCACAGGAAATGGAGGAAAGGCGAAGGTTCTAGAGATCATGAGTTGGAAGTCTTGAGACTCCAAACCAAGGCAGAGGAGAACAAAAACGCTGTGCCTTGGAGGAAAAGAAATTGATCTTGGCACATGAATTGAGCATGAGAGTACTGGACATCAAAGCCAAACAGGCAGACTCCAGTAAACATTGTGGCATGGTACAGCCAGTGCAAGGGGGTAAGGGGTACATTCCCAAGGACCAAGTACAGAATTTCCAGAAGGGGGGGATGCTTGATTTGCATCTTATGAGGCAGCACTGCGTAGGAATGAGGTCCCTGAGAATAATTGGAGGGCGGGCCTGTGGTGACAATTTGAGGCCAATGGGAGGAACACCCTGACACCTTTGGAGGAGGCGGGTGCTCTGACCTACCCCAATATGAAGGAGGCTTTATGCCTCAGGTATGGGCTCCCACCAGAGCAGTACCGGAAAATGTTTAGGTCTTTCATGAAGCTTGAATCCAATATGTGGGTTGAGTGTATGAATCTTAATTGCAGCGCACTGGATGGTGAGATAAAGGGCAGTAAGGTAACTGATCACCAGGGGTTAAACAATCTGATTGGTTGGGATCACTTGAGTAGTCTTTGTGTTCCAGAGCTGCACCAGCATCTGATGGATAGTAAGCTGACTGACCCCAGGAAGCTTGCTCAGATGGCAGACCGCTGGACGAGTACCAGGGTCCACAATGGATATGTGGGAAACACAGCCACTGGTGGGATGCGTCCCCAGCAGAAGAGTGGGGAGGGGACAAGGGTAACCAAATGGAGTTCTCTAAAGGGCCCCAAAATAGTTCTCAGGGTAAAGATTCCCAGCCCCCCAGTTCTAAGAAGACATGGCCCCCTAAGGGTAGGCCAGACAACCGGGTTCCCCGCAGGTGTTATGCATGTAGTCAGGAGGGTCACATGCAGAATGATCCCAAGTGCCTCAAGGCACCACCAGCACCCACTGGTGCACTGTCACTGCGGTTTACTTAGTGTAGTGCTGGGAGAGTAGTTGGTTCCTAGCGAGGGTGGGGAGCCAGCTGTGATGACCCTTATCTCATTAGGAGATAGAGCGATGGTCCAAGAAACCTGCCTAGCGGATAACACTAAAAAGTACCTACAGTGGGTGACCATCAATGGGAGGAGGGTGGAGTCTCTGAGAGACACAAGAGCCAGTGTGGCATCTGCTAGGTGTCAATGGGTGTCTGAAGAGTAGGGCATCCACAATGTGCTTCACCCTGTAGTTGCTGCAGACAACTCTGAGTGCCTGTGTAAGGTGGCACAGGTTCCCTTTGATTGGGGGGGGTCTCAGGTTCCTTGAAGGTTGTTGTATGTCTGTCCATGACTGTTGACTGTCTGCTTGGCAATGACCTGGAGAGTTTCCCTTGGAAGGAGGTGGAGTGCCAGGCTCATTTAAAGATGTTGGGACTGCCTGAGTGGGCCTGTTTGACCCAATGACAAAAATCCAATCAGTAGAGCAGGAGTTATGAACGTTTGAAGAATAAAGTGTAAAAACGCCTACAAGCATAAAGGCCCAACTGCGGCTATTTGGTCACTCTGGACTGGGTCAAATTAACAAGTTCAGGCTGACCACAATAGAGTGTGGGTCGGATACAGTCCCAGATCAGTCCAGCTGAAGGTCTACCTTCTCAAGTTTTGTGCTAAGAGTCCTGTTCATGTTGGAGATGATTGCAAGGAGCAAGGAGTACATCGTGGGAGGTTGTCTGTGTGGTGTGAAAAGCAGGCTGGGCATTGCGAATAGGCAGGCTGGAGATTCGCGTTGGTGATCCCCTGGGGACTGCCGATGCTGTTGTGTGAAGAGATGGGCTGGCAGTGGCTTACACTGGATTTCGGTGTGAGCAGCGCTGTCTCAGTGCGAACAGGCTTATTCATAGTTGCAAAGAGCCCACAAGCTTGATTTGACAGTCTATAAGCCAAGCAAAGTCTCCAGGATATGAGAGGTACCACTTAGGAGTCAAGATCTTGCTCCAGCTGGGTCCAGGAGCTGTTTGGGGAGCGTTTCGTGTCCCTAATACTCAGATCCGGAGGCCAGCAAACTAGCCCTTGTAGTCACTCTGGGGTCCTGGCAGGTTGAGTTTCAGCCTGGCAAAAAAGTGTAGGTGATGGCACCAGCGGAGCCTTGTGTGCTCCAAGACAAGTGGACTGGTCCATATGAGGTGGTGGAGCGCAAGAGTGACGTGACCTACTTGGTCAACTTGCTGACTCCCAGGAACCCTTTGAGGGTCCTGCACGTGAACCGCCTCAAGCCTCACTTTGAGAGGTCTGAAGTAACAATGCTCCTGGCAACAGATGATGGAATGGAAGAGGAGAGTGAGCCTCTTCCTGACCTCCTGTCGGCCAAGGAGCATGATGGGTGGAGTGAACCTCTCTCCCACCCTGACCCTAGAGCAGCAGAGGGACTGTAGTCAGGTGCTGGGACAGTTTGCCACCCTGTTCTCCCTCACTCCAGGAATCACCAATTGGTATGTCCATGATGTGGACACTGGGCACAGTTTACCTTTGAAACATAACATTTACAGAGAAAATGACAAAGTCAGGGCAAGCATCAAGGAAGAGGTTTCCAAGATGTTAGTGTTAGGGGTGATTGAGCCCTCCAGCAGCCACTGGGCTAGCCCAGTGGTCTTAGTTCCTAAACCTGCTGCACCCGGTGCCACTCCTGAACTCTGGTTCTGTGTGGACTACCGTTGGCTCAATGCCGTCACCAGGACTGACGCGCACCCCATCCCCAGAGCTGATGAGCTCATTGATCAGCTGGGAGCTGCCCAGTAACTTAGTACATTTGATCGAACATCTGGGTACTGGCAGATTGCCTTGACTGATAGGGCAAGGGAGAGGTCTGCGTTTTCAACGGCAGAGGGGCACTACCAGTTCCGTTCCATGCCCTTTGGGTTGAAGAATGCCCCTGCCATATTCCAGGGACTGGTCAACCATGTACTGTCCGCGCTGGAGGAATTCAGCGCCGCTTACCTGGATGACATTGAAGTGTTCAGCTGCTGCTGGGAGGAACACTTGCAACACCTATGTAAAGTGTTGAGGGCTCTGCAGAAGGCAGGCCTCACTATCAAGGCCAATAAGTGCCAGATAGGGCTTGGATCTGTGGTGTACTTAGGGCACCAGGCAGGAAGCGGCCAGGTGGAGCCCCGACAGCCTAAGATCAACACCATTCTGTCTTGGGAACCCCCCAAGACCCAGACAGAGGTGGGAGCCTTTTTAGGTCTCACCGGGTACTACAGAGGGTTTGTCAAAGGGTATGGCACCATTGTTGCCCTCTTGACAGAGCTGACTTCAAGGAAGCAGTCAAGGAAAGTGATCTTGACCGATGCCTGTCAGACCGCTTTTGATGCCCTGAAATCTGCCATGTGCATGGCGCCCGTGCTCAAGGCACCCAACTTCTCCCAAGAATTTGTTGTGCAGACTGATGCTTCAGAGCATGGTGTGTGAGCAGTACTCTCACAATTGAATGGCGTGGGCTTGGACCAACCCGTAGCTTTCATTATTAGAAGGCTACTTCCCAGGGAACAGAGGCGGAGTGCAATTGAGAGAGAAGTTTTTGCTGTGGTCTGGGCGCTGAAGAAGCTAAGGCCCTACTTGTTTGGTACCCAAAACTGTTGAGGTGGTGCATCTCCCTACATGGAATGGACTTTACGGTTGATCACTGCCCTGGTACAGAACAGCCAATGCTGATGGTCTTTCCAGATTCTTCCTCCTTAGTGATGAAAACTCCCAGGAGGGTGGGTAGTTCTCCCCACCTTTCAGCTGTAGGGGATACGTGTTAGACTTGGCATCTTTGACGTTGTTTCCCCTGACTTTTTGCCTCTATCTCCTGTATTTTTGATGCTGTGCTGGATTTTGTTTTTGCTGGCTTAGATGCCTTGGGCACTTTGCCACTGCTGATCAGTGTCAAAGTGCAAGTGCTCCCTGTGTAAATTATTACAATTGGTTCTCCCTGATTGCCATATTTGTTTTACTGATAAGTCCCTAGTAAGTGCACTAAGTGTGCCAGGGCCTGTAAATCAAAGGCTACTAGTGGGCCTGAAGCACTGATTGTGCTACCTACAGGAGTAGCCCTGAAATGGTATCTCATAGCTGCCACTGCAGTGTCTGCAGGCAGTTTTAAACTGCCATGCCAACCTGGCAAGTGCACCCACTTGCCAGTCCCTAACCTTCCCTTTTCTTACATGTAAGACACCCCTATGATAGGCCCAAGTTACCCCCATGGGCAGGGTGCAGTGTCTGTGAAAGGTAGGACATGCCCTGGTGTGTGTGGCATGTCCTGAGAGTGAAATACTGCCAATCTCATTTTTTGCTATTGAAAGGCTATCTGTCTCATAAGATAGAATGGGAGGTACTTTATAACATGTTACAAGTATAACCTCCCATTGGGACAAGATAGAGAACTCAGAATTTAATGACACATCTTTCAGTAAAGATGGTTTATAATTTGTGTGTTTGAAAATGCCACTTTTAGAAAGTAGGCATTTTCTTGTTTAACCATTCTGTGTGCCTCTGAATGTTTGTGATTGACCCTCTGGTTTTGGAGTGACAGGGGCTGGGGATGTGCATTCACTGTAGACAACCACTGGGGGTTGTGGTGTGCCTGGCCCTTCCTGGATGACTCAGAGCTGAGCTGAATGGGGCTTGGCTGAATTTAGAGTAATGGGAGTAGTTTTCTTTGCACCGGAATAGGGCCTGTCTCCCTTGCACAATGCTGTCTTCACCCCCTGTGGTCATACTGCACCAGTGAGGACAGAACTGGTTTGGACTGGGCTCAGAGAACCTTGCACAAAGAGAACAAATACAAAATGTGGAATAAGTAGTAGGCCTTAAACCCCAGAATTTTAGATCACTTCTGGACTCAAGAGGAACCTTTGCCAAGGAGAAGAGCTGTGAGAAGGAGTAGTGCCCCTTTGCTGTGTGATGTAGGTTGGCCTGTAGTTGCTGTTTCTGCCAAGGAAAGGACAAAGACTGGAACTTTGCTGTGAACCTGCTTGAAGAAGAATCTACAAGGGCCTGAGTGTGCTGGCCTCCCGTTCTGAAGACTTAGGGACACAAAGACTTCACCCCCAGCTCCCCTGAACTCTATTGCAGAGAGTTCTGACCTGCCAGGAGGTGCCTATTCCAGTTTTGGGCCTCTGGAGGTTGTTCCTGCTGTTGGGAGCTGAAAGAAACCTAAGAAAAGTAAGAAAACATGTCTCCGACTCTGTCAGTGACACTGCTGTGACACCGCGACATGCCCCGAGGCTTGGGGCGCTGCTCGTGAAGCGAACGATGCACCGCCTGGACTGCACCACAGCTCCGACGCCCTTCGATGCCTGCCGACGCATGCAGTTATCAGCATTTCCCGACGCCAGCGCTCGCCCCGACTCCGTCATTGCCAGCGCCTGCATCCTGTTGTTGCAGCGCCGATAACTACCGAGGGTGAATCCATGAACCCGCAGACTTTGCATCGTCACCGGAACTGATGCCTCACCGCCGATGCAACCGTCTTACCCTGTCTTGGACACGACACAACGCCTCCTCGTGGACATAATGCCTCGCCTCCCCGGTGGCAGCCAGGGAGCCGGGCTCGACCTCAGCACCGATGCCTCACGTCCACAACGTCCACAACGCCGTGTTTCTGAGGAACTGTTTATTTGGGGGTCTGTGTGACTCCGTGCCCGATGCCATGCTCCTCCCTCGGGGTCTGCGCCGTACTTTGGATTTATTGTTGTCACGACATTGCGATAGCCCCAGGTAGAGCTATTTGTTTTCTACAACCTTTACTTTTGCAATAACTGTTCTAAAAGTCATATCTTATTACCTGTATGTTGGATTTTTGTCTTTTTGGTCTTGTTGAGTTTAGATACTTTGGGGCAGATCTACAAGAAAGTGCCGCAGCGTGGCGCTGCAAGCCCTTTGGCTGCGCCACGCTGCGGCACTTTCAGAGCACAGGAATGCGACATATTTACAAGAATATGTCGCATTCCTGTGCTCTCCCCTGCGCTGGCGCACAAACAGCTGCCAAGCGCCGGCGCAGGCACCCTTGCACCATGGTGCAAGGATGCCTGCGCCATGGGGAGATTGTTTCTGTGCAGGAAGGGGCACCTTTCTGCACAAAAACAATCAGTACAGGCTTTTCCTCTTTCAATGCGTGCTGCAGAATGCAGCACGCATTGAAAGAGGAAACGAGGAGAAATGAAAACATTTCTCCTCGGTGCGCTCGCTACGCCACCTCTAGGGTGGCGTAGCTTAAACGCATCTCCAGAGTTACGATTTCTCGTAATTCTGGAGATGTGTCTTGTTCCATGGGTGTTGCGTGGGAACACCCACAGCAACACCCATGGAACGCCCCTTCACCGCAAAGTGCTGCGTGTGAAGGGACGGTATTTACAAGGAGAGGAAAAGTCACGCATGGTGGCTTTTCCTCTCCTTGTAAATATCGAGGAGCCCCCTGCGCCACCAGTACGTCACGAAAAGTGACGTACTGGTGGCGCAGGGGGCTTGTAAATCTGCCCCTTTATTTTTTTAAACTGGTGTGGTGTCCGTTTGTGGTGTTATCACCGTATTACTGTGTATTTTGAGTACAAATACTTTACACATTGCCTTTGGGATAAGCCTATCTGCTCGTGCAAAGCTTCCCAGGGGGGGAGCAGGGGTCATCTAAAGTGTGTATCCCCCTTTAGTATCTTGTGCTAGTGACATCCTCACAAGAAGGATATGAAGACAATGTGAAATTCCATAATGCAAGAGAAAACATTTTTCAATGTGTATTTGTTAACCGCACATTCACCCTCCTAGGCATCTTGGCCTGAGTAATAGATGTTTATTGTTAACCACCTAAATGGTACTCACCATATTGACCTCATGATAAAGAATGGCTGAGTGGACAAACCCAGATTAGAAGATCTGATCATAAAGTTAAACACAGATTTCTGGAGTGAATGCGTTAGTTCACTGAGACACCAGACCAGGCTTTTTACTAAAACAGAATTCCTAATATAAAAGCTCTCAATATCCCGCTTAATGGAGTGTGTGAAATGTACAACACATTAGACAAATTGACTGAAATGCACCAATGATAAACACAGAATAGTAACAGTGCAGAAAAAGAAAAATATTCTGAAAGGATAACGAACCACGATTCATGGACTCAAATACCGAAAAAGGCAAGTCATCCTTCTGAAATGTGTAAAATCATAAAATGGAGTCAGTAATCATAACAATTTTAATAAAGCATCATGAGACATTACAGTTTGAGGTATTATAATAGCAACAATACTAATGAGAATATTAATAATGCTAATAAAAATAATATTAGTAACGCTATTAAAAATAATACTTAAACGAAAAAAGATCGTGTTTGGAAAGGCCGGGTTAGCCGAGCAGTTCTTATCTGCTTTAAACTCCAGAGTTCCGCGATGGCATTTCTTTGCATTGCATATTCCACAGTTGCTCTCCCATTACAATGACTCGCTATTTCGTTATGGATTCATAACTTTGTTGTCCATGAGGATCTCAATTGCTCAACAACGTTGTAAATGCGCTGGTGGTCACTCCTCCCCAAAAGGCATGAGAGGGCCAGTGAAAGAATCGTGTAAAGGGTGTGCAGGACTCATAGAGATACACAGGCAGCTCACACAATGCTTCTATGAAAGCAAAGATGTGATCAAACATATTGAGCTTAGCAATGGCATGAAAAGCTGAGCTCTGTCTTCTTGCAAACACTACAGCGCACCCTTTGTTAACACAGACTGATATAAAACTAACAAAGAGATTTAAACTAATTATGCCGCAAGAAAAGAGTGAATTGTATGGGCAACCTTGAGTGGAAAAGTGTCACATTCATTAGCACGCTGCACTTGAGATGGTGTCTAGGATAAATATAACAGTTAAAGGCATTAGCAGTCTTCCTAGCTTGTGCTTTTTTCGTACTTTGAGACACTAGGTTCACGCACTTCTGTTCGTTTATTCTTAAAGCTTAAAAACATCACATTTGGTATTTATTGTGCTGCAACAGAATATTTGGTTTAGGAATCTAACATAACCCTATTATGTCTAATCAAGTTTTAATTAACAGATGTAATTTCTTTCTGTGTGATTGGGCTGAAGGAGATTAATTAACAGGCCGTTTGCACTGAACTCAGGCCAAGACATGGCTGTTTCTTCATAGGCGGTCTAATACGGCTACTGACCAATGAAATGCCTATATACAAGAAGAGCAGCAAAGGGGTAGAGTCAACGCCTCTCGCCCTATACTGCCTTTAACTCTCTTTTTGTAATTATTTGAGCTCTCGCCGACAGCTAAGACAGTCTTTAAGAAGACGGAAGTTTAATGAGAATTTTTATTTGAATGTAAATTCTTTATGTCAGTGAAACATTGAATTTAAAAACCAGTATTTCTGAAATACGGCACAAGATAAAGAAATGGTGCAATTCATTTGGTTTACAATACGCAATTTGTAGATGTAACCTGTGCATTGGGGCGTTTTTTAAAGGGGGTGATAAGGTAGAAGATCCTGCACGTAATTTATGCATGTTTAAAGTGATTTTGAAAGATGCTAGGTATTTTATGTTTAAAAGACTATCGTCTTAATAAACTTTCTGTTTACACCTAGTTCTAATGCAGTGTTGACTCTGACATTAAAATTGGTAATGACCTGTTTAACAGCACAATGGTAATTTCTCCATAAATGACCGAGGGGCATATTAACAACCAGGCGATAGTCAATTATCGCCGCTTTAGCGTCCGTTTTCGGACGGAAAGCGGCGATAATTCTATCGCCTAATCAGCAAGGTCACGCTATCGCGTGAATCCCTGCACTATCGCCCTTTCCCCCAACGCCCATCCTGCATCTCTAATGAGATGCAAGGTGGGCGTTACTGGGCGTACCCCAGATGGGCTACGTTGTAAATATCGCCGATGTGCACATCGCGATATTTACAAGGCAGCCCACAGGATGATAGCAGACGTTAGATTTTGGCGAAAACGGCCGTTTTCGCCAAAATCTAACGTCTGCTATTATCCCGACTTAGCCATCCCTAACATAGGGGTGGATTGTGCTGATACGACCACAGGGTCGTATCAGCAAGGTTATCGCCGTTTTGCAGGGAACATCGCTGGAAAACCAGCGATGTTCCCTGCAAAATGGCGATAACCTCGCTATCTCTGGAATTTTTATCGCCCTGGTGAAGCGTGTTGTTAATAACGCGCTACCAGGGCGATAATTTCCGGAGATAGCCAGCGATAAGAAATCTATCGCTAAGCACGACCAGCGATAATTATCGCTGGCCGTTGATAATATGCCCCCATGAATCTTCACTATTTCGCTCCCAACCTGGTGAAGTCAAACCTATGTGGCAGTTCTACAGCACTGACTCAACATGGGCCACTGAGGCGTTTGGTGATTAAAAGCTGTCTCCAGTCAGGACTCGGAAGCAACATAAACAGTGGTACAACCGAAAACCACAAAATGGGTCTTGGAATATGATTAGGATTGTAGCCACCCTCTTTAGAAATCAGAAATCTTGGCTGCCATTGGGGCTGGCATACAGTGATCATCCATGCTGTACCCTTGTTGCCTTCCATCTAATTATCTAACTATGCTACTCTGCGAGTTTCCTGACAAAATTAGATAGCTGATATACCATTGGTAAAGGCAATAGCTCTGGCTTATAATTAAAAATGCCTATAATGATCCATCAATACAGTAACTCATCTATGCACTCAGTGACTCTTCTTCCATGAACTCAGTCACTGACTCTTGCATGCATGAGTCTATCCATCCTTCCATTGGCCCAATCTTGCATTCACCTAATCTCGCTTCCACCTAATCTTGCATCCACATGTTTGTGATGGTTGTGAGAGTGCTTCTGGTAATTTGACATTGCTACCATGTAAAGAGTGTAAGAATGCTTCTAGTAATGTCTGACTGGTACTCTGTGAGGGGTGTGAGAGTGCTTCTGGTAAAGTATGACTACTAGTCTATGAGGGGTTTAAGAATGCTATCAATCTATTGGATATTTAGCTGTTTCAGTGAGCACCATGTGTTTTTGTTGAGACCATGTCTTAAGACTCGTTGTGTACATATTTAATGATGAATGAGTCTTCCACTTGAAATAACGCTGCAGCAATTGTGTCTTAGTGGAGTCCTTTTTCTCCTCTTGTCATTGTTTGATGGTGTGCTACTTTAATGCATTCTTTGGTAGGGGTGGTATTAATAATCAAGAATATCTATTTATATACTTTCAAGAACACTTACCCAGTGACCACTGGCAGGTCACACCGACACGTCGGTCCCCAATCATGTGCACAACTGGTTGCATTCAGTGGTATCGCCAACAACCAGTTACATCAGTCAAACCCCTCACCCAACCCCATTAGTGATGCAGATGGTCACCCTCTGGCCAGGTCTCTGTCTCAAGACGCACATGAACTGCTTTGAAGCAGTTTCCTGCAACTGCTCTTCTTGGCTGGTGCTACACAGAGCATCAGCCCCATAGCCACTCCAGCTCCACTGCATGTGTCGGCACACATAGGCCCAGATTCACAAAGGTTTAGCATCGGGTTAGCATTACTAGTAGCTAAACCTATTTTGGGGTGAACAAACTAAGCTAATTGGTATTAGCGCTGCTTTGCATTGCTTTGCGTCTAGGGGGTGCTACATGGGTGATACATGGGCGTTCCCATGCAACCACCCATGCTTTTTGATGCTAAACCCTATCTACTAACATTATTAAACAGGGTTTAGCACAAAATGTAATGCCGCTGAAAAGCAGGCATTAAAAGGAGAAATGTTTTCATTTCTAGTTTATTTTATGACTTTGCATTCATGCTGCACTGTGCAGTTCGCATAGAAAGTAGGAAAAGCTTTGAAGTGTGTCTAGGCATACTATTTTGTACAGGAAGGGTAACCTTCCTGCACAAAACCTATGCCAGTCTCAGGCACGCACCCTAGCACCATGGCACTAAGGTGTGTGCCTGGTGCAGGGCAGCTGAAATCAGCACTGACGCTGGGGAGAGGGGAGGAGAGTGCCATATCTCTGTGAATATGGCGCTCTCCTGCTCTCTCCCTGTCACGCAACGCAGCGCAGCCTATTTGGGGGCTGCGCTGCATTCTGTGATAGTTTTCAGAATCTGGGCTATAGTAAGTGCGTGAGTATGTACTTGTGCATGTAAAGAAAGGTAATTATTCATAGTGCAAGGGTACCTGCCTTGCAGGAACCAATGTATATGTGCAGAAAGCTGCCCCTTCCTGCACATAAACAATCAATAATGGCGATTTACGTCTTCTATGTGTGCTGCATTGGAAGAGAACTGCCTGGGAAGTGAGACTACGGTCACTGAAGAACTACCCTCATCCGCTACCTACCTCGCTGACACCTGCATTACGTAAATGAATGATAAATCCAAAAAATAAAGAAGGGTCTCAATCGTTTAGACGCAATGGGATAGTCCTCATATGTACTTGTCTATGGTTAACTGGAGATCAACATGGAAAACCGGGCAAATATCAGCACTTGCCTGGGCCACATCTTCTATTAAGTTAAGAAAAGCTTACACTGCATAAATGGAGCCAAAACTAATATTCTGGCTATAGGAAGACCTGAACCTGTCTCCTCGTCAACTCATTAAAACACCCCAATCAATCTCCCCAAAAAAGTAAAGAACTTGGTGATCATCTTTGACTTCATGCTCCGCTGTGCCAAAAATCGACACAGTTGTGATGTACCTGCCCTTCCTACAAAAATACTCCCCTAATCCAAATTGACCACTGCGTGAAGCTTACAAAACAGTAGCCGTGGCTCAGCTTGTGTATTGTGACATTTCCATCCAAGTCTACACTAGAACCTTATCAACAACATGTGGAGCACATGATGAAAAATATGGCTGTCAAAATATGCCTGAACCTCCACAAATGTGATCACATCGGGCTAGCAAAGAAAGCACATCATTGGATCCCTGTGGAATCACTAATCAAGTTCAAGGTGCTCTACATTACCCATGACACCTACTGGTAGAACAACCCAAACGGATTCCAACAGATAATCCCTACTATCCTCCAACCTAGACCGCACCCCTCACCCCCCAACGCCACAGAGGACTCAGGCAAGGAAGATGATCTTTGGGAGTCCAAGCATATGAGAATGAATAAGGCCCACATTTGAGCTCCCAACAAAAAGCCATTCCCACCAGCTGTCAAGCCTAGTGTATACTAGCTACATCACCACACTTCAGCATGAACCCACCTATAAGTAAAAATCCCTGACGTGGAATGTTATCTACACAGCTCTTCTTTGCATTGAGCGACACATGCATTGTTGCCTGTAGACTAACTTCTGTACATAGGAGGTCATCTGACTTGTGCTACCTTCTGAATTCGCAGAGATTACCTTCTATAGGACATTCTGCATTTAATATCAGTGGCATAGCACATACAAGAAATTATGGCAGTTTCCTCACACAGTGTCAGAATGACATTGTTCTCCTTTCCAGAAGAGACCCATGAATGTTTTGCCTGAGATTCAAACGTCAACTTTTCATCTACTTTACTGAGCTCTTAGGAGACTATAGAGGCTACCTGAGAGTACATTGGGATGTGCTTACCTTTCACTCTCTCTATATCGACTTCCGCCTGGTTCTGCACTGAAATGAAATGAATTTGTACTTGTAAAGCGCACTGCTACCCTGAGGCATCCTGGCGCTGAACGCATACCGCTGTGGAACCCTTCCTGGCTTTTCCCTGTGAAATGTCCACTCCTGGGCACCCCCAAGGTGAAGCCAGGCATCCCAGCGCTGGTGGGGCCGTTGTGGAGATTAAGCAAGCTATTGCCCAGAGTTGCAGAGTGGGACCCATGATTAGAATAGGCACCGAGGCGAGAATTATCAGGTCCGAGGAAGTTTAGCCCAAGACCCACCGAGGCGGGAATTGAACCCTGGTCCCAGGCCAGATCTCTGCATCAGGGTCTGCCGCTCTAACCATTGAGCCACACTTCTCCACACTCTCACTTAAGTACAAGTAACTTTGTCTGCATGTTACTGCCAACATGTAATGCATTTATTGTACCCCTGTATATAGTATGAGTATATCAAGTTATAAGATAAGCAGTCATGTTTTACAGTGCAATTCCCTATGCATGTTGGAATTGTAATAAAATATCTTAATTAATGCACCTTGTATAGTTGATGAAGTGGAGTCAGTGGATAAGGATCCCCACTCCTACACCATGCTGAGTATCACTGCATTTGCATACACATGAGCGCATATTTACTATTACATGGGGGGGGGATGCATTCATTCAGTGCTTAATTTGAAAAGAACAAGTGCCCAGAAGTGTTGCCCAGAAGACCACAGTCAGCGCTATGTAATATCCGGGGGGCAAATAGCATGGATGCATAGTATTGAGTCCACCTCAAGCCTCTTTTATCAGTACGAGAAACTCTCTGGCTCATTATTTCAATCTTTCAAGTTCCTTGTCGACCCTGCTTTCTCCCTTTATCGCTGCTTTTCTGTCTTTCTCTTCCTCCTCCTTTGCTCATTTTGTGTTTTTCTCTCTCTTACTCTAGATCAAAGTCCATGAGTGCTGGTGTACCCCACCTGCAACTATCAAATTAAGCACTACGTTTACTTTAAAAAGTGTGGATCCTCAGACCTTTCCTCCATTTGTTGAGTATTGTTTTCAATTTTCGTAAGGCAAGAATGCCTTCCTCTTTATTTTGCTCGGCTGAATATCTTTTCTTTGGGTCTCTGTCTTTTGTGGACAAGATGGAGAAATTTTGCAAAGTTTTTGCGTACTGGGGCAAACCACACCAGTACAGGTACTCATATTAGAATAAAGTCTCTCTAGTACACATGCAAGAGGACTTGCAGCTATTATCAGATGGGATACTGATGATCCACGCGTCCCTCAGCACATTGAGAGAACTTGTTAAATAAATAATGTATTCATCCTTTGGGCAGAAAGTACGCCTACACACTAGCTGAAATTAGGGAATTTTACTTAACGTGAAAGAAATTATCTCGATGAGTGTACAACAGTAAATCAAATGAAGTGCTTATTAAAGGATAGAATCTTGAACATATGTACATGTATGGCACTAAATTAAGAAGTCTGTGACCCAGCGAACTAGTCATTTTTTTTGGCGAAACTACTGCCTTACTTCGGCATGACAATTGATCAAGATTAGAAGATATAGGGGCATATTTACAAGGGCTTTATCTCCGCTTTTTTGGCTTAAAAAGCCAAAAAAGCGGAGATAAAACTATCGCCCTATTTACAAGAGGGTGCTAACATGCATAATCGCATGTTAGCACCCTTTTTCCCAACGCCTCCCTTTGCATCTCTAATGAGATGCAAAGTGGGCGTACCCCAGATGGACTACCTTGCAAATATCGCTGATGTTCACATCGCGATATTTACAAGGCTGCCCCAGCATTTTAGCACACGTTAGTTTTTGGAGAAAACCGCTGTTTTCTCCAAAAACTAACGTCTGCTAAAATGCAGACTTACCTATCCCTAACATTGGGGTGGATTATGCTGATACGACCCTGTGGGTCGTATCAGCAAGGTTATCACCGTTTGCAGGGAACATCGCTGGAAAACCAGCGATGTTCCCTGCAAAACGGCGATAACCTCGCTATCTCTGGAATTTTTATCGCCCTGGAGAAACGCGTTGTTAATAACGCGCTACCAGGGCGATAAATTCCAGAGATAGCCTGCGATAACAATATTATCGCTAAGCACGGCCAGCGATAATTATCGCTGGCCGTTGCTAATATGCCCCATAGATTTTTAATGAGAACAGGTGGTTTACCACTGAGATCGCTCCTTGGAGTATGAAAGGGTCTTTCAGCCCCAGGGGGCTTATTTACAAGCCCCTTGCGCCACTTTTGCGTCATTTTCCCATGTTAAAAGTGACGCAAAAGTGGCGCAAGGGGCTTGTAAATAAGCCCCCAGATTTTCCCGCTCTGCACTGAGAGTATTCAAGATCTGACCTTCATGCTCTTTTGTCTGTTCTGCTCTAATGACGATTAGAAGGAAAATTTTACTATAGATATGTATTCAATATAGGCCCTGATTACCAGTGGGTCGGAGGTTTTCTGCCCCTACATAAACCCCTGTTTGTGTAGGGGTCTGAATTACAAGTTGGGTTGTATTTAATGATTCCGGTAATGCCGGGTGTGTTAAAAATCTCACGCTTAGTTACATTTTGGCAGGTCAAACCTGACTGAATTTAACAAGACAAAAGTGTATGGTATTTACTGTATTCTGTGGCCTTTGGTACATCACACACCAAAATCTGCATGTTATTCCCAAGAACTCGTAAGAGGTGCCATATATTGCACCACCTAAATAACGTACATGAGGTTATCTGTCCTTCTCTGGGCAATTAAAAACACATGGGGCCTCATTTACAAGAAACTGATGCATCGGCATCGATGCGTCAGTTTCCTTTCACCTGCGCCAAAAGCCCTAGCGACACTCTGATGCTCTGTGTTTTCAATACATTGCTCCATGGTTCAAGGATGTAACAGATGCATCAGAAATTCTGACACATCTATTGGCATGAAAGTGACACATTACTGGAGTTCGACGTAAACGGACACAAATTCAGCAGTGCGTCAGACACATAGGCGAGTCCCATTGTAAAAGCCCTGCGTCAATCCTTACACCTGCTCTGAGCAGGCATAATGATTCTGACGCGGTCAAGTCATAGAGTGACGCAGTGAAATGTTGTAAATCTCACTGTGCCACTTCTACATGGCTTTTTTGCGTGGGAACACCTACCCTGCATACATTCTACCTGGCGCAGGTATAATGTGACGCAGGGCTCTAAAACGGACGCTTTGGACCCAATGCGTCAGTTCGTAGATATGGAGCAGTGTGTTGTACTGATTGCGCCACCGCTGCATCAAAAAAAGTGATACAGCGGCGGCGCAAGGGGCTTGTAAATAAGCCCCATGTAGTCCGACAAACTTAGAGTCAGGGCCATAATATTAAATCTGCAAAGGACACAGATTTGTTTATTAGACATCCATAGGTTCCTGCCATTTGCTATTGTATTTTTACAGTTATTAACAGTTTCCTAGCAATGTTTCAGCTCCTTTTATACCATATTAAATTGCTGTAAGAATTTGTTACTTATTGTGGTTTATTTGTATTTTTGTCTATAATCGTTTAATCTTTAAATATTTATTGCTGGTGCTATGTTCTCCTCTTGAAGAGGAAGAATACATTTTTAAAGATAATTAAACTTGAATATGAGGACCCGAAATGCCCAAAACAGAAGGAGCAAAATATGAAACCAGGTGTCAGTGGAACCAATGAGCTCTTGAAAGAAATAAGTAGAAGACTGTGCCCAGAAAAAATGTGAGAGGAGCTGTGTGTAAGATACTAATTCAAACGCAGTGCAAATAAAGCAACAAACACATCCAGGGCCTGAATCACAAAGGTAAACTTACACTTTTGTGTAAGTATACACGAGTTTGCCATTAACAAAGGTATTTACCAGTAGTATCTTTACAAGTGCGGAGGCTCCGCACAATAAAAGGCCTTTTATGTGCGGAGGCTCCGCACTCATAAAGATACTACTCGTAAATCGCTTTGTGAATAGCAAACAATCGTAAACTTACACAAAAGAGTATGTGTTCCTATGTGAATCAGGACCTCAGTTTTAAATTTGAAAAGAAAAATGGCACCGGCACTAAAATGAAAAAATATATATTGTTACAGCAACTTTCTCACAAAGGAAACTATGTGAATGTTAATTTTGATGGCAGTCTTTGGCTGATTGTTCCTTAAAATTAGAAGCAGTTTTGTAAACAAAATGTTTTCAGCAGGCCAAACCCAACATCCATGTCTGACTAGAAGCTGACTAAGATCTTTACAATCATTCAAGAATGTTCCGCAAAACACACTACAAGTTCTTCAGTGCTAGCTCCTACCTCTAAGCCATACTTGACTTGAGCATTGAGACTCTCATATGGGATTTCAAACCTGCTATCCACAGTCTATCCCATCCATCTTCTTGCATATCTTTCTCTCTTTTAGCCAACCATAGCTGCACACACTAAGCACAAATCCGGTTTGAAGAGTATTAGTAAGGGGGAGTGGGTGAGAACCCACATAAATTAATAATTGCAATCCTTGTCAGGGACAAACGACAGGACAGGCCTGGTGCCATGTTTCTTTGTGTGTGCCAAACTTATAAAGTAAAACCTGTCTTCACCATTAAAGAAGATTTTAAATGGCAATTTATTAGATGTGTAAACAGCAAGTCTCTGTCTGCTCTGAATCTGAAGTTAGCACTTATTAAATATAATAAGGTAAACTAGTCAATGGGACAGTAAGGCCTTGCAACAGTGAAAAGTGACTTTTAGTAGTTTTTCACTGCCAGGATGTTGGGACGAAAAAGTCCTCTGCATGGTAAAAGACTTATACCCTTTGGCTTGGGTGCCCAACTGTACTGTTTTCTGGATCCCTAATGCTGATCTTTGTTGTAATAGACAAACACGGATCATGAGTGCGCACCATGACATAATTCTGTTGTGGTATCTTGTAATGTGTGTGGGACTTGGGCAAAAGGAATGTGGACTTTGGAAGGTAGACAACCTTGGAAGGTTTCGTTAAACACTGGGTTCTATATATGTCAATTTAGACACACACCCAGTTCAGATGGTGGGATGAGGCATTTTGTTGATCTTTCTTCAAATAACTCTACCTATTCAAACCAGAGTACTATCTTTTCTACATTGGCGACTATCTGGGCACCCAAGCTCAGGGCTCAATGCCTAAACACCCAGCTTGATTGGTCGCCAGCAGCTGGGGAACAGATCACAGACCAACTACAGAGTTTTTTGAGGAGCAGGCCTGGAGGCATAAGTGGGGCAGCACAGAAGTAAAGGGAATTGGCTTTGAGAGGACAAAAAGTGCGGCTGGTCAACCTTTGGGTTTGAGCTAGCAAGTGGCAATGGGTGGTTTGAATATACAGCCTCACCGATATCTTAGCAGTGGCACTGTGAGAGCCACCATCGGATGGGCACGTACAGCTGCCGGAGTGGGCTCGTTGAGTATGTCGCTGTGGGAATGTACTAGTTCATATGCACGTGGACAGCAGGTAAAGTGGTAGTGACAGAGCGGCAGCGCTTCTTAGATCAGTGTTCCTGTATTACTACTCGTCACTGTCGTCATCATTGCCTGCTCAGCAGCGCTTGCTACGCTGACTGTGAGGGCGCTCCTGCTTGTCCAATCAAGCTCTGACGGGAGGAGGTGCCTACGCTTGACTAGAGGCACTTTTTTGTACTGCTCCTGCTTGCTTAGTGGCGCTATTTTGGGACTGCTCCTACTTCCCCGAAGGTGTCATTGCTTGCCCAGTGGCACTGTGAGCTGCTTCCTGCTTGGTGGGGAGGGGGTCTGCTGTAAGCATTCACGCTATTGGTCCAGCTCCAGTAGATTCTTCTTTCCCAACTTTTAGGCTATTGTCATCCTGACTTGCACCAGAATGATTAACAAGACCTATAGCTGCTTCGTACAGTTACTAGCAGAGAGTGGAAAAGCACCACTCTCGTAGTTTGTGTCAAGGCTGTCGATGGTGGTGCAATGCGGGAGCATCACGATTTCTCATAGAGCGGAGTACGCACTATATTGCTCTCCTCTATCATCCTCGCTATGGGAAGCAGCCTCTTTCAAAGTAGAATTATCCAACATGCAGACTTTTTAAGGCAATAATATTTATCGCCCTCCTGACCCATGCTTTACCTTCACCCAGGAGATTAGCAGTCTTCACGAGGCCGACATCTTGCTAAGTGATCGCACGGTCCTTGGCGATTATAATTTTCACCTTGACACCCACGACGATACTGATACAACTGCCCTATTTCTGACTATGTCCTCTCTCGGTCTGGACCAATTGATGGATAGTCCCGCGCTGCAAGCTGGCCATACACTAGATGGCATCTTCTCAAAAACTCCTCCTTGGGGAATATAAGAACACTTCCCCTTGTTTGGTCAAATCACAGGAACATTTTCTTTGACATCACACTTAAACAAATAGCTCAAAGATCCCCAGCCAGTCCCTGTTGGACCTCTTCACATGCATGGCACAAGATGCAAGTGCTGGCACTCTCTCTACTACTAGAAGATATGTTGCCTTGCCCTTTGGAAGATGTTGAGTCTGCAGTTCTGCAGTACACAAACTGGCTAGACTCAGCCAGCACCATCTTGGCATCCATGAAAAAAGGACCGATATTAAATGAGATCATCTATCTGCCCCATGGTTCTCTGACAATTGAAGGGCCTATAAACAGACCTGTAGGAGACAAGAGAAAAGATGGAAAAGCAGTTACTATAACTCGGAAAAGGTCAAATATGAGATCTGTCTATATAGAAATAAGGCACAGATTCACAAGGAAAAATCAATCTACTTCATCAACAAAGTTGAGGCAGCGGCAAACTTCTCAAAATATTTTTATTTTATTTTTTAAACTTTATTTGTCATTTTCCATATAGTACAACTACAACAACAAACTGGCATTGGCATAGCGTACAGCAATATACCGTTGATAGCATGGGTGACACAAGTACAGGTGGCAGCCTACGGGGAAGAAGAGACATAATGGGGGACAATATTCGTAGAGAAACAGATTACAATGCAAAAAAGGAAAGCTTAGGACAAGCACAAGTGCACAATATGCAGCTCACCGCGGCCGACCCCTGGCCCCTCAATTCAGTTAGGTGTTTCATCGCCATCGGACCTGCTCCCCCCACTATCAGTGATGTCCGGAGAGGAGGGCTCCCCCTCCGCCAGCCTAGAAATGCATATTTCACGCCAGACCATTAGGTCGTCCTCTAGCTTCACATCCCTTCGGGTGAGTTTCATGTGAGCTTCTTCCGCTAGAGTCCACTCCCGAACATCCTTAAGCCAGATAGGGACCTCTGGGGTCGACTGCCCCATCCAAGTAATTGCTATCCTGCGCCTAGCAAGCACCAGCATTAATTGTAGGAGCTTATAGGGAAGTTTCTTTTTTTTAGGTTTCCGGACAGACGCCAGTAAGCAACTCAAGGGTGCTATTTCCACTTGGATACCCGTCACAGTGATAATCTTGCTCACCACCGCTACCCAGAACTGTTGAACCCTGGGACAATCCCATGCCATATGTAAAAACCTGCTTTCTCCACAGCGCATCTTGGGCATCGGTCTCCCTGTCACCTGAAAGACGTCTCAGAGATACCGGGGTGAGGTAGGTGCGATGTAGAAAGTTAAAGTGCGTCAGTTTAAATCTGGCGTTACAGGAGACTGTACGTGTGAGGGAGCCTATGTGTGCCCATTGTTTCTCGTCCAAGTGGACACCAAGATCTGTCTCCCAGGCCGCCCGCGATGGTGGGACCGGGGGGGTGGAATCCTGCTTCATAGCCGCGTAAAGAAGAGAGATCAATTTGCGACCTGAACCACATGTAAGTAGAATATCTAGGGTGTGGGTCGGGGTAGGAATGTCAGGGTACTGCGGCCAGGTGGTTTTCACCACATCTTGAAGTCCACGATAGTGTAGAAACTGGCCTTGTCCAAGGCCAAAGCTCTCCTCCGCCTGTTCGAAAGTAAGGAAAGTCTCACTGGGAAAGAGGTCTGCCAGTACCTCGCATCCACCCTCCCTCCAAGATTGAAAGGACATGTATCGTCCCATGTCTATAAAGGGAGCCAATATCCAAATCGAAAGCTCCCTATGGAAGGGGGCCTTTCGTAAGACCCTCTCCGCAAATCGCTGCCACACACCTGCAGTGTGTCGTACAATGTAGGGAAGAGATGACCCCGACCCCCTGCCCCGCATCAGCGCCTCCTGCAATGCCGGGGTATCTGCCCTGCCAGAGAGGAGGCGTTTCTCCCAGTTGTCCTCGTCTGTGAGCCATCGCGCCGCAGGCTGTAATTGGGCCGCGTAGTAATATAGATCGAAGCGTGGGATTTCCAGCCCACCCTCCTCATAACTTCGTGAGATAGTCTTGAGAGCTACCCTGCTACGACGACCCGCCCAAAGGAGGGACGTAAGTATCGTGTTCAGAGTTTTAAAGATGCGCGACGGCAATGGGCATAAAGAGTTCTGAAGGACGTAGAGTATCCTAGGAAGCATCACCATCTTAGAGATGGCCAACCTGCCCATTAAGGACAGGGGGAGAGTATTCCAAAAGGTCACCGATTGCCGCAAAGAGGCAAGGGTGCAGTCAACATTCCGGGCCAACGCTTGCGCGTCTGTCGGGGCCACCTGTATCCCCAAGTAACGAAAGCCCGCCGGTTCCCAGCGCAGTCCCAAATCCGGGAGCTCTTCCAAGGGCACCGAGGTCAATCCCGCCAGCGGGAAGACCAGGGACTTGCCGCGGTTAAGCCGCATCCCTGAGACCTCTCCAAACCGGTCCAACTGGTACAATAATATCTGCAACGCGTCCCGGGGAGAAGCCAAGTAAAAGAGGGCATCGTCGGCATAAAGGGAGATAACGTGGCTCGTGTCTCCCACCCTGATCCCCCATTGGTCCATCTCGGCCCTGATCCGGACTGCAAAGGGTTCAATAGCCAGGGCGAACAACAAGGGTGAGAGGGGGCACCCCTGACGAGTGCCCCGTCCCAATTGCCAATCATCCGAGCGCGCGCCCCCAAGTTTAACCCTTGCGCAGGGTGCCGTGTAGAGGATACGAATCCAACGACAGAAGTTGGGACCCAACCCCACAGCGCGGAGAACCTCGAGGAGATATCCCCAATCCACCTTGGCGAGGTCAATAGAGACCAGGACCAACTGATCCTCCCGGTCGCGTACCTCATGGATGACATGGTTGAGCCGGCGTAGATTCATGGCCGTATTGCGTCCTGGTATGAACCCACACTGGTCTTCATGGACCAAGTGAGACATATAGGGTGCCAAACGGGTAGCCAAAAGTTTGGATAAGATTTTGATATCTGTATTGATCATGGTGATCGGTCGATACGATGAGGGCTCATGAACATCCCCTCCCGGCTTTGGGATCATACAGATTTCCCCCTGTGTCATACTGGGTGGGAGTAGTCCACTCTCAAATGCTTCAATATAGACCTGCAGCAGGAGACGGGGGAGAGTAGCCGCGAATGCCTGATAAAATTCCGGAGGGAACCCATCACTACCTGGGGACTTGGCACGTGGGAGGTGCTGCAGAGCGGACTGTACCTCCCCCAATGTTAGGGGTTCGTCAAGTTCCTTCCGCGTCGATTCAGGAATAGATCGTAGGGTCAGGTCCTGGAGATAAGGGAGATAAGCGGTCTCGGTGATGGCAGGGTCCGCAGCATACACTGTCTGCAGATGCGATCGTAGGACTCGCAATAGCCCCACTTCTGAATGGACAAGGCTGCCCGGGGGCTCCCTCAAAGCCACAATCGCCGCCGGGGCGTGTTCCTGCTGCAGCACCCATGCCAAGAGACGGCTCAATTTGTCCCCCTCTCTATGAAGGCGCTGTCTATAATTTGTGAGTGTATATTTGTCGAGTCGATCCCAAATGTCGTGGATGCGTTCCCGGATGCCACGTTCCCTATCCTCCCCCCCTGCGTCTAGGGTGTCGGAGGTCTGTACCTCCAAGAGGCGACGTTCCTCTCCCTGAAGCTCGCGTTGGAGCTGCTTCCGCACCCCATATGTAAGACTCATACATGCCCCTCTCACTACGGCTTTCAGGGCGTCCCATTTCGTAGCTAGAGACAAGTCCGGCCCGTTCCAATTGAGGTCAACATAATCCGTTATGGCCGTTTCTAAGTGGTGTTTCCCCACAGGGTCCTCAAGGACCTCAGCCGAGAGCCTCCAGACTCGTGGACGGTTAATAGGGCGGCCCCAACCAACCACACACGCCACAGGGGAGTGATCAGATAGGAATCGTGCGTGATAAGTCACCTCGAGGGACATGCCCGTGCTCGGGTTTGCGATCAAAAACTGGTCTAAGCGACTGTACGTGTTGTGAGTGGGTGAGAAAAAAGTGTAGACTTTCTGAGTGGGGTGCCCCTGGCGCCATACATCCTGAGACCCAATATTTTCCATGACCTCACGGAGTTTCACCGTCATCCTTGGTTTTGTTCCTGTACGGGGTGGGGACCTATCTAGATCGGGGTCCAGGACGCAGTTAAAGTCCCCCATCCAGATCAATGGGACCTCCAATTCGGACACCAGAACCTCCTGGAGGGATTGAAAAAAGTCAGAATCATTGGTATTGGGTGCATAGGTATTCATGATGTCCCTCCCGTCTAGCTTAGCTCTGAGGAGCAAATATCTCCCATGAATATCAGCTTCTACATACAGGAGGGCAAACGGGGTCCCCGGGGCCACCCAAACAAGGACTCCCCTGGCGTAGAAAGAGAATGAGGAGTGAAAAACCTGACCCCGCCATTTCTTCGCTAATTTCTGAGCCCCTTCATCGGTGAGATGCGTCTCCTGGAGGCGCGCTATCGAGACCTGGTGTCTGCGGAGGAAGGATAAGACCCTGTATCTCTTAGTGCACGTGCCCAGTCCCCTCACGTTCCAGCTTAAAAATTTAAACCCCCTGGACGTTAAGGTGGCCATACGTCATGTGTTCTCCGCCCCGTGCTGCCCTGTATACCCCGAGCCTCAGGATCTGTACATACAATGCCTAAAAAAAGAACCCCAACACTCCCACCTAGAAGAACCCACCCCCCCTCCCCCGAGCAATTTACTGACAACAACACATGCAGAAATGCCCTTCCCACGCTGGTGCCAGGACGTGCACAGCTGCCCCAGTAGCCCAACCGGGGCCAAAGCTACACTGCAAAGAAATAACAACATAGGAAACACCCCCCCCCCAATTCGGACTCCCGACTCAGGCCAGCCGCCGCTTGGCATACGTCCATAACCGAGCTGCCCCAATTAAAGCATGTCAATCAATCACGGCATTTATAGAGCGCGCTACTCACCCGGGAGGGTCTCAAGGCGCTGGGGAGGGGGTAAGTTACTGCTCGAACAGCCAGGTCTTGAGCTGCTTCCTGAAGGAGAGATGGTCCTGGGTTCGCCGAAGGTGAGTGGGGAGGGAGTTCCAGGTCTTGGCTGCCAGGTAGGAGAAGGATCTTCCTCCGGCGGTTGTTCTGCGGATGCGTGGTACGGTGGCGAGGGCGTGGCTGGTTGATCGTAGCTGGCGGGTGGGCGTGTAGAAGGTCATGCGGTCGTTGAGGTACTTTGGGCCCAGGTCGTGGAGGGCCTTGTGTGCGTGGGTGAGGAGTCTGAACGTGATTCTCTTGCTGACGGGGAGCCAGTGCAGGTCTTTCAGGTGTCCGGTGATGTGGCTGTGTCGGGGGATGTCCAGGATGAGTCGTGCGGAGGCGTTCTGGATGCGCTGGAGTCTTTTTTGAAGTTTGGCTGTGGTTCCGGCGTAGAGGGTGTTCCCATAGTCCAGTCGGCTGGTGACGAGTGCCTGGGTGACGGTCTTCCTGGTTTCAGTGGGGATCCATCTGAAGATCTTGCGGAGCATGCGCAGGGTGTTGAAGCACGAAGATGAGACGGCGTTGACTTGTCTGGTCATCGACAGGGAGGAGTCCAGGATGAAGCCCAGGTTTCGTGCGTGGTCCGTTGGCTTGGGCGCGGTGCCCAGGGGCCGGGGGCCACCAGGAGTCGTCCCAGGCGGAGGGTGATGAGCCCAGGATGAGGACTTCCGTCTTGTCTGAGTTCAGTTTAAGGCGGCTGTTCCTCATCCAGTCGGCGACGTCTTTCATCCCGTCGTGTAGGTTGGCTCTGGCGGTGGTGGGGTCGTTGGTGAGGGAGAGGATCAGCTGGGTGTCGTCGGCGTAGGAGATGATGTTGAGGTTGTGTTGGCATGCGATGGCTGCGAGGGGGCTCATGTAGACGTTGAAGAGGGTTGGACTGAGTGAAGATCCTTGTGGAACGCCGCAGATGACTTCGGTTGCCTCGGATCTGAACGGGGGAGGCGGACTCTCTGGGTTCTTCCGGCGAGGAACGAGATGATCCATTCCAGTGCTTTCTCTCGGATTCCGATGTTGCTGAGGCGCTTCACTAGGGTGCGGTGGCAGACGGTGTCGAACGCCGCGGAGAGGTCCAAGAGGATGAGGGCTGCTGTTTCCCGTTGTCGTTTAGGGTTCTGATGTCGTCGGTGGCTGCGATAAGGGCGGTCTCGGTGCTGTGGTTGGCCCGAAACCCGGACTGCGAGGGGTCGAGGGATCCATTCGTCTCGAGGAAGGCGGCAAGCTGTCTGTTGACGGTCTTCTCGATGACTTTGGCCGGAAACGGAAGGAGCGAGATGGGACGGTAGTTCTTGAGGTCGGTGGGGTCCGCCGTTGGTTTCTTCAGGAGGGCGGTAAGCTCGGCGTGCTTCCAGCTCTCCGGGAAGGTGGCGGTGTGGAAGGAGGAGTTGATGATGTCCCGGAGATGGGGTGCGATGGTGGCGCGGCTTTGTTGAAGACGTGGTGTGGGCAGGGGTCGGTTGGTGATCCGGAGTGGATGGAGTTCATCGTGCGGGTGGTGTCTTCGGTGCTGATCGGGGTCCAGTTGCAGAGGGTGGTGGTGGCGGGCGTTGGTTCGGCGGTAGGGTGCGTGGTTTGTGCGTCGAAGCTGTTATGTATGTCGGTGATCTTGCGGTGGAAGAACGCGGCGAGTGAGTTGCAGAGGTCTTGCGAGGGGGTGATGTCGTTGTTTCCGGCGCTGGGGTTGGAGAACTCTTTGACGATGCTGAAAAGTTCCTTGCTGTCGTGGGCGTTGTTGTCCAGTCGTTCTTTGAGTGCCGACTTCTTGGTGGCACGGATCAGCTGAGTGGTGTTTGCGGGTGGCGTGCTTGAGGGCGGTCCTGTTGTCTGTGGTCTGGTCGTGTCGCCAGGTTTTCTCGAGAGTGCGGCAGTTCTTCTTGGATTCCTTGAGTTCGTTGGTGAACCAAGGGGTTTTCTTGCTTCCGGGTCTGCTGGGAGGGTTTTTAGTGGTGCGAGGTCGTCGGCGCAGGCGGTCAGCCACTTGGCGAGGTTGTTGGCTGCTTCGTTTGGGTCCGTTGTGTTGGTGGGTGTGTTCTGGCTGAGGGAGGCGGTGAGCTGCTCGGCGGTGATCTTGCTCCAGCTCCGGCGGGGAGCCTGTTGCGGGTGGTGGTGGGTCGCAGTCTTTCTGAAGCTGAAGTGGACGCAGCTGTGGTCGGTCCAGTGGAGTCCGGTGGCGTGGCTGAAGGAGATGTGCTTGCTGGAAGAGAAGACGGGGTCAAGCGTGTGGCCGGCGTAGTGGGTGGGCGTGTTCACCAGTTGCTTGAGTCCGAGGTTGGCGAGGTTGTCCAGCAGGGCGGTGGTGTTTCTGTCGTTGTTGTTCTCCAGGTGGAAGTTGAGGTCCCCTAGGAGGATGTAGTCGGCGGAGGGCATGGCGTGCGGGCTGATGAAGTCTGCGATGTCTTCGCTGAATAGTGTGCGTGGTCCCGGGGTCTGTAGATGAGGGTTCCTCGGAGGGTGGTCTTGGGGTCAGTGTGTATTTGGAAGTGTAGGTGTTCGGCGGCGGTGAAGGTCTCGTCGGAGTTAGTCGAGATGCGGATGGTGTTCTTGTGTACGATGGCGATACACACATGTAAAACAACAGGACCAAATTAAGTGGCAGCGCCCACAAGGCGCAGCCACCATCTACTCAGCTGGACGTTCCCACTCAAGCCCCCCAGGAAGGGAGAAGAGAAAAGAAAACAGGATAATAAGGGGGGAAAAGGAAAGAAGTGGGGGGGAGAGAAAGAAAGCGAGGTCAGACAGAGACATTATCACGGCAAGCATGTCTCCAAGGGCCCTGCAATACCATAAACATCGGGCCCCTAATGTCCGGCCTTCTGCCCCCCGGCCCCATGAGCAAAGGAAACAGGAAGGAAAAGGGTACCATCTTCAAGCCAGGTCTGTTAATAATGTAGGTGGGTCCATGACAGTCTCTGGAACCTCATGACTAGGTGACGGGAGAGTCTCTGGCACCAGTCTCCCTTCAGGGGTATCCGTCGCCGGCCATGAGGGAGAGACCTCTGGATCCGAAGAGTCCACTCGCAGGGCTCCGTCGTCTCCCAGCCTGATCCGTCGCCTGCTGATCGATGCCTGCGCCTGGACCTGTGGCTTCTCGGGGGTCTGGACCCCCAGTTGCTCCGGGAACCTCTTTGTTCATGCTGCGGGAGAGCCTCTCCCCTGACCTCAAGCCACTCCCACACCGCCTCCGGGGAATCAAAGAAATTAGCCCTGCCCTGGGCTAACACCTTAAGTTTCGCAGGATACAATAACATGTACTGGAGGTGAAGTTCCCGCAGGCGCTGTTTGATACCAAGAAAAGACTTCCTCTGTTCTTGGACTTGGCGGATGTAGTCCGGATAAATGGACACTTTGGCGTTATCAAAGGTGAGGTCTTTCGAGTCTCTTGCCGCTTTCAAAATACAGTCTCTATCCCGATAGTTCAGAATTTTAGCAATGAGGGCCCTAGGAGGCGCCCCCGAGGGCGGCGGCGGGACCAGCGCCCGATGGGCTTGCTCTATCACGAATACATCAGAGAGGCCCACGGGGCATAATTTAGTGCGTATCCAGTTCTCTAGAAATCGCTCCACATTTCCCTGTTCCGCGCGTTCTGGAATACCTAGGACCCTGATGTTGCTGCGACGGGCCCTACCTTCCGCCTCCGCCGCTCGGCGCTCCAACGCCCCAGCAGTTTGGGTGAGCTGGGAGACCTGCTGCTTCAGGGAGGCCACATCCCCACGAAGCTGAACAATGTCTCCTTCCGCCGTTGAGACCTTATCCGCCACCTTTCGAAGATCCGCTCGCAACAGGCTCACGTCGATGGAGACTGTCTCTATTTGTTTCTCTAGGGCAGTGCGGGATCCCTGTATCGCCTCCAGGAGTTCAGCTCGAGACGGCTCGTCCCCGTCTCCATCCAGTCCCGACTGGCGTGTAATGCGCTGCGTGGGGATGCGTTGTGTAGTATACTGCGTAATGGTATTGGGGTTAGAGGCACGGGGCACCTTGTCCTTACCCATGTCTCAGTCAACAGAGGATCCTGCAGGGGTCCGCAGGCGCCCGCAGTCACCAGGCCCAGATTCACCTCGGAAGGCCACAATCACCAAGCACACGTCCGTCTCACAGGCGGCCCATCCAGCAGCGTGGGGGATCGCAGTTCACAGCGCACCAGGACAAGGCCGACCCGGAGGGCCAACCACAGGCCCAAGACCACTCACCGCTGCACGGCTATCGGTCCGGGAGCCCCAGAGTGACTGAGCGGTTTCGTAGCGAGTATATGGCTCCGTAAGGTCACTGCCCTACCAGGTCACTATCATCGCCGTCTCCAGGAAAGTCTACCGCCCAAGCGGCCCGAGGAAAGGCACGTCCCCTCGCAGCTATCCGGCAAGGGAGGTAAGTGTGGTCAATGTCTCAGGGATCCAGCCGGTGGACCCCGCACCCGGGGTAGGAAGGGCTCTCCCCTCACACAGCTGTTGCCTCCAGGCAGTATTCAGATAAGGCCTGCCAGGGCCGCAAAGTACTGGCAGGGCAGATCAGCCAGGCGCCACAGGAAGGGGGCTCGCTAGTCGGTCCGTCTCGCCTCGTCGCAGGTTCGCCGGTCCACAGGGGGAGTCACTCCCAGGTGCCACCTCACGCTGCCACAGGTGCTCCACCCCCGCCAGGAGGATAGGCGACCACCCGATACCTCAGGGTGGCCGCTGCCAGCCGTCAGGCCCCCGACTCCCCAGGGCTGGCACGGGGGCGCAAGGCCAGAGTGTAGTGCAGGTACTTCTGCCACATACCCGGCACTCCCTCCACAGGCGCCGGATCCACAAGGCCAGGCAAAGGTTGGACCGGTCCCTCGATGCGTCTCCGATTTCCTGCGCGGTTCAAAGGAGTGTAGGCCGTATCCCCGGCCTCGCGTGGATTAGGGCCGTTAGTGTGGCGGGCGCAGATTGTGCAGCGCCGCTCCCAGGCTGTCACCCGATCTCCTTCCCCCTCCAAGGGGGCTCCAGCCGCTGACGGGATCCCAGCCGGGTGCAATCCAGGGACTTCGTCCTAGCGCCTGGCACCCCCCCACAGGCACCGGGGCCACCAGGGCAGGCAGAGGCCGGTCCGGGCCCCCGATGTATTGCTAATGGGGGCGGGACATCCCGCAGGGCCTCCCGCCGCGATGTCCGGCATAGATCAGGCAGGTGTAGGCCGCATCCCCGGCCTCGCGTAGGTTCGACCCGTTAGCACGGTGGCCCAGAACGCGTAGCGCCGCACTCAGGCCGCCTCCCGGTCCCTCTCCCCCTCCAAGGGGCTCCAGCCGGTATCGGGATCTCCGCCGCTTGCAATCTACACTCATGGGCTGCGGTAGAGAGGATTATGCAGGATTAATTGGGCTGGCCGGTCGGGAGCCGAAGGAGCTCACGTCCTGTCGGCCATGCTGCTTGGCCACGCCCCCACTTCTCAAAATAATTGTTGCAATATCTAAAGACTCACTACCGACACTTCCTCCTTGCCTGAAGATTGTAGCCAATCTCTCTGTAATTCTATGGCTTTTTTACTCAAGGTTGAAGATGTTGACAATAACCTCTCCTCTCTTAGACCTACATCCTCCTTAGCTTTGTTATCTCATCAAAACCTCTAAATTGGGCTCGCCATTTGACCCTTGCCCTTCCAATGTTGCCATACTCACAGCTGAGACTATTGGGCCAATCCTGGTGACATTTCCAAACTTATGTGCCACTCCGGACTTTTCCCTTCAACCTGGAAGACGGTGTTTGTTCTACCGTTATTAAAAAAAACATCTACTCTAGATCCACGAAACCCTAGCAGTTATCGTCCTATTTCCTGTCTTCCACTGCTATCCAAGATTATTGAAAAGGGCCTGAATAAACAACCTGGTGGAGAACATCCACACTAATAACCTCTTAGATGCCACCCAATTTGGCTTTTGTGCTGGGGACAGTACGGAAATTGCACTTATTAAAGCGACTGAGGAGATCAAGATGTCACTTGACCAGGGAGGCAGAGCTGCCCATATCCTGCTTGATCTGTCAGCAGCCTTTGACACCATGAATCACAGCCTGCTGATGGATCGTTCGGGCAGGATCAGGGTGACTGGAACAGCATGGGAGTTGTTAAACTCTTACCTCACAGGTCGCGAGCAATCAGTACGACTTGGTAACTTTATCTCTCCTTCTTTCTCTCTTCATTGCAGGGTCCCCCAGGGGTCATCGCTTTTCCCTCTCTCTTTTTATTATATATGACACCCCCTTGGCAGAACTGATTTCATCTTATGGCTTTGCACTGAAACATTATGCAGACGACACACAAATCGTCGTTTCACTTGCCACGGAGGACAAGGTTGTTGCTGCCAGATTCTGTGACTGCATGAAGGCAGTCAGTGTGCGGATGGCTAGTAACTGCCTCAAACTCAACTCCAGTAAAACGGAGGTGTTGCTGTTTGGGGCTGAGCCTTCCTTTTAGTCTCCCGAATGGTGGCGGTCAGTGAAGAGCATGGGAGTTCTTCTAAACGACAAACTGTCCTACGTCAATCAGGACAATGCAACTACCTTTGCCCCCTTTTTCTCCCTCAAAATGATTAGGAAAATTTTTTCTTTTATCCATGCCCATTTGCAGAAAACAGTGGTGACCTCACTGGTGTTGTCGAAGTTCGACTACTGCAATGGGTTATATTTAAATGCGCACCAGCATGTTCTTAATAAATTGCAGACCTTGCAGAATGCAGCAGCCAACGTACTCCGCAAGATTTCCAAGTACTAATCAGTTTCTAAGGTAGTCAGGAAACTACACTGGCTCCCCACTAGGCATAAGACCACCTTTAAAGCACTGTGTATGGTGTATAAATCACTACACGAGCATGGTCCTGTCTTCCTGAGAAACAGCTTTTCCTGGTATACACCAGGCAGGTTGCTATGCTCAGCCACTGCCATATTGGTGGGAGTCCCCAGATTCAAGCATGTGAACTGGGGCGGCAGAGGCTTTGTGCTTGGAGATTTGAAGGCCTGGAATGCTCTTCCCTTGTTCATCAGAACAATGCCTACAGAAAATCCCTGAAGACATGGCTTTTCTCATCCTGCTAAATACCACGCACAGGTTTACACAGCTTCTGCTACCTTAGTTAGCACCAAGACACCTTTTTTGGTATTTGAGCACTTTAAAAGAACAATTAACATAACACAGTATAACACTGGGGGTGCTGCAGGTTGGCGTAAAACTGGGTACTAAGCCGAGTAATGGTGAGTTAAGGAACTGCACAATGGAGCTCACAGTGGTGCCCGGGTACCTAATCGGGTACTGGTGATTATTCAAGGAAAACAATTGGAGTATATTTGCAAGGTGCAAATTGACTTGTAGTACAAGATGCAGAACATTGCACCTCTGCCATTTCTTTAATGTCCCCTGGGGAACCTGGGTTGAAATGGGCAAAATAAAAAAAGGTGTTTACACATTATGCAAGAGTTTGTGTAACGTCCTTTAGTGCAGAAAGGAGGACCTCACTGTTCCTGCACTGTTTGTGTCCTGAAGGTCAGGTGGTATCTGAACATCTTCTGGACTTGGACAATGCAGACGCAGAAGTCCTAAATGTGTTAAGGAGTGTATAAAAAAATTACACAAGAATTATTTGCCTAAGGTCAGTACTATTTTAGAATGATACCACTTTGGGAGGTCCACAAAACGTGAGAATCAATAGAAAATTATGTAACAGACGTACAAATATTGGTATCATGTTGTAAGTTTGAGGGAGCTCAAGAAAATCAGATCAGGGATCAGTTTATTATGGGGGGAAACATAGCACAAGTAAGAGATGAATTCTAGCAAAAAGATGATCCGAAGCTGTATGAAGTTTTGGTTATAGCTAAAAGAATCAAACAATCCAAGAATCGAACAATGCCTAGTGTGTTTGGATGTGACTAAGAAAGAAAATGGGAATGGATAGAAGGTTCAGGTTCATAGTGTGGTCAAAGTGCAAGGTGACAATGCACAGAAAAAGAAGTTCACTGGGAAGTAATTCAGATGTGTTATGAATGGACATATGACCAGTGATTAAAAGTGTCCGGCCTAGGGTGTTATATGCAAAGCGTGTTGGGTCAAGGGCCACTATGCTAAAAACTGTAAATTTAAAAACAAGAGCAGCAGGGTAAAGTAAGTAAGTGTGGATAATGATCAAGAAGTGAGCGATTACGATGAGTTGCTGTGTGTGCAGATAATTCTTCAGGTGCAGATCTAGTGAAGCGTGGACAAGGGGATGAGGTGCATGTAAATGACTACAAGGTAAAAATACTGTTTGATTTAGGAGCAAAAATCACTTTGGTGCCAAGGGTATTTTATCATGAATGTCTAGCAAATAGCATAAAATTGTTCAAGCCAGATATAAGACCGCAAGCTTATGGAGGCCATCCTTTCAAATTGGTGGGTTATTTTGTGGGGGAGATGAAGTACAAAGGGTGCATTACTGTAGGCAAAATGTATGTATCATGCAAAGGGGATAGTATAATCAGTTTGTAACACCAGGGGGACTTGGAAGTTCTGCTGGATCCCAAAAGTTCTCCCCCAATAGTATTGAGAAGGAATGTTCTGTTTGGACATGGGAAGGCACACGTGAAGGGAAAGACTTGTGGTGTTTCAGAAGTGGGAATGGGTCATAATGAAATTGTGTGGGAAAAAAAGATAGTTGGCATAAAGAATTTCCAGCAGTATTCAACAACAAGTTATGCTGTTTGACATGTTAAACTCATGAAATTATATGAAAGGAGAATGCTGTGCCAGTCGCTTATAAAGTGCAAGGTGTTCCTTGCTCCTTGAGGCAGGCAATGAAGAATGAATTAGAGAGGCTAACAAATGAAGGAACAATTAAGGATATGGAAGCGCCAGAATTAGTGTCACTAGTGGTTTTGACTTGCAAGGCCTTCGGGGACATTAGGTTCTGTGTGGACTTAAGAGGATTGACTAAGGCGGTGGTAGTAGACAGGAACCCTTTACCAAATATTACTGACGTGTGGGCAAGTTGGAGGGTGCCATAGTGTTTTCAATGTTGGATCTACAAATAGTATATAACCAAATTGAGCTGAAAAAGGTTCCAGAGATTTAACATTGCAACTTTCAGGGTATATAAATTTGCTAGGATGCCTTTTGGGCTGATCTCAGCATCCTCAGCTTTTCAGAGAGTGATGGAAAACGTGTTAGGTGACCTGGTGGCTGTCAAAATATATCAGGATGATGTGCTGGTCTTTGGTTGTATGCAGGAGGAGTATAACAATCACTTGAGTTTGGTGCTGGAAAGATTCACAGAAAGAAGTCTTACATTTAAAGAGAGCAAATTTAAATTGAACTGTACGGAGATTGTAGACTTGGGACATCGGCTGTTAGAGGGAGGCATGGAACCTAATGAGGAGTTGGTGGACACCATTCGTAATTTGGATGTCCCAGAGAACAAGTAGTACTTGGTGAAGTTGTTAGGCATGGCCGAGTATGATCAAAAATTAATTCCTCACTTCACTGGTTGGGCCTACAACATGAGGAATCTCTTAAAAAGGGGAGCAAAGTTTACTTGGTCTGCACAGTGCAACATGGAACTTAAGGATCTCAAAGAGGCTTTCTCAAATGCACTCTCCTTAAAAGATTTTAGCCCTCAGGATAGGCCCATTTTGATCCCTGATCCCGGATGCAAGTGCTAGGGGATTAGGTGCAGTCTTGAAGCACAGGGAAGGTGGTGATGAAAAAAACATCATGTTCATTTGAAGGAGTCTGTCAAGATTTGTGGATGTGAAAGAGAAGGTAAAGGAAAGGGGCATGGAGGAGGAGCTGTGGGAATTGGATGACTCCAGGGCCTGTGAGGTCACAGAAGTTATTATAAGTGAAAAGAATTGGAAGGTTCAGGTAGCAAAAGATGAGGAATGTAAGCTACTGGCTGAACTGAATGTAATGGGGGTGGAGTGAATGCAACAAAATGACCCCAAAATGGCTAAGATTTTGGAAGGTAAGGAATGAACTGTCGTTACATCATGGGTTGCTGTTAAGGGGCACAAAATTGATTCCTCAGGGGAGAGTAAGGGGAAAACGGGTAGACTTGGCACAGCAAGGTAATTTGGGAATCAGCAAGACCAAAGGGAGGATCAGACTGAGGGGGATATTCTCAAGAACGTGCGATAATCATCGCCAAAATAGGTTAACGCAATTTTTCACATCGCCGTTTATCGCGGGAAAATAACTCTGTGTTAACGTCTTATTCTCAACACGGTGGTAACATGCAATAGTTTCCCGATAACGCGTCAAATGTCCGCGATAAAATTACTGGGACGGCGATAAAAATCTAAAGCCTAATGTGAAAAAACTTGCGATGGGCCCAACTGCGATAAAAAATCCAGCAATAAGCAGCGCCAGGCCTGCAAGTCCCACAAGTCAGGTGGGAAAAACCACTATAAAAGTGGCAACAAAAAACACAAACACAACACAAACAACTGCGAAGCACCATGGAGGTAGCCGGAGCAAGTACAGAGGACAACCAGAACCCCACAAGCCCCACGGAGGACCAGCCTGGGACCTCGGGGTCACGGAAGGGCAAGGAGAAGAAGAAGAGGAACCCGCCTTTCAGTACACAGGAAAACCAGATCCTCATTACGGAGGTGATAGAACACCACCACCAACTGTTCATCACCTCCACTGTGTCATTGGCAACTAAAAATACTATATGGCAGTCCATCTTGGCCAAGGTGAATGCAGTCGGAGTGAAGAGAAGGGAAGTGGACAACTGCAAAAAGCGCTGGACTGATGTGAAGCGCAAAACCAAGCTGAAACTCGCAGCCAACCTGAAAGCAGCAATACAGACTGGAGGTGGGAGTCCAGCGACACACCAGGAGCTGGATGAGATGGAGGAAATGGTGACCCGAGTCATCATTGGGGAGACGGTGGCAGGAGTTGGGGGACCAGACACTGCACAACATGACCTGAGCCAACAGCAACAGGGTGAGTAACGACCAGGGACTGGGGGGACGGGGGAGATGGGCACAATGGCACACATGCACAATTAAGTATAGCACATCTGCGGACAAACCATGCCCAAGAGTTACAACTCCGACCAAGAGCCCAATTTACCCAAGTCTGCAATATCTCAGCACTGTATAAGCACAGAAGTGAAAGGCACACCGCCTGAAAGGGATAAGGGCCAGCAAAATCAGAGCTGAAGGGGCAACACACCCACAATGCAGCACACACACATAAGAATCAGAGCACCCCAACATTGACAACAATGTGGTACAAACTGCAACACCTTCACAACAGAACAGAGGACACAACTGCTGCCGCTTGTGTGTAGAAAATGGCCATTCGCATTTGGCATAGCAGGAAACTGTGAGATGATAATGTACAAGTACAACCTCACATCCCTGATGGTGTAGAAATGTCAACTGTCCCGCATCAAATAGGCATCTCCTCACAAACAGTCACAATGTAAATTGTCATGCAGCCTGTAAGTAAACTTGTACAATGCATGAACATACATGTGAACACAATGTCAATCTGCATCTCCCCTTCACATTGCAGAGGGAGAATCAACACCTCCTGCAGAGCACACCCAACAACTCAGCACTGATGATGAAGAGGACCTCCCCAACATCGACACCGACGCCCGTCAACAGCTCACGGACAGCTTCGGCACCCCACCTCTAGGAGCAGGGCAGCCCAGCTGCATCGAGGAGACCCCACCCCCTGCACAGACCACACAGCAGGAAGCACCCTCCACCACGGCTGTCTCCCAGGACCCCCACGACCAACACATGGCATTCCAACGCCCTGTGTTAGGGTGCCTGGAGAAGATGGCTGATCAGCTGTGGGTGGGGTTTGACCTCATGGCAGCCAAACTAGATGCCATACGTGGGTGTCTAAGTCCCATCGGGGACCACTTACAGTCCCTAACGGACACCCACTGTCCGCTCCATGCTCTCCAACAATCCATGGCTGACATCGCTGGAGTCATGACTCTGAGCCAAGAACAACTGTCTAGTCAGAGTGGCTCCAGCGATGTCAGCCGGGAGTTGGGACATATAAGGAGAATGATGGAGAGCTTGGAGCGGATGCAGGCGGAAAGAATGTTTGCCACGGCTGCACACCAGCGAGATATAGCTGTGATCTTCCATGCCCTGCAGATCCTCGTCATGGCATTGCTGCCACAAGGCCGGGCGCGGATGAATGCTGCTGCTACTACTCCATCCACATCTCCGCCCCCTGAAGTGTCAGTGCCACACAGTGCGGCAGACATTCCACCTCCGGCCCCTGATGTGTCAGTGCCACACAGTGATGCAGACTAAACACCACCACCCACATGTGAGTCACCTGACACATCAGAGGACGAAGATGATGATGAATCTGGCTTTGTGGTAAGAATGAAGTGGTAGCATTCATCTACGCCATATGGCCTGTTTCAGCTTGGTTCTGCCCTCTGCATCATGCCCTGGAATAACACCTTCCACTGTCCCCCGATACACTCAGCGACACTCACCTTGGACCTCGACATGGACTGCCATGTTTTGTTTGGTTACCAATGACACAGCAATCACACTGCGGACTGAAGTCTTCCTCTTCCGATGAACTTGTCAATCCCTAAAGGACTCTGGCTGGCCCTCCACGGGGCAACAATGTAGAGTGGGGTTTGCATGGTCCTGTACTGGTCCAGCTTTAACACTCCACTGAATGCGAATAAAACATTCTAATTCACACAGATGTGTAATGGCTATGATCAATCAAGTATGAAAGTATGAATGAATGTAGGGACAGTGATTCCACAAAAAGGTACTCCCTGGGTAATGCTATCAATGCGCATGTATGGCCATGACCCAGATAGGCAGTGAGACACACATTGTCATTCAAATCAACACTCATCACAGTTGAATACAAGTGAAGGTGCGTAGACTTTATTAGCATATGCGTGTCAGTACGGGCAAGATAAGTGTCACAACATGCAGACCAATGCAGCAGTATGTCAGAATTTTGGAACGTTGCCAAGTGCCGCAGTCCACTCCGGGGGAGTGCCTCACCTTTCACAGGTGTGTGTTAACCTGAGTTGTTGTCCGCTCATGTATTCGGAGTCCAGGCGAATGCAGCCATGTCCACTGTTGTCGTGAGATATGTGACCAGATCTGCAAGATGCAACAAGGTGTTGGGACATGTGCAATGGGTTCCAATCTGTTGTGGCTGCAGGTACATAGTTACTCGTCCATGAAAGCGATTGCAGCTTCGTAGGCTATCATTTCCAACATGAGGTCGTTGTCGACTTCACCAAACAGGACGGCGAGGCAATCCATTAGCAGGTCTGGACAGATGTGCTGCGTCCACCCCCTTTCACCAATTAGCACTACAGCCCAATAGGGGAGCGGTTCAATGTGGTCACTGCACACGAGGAGTTGTGCAATCTCCCAGGTCCAGCTGACAGCATGTATGCCAAGTATCAAGGCATCCCATAAATGGGTATCATGGTGACACTCCTGGTCGTGGGCCAACAGGGGGCGCACACGCATGTCAAAATCCAGTTCAGCTACCGTCCTGTTGGATAGGCAGACATCCATGGACCACTCGAATATGCACGATCGACAATGAAACACAGGCTGAACGCAGGTGACGTTGGCAAGGTGGAAGCTTAGCCGGTAACTGATCCGCAGCACTGCCAATGGCAGTAAATGCAGCATACGTGCACGGTACAGTTCCACGTGACAGGGGTTGTGCATGTGTTCGGGATGTTCTGCCATTGCGCTAGTGGCTCTGGTTGAAGCGGCACTGTTCTGACCTGCGCCAGTTCTGTGGATGAAATGCCACAGCTCGGATTAATGAGTTGTTTTAGTGTGCAACGGTTGTACGCCTGGGATGGTGTGGGAGTAAGTGTGAAGGCCATTCCATGCAAGATAACTTCGAGCAAGGACTTCTGTGTGTGGGGTGTGTATACGTTGGTCTTTCATCGGGCTGTGCGTAGTGTGGGAGTCGTCATCAGCTGCTATAGTATCTGTCCGGGGGTGCCGGGCACATGCAATTCCGAGGTCGGAGGTGCAGATGTGCTTCCGCCTGATAGCTCAGACAAAGGAGCTTTCATCCCTAATGTTAGTTTGTCATCTGCTTGCATTCAGGAAATGTGATGTGGCTTGTTGGGGGTGGGGTGGGATGTGTGCGACTTTGGGATTCATGTTTGACATGTCTTGCATGTGGCAAATGAGCGGCATCACTGTGTGTTACGTTGCCTCACAGCTGCTCCCCCGAGCCTATTTACTTGTGTGCGCTGCGCGGTTGCATCACTTGCACTCCTACGGCACACCATTGTCATGCCTGGCTGCGCATGTCCACAGGCCTGACAACGACACTGTGATGTTGGCCGCTGAAGGTGGGCGGCCACGTGAGTGTAGGCCTATGGTAAGGATAGGGCGGACACAGATGTAGAGTTTGTGCCTGGCTGTACTGGCGCTGCGATTAAGGCTAGGCATTTGGCTCATGCTGCTGCAATACAGATACACACAACACTTGGCATGTATGAGCCAAGACCCAGAGCGGTCTTGCGCTCCTTCATTTCTCCGTTCGTGCGAGCCCGCCCTCCGGGTGCATGCTACAATGCAACATTGTCGATTGCGGGCCGGGTGGCGCCGACACTACAACAGAGACATACGCATTAGTCACTTCCTTGTCCAGGTCAGCACTGAACCACGCCCAGAGCCCCGGGCAAATTCTTCACATCCCTATGCTGGACTGGCGTACGCCGGCCCAGCCCACTCCGCTACGCTTACAGGGGGGGACAACAAAGCTACGTGACTGAGATCTTACCCACTGCCTGAGGAGACATGGTTGCGTCCACTGTCCACAACACTACAAACACCAGCAGTATATGTCCACATGGACATGTCTGTGCTCTGCATACTGAAGTCTGTCCAGCACATCACCGCCACACTTGGCATTATGTACATTCTTTTTCATGGGTGACTTGCCTCCTTCACACATACTTGGTTCCCGCCTCTCCCCACATTCTGCAATTGTGTGGCTGAGTGACCATGCCGTTTTCGGAAGGTCAGCTGTCTTGTTCTGCGCTGCCTAGGTGGTAGTCCTTGGGGGGGTGGTCCATGGGGTGGGTCCTGGGGGTGGTGGCGGTGGGTGTTGTGGCCCTCTTGGGTCTCCAAGCTGCATGATCATTGGCTCCATGGCATCTGTTGGTCTTCAGATGTGGCTCTGGGCTTGGCTCCCTTCCATGCTGCAGGTTGTCGTCCTGCTTAACACCAGTAAAAGGCAGGTGTTAAATCCCTGCTGCTAACGCGCCTTATCGACTGCGATGGAGTGTGAGCCAGATACAGGACCCACCCAGGGCCCGCTGAGCAAAAGTACGTTGGTCCTTGTCACTACCAATGGGATGCATAGGTGATCTCCAGACAGTTGGGGTTTTGTGCCGGATTTCTCCACACAACCGCGGTAATGCATTGTTCTGTGAGAAATGCATTGGTTCCGAGGTGTTGTGGTTCAGAGTGTGTTGCACCGGGTTTGCCCATGATGTAGAGGCGAGGCATCGATCTTCTCCATGCACTCCCGGCGATGCTTTGGTTTCGAGGTGGTGGTGTCGGAGGCGCTTCAGCAGTTCCAAGTGCGATGCATTGATCTGGTTCCTACAACAGCAGGGATGCATCCGTTCAGATCAGTACAACGATGCCGATGTATGGGTTCTAGTAGATGCAACACTTTATGTGCACTTCCAAGGGCCCAGGACTAGATTGGCACCACTAAGCAGAGCAGTACTCAGAGCAGAAAGAGCCCAGCTGCTAATTGAAGGTTGAGACTTCAGATAACAGGAGGCAAGTTGACAACCCCTTGGAGATACTTAGGTTCTGGGATGTAGAGATGCAGGCCCAGTCCTTCACCCTCCTAAGCTAGAGGCCAGCAGGCAGCAGTCCAACATAACAAAGCAGTTCAGCAAAGTGGCAGTCCCTCCAGCAGCACAGCAGTCCTTCATCCTGGTAGAATGCTCTCAGTTCCAAAATAGTTCTGATTTTGTGGTGTTAGAGGTCCAGTACTTATACCCAGTTGGGCCTTTGAAGTAGGGGAGACTTCAAAGAGATGCCTTGAAAATGCACAGAGTCCCTTTCTTTCCTGCCCTGGCTCCAGACTCACTACAGGGGGGAAGGAAACTCTTTGTGTGGGGACAGGACATAGCCCTTTCAGGTGTAAGTGTCAGTTCCTCCCTCCCATCCTGCTCAGGATGACCCATCAGTATGCAGATGGCCACTCAGTCCCACCCACCCTTCCTTTGTGTGTGGCTGTCTAGAAAGAATGCAGGAAGAATGCTGTCACCCACCTCAGACATGTATTTCAGAGACAGGCAGCAAGCACCAAATGGTTACAGTACGAAAATGCCAACTTTCTAAAAGTTAAACTTCAGTAAATTACCCAAGCTGATAATCATTTAGTCGAAACTTCTGGGGGTTATTTCAGCACACTCTTGTTGTAGGCCTCCAATGTCCCTTATAAGATTGTCTATGCATTTTATCTGTTGAAGAATAAATAAAGAACATTGTTGTTTCTGAACTTCTAGACCCAAGGCTTTAAACCTTAGTCCTCTTAGCTGTAGTTTTAAAATGTTACCTCTCTATCTCTGTGATTGGATTCGATCATTCAATGCTCCCAGATTCTCTAGCTTACATGTTTGCCAAGACCGGCGTTATGTTGGCCATCATAATCTATTTCAAAGAATAAATAAAAACCGTTTTTGTTTTCAATATGGTTCTCCATGGTTTATATTGTTCAGATTTTCTATCTATAGTTCATTGGCTTCATATCATTTTTCACCTACTTTTTCCAGTCTAGCACGGCGTAGTTAGAGTATTTAATTCTTCTTCGCCGCCAGCTTCTGCAATTGATCTGTGAAAATAATGAAAACCATTCTAACGGTTCTGTAGAGTTAATGGTAGTATCAGTATTAACTAATTTTGGCGCACCCGGTTCAATAGGTTCGAGTTCAAAATGTGTCGCTCTGTGTGATCTTAAAACATGTGTGTTAACCATTCTGTTCTTACTACGGTGTTGTTAAATTAGCATGCTGTCGATCTCATCCAGCTTTTTCAATTGACTTAGTTCCCTTCCAAGCGGCTTCTGAAACATGAGCAAAACTGTCTCACAACTCCAGCTACATTATTGCATAGCTCCGGTTAGCACTGTAAAGTGCTCTGGTCTTAAACCCAGAAAGGTTTTATTTCAACTCTCGCTACATGGTTGCAACCCGCAGTTTTCGAGGCCCTGCTCTGCCAGTCCCTTTCGCTTCTAGGAGCTAGCAGTTATTCCCCTCGTTTTTGCTGCACCACACTCAATCCTTAAACTGTTTTACACTTACTTTTGCAATTTCTTGCTGTCTGCGCTTATAATAGTAATAGAAACTCCAGCAATTTCCAATCAAATGCCTGGTATATTGCCAATTAATTTTTGTTTCATGTATGTTTTGCTTCATGTACACAGTCTGAAATATTGTTTTACCTTCAGGTGATTTGAAAGGTTTGAGTTTCTTCACAAATAACAGATGGGCTGTAAATGCTGTAAATGCTGTGAATTCTTTTTACAGCTGTTGTCTAAAGGATATGTTCAGTTTGTATGGTAAATGGTTAGAAAATATTGAAACAAAAAATCTTACTTCATTTTTCAGAGTTATTGAGTTGACCAAATGATTGTTAGCTTGGTTAATTTACTGAAGTTTAATATTTAAGTGGCACAACCTAGCAAATCAGTCTGACCCTGTGCCTCATGGGAACAGTCCAGCCCGATTCAAGCAAGCCTGGCTGATGACGGCTGAAATGCCAGAAACCGGTCCTAGGATGCTTGTTGACTGGGGGTGAGTGTTTGATTGGCTCAAACGTTCCGTCCATCATCCCTTTTTGTATCGCTTTGGTCGCCCTAAGTTGGCGGGGGTATGCCCAGACGTGGGTCCCTGCCTCACTTTGCCACTGGATTCAAGCAAGCCTGGCTGATGACGGCTGAAATGCCAGAAACCGGTCCTAGGATGCTTGTTCCCGGTCCAGGGAAGACATGGCTTGGCAGTTCGGGCTGGACTGTTCCCATGAGGCACAGGGTCAGACTGATTTGCATATGGCCATGTCTGAACTGGGGTGGTGGAGTGAGCTAAAGAATGATGATGGATTAAACCCAGATCAGTTGACTGGGGGTGAGTGTTTGATTGGCTCAAACGTTCCATCCATCATCCCTTTTGTATCGCTTTGGTCGCCCTAATGTGGCGGGGTATGCCCAGACGTGGGTCCCTTGCTCACTTTGCCACTGGATTCAAGCAAGCCTGGCTGATGACGGCTGAAATGCCAGAAACCGGTCCTAGGATGCTTGTTTGCGGTCCAGGGAAGACATGGCTTGGCAGTTCGGGCTGGACTGTTCCCATGAGGCACAGGGTCAGACTGATTTGCATATGGCCATGTCTGAACTGGGGTAGTGGAGTGAGCTAAAGAATGATGATGGATTAAACCCAGATCAGTTGACTGGGGGTGAGTGTTTGATTGGCTCAAACGTTCCGTCCATCATCCCTTTTGTATCGCTTTGGTCACCCTAAGTTGGCGGGGGTATGCCCAGACGTGGGTCCCTTGCTCACTTTGCCACTGGATTCAAGCAAGCCTGGCTGATGACGGCTGAAATGCCAGAAACCGGTCCTAGGATGCTTGTTTCCGGTCCAGGGAAGACATGGCTTGGCAGTTCGGGCTGGACTGTTCCCATGATGCACAGGGTCAGACTGATTTGCATATGGCCATGTCTGAACTGGGGTGGTGGAGTGAGCTAAAGAATGATGATGGATTAAACCCAGATCAGTTGACTGGGGGTGAGTGTTTGATTGGCTCAAACGCTCCGGTCCATCATCCCTTTTGTATCGCTTTGGTCGCCCTAAGTTGGTGGGGGTATGCCCAGACGTGGGTCCCTTGCTCACTTTGCCACTGGATTCAAGCAAGCCTGGCTGATGACGGCTGAAATGCCAGAAACCGGTCCTAGGATGCTTGTTTCCGGTCCAGGGAAGACATGGCTTGGCAGTTCGGGCTGGACTGTTCCCATGAGGCACAGGGTCAGACTGATTTGCATATGGCCATGTCTGAACTGGGGTGGTGGAGTGAGCTAAAGAATGATGATGGATTAAACCCAGATCAGTTGACTGGGGGTGAGTGTTTGATTGGCTCAAACGTTCCGTCCATCATCCCTTTTTGTATCGATTTGGTCGCCCTAAGTTGGCGGGTGTATGCCCAGACGTGGGTCCCTTGCTCACTTTGCCACTGGATTCAAGCAAGCCTGGCTGATGACGGCTGAAATGCCAGAAACCGGTCCTAGGATGCTTGTTTCCGGTCCAGGGAAGACATGGCTTGGCAGTTCGGGCTGGACTGTTCCCATGAGGCACAGGGTCAGACTGATTTGCATATGGCCATGTCTGAACTGGGGTGGTGGAGTGAGCTAAAGAATGATGATGGATTAAACCCAGATCAGTTGACTGGGGGTGAGTGTTTGATTGGCTCAAACGTTCCGTCCATCATCCCTTTTTGTATCACCTTGGTCGCCCTAAGTTGGCGGGGGTATGCCCAGACGTGGGTCCCTTGCTCACTTTGCCACTGGATTCAAGCAAGCCTGGCTGATGACGGCTGAAATGCCAGAAACCGGTCCTAGGATGCTTGTTTGCGGTCCAGGGAAGACATGGCTTGGCAGTTCGGGCTGGACTGTTCCCATGAGGCACAGGGTCAGACTGATTTGCATATGGCCATGTCTGAACTGGGGTGGTGGAGTGAGCTAAAGAATGATGATGGATTAAACCCAGATCAGATGACTGGGGGTGAGTGTTTGATTGGCTCAAACGTTCCGTCCATCATCCCTTTTGTATCGCTTTGGTCGCCCTAAGTTGGCGGGGGTATGCCCAGACGTGGGTCCCTTGCTCACTTTGCCACTGGATTCAAGCAAGCCTGGCTGATGACGGCTGAAATGCCAGAAACCGGTCCTAGGATGCTTGTTTGCGGTCCAGGGAAGACATGGCTTGGCAGTTCGGGCTGGACTGTTCCCATGAGGCACAGGGTCAGACTGATTTGCATATGGCCATGTCTGAACTGGGGTGGTGGAGTGAGCTAAAGAATGATGATGGATTAAACCCAGATCAGATGACTGGGGGTGAGTGTTTGATTGGCTCAAACGTCTCGGTCCATCATCCCTTTTGTATCGCTTTGGTCGCCCTAAGTTGGCGGGGGTATGCCCAGACGTGGGTCCCTTGCTCACTTTGCCACTGGATTCAAGCAAGCCTGGCTGATGACGGCTGAAATGCCAGAAACCGGTCCTAGGATACTTGTTTGCGGTCCAGGGAAGACATGGCTTGGCAGTTCGGGCTGGACTGTTCCCATGAGGCACAGGGTCAGACTGATTTGCATATGGCCATGTCTGAACTGGGGTGGTGGAGTGAGCTAAAGAATGATGATGGATTAAACCCAGATCAGTTGACTGGGGGTGAGTGTTTGATTGGCTCAAACGTTCCGGTCCATCATCCCTTTTGTATCGCTTTGGTCGCCCTAAGTTGGCGGGGGTATGCCCAGACGTGGGTCCCTTGCTCACTTTGCCACTGGATTCAAGCAAGCCTGGCTGATGATGGCTGAAATGTCAGAAACCGGTCCTAGGATGCTTGTTTCCGGTCCAGGGAAGACATGGCTTGGCAGTTCGTGCTGGACTGTTCCCATGAGGCACAGGGTCAGACTGATTTGCATATGGCCATGTCTGAACTGGGGTGGTGGAGTGAGCTAAAGAATGATGATGGATTAAACCCAGATCAGTTGACTGGGGGTGAGTGTTTGATTGGCTCAAACGTTCCGTCCATCATCCCTTTTTGTATCGCTTTGGTCGCCCTAAGTTGGCGGGGTATGCCCAGACGTGGGTCCCTTGCTCACTTTGCCACTGGATTCAAGCAAGCCTGGCTGATGACGGCTGAAATGCCAGAAACCGCTCCTAGGTTGCTTGTTTCCGGTCCAGGGAAGACTTGGCTTGGCAGTTCGGGCTGGACTGTTCCCATGAGGCACAGGGTCAGACTGATTTGCATATGGCCATGTCTGAACTGGGGTGGTGGAGTGAGCTAAAGAATGATGATGGATTAAACCCAGATCAGTTGACTGGGGGTGAGTGTTTGATTGGCTCAAACGTTCCGTCCATCATCCCTTTTTGTATTAATTTCCTTGGAGGCCATGATCAAGGCCAATTCTGTACAATGGTGGCTTCTAAAGTCGAGCTGGGAGGCATCCAAAAGGTTGTTTTCATTGATGTGGGAAGTGAGTTCTAAATTAATGGCTGTTTTCACTATCTTAGCCGGAAAAGGAGGTTGTGATATCAGCCTGTAATTATTTATCACTGTAGGATGCAAATTGGGTTTATTAATTAATGGTAGAATGGATGCACTCTAGTGGAAAATGTCTGGTACTGAATATCTTATTAAAGATGTTAGTAAGGACTGTGGCAGCAATCTCAGGCCTTAGCTGCATTAATTTAGAGGTACAAGGATCACTTAGAGCACCTGATCCGATCGTTTTAAGCAACCATAAAGTTTACTCCGTAGTTAAAGATGAAAAGGAGGAGAGCAAGGTGGGTGGCTCCGTCTCTAAGGAGTTGTACGTGATGTCAATGCCTGAGTCTATAATACTTCTATACGGGGTGTCAAAAACCAGATCCTGAGGAAGATCATCGTCAGGTATGTTAGCTGGGATATATGGGAGGAACAAATAGATGAAAAACCACCATATATTTATTTTATTTATTTTTATGTGATCACTTGGTATCGCGCACAAATCGCTCCCGAAGGAGCATCTCAGCACTGCGCTGCACAAGAGGAGAAGGAGGAAATCTAAAATAGCCAAGACTTAATCCCCTTCTTGAAGGTAGTGAAGTCAGGGAAGGAGCGAAAGCCAAAGGGAAGTTTGTTCCAATGGTTGGGGGCAGTGTAGGCGAATGATCTGTCCCCATATCTTGAGGTGCAGATGCGAGGAATCACCAAAAACACCTTGTCAGACGATCTCAGATATCTAGAAGAAAGATAAGGATTTAATAGGAACGACAGATAAGCTGGCCGTGCCTTAAAGAGGGCTTTGTGTATCAAACAACAAAGTTTAAAATGACCCGCTTCCTAATAGGCAGCCAATGAGGCTTTGTAAGGATCAGAGAAGAAGGTGACCATGAAGGAAGGTTACAGATTAGTCGCGCGGCGGCATTCTTGACCACCTGCAGTTTTGACAGCAGGGTACCATTTACAGAGTCAGCAAGACATTCCCATAGTCTAGGCGACTGGTGATAAGAGACTGGACTAGAGTCTTCCTTGTGGTGTCGGAAAGCCAGGGCAGGGCTTTTTTTAGAAATGGCAAGGTAGCAAAATATGTGTCGCTGGTGAAGCTGTCATGTTCTTACATGGAGAGAGATGATCCATCCTCATGCCCAGATTTTTACTACCTGCTTAGATTTAGGAGCCATTCCAAGATGGGCGTGCCACCAATCAGCTAACCATATCTCAGAAGCCTCACCAAAAAGCATGATCTCTGTCTTGTCGCTCTTCAATTGGAGACAGTTGTTACTCATCGAGACAGTGACTTCCATCATGCAGTTTGTGAATTTACTCTTCATCTTGTCAGGATCAGGACCAAAGGAAAACAGTAGCTGTGTGTCATCTGCATATGACACGATCTCTAACGTTACCAGCTAATGGCTACATATAGATGTTAAACAAAGTGGGGCTCAGGCACGATCCCCGGTGGACCCCCTTGTCCATATGCATCAGTCGCAGCTTGAAACAATCAAGGAAGTCCATGAGCCAATGTAGTACTCTGCCATATAGCCCTGCCGCGTGAAGCCTGAGGGTAAGAATAGAGTGGGAGACCGTGTCAAATGCTGCTGATTAATCCAACAGTACCAACATGACCAGAGTTCCCACATCGAGGGATAGACTGATATTTTCTGACACAGCCAATAGCGCATTCTATTCTATTAATTCTGTGAAGCTCTCTAAAACCCGATTGCAAGATATCCAGGATGTGGTAAGCTTCAAGAAAGGTAGAGAGTTGTTTATTAATAAACCTTTCTAATGTTTTCACAAGTACAGGTAATAGCGAAATAGGTCCATAGCTTGAAAGAACTGTTGGATCAGCAGTAGACTTTTTCAGCAGCAGAGACACAGAAGCACCCTTCCAGTGCCTGACCACTTTAGCAGTAGTCAGCAAAAGGTTAAATAAATCTGTGGCAATGGGAGCAAGGCATATGCTAGGCTAGCCATTGTCTTGGGCGGGAAAAGGTCCTGTGGTGAACCGGACTTGGTATGGAGAAGCAAATCCAACACCTGGTCTTCCGAACAAGGTTCAAAGTCACACAGGCTACCTATAGCTAAAGAATGTGGAAGATTAGAATCAAGCTCATTCTCAGGCAAGTCGGGAATGACAAGAAAAATACTGTAAATTATCTCAATTTTGTTTTCAAAGAAGTCAGCTAACTCATTGCACAGCTCTTGTGAGGCCACAGTTGTAGAGGCACATGCAGTACTTTATATAGCTCTTTGGTGGAGTTTCTGACATTAGCAATTGTAAAGGCCAGATAGGCTTTGCGCGCTGCTCAGCTTATATAATGATAGACTCTAAGCCTGGAATGATATTTTACTTTGTCCTTGGGAGATTTGGTAAGACCCATCTATGCTCAAGACATTTACAGACCAATTTCTCTTGAAGCAAATTATCCAAAAACCACAGAGCTAGACTTCTAGCAGAGACAGATTGACATTTATTTAAGGGTGCGATGCGATCAAAAATCTCTGGTCAGGGAGTCATGGTAGACAGACAAAGTTGTATCCACATCAAAGTGAGATAAAGGCAGGGAAGCAAAGCCAGCCTCCATAAAGATGGCAGGGGTAACTGCTCTCCAGTTGCGTTGGTATCTAGTTACAGGTTTCCATGAGCAGTTTTATGCAGGATAGAAAACCTGATTAAGTAATGGTCTGACCAGGTGACAGGAAGAGGTGAGTCAAAGGAGACTTCATTAACATTAGTAAAAATAAGATCCAACATGTGTCCTGCCTTATGTGTGTGTCTGGAAACTATCTGTTTAAGCCCCAGTGATTCCAAATATACTATCAGTGGGATCACACCTAGATTGTTGTAGTCTTCGCAGTGATAGTAGAAATCACTCAAAAGAAACTTCGCAGAGGCCAAGACATAGTGTGCATTAAGATCCATTAGAGCCTGAGTAAACTCCTGTTTTGCGCCTGGAGGATAGTATAATACCAACCCTTTCCACGTTTCTGTGGCAGATAAATCTATCTTAAAACTGCATACACTACTGAGGGGGAGGAACATGTAAATCTGCATGCCTTACAGGAAACAGGGCCCTCCAGAGATGAAAACCTCAGGCTACAATATCAAAATGAGTCATAGGCAGAGGCGCTAACCAACCCCATATGGTTGAGTTCCCTAGAAGAATATTTCTTTGCCATAAGGAATAGAAATAAGCTGAGGACCAGGAAATCAGAAAGCAAAATTGAAAACAAGCAGATGTCCTGGTGTCTGATGGGCGCAGACAGGCTTGCCTTTGGTGTGCCTGCGGCACACCAGCGGTGCACCTGCTGCGCTCATCTGTGCCCTACCTCTGCCTTTATGCTTGCCGGCACAAATGGCCCCATAGTCTGAGATGGTGGCGGTCCAGTGGCTCAGTAAAGAGAAGAACAGCCCTACACCCAAGACTCACTCCACAACAAAGGGCACACAGCCACTGCGGAACAGAGAGCGATCAGGGCGAGAAGACAAAAACATAAAAGGAGGCGCGTGAGCAAAATCCCACTGCACACTACCACGAAACAAGGACAGGAATCTTTAAGAGGAAACCTTAAAAAGCATTAAAAACCCGGCCACCTGCAAAGAAACAAACAATTGTCCCCAGGCCCATGTGACACAGACAGAAAGGTAATTTATACAGTCATACATAAGGGGGAAAGTTCAGATCATACCTTCCAGTAGCGCTATATGGATAAATGAGTCTCAGAGATACAGTTTGTGACATACAGGATGCAACAGTTAAAACAGATGTTGTGCAAAAATAAGCAGAGAAACAAATTGAGGAACTTGCAAACAGGAACAAGAGATATAATCTGAGGATTTATAGCATACCTGAGAGTGGAAAGGGAAAGGATCCCTATTATTTTTTGTAATCTTTAATTCTGTAATTCTTTAATGTGTTGGATAGTGCTGAAGTCAACAGTCAAAAAGCATAGTTTATCAATTAAAATTAAAAAAAATCCCCAGATCCAGATGAGTTCCCCGTGGAATTTGAAGCACAATTCTTTTACCCAAATTGTTTACCTTACATAAACATTTTTTCAGTTTGCAGATTATCTCAAGGTTCCTTTAGGATGCCCCAATTTGTTTTCAGCTAAAATAATGTAAATATCAGACGTTTTGTAACAACTACAGACCAATGCCATTGATAAGTGTAGATTAGAAAACATTTACCATAATTAATGTTTCCCATTTAAAATCTGTTATACATATACTACTTGGTTGAGAACAAACTGGTAATGTGGTCCAGGTGGCCATCTGCCATACAATTGTTGCCAGTGTCTACAGTTGGTATATTTAAAAAGGTGATTTTATCATGCCCTATGCCCCATTTTACAATCATTGACTTCTTGTTGGCTTGGGTTATCTTTCTTTTCCAAATTCGTCAGCCTCTCTTGACATCTTTCTGTTTGCTTGAAGTGGAGCAACTTTGTCACCACAATACAATTAAGAGACTCAGATTTAGTTGGAGGATACAAACCATTTTTTAAAGAGTTTGATTTTTTTATGCAGGCTGGTACAGCTGGAAGTATGCACCTGTAACTTAGAGATGACTGAAATGTGCTATTAATGTTAGGGTTGTTGTTTCCAAAGTCAAAAGATATGAAAAATATTCTGGCTATAATTTTGAACCATCAGACCCTCATTACTTATCATAGGAATATCGTATGGGGTGGCTGCATTCTCCAATTTCAGCCTCTGAATCCACCTATTATGACTTGAAGTCGTGGTAATGGGGAAAAACTGTGTGGAACCAGGGATACCATGGGAATATACACCTGATTCAAGGACTATTTAAGTCATATTTGCCACTTACTCTGAGTATGATCACTGGGGTAGTATGGAGTTGGCTGGAGGGCAGGGGGGAGTGTCTGCTGTTGGGCAAGGCTGCAGCCTGGCATTGGGAGCATGCCCCCGCTACCTGTGCTGTTGGAGGTGGCAAGCTGGAACTGGTCCTGGTCTTTCAAGACCAGTAATTTCACGATTGTAAACAGTGTACCACTCAGAGTATGAATGAGCAGTATACCCCCAGGTACGCTACACCATACTTGTAAAGAGACCGATAAGAGTAAACTACAGTAGACGTAAGTTATGAAATATTTCTCAAATCCTGTTGATAGCATCAGACACTCTATTTCCTCCTTTAACCTCTTGGGCACTATTGACATGGCCTCAACTTCCATTGCACTCACAAACTGATGTTGCAAGAATGAAAGTCATGTTTAGGGGGGGTGTAACTCGTGGAATTCATTCATTCATTCATGCATAGAGTGCACAGGGACAGAGAACTGTAGATTTTCCAAGCAGGTCGGCGCTCTAGTGGTTAAAGCATGCTGGCAGGACACGCTGCTGATGCACCAAAGATGTGCCAAAGGCAAGCCTGTCTGCGCACATCTGCGCCCAAAATGGGAGCAAGGGCCAGGACCCTGCCCCAAATTACCCAAATATGGCAACATACTCAACTCAGCAATTGGTCAATCTAAGGGGGGTTTACAACAACAAATGCCTCCACTCTATCGACATGACGGAGGGAATACTAATTTGTAAGTATTGCATCTTTACTCCCTCAACAGTCCTTCCTTCTGAGAACACCAGCCCCTCCAAGCCTGGCTCGAACATTTCCCTGGTAAATTTTAGTTCTGTTCCACACCAAAAGCTAGAAATCTTTTTACTCCTGGAAGAAGAAAAACCTGACGTGATCTTCGTGACTAAAATCTGGCTCCATGAGGAGTCTGGACCACATACTGGCCAGACCTTAACCCCACCCCGACTACTATATAACACTTAGAGATAGAGAAGACATGAAGAGAGGAGGGTTCACAACATTCACATGTATAACCAAACCCATCTATCTCCCAATTATGAAAGTATGATATTCACCATTTACCTGTCCCCCACATTCACGTTCTCTAGAGTCCTTATTTACCGTCCCTCTGGCCCCGCAGACCAATTCATCCAGACCATACCCGAGGCTCCTACCAGCCTGACAGTCAGGAAACCCATCTCACAGTTCTGGGAGATCTGAACTTCCATCTCGATGAGCCTGAAGACACCCAAGCTGCCAGTTTTCCCACTCATGTAAAGGGTAACCTGCAAGATTATTTCTAACAACCCCCAGTTACAGGTCTTACAGGCACATGCATCAACCATTTTTGCGAGCACAAACGGTGCGATTCGCAAAAATCGGCCGTTTGTGCCCGCAAAAAGGGCATTTGCGATGCATCAAGGTTGAAGGCACTCGCAATTTGAGAATTCGCAATTAATTGCGATTTCTCAAATTGCGATTGCATTTAAGGAATCGCAATTTGCGATTCCTTAAATGCAATGCAAGAACCACTTTAGAATAGCTACTAGGGGGCGCAAATTACCATCAAGTTCAACTTGATGGTAATTTGCAAAAACTTTGAAAAATGCACTAAAGTGCATTTTTCAAAGTTGTAGGTTACACACACACACACATGCCCTTGGGGCATGTGTGTGTGCAACATGTGTGCACAGAGCAATTTCAGGGGTGCAACAGGGTGTCCTTTTGACACCCTTGCACCCTTGAAATTGCATGCGCAATTTGCGAGTATCTATTGGTACTCGCAAATTGCGCATGCAATCTCCCATTCATTCCTATGGGCCTTTAGGCACATAGGAATGAATGGGAAGGCATTCCTTAATTGCGACTCTCAATTTGCGAGTCGCAATTAAGGAATGTTTGGGAATCGCTCATTTTATAGCGATTCCTACATGAATAGGCTTTTGCAATTCCTTAATTACGATTCCTTAATAATCGCAATTAAGGAATCGCAAAAGCCTACATTGATGCATGTGCCCGTTAGATCCTTTACCTGCTATCTTGCAGCAGCAGCCCGTGCAGGTAAGAGAGGTGGGAACGGGTGGGGGGGATTTTGACAGACGCTGAGGGAAAATTTATTATTTATTTAATTTTCCCTCATGGTCGTCTGTCGAATCCCCCCAGCCCCCAACCCGGCACCACCACCCCACCACCCCACTGCTCTTACCCGCACGGGCTGCTGCTGCTATCTAGTCCACCCATTTTCTGATCTCGATGGGCCTCACTATCCCTGGCCCATCCCTACCCCTCAAACCATTTGCCTGGAAAGATTGGCGCTGTTCCCAGCTAAACTATGAGGAATGGAAACACGTCCTTAGCAAAACCACACCACTCCTGGGTCTTGACCCACATGTTGCCAATTGCACGATCTCAGAATCGATAAACCATTCTCTAGATCAAACCATTCCCAGAAAAACATTAGCTCTTAAAAACAAAAGTAAATCCTCCCCCTGGCCACTCCCCACCTAAGAACACTCAAAGAAAAAGTGCAAGATAGCAGAAACGGAATGGAGGAAGGATTACGGGGAACACAACAAAGTAAAATACCAGGAAACAGTAAGGACTTGCCATGCAGAAATGAAAACTGCCTAGGCCACCCATTGAGTAACCAGAATTAATGCAGCAGCAGCAAACTCCCCTAGGGAGATGTTTAAAATCACTAAAGCGCTGCTAGAACCCATGCCCAAGGCCTTCCCATTGAACCCTGTAATTCAAGGTGCAAAGATCTGGCTACCTATTGTCGAAATAAAATACCTGACCTTCCAAGACACGGAGGAAGACCCAGACTTCAATTCCTTTAGCAAGGGCAAGGAAGCTGATCAATTGCCCTTTCAGAATACCCCTCCCTAACTTATGAAAACTTCTTTACCCTCTTTAGCAAAATCACATCTGGATCCCCACTTGATACTGCCCCCCCCTAGGATCCTTTCCTTTGGAGCAGAATATATTTTCCCTTACTTCCCAGACTTGAACTGTGTTGCCTCACACCATATCTACAAGACCATGAAAAGCCATGCAGTGTGGCTTTACGTGGCCTTGTAGATATGGCACTGCACTCTGCGCCGCCGGAATGTCCATAAATGTGACGTTCCAGAGGCGCACAGGGGCTTGTAAATGAGGCCCACAGTTTTCTTGGTTGAACCTGGGGTTTCACACCTGTTTCTACCATCAATCCCATGTAGGTTGAAACCACAAAAGTTAGGAAAAATTAATTTAGAAAAATGTGAAGACAGTGGTTAAATATTTTTGATACAACTCAGGTCCTGAAAGCTAAGAAGATGATGATCCAGGCACAACAAGAGCACAACACACTTTTCGATTTTTTAACTTTTTAGATGAAAAACAATTTGGTTTCTTGCACAACACTTTTTTTCAATTTTGCTCAAGAAAATCAAAATGTAGCTATATTTTGGCTATTTTCTCGGTTCCTGGGTACATTTCAAATGCCCGGAACACTGGAAAAGAAGGACACACATTTGACATGGAGACCTTTTGTCGAAAAACGTCATGAAGGTTTATGACAAACATCCAAAAATGCGCTTCTACTTCAAACATCCAAAATGCGCTTCACAAGTGGTTAACTTGTGTACTCGTAATAAGAATGCACTGTGTCATTCCAGTGATACTAGAGCGTACATACTTTAATTACATTATCGTGTTTCTTTTATCTTTGCCTTCACACTGATCTTCCAGATGTTACAGGCCTCTGAGTCATTATAATATTGGATACTCATAGCAATTTGGTTTGCCATTTAGCTTGAAAGTCATGAAACATTCGGACTGCTTGGGGGTACATCCTCTATTTTTTCTATCAGATTAACTTCCAATTAAAACTAAACATCAGGATTAAAGGGCAATCCTTTGATGTTTTTGGTTTATATATGTAAATAGTTTCAATCACCCTGAAAAGGTTTTTATGTAATTAACCAGAAGCAAAATGTTAACTTAGAACCATTTCAGTAAAAGCATGAAATGGAAGAAAATCACTATTTATTACTTGAACAAGAGGTTCTTGCATCCCTCAGCTCAGTATACGTAGCTTTTCCTTTATCAAATTAGAAACTGCGTACATCTTTTTAGGGAAACGTCCATCAAATATATAACATTTAAAGAAGCACACGATTTTTTCCCAAAACTTAAATGCATCTAATTCTCCTAGAATCCTGCCTAATTTGACATGTTTTCCAATGATCTCGTGTCACTGTGTAACCACTGAGATGCAATTTATATTGAAATACCAATCCAGAGATGAAAATGTGCATACAACTAAATAAACTTTGGGGCAGATTTATCAACGAGTTGCGTCGCCCTTGCGCCACGTAAGGGGGCACAAGTGTGACACAGCTGCTAAGTCATATTTATCAAGCCACGGAAAGCCACCTTGCATGGTGCTGCGTTACCTGAGAAATCTAGAGTAACGCAACACAGCGCAAATTGCTGCCATGCGTTACTCTGCCCCAGGGAGGCTTTACATGGATGGAGCATGGGTTTTCCCACACATCCACTTATGCATTTTGGCGCATCCCCAGATTTACCATTACTGGTAGACCTGAGAATGAGTGGAAATGCCTCCCCAGGTGAGGCATAGTGAGGAGAAATATCTTTATTCTGAATCACACATAGAAAGAGGAAAATGCCTCAGAAGTTTTTTTTCTTCAGGAAGGTGCCCCTTCCTGCATAAAAAACAATCCTGTGTGCATCGCGGGCACCCTTGCACCATGGCGCAAGGGTGTCTGCATTGGCACTAGGCAGCACATTGTGCGCCAGCGCAATGAAAGGACTGGAATGCACAGAATCATTTTACATAAGGCATATGCCTGCCCTTTCCCTTTCATGCAGTATAGCGCAGCAAGGTGGCTTGCTGCACTGAATGAAAAAAGATAAATCTGTCCCTTAATATACAAAATGCAATAAAAGTGCAAGTAGAACAGTTTGAGAGTGTATCATTAACACCTGCGCTGGAACAATTCAAAACTAAGCCCATTTTTGTGCACACATTTAACACAGTATTAGCACAGTGCAGGAAACAGTGAGCAGTGGTTGTCAATGTTTCTGAGATTTTATGTCGGCCATCAATACACTAACTTTGAGAAATACCAGGTTAAATATTTGAACTTTAGATATGGCACACTCATAAAAACAACATTACTCTAAGCCAGCGCACCTCTTCATGAAACAGCTTGTGATTCACAGAAATATTTCTGCACCCAAGTTACACTTTGTTGAACAAAAATGTTTATTTTCCACAATTCATGAGAAAAGCCACATGGAAACCACGCTCAACAATGCCGGAGCCTTGTGTACCTGTGCAAAACCGCTATTTGAAAACATGCAGTCATGCATGCCCTCTGTTGCGGTTAGCATGAATTTTCATATTACATTTTCAGTCACTCAGGACCCGGTTTACAAAAATATCAACAATGCAATGCAACAAGACACTTGCTACATTTTGCCGTGTGACAGGGAGAGAGCAAGAATGCACCATATCTACTAAGTTAGGACACATTTCTGCTCTTATGCCAACACAGGGACCATTGTTCCATGGGTGAAGGTGCCCATGTTACAGGTATGACAGTGTCCCTTCCTGCACAAAAACAATCATTATAGACATTTTCCTCCTTCTACACGTGCTGCAGAATTTAGAAAGAAAAGTAATTTAATATGTGACAAACTATATATTTACGCCCAAAATTATGCAGAAACACAGACACACAATCACAAGCACACACATACATATACACACATATATACATATATATATTTAAAGTGGCAAATGGGATAAATCTTTAAAGGCCAAGGCCATTAATAACTGTACTGATGAAAGGTAACAGTAGTACAACTATCCCCCAAATTCGGACCAGACCATGTAGATTTGAAGCATATTTAATAGTTTGTGGGGCTACATATCCTAATTACTAAACCTACAGTTGTAAAACATTTGTAGGAGAATCAGTGAAAGATGTTGCTGAAGAATCCCATTTGAGATGCCAGAATGCATATGAGGGTGTAATGGTCATTTGTGTTAAAGGCAGCTGAGAAGTCCACAATATCAGCAGTTAGAAGTCATCTTCATCTGTAGTCAAGAAGACACCATCCATGATGTGTAAGGTTGTGGTCTCCATGCTGCAGGGTGATCTGAAGCTAGACTGGAAGTAATGCAGAAAATGGTTAACACTGATGTGATGTTAGAGTTGATCATAACATGTTTTTTCAATTATCTTGCAGAAAAAGTGAGCAATAGGCTGGTAGTTGATGAAGTCTAGTGTGGGTTACTTTAGGAGTGTGAGGATCTGACCTGTCCTGAGAGTTTCTGGTAGGATGCCTTGAGTAAAGAAGACATTGACCATAGTAAGTAGAGATAAGTAAGCATCCTCAGAGAGAGCTTTGCTGAAGGACGATTAAAAGGGATCATCTTCATAAGAAGAGGGAGCTGATTATATCAATGAGATCTGGGAGAGATAGGGCTTTGAATGCTTGCCACTATAGGATTCTAGGGCAAGGGTGGGTGGAAGAATTGAGGCAGGCTTGGTGTTGTCAATGTGCTGCTGGATCCTCTGTATTCTTCCACTGAAGGCGAGGTTGATGACATTGCACTTCTCTTTGGAGTGGGGAAAAGGTGGGCCCAGCAGGGGGTGATGCAGAGCTTGATTATTTTGAACAGTGTTCTGCTTATGTTGATAGCTTCATTGATAATGTTCTAATAGTACTTATCCATGGCTGATGTGTTGCATAGCAGGAACTTCAGTATCACGAGGTCTTCTAGAGTTCTGTTTTTCTGGTATTTTCTTTCCTATCTGTGGATAGATCATTTGTTGTCAGTAGGTTCAATTGAGTACCAGGGTGCCTAGGCCTATGGCTTGCAATTGAATGTTGCAATTGAGGCAAGGATGTTCAGATAGCCTTCCAAAAATTGTTGAAGTTGATTATGAGGGTGTTGTCATTAGATGTGAAGTTGACAGGTTGAGAGATGAGTTCAAGCATTAGGTTGGCCCTGGAGTATTCTTTGAAGGGTCTGAAGGTTTGGTATTTTCATTTGTGTTGACCTTGTTTTGCTGGTAGGTTAATTGACAGTATTGGTATCAGTGCTCTGATGCCAACACAAGAATTTCAGATCTCTCACTACGTTTAAGTACTTAAATATCTTCAAAACTTCATTCAGCTTACTCATGAACCTGCAGCAGGGCATACGTAAATGATATGAAAGCTAAAAATGTTAACTGATTAAAACTCATCTTGAATTTGAAAATTATTAGTCTAACTGGTTGGATGACTGCTTTGCTAAATCATTAAAGACAGATGAAAAGCTAAATAATTGAGAACTCAGAAGATTGGCAAAAGGTCCCAAAAATGCTCAGAGACTAAAGCTGATGAGTAACTTAAACAAACATATTGGAAAGTGAAAAGAGAGCATGCCATCATGCCACTGTGCAATGGGTGGAGATTTGCAATGCCTTTGTACATAATGAAATGGAAATATCTGCTTTATAATTTCTAATTTATGGGAGTTACCACCTTTAGAAGTCACAGATGCATATCTGCAAAGCAGTGGATGTTTCACATTAATACCTTGTCAAAGTTGATCAGAAAAGGGAGCCCATTGAGAGCACCCAAAGAGAAAGGGGCTCTATGGATTTGTTTAAATATGAACCAGGGCTCTGGGGTGTTCTGCTGAACTGTTTATTCTGTTCTATCTCTGTGTGGTTCAGTTTTCACCCTGCTTTACAAAAAGGGTGCTTGCTGTATCCAAACAAACTACAAGCAGTCAGCTTTGCCATTGGTAGAAGGTAAATTAGTTGGGAAGCTGAAATTGGAGGACCTATGAATCAGATATTGTGCAAAGTTGTTTTTCTGGGTGCAACTAAATGATTGACATTATACTGGGTTCAACCATCAAGATACAAGAAGGTGCATTGTACATCAGTAACTTTAATAGGATTCCCTTACTTTCCATTACATAAAAGGAATGTTCTTTGAAAGAAAGTGGGAGAGCCTGCTATTCAGCCTGCATTATTACGAGCTGCATGATCTTTTTAATTGGTACAGCATACACTCAGAGACCCTGACCAATTTGCATTTGCACCATCTCTGCAAGATATTAAAAGTCACATTCAACATCAAGAATGATTAGGAATGTGGCTCAAATGAACTTGATACAATTCCCGTTGTAACATTTTCAATTTTGTCAAAGTCCAGCCTGCAGACCAGGATTCACCTGGAATCCAGAATTTCGATGGGACACAATAGTGACAACAAAATATCAAAACAAATATTGACTGGTAATTATGTCTAGATTTTCTATATTGAACTACACATATATGCACCTACGTGGTACATATATCTTCAAGGTCTATAGATATGGAGTTAGGAATAGCACATTTCAGCTTCCCATATAAACATGTCTTCTGAAATTCAGTTCCACATATTCTTGCACCATTATATTCTGGGGGTTGATATTCAGTAGTTCAGTTCGACATAATGCTCTAATATGATTTCAAGTCTCCAACCTGGATAATTTGGTCTGAAATGAGTGCAATGCCACCTTCAATTTCAAACCTGTGTTATTCCCATCCAATCTCTATAATGCACACAAGACATTTCTGATTTCCAAAATATAGGTTTAAAATGTGGAGCTCTTATACAGAGTGGTGCAGTTTCTGGGGGTGGTTCAACAATTGGTAAAAAGTCTTGAAAGAGCCAAGTATGTCAGTAATAGACATAGGCCTCCTGTGCACGGTATGTTGAAGTATTTTATGCCTATTACCAGAAACAGATTAAGACTGAGAATTCATACCTGCAGCAGGAGTTTAGATACTCCTGGAATTGCTCAATCAAGGGAGTGAAGTTTCTGTAGTTATAAAAAAAATAGTATATGTTACTTCATGGAGTTTGCTGTAATGCGTTTTTCCTAAAGAAAGTATTTATTGTGACCCATTTTTAGCTCTATGAGGACTCAGATGATTTCTGAGGCATTATAAAAGTTTATTAGATGGGAAATAAGTTCAATTGATTGAGAAGGCAGTGTTGTTTACGGATCAGTAATAAGGCATTCAAGAACTTGGAATTATAACTTAGTTATTGTTAAGTTTACATGCCAAAACAGATAATGCTTCAGTTTCTGTATTTTTGGGATGGCCCTGTGTTTAAATTATTTTGTGTACCATTGTACATCATTGTATCATTTTCATTGGTAATGCTGTTAATTTGCTGTGTACAATTGCATTTTGATCAGATTTGATGTGATTTGATTCACTTGAGTTAGTCCTGTTACCACAAATTTTCACTGCTTATTTTTGAATTACTTGTTTACTGTTTCACGGAACTATTAATATATTTTTGGAAGATTTCTCAGGACCTTTCTTTTCACTCATGAAACTTCATTTAACATGTGCAAGAAAAAGTGTATGTATTCATGTTCTGCAGTCACTGTGTCTCTCAAAACTTAAATTGACATTATTTTTCTACTAGTACACATTTTAAAAATGTTTCCAGTTTGGCATTGTCATGCATTTAATCATATTAGGGGTGAAACAAACTATTGACCGAGGAACTCATCATGGGGCTTTACAAACTGTTAAAGCCATACATTTCTAGGTAATCACTTCACATATCAGACTTCAAAATGAATTGTCTAGTATAATTAGCTGTAGGGTGCCCTATAAGTTAAAGTCAGCTTTAGCACTCCTTTTGGGTCCGGTGCTAGCCAAGACCTTTTGATTTTACTAAAATATGTCTAATATACTTGCATATAGTGGCTTTGACTTCATTCATTCCAGAATGCATTAAGGGTCAATGTATCCATCTACTTCAGCCATTGGCTGAGTTCATTTCGAGTTACAGCACTATGAGTTACAGCATGCTGCTGTTTCACAAGGAACACATCCACACAAAAAGTAGTTCCCTTCAGTGGCGGGGAGTACTATTTTAATGTGCGCTTTTTTTAGACCAAGAAAACTTTTTTGCTGGTAAGAAATGATTTTCGTTTTTTAGACTAATGAGGGCCTGGCATATTCCCAAGCAATAACGTTTTGCAAAAACCATAACACAACAAAACAAGAATTGCAAGAAAGCAGGTGACCAATGCAGACCTATTGGCTTTGCCAATGCTTGTTAAATCTGTAATACCACAGTTTAACTCAGTAGACTGCACCCCATTAATTCCCAGCAATAGAATTAACTGGACTTTATTTGCTAACTTTCTCTGTTTCCTAAGGCACAGAATATTGAAATTTTGCCTATGATCCATTATATTCTTTCTTACAATGTCGAATGAATGGCTCTTCTTGAGGATCTCTTCACATCCCACAGATTTCCTAGACACTGAGAGAACTAAGAGGAGCCAGTCCACAGTATTCAGGTGTTTCTCCAGCTTTGAACGAAAGAGCATTAGATCAGATTGTAATATATATCTTACTGCCTTTACATTTGCAATCTATTTATCTATACTCATATGACATTTTGGGTGAAAATTCAGTTAAACATTGTGATCCATTACTGTAGTGACACTAAGAAATATTTTTTCTAAATTCCACACACTCAAATGTCTGGATCACACAGCAGTGATTAATATCTTTCTTGAAGCATTTTGTTAAAAATCTAATTTTTACTCAAGGTAAAATTTGATGTATTTAGGAGAACATACAGAAACACTGACTAATTTGCACTAGAAAAGATAAATCGAGTTCTCTCCTTCCAACTACAGAAAGATTGAATTTGAGATAATGTCCTTAATGTGGGTACCCTAACATCCTACTTGGTCTGTATTGGCTTTGGATGCTCATTGTCATGACTCATATTTCCAGTGACATTCAGGGCAGAGCTGTGTTGTGTACTCTGGAGAGACACATAAAAATGAAAATCTAATTTCCACTTTCTATCCCTGGTCTGTTGAGACTGTAACTAATTTCTTTAGAGGCTATTGACATTCTAAGGCGGACTATTACTTGCCAGTGTTTTCCAGTTATCACATTGTGATCACATTGTGATTGTGACCTTAGCTTTATTTAGCTGAATTTTGTGATCAACAAAATGCCTCCATCAAATCATGTGCCTGATTCACATAGTTAAACCTACACTTTTGTGTAAAGATAGATCTGTCCTACTCCTTTTATGTGTGAAGAGTCTGCACTGCAGTCGTAAAGATACTACATGCGAGGACGTTTACTCATTTCAACTTGGCCATTTTTTTTGGCCTTGGTTGGAGACGGCAGCGTTCTAGTTGTTGGTTAGGCTGTCTTCTCCCTGCTCACACCGGCATTTAAAGAGGTCTGATGCACGGATGTGCTTCTGACTCTGACTGGTAGCCTTTCTCACGAGAGGAGCTTTTTAGGGGTTTTGTTCTTTGTGTTTTTATGTTATTTTAAATGCTGCTCTAGAAATACAAATGTTAATCATTTTTAACTGCATCATTCTACTGTTTTTGTATGAAAACTGTTTGACGTCAGCATTGTACCTGTATTGAATCTGACATGTTCAGGGTAGGGGGTAAGGAATTTGCTCTTGCATTTTTACCTGAACTGTTGAGGGAATTCACGTTTAAAGTACTCTTTGGGGCACAGTACTCTTGCATATGAGAAGTTTCCTGATTTCTGCTCGGTCATTTTTTTTGTCCTTGGTCGGAGACGGCAGCATTCTACTTGTTGGTTATGCTGCCTTCTCCCTGCTCACACCAGCATTTAAAGGAGTCTGATGCATGGATGTGCAGTGCACTCGCACAGCGGGCGTGCCTGTAGCGTGCCAAAGGCTGCCTGCGCCTATCTGTGCTTGGACGGCGCTAGGGGGAAGAAATGCTGCCCCTCTTTTGCAGAGATGGCTGGTTTACTCCTCATCTGCACTTCTGTCTCTGAGGCAAGTTATACATACCAATTGCCTTCACACTTGGTCACCTGGGATGGACTAATTTGACTGCACTAATTGCGGTTTTAAGCCTATGGCATCTCCTTCTTTGGCGGCTGATTTTTCTGATCCAGCCAATCACCATTATCGGAAACTTTGCGCGATTAACTGCTGCTCGCTGACTCGTCATCATGTGGAGCTTTTTGATTTAATTCATGAATTTTCTTCTGACGTCTTGTTTTTAACTGAAACTTGGCTTAGTCATGACATTTCTACTGAAGCCCTGTTGGCACTTCAAAGGAAGACACTACACAGAAGCGATGAAGGTAAGTGTCTGGTTTATTCCGTCTAACGTCCTCCAGGTCCCGGCAGCAAATGAACTGCCGTGGGACCCCACATTCCAGAATAGAACCCCCCAGCAACATGAGGTCACACACGAGCTCGAGACATATGTTCCAAGCAGATCCCAACACACCCCGCTTCCTTCACAATATAAAAACAAGAGATACAGAAGGTGAATAAAGACAAGGAAAAAAAATAAGAGAAAATAAAACAGGAAACAAAGCATACTAAAGAACGGCATTACAACATTTTGTAATCTTGAAATCTTGCAGGAACAAATTTCAATCTGGTGTATGCACCCCTGGAAGAAAGTGAAACATGATCAGAATGAACAGGTTCCCTCCCGTGAACATTGGTGGACACAACCGTAGAGGGGGAATCAACACCACGTTTCTTGTTGACATAGACCAGCATTGACTCAGGCACAATGGAAATAGCAGACTTGTTCCAAACTTTGCCGTTCTCCAACACCACCACGTGATTTCTTACAGCAGACTCTCTTTTGGGAGCAGAGAAGCGAGACTCCCCCTTGCGAAGAATACCCGGTCTCTTGACTCTCACCCAATCGCCCACCTTGACAGGCAAAGAATAACGAACTCCAGGCCTGGTGTGTACTTAGCCTGAACAGCAGCCCTGACATCAGTTATGACTGACAATTTCTTAGTGTCCACCTCCCTCCTGGACATCCATTCCTTGTTTAATTTGGAGCCAGCAACCCTCCCCCTAAGTAAGGTAAATGGGGCAATGCCGGTACTAACATGGGGAGTGGTCCTCACAGCCCACAGCATGTCGCTGACGGCTTGCCGCCAATGCAACCCATTCACTAATGCCAGCTGCAGGTGTTCCTTGATTACGCGGTTGAAGCGTTCAACCAGACCGTTGCTGCGGGGGTGATAAAGGGACATAAGAATGTGACTAACACCTATATCCTTGAGAAATTTCTGCATCTCGCAAGAAACCAACTGGGTACCATTGTCCGACACCAACTCCTCAGGAAAACCCTCCCTGAGAAAAACATCCTGCAAAAAGTTGATAACAGATGAAGAATTGGCATTGTCTACAAACCTGACTTCAGGCCATTTTGACATGTAGTCAATTAGGACAAGAGCATACTTGGGAGAACTACCAACGAGTCCAAAAGGACCCGCGATGTCGAAAGTCAATTTAGTCCAAGGAGTGTTTTTCACCACAACAGGTTCAACAGGGGAAGGATGGGTCACCTGGGATTTGTCACTCGTTACACACACACAACAGTCGCGAACAAAATGCTCAACATCCTTATCCAGGGCAGGCCACCAAAAATCCTGTCTCACCCTACGTTTCATAGCTCGAATCCCAGGATGGCCCTCATGAGCCAAATTCAAAATACTTCTGCGAATGGATAAAGGAACCACCAACAAACCACCTCTCCTTAATACCCCATCCACTACAGATAACTCATCCTTAACCCTTTTGTAAGGCACCAACTCGGAAGGGCAATCTTTGTCGCTGGGCCACACACCGGCTAAGAGATCTATGACCTTCATAACATCAGCATCTTCAGACGTACTCTCCAACCATTCACGTTCCGAAAGAGCACCGCCAACAGTGTCCTCCAACGAGCACACGGCACAAACCATCTCCAAGTCATCACACCCCAACACATCATCCTCACATGAGAGAGGTAATCTGGATAGACAATCGGCTACATGGTTTTTGACTCCAGCCACATACTCAAGCTGATAGCGGAACTCCTGCAGTCTATACTGCCATTTGGAAATGCGTGGCGTGGCCCTGCCACCACCTTTTGGTAGTAAACAAATCGACCAAGGGTTTATGGTCGGTTCTTAAGATGAACTCGTTGCCCCACAAGAAATTCTTGAAGTGTTGGACCCCCCACCACAAACCCAAAGCTTCCTTTTCAATGGTTGAATAGGTACTCTCAGCACCCCTTAAGGTCCTTGTAGCAAAGGCTATGGTTTCTTCACGACCATCACCCCTCCTCTGAAGAAGAACTGCACCAAAACCAACATTACTCGCATCAGTAGATACAATACATAGATCATTAATGTTGAAGAGTTTAAGGGGACGAGCATGTACAATTTCCTGTTTGATAGACTCAAAATTGTTGTTGCAATCAACATCCCATACATACTTGACGTTTTTCTTTAGCAAATTCCGCATGGAAGCGGTTTTGGTGGAGAAATTGCTGACAAACTTGGCGTAATATTCCACTAACCCTAAAAAAGAACGAAGTTGGTCCTTGTTCAAAGGAGTGGGTGCATTTTGAATAGCCTCAATGATCTTTAGTTTGGGTTCATTACCCATGTGTGAGATATGATGGCCAAGGTAATCAACACCCTGTTGGAGGAACTTGCACTTGTCTGCCCTCAACGTTAAACCACTGGACCTAATAATACTTAACACATGCTTGACCCTCTCATCGTGTTCAGATTCTGTCTTCCCATAAATGAGAATATCGTCCTGAAAAAATACGACTCCAGCAATGTCCTTAAATAAATTGTTCATTAATCTTTGAAACACAGCTGAAGCCGAGGCAAGGCCAAAAGGCATGCGAATGTAGCGATAAGCACCCTCTGGAGTGACAAATGATATTAAGTGTCTAGATTCCTTACACAGCTCAATTTGGTGATACGCTGAGGAAATATCAAGGGAGGTAAAAAACTTGGCACCCTCCAGAGTGGCCAACATCTCGTTGATGTTAGGTAGTGGTTGACAATCAACCCAGATGTTAGCGTTGAGGTCTCTCAAGTCAACACACATATTGAGAGATTTGTCAGATTTCCGCGCTAAAACAATGGGGGCCAACCATTCAGAACCTTCGATAGGTTCAATAACCCCTGCAGTACACAATCGTTCCAATTCCCGCTTGAGTTCAACACGTAGACTCAAAGGCACCTTGCGAACCTTATGAGCCACAGCCTTTGCACCATCCTTGAGCACGATGCGATGCTGAAAGCCCTTTAGTTTCCCAAGTTCACCATTAAATACTTCAGGAAAAATGTGTGCCCACTTGTCATTGGATATCTGGGTAACAGTGTGAGCAGGGGATGTGTCATGAGGAGTGAGACTGTAGAATTGACTGAGGGCATTGCGGGACACCACCATATCAGGATGATTGGGGTCTAGAATGATGTTAAGAGCGCCTTGCTCGTCCCATCCCAACAAGTTCGCACCAGACTTGATTAAAAACACAGTCCCCGTAGCTTGATCAGCATTGAAGGCCAGATTTGCCCAAAACTTTCCCAAACCTCCACTCTTTTACCCCCATATGCAAAGATTTTGATGTTGGATTGTGCCAATTGGACATCGACAACTTTGTTAAAATCCTTAACATTGATGAGGGTAAAAGGCGAACCCGAATCAGCAAGAAAGCTAAGGCAAATCCCATTGACTTCAATAACTCTAAACAAGTTGCTAAAATGACATTAGAATGCACAGAGAATAAATAAAGGCTAGACAGAACAGTTGACAGATGGTGTGCGCATCACCGAGTGCGCAAATGGTGTAGAACTAATCCGTAACAGAAAAGTCATGAAGAATTCACATCACAAAAGTCAAAAGAAATGCAGAGAGAAAACAAAGGGTGTGCGCATCACCGGATGCACAATGTCACAATTGCTATAAACACAGAATATATTGTTAAAAGGTGTGCGCATCACCGAGTGCGCAAGTGGAGGCAGATCTAAAATGTAGATGAGGAACGAAATGCAGGGTGTGCGCATCACCGGATACTCAATATGGCAGGAGTAATCACACGTAAGTAAAGAAAGGTGTGCGCATCACCGGATGCGCAATATAGCAAAAGAAATGAAATAACAATACCAGAAGTGAAGAAGAGGTGTGCGCATCACCGAATGCGCAGCGTCAAAGTGCAGAAATCCACAATGAAGAGATGCAGGAAAGCGGTGTGTAGATCAGTGGATGCAGAAACTAGACGAACACCAGATGTACAGTGCAGAAACCTAGATGAGCACCACAAAACAGCCTGATTCAAAATGGCCGCTGGCACGTCGGGCGTCTGACGTCATGGACGTAGAGCGTGGAGACGTGATGCTGCAGCAAGCACAAACTGTATCCTGACAACGGTGCACTGCGCAGGCACTGGTAATGGGAGACGGTGCGCGAGCCTTCGCCGCACCACGAGGACACACCAACTGGCACACGAATGGGCACCTGCGCGCCAGCAAGAACATGAGACAAAACTTGCCAGAATTTCGGCGGACTCCAGGAACGACACACCGGATTAGAACGCCAACACCAGGGTGCAGCCGGAAAAGCAGGCAGACCAGGGAACCAGGCAGATCAGAGGAAGACAACTGGAGGGAACAGGACGCAGGACACAGCGTGGCACAACTTCGAGGGTGCCTCGGAGGGAATCTGGAGGCGTCAGACCAACTCGTCGCCACTGAAAGGAAGACACTACACAGAAGCGATGAAGGTAAGTGTCTGGTTTATTCCGTCTAACGTCCTCCAGGTCCCGGCAGCAACTGAACTGCCGTGGGACCCCACATTCCAGAATAGAACCCCCCAGCAACACGAGCTCACACACGAGCTCGAGACATATGTTCCAAGCAGATCCCAACAGCACTGCCCCATGATTATAACATTATTAGATGTGATAGATCTTCAGGCAGGGAAAGCAGTCTAGCTATTATCTATACATCTTCGGTTAGCTGTATCATGGTCGATGGACCTCTTCAAGATTATGAAAATGTTCTCTTTCAGATTATCATCAATGTTAGAAATGGGGGTCTCTAGTTGGCAATGGCTGGCCACTGTCCAAGTAGGGACCCTTCTTCCTAAGTCAGAGTAAGAGGGCTACACACTTTGATAACCCCTGCTCAACCCTGTGGTAACGTAGCACGAGCAGCTAGGCCTATCTCAGAGGCAGTGTGTGAAGCATTTATGACCATACACAGTAACACAGTGAGGAACACTACAAAGGGACACCACACAAGTAGTTATCAAAAATAAGTATCTTTATATATAGACGTAACACAAGACCAATAACGATCAAAAAGCCACAATACTGTAAAAATAGGGTTACTCTTGAAATGCTGCATAAATAGTTCAAAGTGCGCCAAGAGGAGTTCAGTTCAAAGCAGTGGTCTCTGCGACCCTTTTACTTACAAAGTACCTGGATTTCGTAGCAATACCAACAAATTGTCGCAAAGAAACTGTAGCGATGAATTGCTGCACGCGAGGCCGGCGATGCGATAAATCCTTGCCGCGAGGGAGGATGATGCGCCGATCTGCTGATGCGTGCGGAGACGATGCGACAAACTTCTGCACGCTAGGCCGTTGATGCGATGACTCCTTGCCGCGAGGGAGGAGGCGAGGCGATGATCCTGTTGCGTGTGCGATCGGGTTGTGATGCGTAGAAATGGCGCTCCGCGAGGGAGCGACAATCCTGATGCGATGTGATGAAAATGGCAAACGCCCGGCGTCCGCGCTGCGATGTCGTGAAGCGATGATCTCGGTGCGATGATCTCTGGAGTTAGCGAGCACTCGGCGGCAGCAGCGCGATGATTTTCCGGGCGCTTTCGGCTGCGGCGGCTTGCAAACGTGCGTTAGCGACGATTTCAGCACTCTCTTCTCTGTAGTAGAACTAGAGGCCCTGGAACTCACAGGAGCCTCACCTGCAGATAGAAATCCTCGCTGGGAGGAATCAGGAGGCTGGTGGTGAAGTCTGATGTGCCTGACACTTCAACAGGAGGCTAGCTCTCTCCTAGCCCTTGGGTGATTGCTTTAGCAAGATTAATAAAAGTTCTCTCAAAGTCCTTTTCCCTCTTCTTCCAAGTCCAATGGTAACCACTGCAGGCCAATCCAAGAAACAGCACACAAGCACAAGGATAGTCACCTCCTGCAGATTCCTTCAGTTACACGGACAGAGGTTCGTCTTGATGTCCAGGAGCAATACTAATTGTAGGGGTTTCAGCACAGGTATTTATACCCCAAAAGTCTTTGTTCTCAAAAGCTATGTCACTGAGCCCAGCCAGAACCAGTTCTGCACAGTCCTGGAGCACTTTGTTTACCAGGCTGCATCCTTCCTTTCAGAAAGAGGGGTCTGCTATCAGACGCACAGTAGGAGGTGGAGCCAGCATTCACCTTGCCAGGCACAGCCCTATTCAGGTCAAGGAGCTACCCCTCCCCATACCCCAAATGCAGATCTCTCTATTCAACCCAGGTCTGACTGAGCCTGCCCTGTCCCTCAAACACCAGACAGCCAATACACATAACAGCAAAGCACACTGGAAGGCTTAGGCAAGAAAATACCTACTTTCTAAAAGTGGTATTTTCAAACACAGAATATAAAAATAAACTTTACTAAAAGATGTATTTTAATATTCTGAGCTCAGGCATACTAAATTCGTTTTTCTACCATGTTCCTGCAGATCTCTCTATTCAACCCAGGTCTGACTCAGCCTGCCCTGTCCCTCCAAAACCAGACAGCCAATACACATAACAGCAGAGCACACTGGAAGGCTTAGGCAAGAAAATACCTACTTTCTAAAAGTGGTATTTTCAAACACAGAATATAAAAATAAACTTTACTAAAAGATGTAATTTAATATTCTGAGCTCAGGCATACTAAATTCGTTTTTCTACCATGTTCCTGGGGTCAGTTAGGACTATAGGATGTAATAGCCACACTGCCCATCCTGGCCTATGGGGAACAGGTAGCCTTACAGTAGTGAAAAACGAAATTGGGTGTAATTCACTACCAGGACATGCTATACACACCAAGGCATGTCCTACCTTACACATACAAAGCACCCTACCATAGGGGTGACTTACATGATGCCAAGGGAAGGTTCAGGGGCTGGGAAGTGGGTGCACTTCACAGCCAAGATGGCAGTTCTGGACTGCACACAGACTCTGCAGTGGCAGATCTGAGAAACACTTTACAAGCTGCTTCTGTGGGTGGCGCAAACCAGCGCTACAGGCCCACCAGCAGCATTCAGTTTACCAGCCCTGGGCACCCACAGGCCACGCTACTAGGAACTAACAGGTAAACCAAATAAGCCAATCAGGGATATACCAATTCACATGTCATATTTACACAGGGAGTCTAGAAAAAGGATTTATGCTGTTCCTCTGAAGTGAGAGTCAGGTAAAGGAAATATAGACCAACCTGACCAGAGTGGTTCAAATTTGGGAATCGATTTCATTGGATTATAATGCCCTCACACACCCTGTCGGGTGTCCTACGCTTACTCTCTGAATTCCAGCCCACCAACAACATTGATCTCCTCATCACTCTAGATGTGGAGGCGCTCTATACAAACATTCCGCAAAGAGCAACCCTAGATGTGATAGAGGAGGCACTAAGTGCGGCATTTTGGGACTCCCCCACACCACCCAGTTTCGTCCTTGAATGCGCCACTTTGGCCTTGACCGAAAACTTTTTTGAGTTTAAAGGACAGTTATACCACCAGACGCAAGGTACTTCCATGGGGAGTACCTTCGCTCCAAGCGTAGCTTGTCTGTATATGGCGGCTTTTGAGGGGGGTCTCATCTTCCATGAATCCAATCCATACCGGCAACATATACGCCTATGGAAGAGATTTATAGACGAAATACTTGTCTTCTGGGCAGGTGATTTTACATTATGTGAAGAATTTTGTACTTGGATGAACACACTCAATCCGTACCTCAGATTCACCAGCACCATTTCCCAGAACCAAATACCATTCCTAGATCTCATGATCAAACTTGAACAGGGGAGCCTGACAACCACTATGTACAGAAAAACAACAGATCGCAACAGTCTGTTAGTCTTCAGCAGTCATCACCCTCGCGCCCTAAAAGAAAACCTCCCCTTTGGGCAATTTCTAAGGGTGAGAAGAAATTGCAGTAACATTGAAGATTACAGAACTGAGTCAGAAATACTAGCAACAAAACTGGCATCACGGCATTACCCCCCACGTAGTATTGCCCTTAGCAGAAAGAGAGCAAAGAATAATAATCGCGAAGCGCTTTTAGAACAGAGAGAAAAAACCCCCAATGACACACTCACTTGTGTCACCACTTTCACACCTGCATCCAACACACTTAGTAAAGTGATCAGGAAGCACTGGGGCATAATTAATACTGGTGCCATGACATTGGACTTACCACGATTTGCCTTCAAGTGCTCTCGCAATTTGAAAGACATGCTAATCCACACCAGACCTAAGACGGAGACACCAGTGGTCCAAAGAACCCTATGGGATTTACCACCTGTCAAGGGCCATTATCCCTGTGGGTCCTGTGCGGCATGTGCCTTCACCTCAATACACAAGACCATTACTTTCACCAATGCGTTCACTTGGGAGTTGCGGGCACACACTAACTGCAATACATCAAACTGTATATATTTGATCACCTGTCCCTGCAATCTACAATATGTAGGGATGACCACCCGCCCTATTAAGACACGCATTTCGGAACACCGGAGCAACATACGTTGTCAGAAAACCAACACGAAGATGTGCTCCCATTTTCTTGAACTGCGCCACATGCCTGACTCATTAAGATGGGTGATCCTAGAGACATTCACTAGGATCACCAAAAATTCGCTTTTTCTAAAGGAACAGCGATGGATATACCGATTATCCTCACACATCCAAGGATTAAATGATGAAATACCTTGGAGTATGTTGAGGGTATGACTCGCCATCGCAAAGATCCAGTTCTGAATTCACTTATGGGATATGTGACATCATCACACACTGAGCTCCAGATTGAGAATAATTGTTTCTAGTTGGCTGTCAGGTCCAGACCTCTAGAATAGTAAAGGAGTGCGATTGGGCATAACTGGGCTGGTATGCATATATAGAAAAGAACTGCTATTGGGCATAACCTGGTTGGCATGCACTTGTGATTGTAAGTGCTCCTCGTGATAACATTCGCGATATCAACATCGCAACTAGGTGGCTACCATCAATACTACCGCGTGATGCACATTGGTTGTGATCTCTATGCATCCAACTCGTGATACACACTAGTCGTGATGCACACTAGTTGTGATCTCTATACACATGACTAATTTTAAGTTCTATTGACAATATTTTACATATACAGAGTTGATAAAAATGATGATCCAAACTCTTTTAGGTATTGCTGCATCAAATACATCGCTCCAAAATAGCCGCCATAACTAAGCATCATCGCTACAACTACTTCCAGCATAATTGGCGGGAGAACGATATGTATGCACACGAGCGAGTCTACCACATGAAGCACATGAAGCACCGAGCGGGTCCAATACGTCTTAGACGCACACCATGGGCAATAATTTACACACACTAAGGTGGTTATTCCAAGACCCAAAATCTCCTTTATGTACAATGAACATCGTTCCAATATGGCCGCCAATCCGAGGCCTTGAAAAAACGACATCCAACATGGCCACCAACAAAATAAGCACTACACGCACTAGTCCTCCAATATACACCCCGCCTCCCGGAAGCACCAAGCGGACATACAGATGCTTTAGACTTGCTTTACTCCACCACCCGGGACCCGGTAGAAGTGGGTCGGTCGCAAAGATACGTGCTACATGCACACAAGTGAGTACGGTGTGAATGGTATACTTGACGATACTCTGATTGATCGAATGTTTAGCCCCCATGCCTTTAGCGCTTTTTGTTTAGACGGAGCATGATACATTTTGTTTAGACGGAGCATGATACATTTCTCTCGACTAATTGCCAAACACGCTACCGCTCCATAAATATGCCTACTCGATCGAACACCATTTTACAAGCACTATGTACTCGATGCCACATTGATTTGTAAGCTACGCTTACCTGGCCACACGGTTAAACCCCGTTCTTAGTCAATCCAGCCAGCTTGTTATATCTTCTGAATAATGTTAAGTCAATCTTACAAGACTTTTGCAACAGCGGTTACTTGACCTCATAGAAAACCACAACATACATTTAACCCACGTGTGACTCAGAATTGAATTATGAACTTGAGTAAGTGTCGATGTATGTCACAGTTCTATTGACTTGACATGGTATGGGAGTAGGAGTCAAACACCCTGTATTGGGTTCTGATGCCTAATGCTGTTAATACTATCTTCCCTCATTTTCTTCCCACTTCTGAACCTAGTCTCCTCGTGTTTCAACCTACCGGGTACTGTGAAGCCTGGTTAGTCCACAGTTGTGGGTGAGTCCTTATGCTCTCTCAGCTATAACATTATTGTGTGCCACAAGGGCTGAAGTTCACGTTAGCTCACCTTGTGCACTCACCATGTGGCACCCTGTTTTTAATTGTTTTTATTTGGTTCATGCTCACCACGTAATTCCGAGAGTCAGTTTTGCACAGGAAAAAGAGAAAATGCACAGACCCATGACCGTAATATACTTACCTATGTGATGTGTTCTCTCTCCACAGGTAGTTCCAGTACTACCAGGTATATGACTAGTTAGTCGCATGGTTGATGTGAGTGTGCAGCCACAACACCATTTTAGGTTTTGAGTTGTAGATAGTATATCCCCTTGTTTGGTCCTGACGAATCGCCCGCAGATTATTCAATTGGCGAGAAACATGTTGACTCTATCACATATAAGAGCGCCATAACCTGAGACATAACCTCAGCCTACCGCCTTATATCTTTTGTTTTTACTTAGGGTAGGAGACCCCTTGATTAAAGTTGTTGTCATAGGTACTCCCAACCCTATTTTAGAATCACTCGTAACACACTTGAAACACACATTCATCTACACACACTAGACCCCTCACCCCCACTTCACCAAACGGCTGTTGGAAAAAGATCTCCGCTAAAGTGCCCCTACTATAGGGAGCCCGTAGGGTATTGCACCGCCGACCCGAGGAGGAGCAGCCCGATGATGAAGCATGACACCCAACAGGGTGTGTGAGGGCATTATAATCCAATGAAATGGATTCCCAACTTTAAACCACTCTGGTCAGGTTGGTCTATATTTCCTTTACCTGACTCTCACTTCAGAGGAACAGCATAAATCCTTTTTCTAGACTTCCTGTAGGGCATATATGCTGGACCTGCCTAAAAGCCCTTTGTCCCCACTTTGATTACTACTCATATTTACACAGGGAGCATCCGCGCTGTGGCACTGAAGGGCAGTGGCACAGCGCCCAGAGCATCTAACACCAGCAAAACAGAGGAGACAACAGCGAAAAATGGAAGGGAGACCCACGCCAATGGTGCCAGGTCTAACAATCAGTAAAAATGTCACTCTTTCGGGTCTTTTAATTTACAGACCTCCTGAACCCTCAAAAGCCTTTAGATTAGCTTTTACTAATCATGCGGCTATATTAGCACTTAAGTCTGCTACTTTTACCATCTTTGGTGACCTAAACCTCCATTTTGATCAATCCAGTGATGCGGGGGCTCTTGAGCTATTGGCTGATTTGGCACTGGAATTGAGCCAGCTAGTGGCTGGCTCTACACACCAGGCAGGTCACCTGTTTGATCCAGTTTTCTCAAATCTCCAAAACCTTCTGGTGGCCTCCCCAAGACCTATGGCTTGGACTGACCACTATCTGATTTCGATGTCTCTTTTGCTGAGTGGTCATAAACCTACGACTGTGAATACTTGTACTACCAAAAGACCTTGGCATAAACTTAATCTGGTTGAATTTTGTAGTTATATCTCAGCCAATCTTCGTCAGCTACATCCCAACGTTGACCGTGCTGAAGCATAGTCGAAAGCCTGGCTTACTGATGCCTTAGACAAGTTTATACCAGCCCTCTGCTCCTTGTTTAGTAAAATTTGGATTGCAAAAAAAAAGTGTTGTAAGGTGCTTGAGAGGATCTGGAGAAAGTCCCACTACACAGGGGTTAAGGCACTCTCTATGAGTGTCCTTAAAGCCTATCACAAGTTAAGAAGAAAAACAAGAGCAATGTTTTATTCCCGACAAGATTCTCAATAGCAAGAACCCAGCCAAATACATTTTAACATTTTTAACAGTCTAACTACATCAGTCTTGCCTAAGCCTGTGGAGCTATTGAATGCTCACTGCAACAGAATTGCAGGTTTTTTGTTATTGATAAGGTCAATACTATGTATGATGAGCTCCAGCTTCTGCTACATCTGCTTCGTCGGCTGTCCGGTTGACGACGAAGCAGTGCCACTGCGTCCGGTCCTTGAAGAATTGCCGCCATTGGACATCTCATCCTTCGCCGCCCTATGTGAGTCTGTTAAATATGGCTCTCCTGCTGATCCCCTCAAATCTGACACCATTTTAAAATTGCAAGAGGTTGTTCTTCCTTGTCTTTTAGTGATTGCCAATCTCTCCTTGTTCTCGGCCATTGTCCCCCAAACCTGAAATCAGGCCAAGGTGATTCCTCTATTGAAAAAGCCCTCTCTTGATTCCTCCTGCCCAAGCAATTACTGCCCTATTTCTATTTTTCCCTTTCTATCTAAGGTGGTAGAAACGTATGTCTGACGGAGTTCTTAGAAAGTCATCACACCTCGGAGATTTCCCAAAATGGGTTCAGATCCCACCACAACTCTGAATCAGCACTTTTTGCAGTGACTGAGTCATTACGTAGCGTTGTGAATGATGGCGGCTCTGTGGCCCTTATTTGTTTGGACAGAGTGTCGCTTTCGACACCATTTCTCATAAGGTGCTGCTGCAACGTCTCTACCATGCTGGGATTCAGGGTGCCCTGGCCTGGTTCACCTCTTACCTTGGTGACCATTCTTTCCAGGTCATCCCTCCTCCTTTTTCTTCTTCTCCCAGAACCCTGCAGCATGGGGTCCCTCAGGGCTATGCGCAGAGCCCCACTCTATTTAATATATATGTTAGACCTCTGGCAGAACTCGGGGTATCCATTGTCTCGTGTGCTGATGATACTCAGCTGATCTTTTCCCTTTTGGCTGATTCCTCAAAGACATTTTCAATTTTCAGAGCTGTATGCTATCAGTAGCTGGATCGATGGCAGACAAGTGTCTGAACCTGAATTCCAACAAAACAAAGATTTAACTTTTCTGCAAACATACCAAGCATGGGGAGACTCTTGGTGGCCGGTTAGCTGGGGGCCCCCTCCCTCACCGAAAACATCTGTGGAAAAGCCTGGGAATCTTGGTGGACAATTTCCTCAACTATGATACGCAAGTTGCCACTTTGGCGGCCACCTGTTTTGGCCTGTTGAGAAGACTGAAACCCATTATTGGCCTATTCCAACCTCATATTTGCCAATTGATTATTCAATCCCTCATCTTATCACGTTTGGACTAGTGCAATATCTTGTATCTCGGCACCAAGAAATTCACTCGATCCAATATGTGGCAGACAGATTGTTGTTTTCTCTCCTCAAGTTTTGCCCTGCTTCGGGACTGCTTCACAAACTCCTCTGGCTCCCTATTTTTTATTTTTTTTGCAGATTTATATAGCGTGAACTCGACCCGAAGGTATTGGAGCGCTTTACATGAGCACCAGTTACGTTACACAAGGTCACATTCATTTTTTTGTAGGCACAGGGAGATTAAGTGATTTGCCCAGAATCACAGGATGTGGAGATGACCCCGAGGCTCGAACCTTGGTTTCCCACCTCCAAAGTCGGCAGTCTAGCCGTAAGACCACATCTTCTCCCCAAATTGAGTAATGCATTCAATTTAAGACTCTCATCACATCACACAAGATCATGAATACTTCTGCGCCCCCAGTCTGTTCTGTCTGATGCAGCCCAATCTCCCTAAGAGAGCATTGCGGTCTGCTCAGCAAAAACTGGCAATAACTCCGCGGTTCCATGGGAAAAATGCTGGTGGACGCTCTTTTTGAGTACCAGCCTCTGCCCTCTGGAACAATATGGCTCTTGAGCTCAGGATTAATCAGAACTATTTGGACTTTAGGAAAAACCTGGCTCTTTACCTATTAGAAATCTGTTTTTTTTTCTACTCTTCCTCAGGTTTGGTTTATTGGGTCAGGCGAGCAGCCCTGGGAAGCCCCTTTGCTGGGGCAGCCATGCGCTTTATAAATCCTATTAACATTAACTAGTAAAATACTTTTGTGAATAGGAAGCAATTGTTAACCAAAAAATATTCATTCATGCAGGGTGGCTTTGCGTCGCCTCATAGATATGATTGAAAGCCCTATGCCATTGGAGCGGGTGGGCAGTCAAAATATCAAAAATAAAATTTCGATATACCATAATATCGAAGTTTAAATATCCAAGGGACAGAATATCGATGGGACAGAATATCGATGGACAGAATATCGACCCTAAGGTAAGTAATATCGAATTACTTAATATCGATGTCAATAATATCGAAGTTAGTAATATCGAAATCAAATATATCGATGTTACTAATATCGATGTTACTAATATCGATATTTGTATTATTGTTAAGTATTTTGTTATGTTTTTAATATGTATGTGTTATATGTGTTTTTGTTACGTGTTTTAATTGTTTAAAAATATATGTATACAATTTTTATATGTTAATAAATTAATTTTTTTAAGTTTTTTTTTTTTTTTTTGTACTGTAGCGGGTTGTGGGTTTATAGGGGAATAGGGTGGGAAGTAATTTAATTATACTAAATTAATTATTAATTTTTAGGAATTATAAATTAATTTTAATTATTTTTTGCGTTTAAGTTCTGTAGCGGGTTGTGGGTTTATAGGGGAATAGGGTGGGAAGTAATTTAATTGTAATTAAGTTATAATTTATTTTAATTAATTGGTATTGATAATTATATTATTGTTAATTAATTAATAATTGGTAATTAATTTTAATTAATTGGTTATTAATTTTTATTAATTGATTAATTGATTACCATGTAATTTAAATGTAATTAAGTTATAATTTATTTTAATTAATTGTTATTGATAATTATATAATTGTTAATTAATCAATAATTGGTAATTAATTTTAATTAATTGGCGATTAATTTTTATTAATTGATTAATTAATCATCATGTAATTTAAATGCAATTAATTTATAATTTATTTTAATTAATTGGTATTGATAATTATATTATTGTTAATTAATTGATAATTGGTAATCAATTATTAATTGGTAATTAATTTTTATTAATTAGTTATACATTTTTATTAATTGATTAAGTGTGTTGTGCGTTTATAGGGGAATACTTTTGGAAGTAATTGAAATCTAATTAAGTAATTATTAAATTTATTTTTGGGTATTGATAATTAATTTATTGGATATTAATTATTAATAGGTAATTTTTTTAAATTACACATTTTTGGTTCTAAAAATTAATTTATTGTTGTTTTATCATTAATTGGTAATTAAATATTATTAAATATTATTTATTGATAAATGTAATTAATATATTAAGAATTATTTATTAGTTGATAATTAATGTTTAATTATTATTATTATTGGTATAAAAAAGCATTTAATTGTTCAATATTAGTTAATTGGTAATTAAGGGGCCCATTAGGATGGTGGGCGGAAGCACCACCGCCGTGCTGGCGGATGCAAAAACCACCAGTTACCGCCCGCATGCCGCAGCCCACACTTCCGCCAAATTACGATGTGAAAAGGCAGCCAAACACCGCCGGCAAGCCAGCGATGCGGTCCGCCATCAAAGTGCGCCCGCTCACGTAGCGGCGCAGCCCAATGGAGACACACCGCCAGACGAAATCACGTACCGCCCGGCGTACAAATTACGATGCCGCAAACAAACAGCTCCCACGGCTAAGAGACACCGCACGTGAAAGTGAGGCGGAAACCCGAACGCCGAGCACAGACACCGAAGAGGCGACCCCCCGAGCATGAATCCAGCACTGCAGGCCCTCCCCATGCTATACCTGATGCACCACCAAGGAGGCAACGTACCGCGGAGACGCAGGTAGGCACACACACAACAAGGGCACGCAAACAGCGCACACAGTGCAAGTGCGGTAAAAGGAGGACATGGCACCCCCCAACACCCCTGCGTGGACAAGACACATCCACCACTGCACCCACAAATGTAACACAGGGCAAATTGCAACATCTCGCAACTATCATGGGCACACCACCTGGGACCAGGAACTAACGACCCCGTCACGGCACCGCAGCACAGCGGCGATGACGCAGCCACACATGCGCACAACTCAGCGCCCAACCATAACGCCATGTATGCGTCGCACACAAACAACACAGGGACACAACCAAGCACCACACACACCAGCCACACCCAGAACGCACATGACACGTGACAGGCCTGCCACAGTCATGTCCCCAATGCCCAATTCACGGACAACACCCAACGTCACACAACCGACGCCCACATGTCAGTGAAGTCACGCAACATCAGGACACACCCCTGTGTGACAAACATGGCGAAGCACACAGCGGCGGCAACACCACCCAGCAGAACATGGGCCCCGTCGGGAAGAGGTACGCCAGTACCACACAGAAACACCCATACCACCCTGCACCCATGAACCAGACATACAAAACGGAACACCAAAGAGCCCGGGGACCGACAACAGGTGGACCCAAGAATGACACCCACACACAAGGCCGAACGCATAGCGGAAACACAGCCTGCCGCCCACACATGGGAGAGCAGACAGCACTGAATGACCTTCCATTCCAACTCCGAAACCACAACCCGACTAAACAAGCCGGAGAATACAGCCATTGTCCCAAAAAAAGACCAACACAGGCATGCAGAGGAAACCGACAACAGGGCAGATAGCGCATATCACCTAAGAACATACCGAACGTACAACTATGCCAGACAGGTCAAGCTGTACAAACACAACCTGATACAGATGTTGGGATGCGAACCCCTTTCCCTGCTGAACGTAAGTTACCGACTGACTTACCGCATCGCATTGTTCAGCTGCGTCATACCCGTCTTCTACTGTCGGAGGTGTCCCTTCCACCATCCTGTGGAGTTGTGCCTCTCCAACCCGGCATGTCCAAGGGCGGACCTGCTACCACTATTCCACCCTCTGGACGCACATGACAGGGTCTGTTCAGCCTATGGGGGCATGGCGTATGTGGCGATCATCGGACCCACACTGCAATGGGACCACTGTGCCTCCACACGACGGATCATGGATCACAGCTACATCGAATGTCACCCAGCATGCCCCATCATGCTCCTACAAGGGACAACTTACGAACAACACCGTGACAGCCACCATCCGCTACATTGGCTGGCAAACATGTATACCACCAATGAAATGGAAGCCCTGCAGGAAGCCATCGCATACCTGTCAACCTGTCAATTCGTAGGACCCCGATGCAATCCCTCAAGTGAGCCATGATGTCCGACACTGTACCCATGCTTAGCTTCCGCACGGACTGGCCAGTAACCACTACAACAGCCATACCAAACGACCTGCAACTGATACCACACCATCAACGACACTGCCATGACATCGGATGTGTCCGGGACATGCACTCTGTTCCCCATCACATCCAGGAACTCTGCATGTATCGGGGAGGCAGTGGCATGGGATATGTGTATCGCACCCACATGGACAGAACTGCACGTACAACTATGCCATGACATGGATCCTGCGCCCATGGACATATGCACCGCACAGTGGACAGGAATCGCCCGGCTGGAGTATGTGAGAGCTGCACCCCTTCTCCCTCTCCCCGGAAATCCCGTAACAGGACCTTTGCATGGACGACAAGTGCATACAACAACAACACGACCCCAGTGACTGTGACATGTCCAGTAGCCACCATATGGCAACAACAAGTGGGACGCCGTTGCATGCACGTAAGCCCATGCCCTGATGTCAACTCACACGCACGCGTGCATGAGTAACAACAGCAGCACACCTGTCACATGGAACTGAGATGGACTGTGCCCATGATGCCAAGCGGTCTGGTAGGCTAAATGTATACCGTCTGTGTCAAAGTCTGCAGCACCGCAGCTATTTGCAAATGAACATTAGCACAGCAACGGCCAAGCAGATGTAACTCTGAAGCCCACATCCCACATGCAACAGCTAATCACATGTACCCCTACACCCTTAGCTATGTGTAATCATGCTCAGTATATCCTCCACATGCATTCCGCTGCCAGTAGTGTCCACTATACTGCATCACAGAGGACATAAGTCACAATACATGGTTTGAAGAAAAAAACTGTCTCTGCTGATTCCTTTCACAAGTACGAATGTGAGATGATGAGAGTGTGTGATGTACACGGCAGTCGTGACATGACTATGTAGTCCACTGTCATTGGATGTCAACGCAAATGAGTAGCACAACTGTGGAAGACACACATGTGTCGTGTGAAGCGGGAGTGACGCTTCGCTCAGGTGGGTGGGTGTGACGGGTAGATGCGCACATGCAAAGTTGAAACACGCTGTGTCGGGAGGGGTCCGGAACTGCACATTACCGCTTCCCTGGGCAATGTTAAAGGCCACCTGTCGGGGGGGATGTGAACACGTGTGTGCACAGCAGCCGGGCACACGAACAATGCGGTATCAGGCGTACACGTCAGCCCACCCTCTGTGGACAAGCTGGATCCTGTTGTGCGCCCGCCAGGCCCTTGACAAGGCACACACAGCCCCTGCCGACCAGGTGTATCCCCAACATTGTCAACTTGCACAGGCAATCCAGGGCACGGGATGGCAGTGGAGCATGGTGGGGGAGAGGACTCGGCGCACTCCTCCGGGACACATCACGCAGGCAAAACATCCTCAATGTGTAGCATGGCTCAAGTCATATGGAAGTATTGGGGGACGCACACGTCACGAGCAGGAGTGACGTCACGGAAGGTGGCTCGCACCATCCCACCCATTGCCTACATCTCCACACACGTCACATGCCGTTGCAACAGAGAAGCCAGCGCGTGCGCAAGCACCTCCGAGCCCGCCCCAGTGAGGCAAAAGAGTGAATGTGTGGGTCCATCAGCCCCAGATGGACGCGGCATGGGCCGCTAGGGCAGCTACAGCCTCTGTGTGTCGCAGGTGGTGTATCCGGACTGCGGAGACTGCTATGCATTGTCTATGTTGCCCGGGTCTCGAGTCGGGGCACCACGCAGGTGGACGGCGTCCCGCCACACATCATGCCGTGAGACAGACCACTCGTTCAACTGGACCCACACATACACTCCTTGGCCTCTCCGGGGCGAGCTTGGGGCTGCATCTGCATGCGCTAGCCCCACAGGTGCAAATGCATATTGGGGGGAGCGAGGGGAGGCCATGAGGACAGGGACAAAGACGACTGTAGTACTGTCAGTGAGTTCAAGGAATGACCCTGATGTGGACAGGAAAAGACGTGCCCCGTGCGTATTGCAACTAGTCGCTAATCCGATCACCCTCCCATGTCCTGCATGTAAGCCCGCACCTAGCCCCGCCCACCCGCCACACTGAAATTAGCACCAGCACAACATCATTCACATTCGAAGCACTGACTGGGGGTGACAACCATTGGACACACTTGTTGAGGCCACCCACGCGTACATGTGGGCCCTCCATGATCCATGTCACCTGCGGCAAAGTGATGACATGCGCAATGACGGAAGTGAGGAGAGCTGTCCGCCCCACGCACAGATGGTGCATCAGCTCCACAGACCCAGCAGCGAGTGCAGCAGGGGTCACATGTGCAGGGGCAGCTGTGCCTGGTGTGAAGGCACATTCAAATTGACAGCACATCGACCAATGTGTAGTCTGCCCACATCTACAGTCCATTATCATGCGGACATAGAAAATGAACATAGGGCAACACATCTGTGTGGGTGCACCCACTGTGACCAACACTGCGCAATCATCGACGTACTCGCCCTGTGCATGGCCCACCACGCAACGGAGGTCACATTCAGTGCCACCATCCCACACACACATCCCTATCACGAGACATGGTGTGTCCAATAGTCAGTACTGAGTTAGCGCCCATCTGGAGGGTCCAGAACAGGAGACACATGCAACCCACTAGGCAGTCGGTGCTGTCACCTACTGGCATTGTGCAGTAAATGTGCAGGCCAGGCCTGCTGGGACTGAGAGGGGCAGCATGGTCCAGCCTGACATTCACACGAGCAACAAGTGCACTGAGACCTGCATTGGCAATTGCAGACGTTGGCCTGCACCCAGCTGGCCCGGGACGCCTACCTCCATAGTGGAACACGCAGGGTGCAACCGCGAGGGTCATCGGAGTTGGCCGTAATGGCCTGGCCCATGTTGGTGACAGTCCGCTGATGCCATGTGCACCACACAGTATGATGTGCGCACTGCATCTGCAGGTGTGGCCATGATGTGCGTGTGGGTGCAGGTGCACAATGGACGGGGCCACAACATGCCGTGTGCATAGGCAGGGACGGCCAGTGGCCGGCCCCCACATGTCTGTTAGCATGTCATCATCTGCACATTGGCATGGGTGCATGGTATACGCATATGCACACGCATGTCATCTCTCACTATGTACATCTGCCACTTGGCACGTGCAAGGTTACGTGTCACATGTGATGTGTATTTGCAAGCACACAGCCGTGTTGGCATGGGGCTGTCAATGTGTACACCTGACAATGCTTCTGGAGGTGTGATCCGTACAGTGCTGCACATAGGGTGCAGTGGTGACACCAATGACTGTCTCATATCCCCTCGTGCCACAGGTCCCACTTGTCTTGGCCGCTCAGCCTGTGCCCACATCGTCGTTGGTGTGTGCCATACTCATCCAGCCTTGGAAGCAGTGTGATGCACAGCAGCCAGTCATGTTGCCGTGGTGTTGCCGCTTGACGAATATGCAGTCAGTCCCTATCAGCACGCCTCACAGGTCATTGAGGCCTGGATCCCCATGTGCATGCACATAGCAATGGTTTGTGTCACTGCCCATTGCTATGGGTGGGAGACCTGTGTAAGTGTATTGTGTCTGTGCTGTCCCTGCATGACAGCTGTTCTGTGACTCTAGTTCTTGCTCTGTCATATCAGTTATGTGTATGTGCAAATGCCATGTGGCGTGTTGCTTTGACATGTGTCCACTTCCATCTTTCCTAGGCGGAGACCAAACATTTACCGCCCTTACCAATTGTTGGCGGACATGGAGGATTCTGAGGTCACCCAGAAATTTCGCCTGGACCGACCAACCCTGCACCGACTGTGTGCCATGTTGGAACCCCACCTCCATCCTCGCAGGGTGTATCCGACAGCATTAACCCCCACGGCTAAGGTGATGGCTGCACTGCATTTTTTCGCCACTGGGTCATTCCAGCACACAGTGGGCAGTGGAGGTGGGATGTCCCAGCCCATGTTCAGCATAGTGCTGAGGGATGTACTGGCAGCCATGATGCTGTACAGGAACAGGTACATCAGATTCCCCAGGGCACGTGAGTTGGCGGCAGTGAAGAGTGCATTCTATGCCCTTGGACGGATCCCACACGTCATTGGTGCCATAGACTGCACCCATGTTGGCCTTGTCCCACCACAGGCCACTGAGCAGCTCTTCCGCAACCGGAAGCACACGCACTCCCTGAATGTGCAAGTGGTGTGCCTTGCGGACATGGTCATTTCCCACGTGTGTGCAAAGTTCCCAGGCTCGGCCCATGACGCGCACATCATGCGCAACAGCATATTACCACGACTGATGACCAATCTGCAACAGGACCGTGGCTGGATTGTCGGTGAGTATGTGGAGTTGTGTAGCGTGCTGGCTTAAGGATGCTGTCTACTGTTCTGTTTGAATTGCAACGGTTCTATGTGTCCCTCACGCCCAGGTGACTCGGCTTACCCGAATGGGCCTTGGCTGCTCAGTCCATTGCGACATCCTCGGAGCCCAGCAGATGACCGCTACAATGAGGCACATGGGAGGACCAGACGTGTGGTCGAGCGTACCTTTGGCCTCCTCAAGTCCAGGTTCAGATGCCTGGACCGCACCGGGGGTGCGCTGGCGTACTCCCCACAGAAGGTGTGCCAGATAGTGGTGGCGTGCTGCATGCTGCACAATCTGGCCATTCGAAAGCAGATCCCCCTAATTGTGGATGACGGGGATCAACCAGGGCCCCAGCCTGCACACCAGGACAGCTCCAGTGAAGAGGACAGTAGAGAGGATGAAGCTGTGAATGTGCGTCAGCAGCTCATCGCCCGCTACTTCACTTGACGGTGAGTGACCATGTACGACGGCTGATGTAGCTGTAGTTGTGCAGGTGTATGTGTGCTCTGTTACTGGGGCCTTTTGTTCACTGAGTGCTGTGTGTCAATGGTCCATGTCCAGGTTGGTATGCCACTGTCAGTGGCTGTAGCATTGTGCCCTGTTGCTCTCTGAGATGTGTGTGCATTGCTTGTAGTTGGTGACAAGTACTGTGTGATGAGTGTGTGACACACTCATTGAATGTACTCTTGTTCTGTTTTTCACCCCTAGGTCCCTGCAGCCTCTCCTGTCCCATCGACATGCCACACAGCAGATGCTATTCTGCTCATGGTGGCGATTGCACATCGTGGAATAAACCCAGGACACATTAAGCCGATTGTGATCAAGGTGTATTTATTAACAGCGGTGACATGTGATTGTGTGCAAGGTGATGACAAATGTGGTGCAAGCTGTGACAATGAGTTGACGGTCATGGCTGCGTGATGGTCAAGGTGTACCCATGGAGTTCTATGTCCACAGTCCAACAGACACATGCCATTCACATGGCAGTGTGGGGTAGGATCGTATTACAAGTCAATGCAGTAGGTGGTCAAGGTGGCTGGCTGACTCACTGGCGTTTGGTGCGGGCGAAGTCCTCTCTGGACACCTGTTTCCTCTTCGGACGGCCCCTTCCACGTTTGGTAGGGGGGTGTTGATGTTCCGCTGGTGGTGGTTGAGGAGTGCTCACTCGCTGTGGACGCAGGGGAACGCGATGCTGCACGAACCTGCGCCACAGCAGGTGGTGGCGGAGGTGGTGTTGCTGGCCTTGCTTGTGCCCTCCCCCCACCACCAGCTGGCCCATGAGGTCCGCGATTTGGGCCATGTGGGCGTCCATGGACCTCAACACCGCAAGGACCTCCCGCGTGTCGCTTGCCGACCTGGCCCATTCGCCTTGGGCCTCTTCATAGGCCCCAAGGACTCTGTCGATTGGCGGCAGGGCTTGGCTCCCAGGCACAGTTGGCGTTGGCCTGGCCCTGTTCCTCCTACCAGTACTGCTGCCACCGACCTGCCCACTAGCCACATTGCTCACCACGGTCCTCGCTGTGGCTCCCAGGGTGGACCCAGTCGGCCGGACCACCACTTGCGCTGGGGCTGGGGCCAGTGATGACGTGGTGGTGGTCGCGGCGGTGGTGGTGGTTGCGGCAGTGGGAGTGGCCGCAACGACCGTGGGAGTGGCCGCCACAACAGTGGTAGTGGCCACTACGACAGTGGCAGCAGGGGGCTGTGAGTGGTCATCAGCCCTGGATGATGGGTTGGTGGGTGGGAGGGTGCCTGGGGTGCGGTAGGGCCCTGCCACACCAGATGGGCCTGCTGGGTGGTCCGTGTCCGAATAGGAGGACAGATCCTCCACATCCGTGAGTCCTTGTTGGGGGCTTGCAGGCTGGCTGTGCTGGCTGCTGTCTCCATCTCCAGCATCCAGCAGTTCGTCACCTGTGGGGGGAATGAGATATGTTATTGTGTTGCACATGACAAAGTATGTATAGGTTGTCTGACATCCACAGTTCGTGCACAGTCGTGCACAGGTTTCCCGGAGCCGTGTGTGTGGCTGTGCTATTTGTGGTTGTGTGGGCATGCCAATGGGACTGTGTGCTGTGGACATGTGGCATGGGACGGATTGGCAATGCCGATGGGTGTGTTGCTGTGCTCCTGCTTTTTGTGGCTCTGGTGTATGCGGACTCCAGACCCATCGTGGAGGTTGGTTTGTACTATGCTCTTGGGGTTCAAATGTAACGCTTAGAAACGCAGATGGCATAATGGGGGTCAGCCCCCTGAAACGCATTTGAGATGAACTATGCTTTGGGGGTTCATATGGAACGCTTAGAAACGCAGATGACATAATGGGGGTCAGCCCCCTGAAACGCATTTGAGATGAACTATGCTTTGGGGGTTCATATGGAACGCTTAGAAACGCAGATGGCATAATGGGGGTCAGCCCCTGAAACGCATTTGAGATGAACTATGCTTTGGGGGTACATACTGTGAGCCATGGGTGCAGAACGTGACATGTGTTGTGGCAACATGACAGTGCATGGTCTGAGGTGTGTGTATGTCTGACATACCCTGCATATTTGCTGTCTGTTGTGATTTCTGGCCATGTAATTGGACGCATTGTTATGAGTGAGTGATGGTTGTGTGCCACACGACGTATTGCAGATGGTCCAATTCCTTGGTGTGCGTGCTGCCCTGTGCCATGTGCATCAATGCAGTGCTCGGGGGGTGTGGCCCATGTTATGTGTGTTGTTGCTCACAGTGTGACGTGCGCTTCATTCACTTCTGGCACATGATTTGTCATGGGCATGTTTCTTTGCGTGACTACTGTATGTGGACCAGCTGTTCGGATGACATACCTTTCATGTGACTGGGGCTGACGGATGAGATGGATGGTATGTTGTATGTGCATTGTGTGTCTGTGTGTTTGATGGGTCCAGTGGTGTTCGTGTGCATTTATGTTGTTCCACGCTGTTGCGTCTAGTGTGGTATGTCTTACATGGGCGTAGTTGTGGGATGTGTGGTTGACAGGCAGTAGGGGCTACATGGACAGGACTTCGATGGTGTTGCAGTTGTGTGTGATGGGTTGCACTGTGCCTGCCGTGTGGTTCTGTAATCAGTGTGACTTGTGCATGCAGACGTGGCTCCTTGGGTGTTGCTGTGTCTGTGATGGGTCATGTGGGGTGTGACTCTGTGGTTCATGTCCGTGTGCACATTGTTCACATGGTTGTGACAGGGAGCAGTGCTGCGTGTTCCTCTGCTACTTGACATGTCCCATGTGTTAGTCATAATTCAGTCCTCATGCCTCCAGTCACCCCGCCCTGTCCAGTTTCCCACCTGCAGGTTGTTTTTGAGCGTGCACTGGACTGGATGCAACATGGTTATGGGCGGGGGGTGCTCCATGTTGCAGGTCTGTGGGGGTGGGGGCGGTGTTATGGGTCGTGGTGATGGCTGGACGCCCACTGACACCGTTTGTCCTGGGGCGGGATGTCTACCTGTCGGCTGCCGGTGTGCACTGCAGTGGCTGCTACGTGGGTGTGGGCTGTGCTCCTCCTTGCTGTGCTGTGGGACTAGGGGCCTGATGTGTGTTGTACTTCAGCTGTCCCCCCTCCCACCCACTGCACTTTGTGTTGCTGCAACTTACCTGTTACTTGTCGGTTAGTGCAGCTACGGCTGCCACATGGGTGTGGGGGGTGCTCCGCCTTGCTGTGCTGTAGGACTAGGGGCCTGGTGGGTGTTGTACTTCAGCTGTCCCCCTCCCACCCACTGCCTTTGTGTTGCGGCTACTTAACTGTTACTTGTCGGTTGGTGCAGCTACGGCTGCCACATGGGTGTGGGGGTGCTCGTTGTGGCGCTTCTGGAGTACTAGGGGACCTGTTGGTAGTTACGTGGCTGGCTGTGTGTACACATGCCCCCATGGTTTTGTTAGTTGATATGTTTGGGCTGTGTGTGTGGTGGTGCCTGTTGCATGTGTGAGTGATGTGTTGTGTATTGTGTACTGGACATGGGGGTGTTTGTCCCTCGGAGCTATGGCATGGTGGTAGTGCATGTGAGTACATAGCGGTGTGCTGGCATACATTTGTTTGTACTTACCAGCCTCCACTCCCCCTGGTAATCCGGTGAGGATCTCCGGATGGATGATGACTCGCACCTTCTCCTCCCACGCTTTGAAGGTCTTGTAATGCGCGGGATTCCCTCCGCCAGTCGTGGCAGCCAGCTCTCGATTTTTGCTCTCCTTCTTCTTGACCAGGCTTTTGATGTCGATCCACCGTTTGTTTATATCTCCTCTGTTTCTGGGTACGGTCCCGACTGCATTGACCTGGTCTACAATTCTGTTCCACATTCTGTTTCTGGTGGCTAGTGGTGTGTGCTGGACCTGGTTGCCATAGATTTGTGTGTGCACCTTGACGATCTCGTCGACCATGACCGTCAGCTCAGTGGAAGTGAACTTGGGCATTCTGTGTGATGCCATGGTGTTTGTGGTGCTGGTGCGGTGTGTGATGTGTGATGTGCAGGGGGTTTGTGGTGCCGGTGTTTGGTGGTGGTGGTGGTGGTGGGTGTGATGTGTGCGTATCTGTGGTGTGCTGCTGTCCTTGCTGTGTCACTGTGTCCTCTCCTCTCCTCTCTGCTTTGCAATGTTGCAAGGGATTGTGGTCTGTGGAGGGGCTGCTTTTGTACTTACCTGTTTGGGTGTGTCCTGATGGTCTGTTGTTTTCAGGTGTGTTGTGGCTGGTGTTCTGGGCTTTGTAGTTTATTTGTTTGTCCAGGGGTGGTGTGTTTTCGGGATGTGTACTTTGTCTGTGTATTTGTGCGTGGGTTGCTGTGTGGACTTGTTTGCCATGTTGTGTGTGTTTGTTTGAGTCCGCGGCTGTTTCTGTGCAGGGACGTGGCCGCCATGGCTTCTGCCGTGTCCATTTTCTTCAGTGTTGTTTACGCTGGCGGGCGGTGTATTTGTTGTTTTTCCGCGCTCATGTCGGTGCGATCGTAATTTCACGTGCGGTGTCTCGACCGTGAGGGCGGGCGGTTTTGTGTTGTCGTGCGTCTTTCCGTCCGTGGCGGGCGGTTTGACTCCGACTCGGGCAAGGGCGGGCGGTATTTTGTGTTTTTACCGCCGCTGGCGGTTTTCGGTTCGAGGCATCATGATTGCTGGGTCGGTATTCAGACGGTGTATGCGGGCGGATTTTTGCCGCTTTCATGGGTGGCGGATTTTTTTACGCCCGGTATCGTAATGGGCCTTTAAGTTTTAATAAGTTATATGTTTTTTGTTATTAAAAATATGTTATTGTTCAATATTTCATATTTAGTAATTAATATTGATTAATTATTATTTATTGGTATTTATTATTAATTTATTGTTAATACATTTTCTATTGGTAATTATGTTTTTAATAAATATTTATTGGTATTGGTAAATAGTTTAGAGTTATTTAATAATTCATTAATTATTTAAAAAAATTAATTTATTTATAAGTATGTTATTTGTCACTTCTACGCTATCCAACACTTTCCCTACTGTTGCACTCTCTGGAGTGGGAATAGTAATTTTTACCCCTACGCTATCCAACACTTTCCCTACTGTTGCACTCCCTGGAGTGGGAATAGTAATTTCTACCCCTACGCTATCCAACACTTTCCCTACTGTTGCACTCTCTGGAGTTGGAATAGTAATTTTTACCCCTACGCTATCCAACACTTTCCCTACTGTTGCACTCCCTGGAGTGGGTATAGTAATTTTTACCCCTACGCTATCCAACACTTTCCCTACTGTTGCACTCTCTGGAGTGGGAATAGTAATTTTTACCCTTTACGCTATCCAACACTTTCCCTACTGTTGCACTCACTGGAGTTAGAATAGTAATTTTTACCCCTACGCTATCCAACACTTTCCCTACTGTTGCACTCTCTGGAGTGGGAATAGTAATTTTTACCCTTACGCTATCCAACACTTTCCCTACTGTTGCACTCACTGGAGTTAGAATAGTAATTTTTACCCCTACGCTATCCAACACTTTCCCTACTGTTACACTCGCTGGAGTGGGAATAGTAATTTTTACCCCTACGCTATCCAACATTTTTCTTAGTGTTGTTTTTTTGGGAGTTGTAATAGTAGTTTTATTCCCTACGCTATTTAATATTTTTTGTATTATTTTAGTTAATATAGTATATAATTAATTTTAAAAATATTAAAAGTAAATTTAATTTTTTTAATTTGTTATACATAATTATTTAATTTTTATTTATGTTATTGTTTTATGTGGATAGATGTATTTGTAATTTATAATATTTTTTAATAATTAAAAATTTATTACAATAATTATTCAAAATTATTATTAAGTAAGTATATATATTATATCTTATATGTATATGTTTAATTAATGTTTTATTTAATTATATATGTTACTTATTAATTTTAAATATTATCAAATATTTTTAACTATGTTTATTTTAATTATAAGTATTATTTAGTTTATTTTACATATTATTTTTAACAAAAAAAAACCGATATTTTTGATAACGATATTTTTGACATCGATATTTTTTTCTCGATATTTTTGTACTTACCATGTTGTAGATAGGATGTCGATATTATTGACATCGATATTTTTGTTGCGATATTTTTGTAGGTCGATTTTTTGACCTTCGATATTTTGTCAGTGATTCATTGGAGCGTCATAAAAAGAGAATCCCGGCGGCGCAGTCCTCTTGTAAATGAGGCCCTCATGTTTGTTTCTGGCATATATGGGTCAGAAGGTAGAAACCCATAAAGTCAAGAAAAATCAGATTACAAAGCACAGGGATGGTGTACATATTAAAAGGAGCATAAAATTACATACACCAGGAAAGAGCAGGCACAAGTAATATAGGTGAGCTTGATGTACAAACTGACTTACCTCTATGGCTCCACACAGGTAAAATCCTGAGTGTCTCACACAAATATAGAAATTCAGTGTCGCTGTGCAGAGTATTCTTGCAGACAGTCACACTGAAAATCTCATAAGAAAAAATCAGCAAAGTGATTTTGCATCTTGGAACACTGGGAGATTCATAAGAACAGCAGTACTGCTCTATCTCTATAAGGCACTTAATGTAAGACTACAGGTAGCACATGGCAAAGGGTGATGCTTGCATTGCCACCTGGATTCCTGGTACCCACCCCTCAAAAAAAAGAATGTAGTTATCCTAGTTATCCTGAAATGGAAACAAAACAGCACACTTACCAAAAGCACTATGGCGTAGATTTTCTAATGTTTCACGGATAGCAGACCAGCATGAATATTTATTGTACACTGGAACACAAGAAACCCAAGACTGACCTCAGCCTGATTGGGGTTCTTGTGTTCTGGTTCAGGGAGAATATAGTTTAGATATTCAGTAATTTTTTCCACCCTTGCTGGTCATAGTGAGTGTTGTCAGTTCACAGAGAGGATGTTCTAGGACAAATTGTGCATGTTCACAGGACAATTTTCATATTAGTGTATCTGAAGATGAAAATGACCTTCCACCATTCAACCAGACACCTACAATCTGCCTCCCTCTTTCTTGCAGACACCCCCCGGATCTTCCTAAGCAACAGCGGAGGACACTCCTTTTCACACCTGGCGGCCAAAGCATGGAATGACCTTCCTCTGCACATCAGGACCACTTCATTGCTCCAGCAGTTCAGGTAAGGACTCATTGACCTGGCTGTTTGAATGAACAGATCACCATGAAGCAGCTAGTAACTCCAGCACTGCGAGACCCTCATAGGTGATTTGCCGCACTGTACAAATCCCTTGATTGATTGATTGAAGATTCAGTTTGCACTTTTTGCCTATGGTCAGGGCCAAAGTATTGGATTATATCTAATGGCCACCCTGTGATGCTTCCCAATTCTCTTTGCTTTTTTAGTAGCCTTATGTGGTCAACTACATCAATCAATCAATCAAGTATTTGTAGAGCGCACTACTCACCCGTGAGGGTCTCAAGGCGCTGAGGGGGGGGGAGGCTGCTACTGCTCGAACAGCCAGGTCTTGAGAAGTTTCCTGAAGGTCAGCAGGTCCTGGGTCTGTCGCAGGTGGATGGGGAGGGTGTTCCATGTCTTGGTGGCGAGGTGGAAGAAGGATTTCCCGCCGGTGGTCGTTCGCTGTATGCGTGGAACGGTGGCTAGGGCGAGGTCAGCGGAGCGAAGCTGGCAGTTGGAAGTGTAGAAGGTGAGTCGTTTGTTGAGGTATGTAGGTCCGGCGTCGTGGAGTGCTTTGTGAGCGTGGGTGAGGAGCTTGAAGGTGATCCTCTTGTTGACGGGGAGCCAGTGCAGGTCTCTCAGGTGGGCAGTGATGTGGCTGTGGTGGGGGATGTCGAGGACGAGGCGTGCGAAGGCGTTCTGTATGCGTTGAAGTCTTTTCTGGAGTTTGGCTGTGGTTCCCGCGTAGAGGGCGTTGCCGTAGTCCAGTCTGCTGGTGACGAGGGCCTGGGTGACCGTCCTTCTGGTTCCGGTGGGGATCCATCTGTAGATCTTGCGAAGCATGCGGAGGGTGTTGAAGCAGGAGGAGGAGACGGCGTTGACTTGCTGGGTCATTGACAGTGATGAGTCCAGGATGAACCCCAGGTTGCGTGCGTGGTCGGTGGGTGTCGGCGCAGCTCCCAGCGAGGCCGGCCACCAGGAGTCGTCCCAGGCGGAGGGTGTGGGGCTGAGGATGAGGACCTCCATCTTGTCCGAGTTCAGTTTCAGGCGACTGTTCTTCATCCATTCGGCGATGACCTCCATTCCTTCGTGGAAGTTGGTTTTGGTGGTGGCGGGGTCCTTGGTGAGGGAGAGGATCAGCTGGGTGTCGTCGGCGTATGAGACGATGTTGAGGTCGTGCGATCGGACGATGTTGGCGAGCGGTGCCATGTAGACGTTGAAAAGGGTTGGGCTGAGGGATGATCCTTGGGGTACGCCGCAGGTGATCTTGGTGGCTTCGGACCGGAATGGAGGGAGGCGGACACTCTGGGTTCTGTCGGTGAGGAAGGAGGTGATCCAGTCCAGGGCTTTGTCGCGGATCCCTGCGTTGTGGAGGCGTCTGCGTAGGGTGTGGTGGCAGACGGTGTCGAAGGCAGCCGAGAGGTCTAGGAGGTTGAGGGCCGCGGTTTCGCCGTTGTCCAGCAGGGTCCTGATGTCGTCGGTGGCGGCGATGAGGCCGGTTTCGGTGCTGTGGTTGCTGCGGAATCCGGATTGGGACGAGTCCAGGGTGTTGTTCTCTTCGAGGAAGCGGGTCAGTTGTCTGTTGACGATCTTCTCGATGACTTTCGCTGGGAACGGGAGCAGGGAGATGGGTCGGACGTTCTTGAGGTCCTTTGGGTCTGCCTTGGGTTTCTTGAGTAGGGTGTTGATCTCGGCGTGTTTCTAGCTCTCCGGGAAGGTGGCGGTCTCGAAGACGCTGTTGAAGATCTTCCGGAGTTGGGGTGCGATGATGGAGCTTGCTTTGTTGAAGATGTGGTGAGGGCAGGGGTCTGACGGTGAGCCGGAGTGGATGGTGTTCATGGTTTTGATGGTTTCTTCGTCGTTGACGTGGTTCCAGGAGAGTAGGAGGCCGGTGTGGTTGGCGGGTGGTGGGTCTGGGGTGTCGGCGGCTGTCGGTGGGGTCTGAGTGTTGAAGCTGTCGTGGATGTCTCTGATCTTGCGGTGGAAGAAGGTGGCAAGAGAGTCGCATAGGTCTTGTGATGGCGGGATGTCGTTAGTGCTGGATCTGGCGAGTTCCTTCACGATGTTGAAGAGCTCTTTGCTGTTGTGTGCGTTGTTGTCGATACGTTCCTTGAAGGAGGTCCTTTTGGCGGTTCGAATGAGTTGGTGGTGCCTGCGGCTGGCGATCTTGAGGGCCGTGTGGTTGTCTGGTGTCTGTTCGTGGCGCCATTTCTTCTCGAGTCTTCGGCAGGTCTGTTTGGATGCCTGGAGGTCGGGGGTGAACCAGATGGCCCTTGTGTCGGTGCGTCTGTTTGAGGGTTTCTTGATCGGGGCGAGAGTGTTGGCGCAGTCGTCGATCCATTGCCTGAGGTTACGGGCGGCTGTGTCAGTGTCGGTGTGGTCGGTTGGTGGGTCTCGGGCAAGGGTGATGATTAGCTGGTCTTCGGTGACCTTCTTCCAGCTGCGATGGGGGATTCGTTGCGGGTGGTTGTGTGCGGTGTTTTTCTCGAAGGAGAAGTGGATGCATCTGTGGTCGGTCCAGTGGAGTTCGGTGGTGTGGCTGAAGCTGACGTGGTTGCTGACGGAGAAGATGGGGTCGAGCGTGTGTCCGGCAGAGTGGGTGTGTGTCGTGATGAGCTGTTTGAGTCCGAGGTTGGTGAGGTTGTCGAGCAGAGTGGTGGAGTTGCTGTCGTTGGCGTTCTCGAGGTGGAAGTTCAGGTCTCCGAGGAGGATGTAGTCTGTGGAGGCCAAGGCGTGCGAGCTGATGATGTCGGTGATGGAGTCGCTGAACTGTGGCTGGGGTCCAGGGGGTCTCTAAACGAGGGTTCCTCTGAGGGTGGTGTTGGGATCGATGTGGATCTGGAAGTGCAGGTGTTCGGCGGTGCTGAGGGTGTCTTTGGTGCTGGTCGAGATTCTGAAGGTATTCTTGTGGACGATGGCAATTCCTCCTCCCGGTCTGTTGGTGCGGTCCCTGCGGGTGATCTTGTAGCCGTCCGGGATGGCAATGGCAACGTCGGGTGCTGATGAGGGGTTCAGCCAGGTTTCCGTCAGGAAGGCGACGTCCAGGGAGGAAGAGTCGAGAAGGTCCCAGAGTTCGACGGCGTGTTTGTGGACTGAGCGGGTGTTGAGTAGTATGCATCTGAGGTGGTTGTGGCCTGCCCTGGTGGGAGGGTCAGGTCGTGCTGGTGTACGCTGGCTGGTGGTGAAGGGTCCGTGGGTGTGCTTTGGGGGTAGCCTGGAAGCAGGTAGATGAACGTCCGGCGTTGAGTGCGTGGAGGAGGTTAGCATCGTAGCGGTGTCGGGTGTCGTGGCGCTCATGGGGGCCATGGGTTCTGGCGCTGGGCGCGGTCCAGGCGTGGACGGGCGCAGATGGGCTTGCCTTTGGCGCACCAGCAGCGTGGCTGCACAGCGGCCGCCATTAAGAAGGGGAGGTGGGAGGGAGGAGCAGCTGGGAGGCGGGAGCGGGGAACAAATGGGTGAGTGAGGGGGGCAGGGCCGCAGGGGACGCAACGGCGGGAAGGGAAATTGGCAGAATGCTGAGATCAGCGGAGAATCCCAAACAAGGGGCAATAAGCCAAAAGGAGGCAAAATAAATAATACAGTTGAGCAAAAAGGAGGCAAAATAATCCATTGAGTTGAGGAGCGGCAGACAGGCGAAAGACAGACAGAAATGTGGAAAGCAGGCAAGCTGAGACAGAAGGACTGGCGCGAACTCGCGGCAGCAGCGGGGGCAGGAGCACGGGCTCTAACAGGTGGAGCTGAGCGGCGGGAGAGCGACCTGCCTGGCAACAGGGTCATGTGAGGTTAAGCAATTTCACTTCAGATTTCTAATCCTCAGGCATTGCCCCTCTGACATTCACCAGTGTTTTTTCTGTGGTCTTCTCGAGAGTCTGAACCATGGCTGATTTACTTGTAGAAGGCAAGTTTGGTCCAACTGTTGCATGGTCCCTATCCTGGATGTTTCTGTAATACAGCAGGTTGAAGATAAGTTGATCATTTGGATCTGTAACTGGTTTCTCTAGGAAAAGATAGTAATGGCCCACTGGAGCAGTTCTAAGACAATCCTCTAAGAAGATTTTATTAATAAGTTTTGTGAGGTACAGGGTAAGATTTGAGAAGAATTGATTCATAGTCCTTTCTTTTGCTCACGGACTTTGTTGCAAGTCCTGGATTCTAGACCCCATATCTGCAGGAATTGGTTTTCTAACCCCTGGGTGCAAGGACCTACTTCAGTTCACCATCACTGGGGAACAAAGTCCTGTTTACCTGCAGCCCCATATAACACACTGAGCATTCCTGCAAGGGTCGTGTTTGTGTTTTCTGGGCTACTAACAGTCCAATAAAAGATTTCAGGGACACAGTGGTAAACGATATTTCTTTGATTAGTTACACACTAGAAACAGAATATGCATTTGGACAAACACACTAGAAACAGAATATCCATTTTAATATATTTATTTTAAAATAGTTATTTTAAAATTCCTAATCTAGTGCAGCCAATATTGTATGGTAACATCGCAGAAGATAAAAAAATAGAGGCAGTTAAGCGCTTCATGAACAGTGAAAACAACAGGAAGAAATTGTATCATTATCACAATTTGTAGCCCTTACATCCTTGCTGTGTTAGCGCTAGCACATCAATAAATAATAAGCATATTTCTTGAGTTTCAGAGGTGGTGGGCATACCTGGGAAACCTAGGCTTGTTGTCTGTTTGGAACAGCTTACCAGCTATTTCGGGAGCAAAGATATTGAGGTTGTTCAGGGACAAACATTGCCCTGCCACAATTTAGTTAAGTGTGCGCCTCGGAGAAGTCTTGCCGCAATCTACTTTGGTTACAGTGGAATCTAGTGCCACTCCATGTGGATCTTCGCCCATGGTGAAATTTCTCTCAATCAATGGTCAATTCCTGGGATTTTTATAGAGTATTGACCACTGATTCCTATCTTATGATTTCAAAACCAAATGAGGATTTTAAGACACTAGATTTAACTGGATAAAACCAGTGGGATGCAAAATACGTCACCTAAGTAAAAGCCCCTAAGCATTTGTGTGATCTTCATCTCATGTTTACTTTGGTTGTCTACTGCTAAAACCTTGGGAAGTAGATATCAAGGAAACGTGACTTGTGGTGCCTGATGGTGTAGCAATTCAGGCTAAAGGGTGTTTACCTAGGAATATCTCCTTCACAAAATATGTCAAAATGCTGCATGTGAACTAAAGTTCATACAGGCTAACTAAAATGGAATATGGAGTTAAAATGGAATATGTCCTGTATGTGTTTAATAACCTCAATCTTTCTACTAAAATGAAATAAAGAAACCTAAAAGTAAATGATTAAAATAAATAAAATGATAGAATTACGAAGGGGAATGGACAGTGTGTTTATGAGCTCCCTGGAATAACTTCTAAATTAAACAATCACAGACATATTTAATTATTAGGAACGTATTTTTTGCATAAGCTTGATTATCATAAATTTGTGACACATTGTAGAAGAGAATAATACTTTAAAACTGTGTATTTGATTGAAACACTTGTTGCATGTTCAAAAACACCTATTTCCATACTGAAATGACAGGGTTTCTGCATTGGAAGACACAGGATCACAACTACTCAGATGAACACTTATAGGCCTCAAGTCTTCTGACACCCTGCATTTACCCTGCCCTCCACTTTTACTTCTATTTCTATGCATATGCCTAGTTGAAGATCTTCCAAGCTGAGCTTTATTTTATAGTTTTCTACCCCACTAGCTGAAGAACATACTTGTGTAAAAGACACAATTCAAAACACAAATCCGGCTCGAGGGAAATTCTGCATTCAATCACTGGAAGACTACATATGCCTTCCGAATCTCTATGCAACTATTGACTTTGCTCTTTGATTTTATCATGTTGTGAAATGGTATTAGTTCTTGTGTATCACTTTAGAACATTCTTTGGACTGTCTTGAGTTCTTGTAAATGGCACCATTCATTAGAATTTAAGTCCAGTGACGTAGTCAAGTGAACAAATGCCTATGGGATTACAGTCACCCATTCAAAGATAGGGAGAACAAGATGACCAAACATCTAAGAAACTAACCAAAGGTATTGCCAAAATGCTTTAATCGTCATGGTCATGGCATACCAAGGCTGGAAGTCAATGCATCTTCACCAGAGGTGACATAGTCAAATAGAGGTCCGCATTGGAGGCATTAAATTTAGAGTTTTATTCAGCATTAGGATCAGTCATGATCGAAGGAGTAGGGCATATTTTATTTTGACTGCCCTAATATATGAAATTCTGTTTCATTGTAAGCAGAACTTTATCTCAGACATATATCATGTGGAGGATGTAGTGTAATAAAAGGGTCCACCGCATTTTGTCTGATATGTGCATTTGATTAAGCCTCTAAATCACCTTTGCTTAAAAACTTTCATTGGTCTTTGAAGTCAGTCACTATGTGTAGGAGAATATTATGCTAGAATATTGTCTGTGAAAAATATTTTGTCGTAGCTAAATATCATTTACCAAAATATTCCCCTCAATTGTAGTTAGTAATGGAAAAACAACCTCAATGGGAAGATGCCTTGTCAATGAACACCATATTTATGTCAGATGATATTTATGCATACCCTATTCATGGGACAGCAGTTAAAGTTCCTTTTGATTGACTGCAACCAATGGGCAGCTAATCTGCCTTTTCTAGTATCCTGTGGCTCCAGGAATCAGGGCATAGCTTCCAGTTGTGCTGCAGGTGCAGTGAAACCTGGACCCAGATGCATGAGGGGCCTGATGATCCCTGATTATTGCTGTATTTCGAAGTTCAAAAAGTGGCTGGGGAGCCATTTTCTTCCTTGCACTAAGGCCCATGCTACACTCACTACACCGCTGCCTGGAATGTGCTCTGTATCACTTTATTATTCCAACAAGCCTGAAGGGACAAAATACAAGTCACAGCTTGTCAACAAGAGCTTTACAGGGGTAGGGAACATGGGCACAGTTTCTTTGCCCATATTTCCAGCAGTGGGATTCAGTTGTGAAATTTGCTCAATCAAGCCTTTGTGGGACCAATACCAGCCTTGCAGTCGACTGTCACATGTGCTTACTGTCACATGTGCCCATTAGGGACCCCTTCCCGTTTGTGAATGGCATACCACCAACTTGACTTGGGTGGTAACTGCAAATGTTTTGTGACCCCATTCCTGGTCACAAAACATTCCTACATATCAGTGAGAATCGCTATTAGGAAGGGACGCCTTTATCATGCCCCTTCCTAATCCTGCCTCGTAAAACCTATTTTGTGAGTCTGTAATAGGTTACCAACTTGCAAAATAGGGTTGGTACATGCCAAAAGCATTTTAGCAGTCATACATCTGGATCTAAGATTCAAGCACTACCTGTGTAGGGTTTGAATAATGCTCTCTAGTTAAAATGGTTTATAGACTAGAAAAGAAACGTTTGAAGTCCCCCCATAGATCTTGATAAATAGAATTGGAAGGCAATGTAATCGCAATTGTGCTATTGGATTGATCAATTTAGTGCTGCATATGTCACTTATAATAGTAAGACTAAATTGCTTTGCCCCTGTCTTTATATGTTGTCCTTTGGGTTGATACCAAATTTGACAGTCTAGCTGTCTAGTTGAGGGGTTGACTTAAGGTTCTGCCATATGTATGTCATGTATTATTGTTCTTCTTCTTACCTTTAAACTAGATTCACATTTCAGGTGAAAGGGCCTTGGGATTGTGGTGCTGAGAATCATGCTCAAAATATGCCAGAAAAATCAGGGTTGAGAGAGCATGACTGATTAATATTATCCTGGCAGCTTGATAGACTAGACTGTCATAGTTAACAGAGTCAGTTGGTAAATGTGTTGCAGTGAGCAATCTTGACTAATCCTGGGCGAAGTTCGTGGAGTTTCGCGGAACTCTGCGAAGTACAAAAAACTCCACCGTGCTATGCTGAGCTCCGCAAGCTGCGGAGTGCGTTAGATAAATGCCGTTCATGGTGATTTTCAGTGCCGGGTGTTTGTCTGCTTTGTGTAATCATCGCGAACGGCACTATGCACAGCGCAGGTGGGCGCTGCTTCCTTTCTGCCGCTCGAGTAGATTTTTTAATCGTGCAACCGCATTCTCAACGCGAACAGATGATTTCTCAACGCGAGCGGTCACGAGCATATGCGACCACTCGTAATGAGAAATCCGACCGCCTGCATTGAGAAATCTCGCCGGGAGGTTGATTTTCCACACTCGCGCTCGCCAACTTGACGTTGACGATCGCGAACGTGGAAAAATCCCACCGGGAGGTGGATTTTCCTCGCTCGCCTTCGCCAACTTGATGTTGACGAGCGTGAACGAGGAAAAAAACTCTGCTATGCGGAGCAGAGTTTTTGGGAACTCTGCGAGCTCCGCGTACCACAGTGTGTGGAAAACTCTGCGAGCGGAGCGGAGTTCACCGCCCAGACTTAATCGTGACTACTAACAGGCAAGAGTGATGTCGCACAATATGGATGTGAATAGTTGTTGGGAGGAACATCAGATTGTGAACTATTTCAAAGGCACTCAACCTGACAGTTTTGTAGGAAAATGTATGACTGGCATCAAATCCATGGGCTTCCAAATTGACTCATATCGGTACCTCAATAAACTCATAGTCATCAGATCAGTCTTTGGCACTAGACAAAACAATTGATCCCTTAGCACACCATCAAGTCCACTGTGCAAACTCTGGTCCTTAGACACACAGTTAATGCCTTGGCAGCAGGTGTTTAGGAATCCAAACTCATAATTTGTAGGGTAACCCAATCTATTGTGTTGTAGTTCACCAAGCTCCTTTGTCCAATTGAGTCTATTGATGATATACCAGGTGCCATCTCTGCCAACTTATATTTTTAGCCAGGAACGTAATAATGTTGTCAAGTAATAGCCTCCATCTTTGGCACAAGAGCCTCACCTATAGATTTTGGAACAGTTCTTGTTAAATACTGCTCTCTATTATTTTCATCATTAGATCTATTTCTTCAAATGGACTGATAGGAGTTGCATCTACTTGAAATTCCTCACACTGCTCTGGCACCCACAGCGTATTTGTATCCTGCTAAAATCTAGTGTGGATATCTGTCCATTTTTGAGGTCTTGCTGTAGGCAGGGCAATGCTTAATTTGTAAAAAACATAAGTACCAGGGCCCTCATCAGGAGGCCACTGCAGTTTGCACCAAACATTGCCCTTCCAAGCGCTGCCAACGGCAGTACCAACACAATTACTAATCATCAAACTACTACAAGTGGACCCCCTCCCCATAACAACTAATTAGATCAGCCCTGGTGGTGGACTCCCTGGAGCCTCTAATGGCTCGGGGAGAGGGAACAAGCGTCCCTTTCCCTATATGAAATCAGCACCGGTGGTAGGCTACCCGGGGCATAATGTGAATATAAGTGGCCGTGCCGCATTTTTTAATCAATATTGCAATTGTCTTGAGGGACCAAGGCATCTTTTGCCATTTTTTTTCCATTTTGGCACCGGATGGGTCCCTCTGAGTCCCCCGAATAGGGCCTAGGAGCTAAGGATATTCCTACCCTGCTCCCTTATATAATTTTTTTTATAACATCAGGACAGGGGACTAAGTTCCTAAGTCCTGTAACGGCTGCCAACAACATTTTTCTCATGTTGCTGGTAGCCAATCAGAGCACTCGCCCTTGCCGAAGTCTGACTCCCACGGGGCGAAATGGCCCAGGGGAAATAAAGCTCCCTGGGCCAATGAGAACGCTCTATTTTTTACGTTGGCATGCCCGCAAGAGTCTCGTAGACTCTCACAAGCCCAACCGTCCAAATATCTATATTTTTTTATGCTTAGTATCTCAAAAGCTACTGAACAAATTTACACCAACTCACAAAAACACAATCTTCGGACCAAGATCTAGCTTCCTGCAGAATTTGGTGTAATTCTGTTTGGCAGTTTTTGCTGTTGCTTTGTCTAAAGGAACCTATGGCAAATGTATGGGGATTTTGAATTTTGGGACCCCCTTTTTCGCCCCCTGCTTCACGGATCACCCTGAAACTTTCCAGGAAGGAGCTGAGGTAGATGAAGTATTTTTTGGAACGTTTTGTGAAGATTTGTCAAATGGTGCCAAAATTATTTTGTAACCTAAAAACACTCTGTCTATGGAAAAGCAGACCTTACTATAACCATTTATTTGGTATTCCTCAAACTCAATGCCTCCATATTGGTCTCTCTTCCCTTCCCTTTGCTGACCATTGCTGTCTCTTGGTGTCTCTCTCCCCTACCCTTGCCTCTCTCATCTTCTATCTCCCTGAGCACCCTCAGCATTCCACCAGCTGTTGCAATTGCATCGCATGCATTGGCAAATACAATAATGGCCAGCCATATTGGATTGTTATTTTGAATACTTCACTTGTTCCATACTGCCAAATCAGTGCACTTTAAACTGATAACACCTCGTGTGTTAAAAGTATCCAAATTAATTCATCTAGAACTATCAGTTAAAAATATTTTATTTTGCATTCCTCATTATATTGCTGTCCCCATCCCTCACCTGTTACCTCACAAACGCAGGAGGAAAGGGGACCTTAGCATGCTTCTCATCCCGTGCAGCATCTTTTGCATGCTGTATTCCCAGACTTTTGTCTTTTCAGTTTTGCTGGCTGAAGAAATCTATGCATTTTATCCCTGCTAACTAGTGGTAAGGTGCCTGTGCACCTCCTTTTAACATGGTTGATGAAATTGGCATACCTATAATTGGCATATTTATTTTAACTACAAGTCCCTGGCATCTGGTAAAAAAGTATACCCACGTCTGTACCTTAAATGTCACTAGTGGACTGCAGCACCCATTGTGCCATCCACTACAGTGGATGTGTAAACATGACTGCAGGCCTACTATTTGTAGCCTGACTAAGCCGTTTTAAACTGCAAATTCAACTTGGCAAAATAACACCTTTTGTGAAAGGCATCAACCTTCCTTTTTAAATATTAATAGGTCACCCCTAAATAGGCCTTACTACCCATAAGGTCAGGGTGCATGCTGCTTGATAGAAGTACGTGTACACGTTGATGCTGAACATCTCCTTACTTATTCTACAGAAACAAGGAAACCCTGAAAGTCAAAGGGACCTAGGGTGTAAGTATTTATAACAAGAACATTGGTCCCTTTTAAAAGGGATAATGATAAGCAATAAAACACAGAAATACAATGATGTCTGTCTTTGGGCTCCAAATGTAGATAAAGTAATTTATTTAACAAACAATATTTCAGAACCATGGAAGTGGGACAATAGGTAGACAGAAAAAGAACAAGGGAAATCCTGAGATTTCCCAAACTCAGGCATTATACATTATGTGGTTAAAAAATAAATAAACATTCAAAGAGCCACAATTACAAAGTATCTTTACTCAGAAATAATAACAAATAAACAAGTAAAGTCAAGATACTGAAGTAAACGAAGTTTTGATCCCTACTGATATAGGGGGATCATGATCAGGACACAAGGAATTATGCCTGAGAGATTGCCTGTTGATAAAAATTAAAAAGGGGAACAAAAGAGGGAACGGAAGAAGAGGGAAGAGAGGGAAGAGAGGGGAAAAAGGGGGGTTATACATGACATACAACGTCAAGATGGTGAGGATCACTGTGTAGTGAGTCAAGGGCATGCACTCAAGGTTCAATCGGGATAAGTCAAGGATGTACGTAATTAGCAAGCGTAATTAGCGTTATGATTAGACTGAAGGCTATATGTGACAAGTGTAACTTGGCATACTCAAGCTTAGAGTGAATGGTGAGAGGCACAACAACCAGTATGACCCATGCCAGCAATTCAACGATGGTACCAACTGGTATCAAAATTTACTTTAGACTAATGAGTAATTGGCAAGCTAAAAAGTGAAACCTGAGGAGAATATCTGATGGGAAAGCCGACCACTGGCCTGGTAGTAAGACATGGTGGTAGTCGGAACAGCGTGTGAAGTAACAGGAGTAACATCTGAAATCACAACACAGCCAGATGTGAAACCTAGAATTCACTCAAGGAAGGTGAACATGACTATAACATGCCCAATAATTACCTTTGTCCATATACATAGGAAAAAACGATTACATCTGAAAGTCAATAGAAAACAAAAGTCAGAATGTACATGAATAATATGTCCTTACAGCGAAATATCCCCAAAAGTAATTTTCACTTTAGCAAGGCTGGCTGCTTCCATAGGGAAACACAGTGATACATAGTTACATTTAAGAAATGCTAAATTTGGATTGGTATCAGCTAAAATATTTCAAGGACTCATTTTAATAGTTATTCTAAATCCAATTTAATGGTAACATTTAAATTTCATTATTAAGAAGTTTGTGGTTTTAAAAAGTTACCATTCTCATGCCTAAAGCTTGGAAGTATTCAACTGTCACTGGCCAGCTTGATGGCTCCCCTGTGGTGATCTGCGGATTGCTTAAAGAGAATAGATAAAGAGCCCTGTTTGTAGGGAGGGACTTTCCCTCCTTGACAGGATGGCCTAGGGGCTCTGAACAGTTATTGGATTAACTTCAAATGGACCTCCCCTGTCCCAGGCCTGCCCCCTCTATTGTTCTTCTAGTGTGGCTACCTCCAAGTTCAGTGGGAAGGGGAGTTGCGACAGAACCTGTTTAGAGTGACCACAAGGGAGGGTTTGCCCATTATCATAGCCACACCTGTGGGAGGGCACAGGAGTTCTGCACAGGGGAAAAAGGGCTCTGCCATATTGGATTGTTCCAGAATGCTGTGCAGGAGGGTTGGCTTAGGGGTGGAGTGATAATGTGGCATCTTAGGATTGGCCTGGGGTGCCTTGCATCTAGGACTTTCTACCCACTTATAAACTCTGCACAAGGGAGAGACAGAGAGCAAGACCCTGGGCATGGACGGGGACAACAACCAGAATCATGGGCAACACGAAAGGAGTATCTACCTGATGCTAAGGACTTTATCTCCAGCTGACTCTCAGGACTATATTGGTCTCTCTAGGGCCAGTGGCGTTGTCCCCCTAATGCCCCCTGAGGACAAGTTGGAGGAATGTCTGGACTCTGCCGCCACCTCAAGTGCCCTGCAAGACAGCCAGAGGCTTGGAAGTAAGGGCAGAAGGTTGCCCTTCCAGCTTGTAGAAGAGGGGCTGCGCAAAATGCCTTCCACCAGCAGGAGAGAAGCACAAAGAGCCAGGAAAGGAGAAAGCTGGTGTAGGAAGCCATAAAACCAGCTCCCTGCAAAGTGTGCTCCTTTAGAGGCCACAGTACTGCTGAATAAAGACTTTGCCACAAGAAGCAAAATCAGCCAAGATCAACAAAATCAGTCCAACAAGGCCCGAGTTATGCATATTTAACGTTCAAAGATTGCCATTTAAACTTGGCAGTTATTGGAAAACAGAGCGCTGAGGGCTCCACTGCTACTTTTACAATTTTCCTCATGAGAGAATATGGCCCAAAGCAAACAAAGACAGGGGTGGGCCAGCACCAGCCAACAAGGTCCCAGGACCCCATCCCTGGGACGCAGCAGGATCATGTGGGTCACAGGGTGCTCACTCGTCCCCTTGCTTGTGTCTGGAGTCGGCAGTCATCTCTGAACTATCCCGCTCCCGCCACAGGAGGAACGAAGCATTCTAATCCCGCCCTCTGGAAGCAACAAGGGCGAGAGCACAATAGAGATGTTGGCTCCTGCAAGGAGCCGGCAGGGCTGCATGGACCTTAGAGCTCTCCTCTACCCCCGTAGCCTCCATCTGCCCTAACTGTGCATGGGTTCCCAGGTTGTGACCGGCACACTGGCACACCCGATAAAAAAAGAAGGCAAGTCTTACACATAGCGAAGCCGCAAAAGAGAAAGTAACCAAGAGGGCTAACTCACTAATAAAATATCAATTTTTCACCTGGGTGGAGCGCTTCATTAACCTCCACGAGGGGACTATTAGCATATTTGTCCTCTTTGTGGTGCACCAAGGAGGAGCACCGCCAAACGTAATTCCTAACTGTTGTGGTTAATGCAGGAAGTGAAACGGTCCCGCCCCAGGAGTGATTTAAAAAATCTTAATCATATGTATCCCAGGTCCTGGGTTGCATGACCTGGGGAGACTTTTCCAAGTATTTTAAGAACTTGGGTTTAGTGTTATACAGCTCTGGAGTATTAGGACTACTAGTGTTTTTTCTATGGATGCAATTACTATGGTCTGAAAGTGTAAAGAAAGACTCTGTCACGTTTACTATTGTATTGAATATTGATGTTTTGTTGAAAGATTTATTGGCAAACATTACAATATATATCTATTTAATGATTGCATTAAATTGGTTATTTATTCCATTGGTTTAAATAGTGAATCCTAACATGAAATTATTGTATTATTTATGCGGTGACCCCTTGACAAATCTAAAAGACCTGCCTTAAGTCTGTGAAGACCTCTTGTTTTTAATATGGTGATCTCTTGACAAAGTCAATAGACCTACCTTATATTCTTACTTTTATAACGACACTCCCATATTAAGATGTTACAACCAGTATTGGGTGGAGGGATTGTGATTGTGAGGGTAATGACCCACAAGTGGCTAAATATGATATAAGGGTGTCACCAAAGGTATTTTCATCTACCTGTAGTACATATTTGTAATTTAGGGCCTAATTATGAGTTCAGTGGTCCATCAGACCACCGAACCCGTGGTGGAGGTGCGGTGACCGTCGGGGACCGCCGCACCTGTGGTATGCCCACCGTATTGGGAGTATGGCAGTCGAACCATTTTGGAACCACAGCAATCGCCAGCGATCTCTGGTGGTGGCGGGGCAGTGTGAGGCCACAATATGCTTAGTGGTGCCGCTGCGGCACCGCCAAGCATATTACAAGTTCCCTCACTGCGACCCTATCCACGGTGGTGAGCCCGCCGCGGAAAGGGTGGCGCTAACGCAACTATGGGAGCCCTTACAGGACCCCGATGTGCCACTCTGCAGGGGTGTATGCATGTTGTGCCCCCCAGTATGTGTGCACCCCCAGTTCCTGCACGGAATGAATTGCACAACATTGTGCATTTCAATTCATGCAGGAACGAGCTCTGGCGCTCCCATTGTGGTACCTTTTGTAAGACACCGTCGTGGGCACGGAATAGGACTGCCTGCCAGACCACGAGGAAACTCGTAATCTGGTGGGCGACCTGCGGCTCTGTTTTTGTGGGAACGGGGCAGTGGCGTGGCAGCCCACTCCCACACGCCGAACTCGTAATAGGGCCCTGGGTGTGTAGTATTTACTAGTGTGTGAGTAATATATATATATATACGCTGTCTGAACTGTACTGAAATGTACTGAACTGTACTGAAATGTACTTAGTGTTGTTGTTGCATGCCAGCGGTTGGGATTACTAGCCCACGTCACCTACCCTGAGTAGGCCTCAGACTACTTTCTCAGAGCTGTCCAAGGCCTCCAATGATAGTCAGGTACTACAATGGGGTACTTTGTTCCCTGAAAGGAGACAATTGTGGATGTATTAAGTGTGCAGAACTCACATCGTGCACAGCTAATAACCCAAATTCATATGGTATTGCACTTACAAAGACAACGAAATTAGTTTAGCATTCTCCAAAGTTCCAAAAGCATCCCCTTGAAAGACTCTTAAAAATGTAAGTAAATCCTGGAGTAGAAATGGAACCAAGCAGACCGGTCTCCTCAGCCTAAAACTTTTTAGGTCTCGCCTACGCAGCGCGCATGCGCTGCATAGGAAAAAAGACCTTTTGTAATCGACACAGCTTCGCAGGCAAAAACGTGCACGCGTTGCTTTGCTTTCAATGGCACCTCGTGCACGTTTGGCGATTCCCTTGCGGGAGCGAGCTTTGGCGCCATGTGTTAGCAATTATCTCTCCTGGCGCCGCTCGCTCCCGCAAGGGAAACGCTGCCTGCTCTCGGCCGCACTCCCCCCCCACCTCCTACTTGCGCGAGGCGCACGCGCTTGTTCTTATTTATTATTGTTGCTGGCGCGGAGCATTTGGCGCTTTAATCATCACCCGCAGTGCTGCCCAGCACGTACACTGCTCTCGCATTTACAGGGAGCGGAGGCGTGCAGAGATTAAAAGTCCGGCGCAGAGTTTATCACAGGTCCGTCATGTATTGTTTCTGATCAGTGCACTGAAAAGGCTCCGGCACTTCATAGCAGAAGGCGACGAGCGTTATCAAGATATTTTAACCGGCAATATGTCAGACATCCCCAAATTATTTTTGGTTTCCGGATTTCAAAAATACATTTAATCAACTGCTGCTTGCCTAGACATGCAGCCCTAGCGCTTCTCGTCATCATAGCATGGCGGCATGCAGGGCTTCCTTTTTCTATTCTCCCAATCTGCTTTTGGAGGAACTGGTTTGCTCTGGGTCATCCCGTCTCAGATTCCGTGGGTGCTGTACACCCTGCTCGGTGCATGCTACTTCAGGAGACTCCAGTAAACCCTCGAGGCTTGGTGTACTCTACCCAACATTTAATGACACAGCGGGAGCAGAGGAATGATAGCAGAGGGCCCTCAGTGCTTTAAGGCCTTCGACTCTCGATGCTCCTCCCACAGTGGTGGCCTGTGGGGGGCGGGGCTTTAGAAGGCACAATGAATCTTGGGCATATGCCAGAGGTAAGGAGCATCTGTCTCTGGGAACCTTCGGTTTCACAGCCCCATGCTAACATCCATGATAGCCTGTTGCCCCCTCAAGCTCTTCGGACACTGGAGACCCCACCTCCACCACTAGCGCTATCTGGGACTGACTAGCAGAGTATCAGTCTATCTTTATCTCTCCCGGCTCTCTGTTCTCATTCCTCCAACCTTGTGCACCTGTCTCCCTCACTCCTTCACTGTACTCCATCTTTCTGCCTCTCCTGTTCTTGCCCCCCCCATTCTCTTTCCCTCTCGCCCTCCTGCCTGTCTTCCCTCTCTACCTTCTCTAACCGACTCTCTCACCCTTTTGGTGAGCTTCCTCCCTTTCTCTGTCTTTTCTGTTTTTCCCTCACTCGCTCACCCTCCTTCTAAGTCCATGCACGTCCCTGTCCTTCCTCCTTTTCTCCTGCTTCTCTCACCCCATCGTTTCTCCGCCCCCCCCCCTCCTCCCCGTGCTGCTGTTTATTCGGTGGCTCGTCTTTACAAGGTGCCCTTCAGTTCATTCTCTTATAATGCTCCTCCCGTTCTCTTATCAATTTTAATCTCTATTCAGCTGATTCATTAGCACTGTACTTTAGCAGCGTGACAAGTTAAACACCCTCTTCTGAGGCAAATGCATACATTACACCAACGACACGCCTCTCTACCTCCCACCTCTACTCACATTTCCCTCCTTCATCTCTCCCTCTCTTGTTGTAAGTTAACTCTCTTTACCTGACCAGAGACTAAATCCCTGCCCTTCTCTCTAACTTACTTCTCTACATACCACACTCTGTGACTAGCTGTCACTTCTCTATACCACCCAATACATTTCTTTCTCTGTCGCACCTTTCTGTCCCATGTCTCATTCTTTTACCGAAACACTCTCTTTTTACCTGTCTATTTATACATGGCTACGTACCTACCACACTATTGCTCTACCTTTAAACTCGCTCTGTACATCACACCTCTCTTTCAATAAACCTCAGTGCCCCACAGCACTTACCTCTCATAACCTCAACTTGCCACCTCTCTCCGATCCTACCTCTAGATCTCTAGCTCTCTGCCCTCTCTTCTCCTCAAGTGCCCCTCTCTCTCTCTACTTTCTCTTCTTTCTCTTCTTTCTGCATCTTGCTGCTCTGTTTGCATCTCATCCCCCTTCATTTCTCTTCCATTTACTTCACCTCCCTCTTAATTTCATCTCTTTATCTTACCCTTTCTATCATTTTTGCCATCTATACCTTACCTTTCTCTACCTCTCGCATGCCTCTTTCTACCTCACCATTCTCTCTTTCATTTCTCTCTCTGCCTCACAACTCACTGCCTCATCTCTCTCTTCCCCACTTCTCATACACTATCTAGCCTCTCAATTTACCTCACCTATTGGCCTTCTATATCTCTCTTTTTATTGATGTCCTCTTTCCCTCACCTTTCCCATTATTTTATTTCTTTTTCTCTACAATGCTCTCTCTACCTCTTCCACTCCATCTATCACTCCCTTTGCTTTCATCTCTCTTTCTATCTCCTTCACTGTTTCCGTTCACTCTCTCTGCTTCCAATGTCTCGCTCGTTTAATACATCTGTCTTACCTCTGTCTCTCTCTCCCTATTTCACCATTCTCTACTTCTCCCTCGCCCTTCCTCTGTATTAGCCTCATCTCTCTACCTCATCTGCACCTCTTTTCTCTCTACTTCTCATATCTTTCTATTTTTCATCCCACCGGCTCTACCTGCCTCTCTGCCTCGCTACTTTGTTTACCTGACCTGTCATTCTGTGCTTCACCTTTCTATTTGTGCTATCTCATTATATAACTCGCCTCTCTTCCTATCTTATTTCTCTCTAGACCTTGTTTTCATAGTGGTTTTTACCCATGTCCTTATCCATTTGTTAACTCTTTTTTTATTTTACTGGTTTGACAATTTTGTTTTGTGTTAACTTTAATACTGTTTGATTCTTCCTGGTCTTAGCACACATGCCTGCTGCTTTTGCCATAGCTGTAAGCAGAGATTTACTTCCAACTAGATTCTGTTTAGTAAGTTGGTAGATGCACCCCCTCCCAAATTAATAACACATCGCTGACAATAGGCATTGCTTGAAAGACGTGTTTTCCTCTATTAAGGTATTCTGCGATCCCACGTGTGTGCAGAGATAGTCGAATGTGTATGAATATTATTGAAGATGCCATGATAGAGAATAGAGCGGCTTTGTTGCACATCGTTAAGGTTTACATATTAACTGACAGTTTTATGGAGTTGGTTTGTCTCTAATAGTTGATCACCTAGAAGCTTGTTTACTTGTCTCATATTCTGCTTCTGTCGTCGAAAATGATAGCTCCTTAGATTCACAGACAAGGGGTTACCTTCCTTCTCCATCATGTACGAATCTGGATCCTTAGGTGTCATAACAACATATCTGACTAGAGTATGTTTGAACAAGCATTGGCATAGCTAACAGGTCTCGCCTTTGGGACCTTATAAGTGTTTCGCCATGCAACAGTTGATGTTGTTGCACCAAGGATATTGTGCTGGATAACTAAACACTTATAAGGTCCCAAAGGCGAGACCTATTGGCTATGCCAATGCTTGTTTTAATCTTACAATAAAAGGAGGTACCTCTACCAAGTTTACAGAGACTTTTTAACCCGTATTTTAGCCAACCGTTACAGCAGACAAAAAGTGTGACAGTAACTACATCTGAGCTAGGAGCAGACTTGGGTCACCATTTTCCTATATACAGTCATACAGCTTCTGAAAGGTCTTCAGCAGACGTTGAGTGGCATATGCAGCATATCTACTGGCTCTAATGCCAAAGTTTGATGCTGCGTATGTTCCTTTTAGAGTGGACTCAACTTTCATGTTCAAACCTTGGGAAGCATAAACTCTTCTGCTGAAAGAAAGGAATAGTAGGCCATGAATGACAGTATTGTATTGACCTTCGGGATCTGTGAAAATGTATCATCAACACTTTCCATGAGATACCTTTTATTTAGGAATCACGAAATGTTTGGCTTGTCAACATCTTTCCACTCTTTAAAAATGATATCTCTAATAACATTATGCAGTGATAGGTCATTGACTGCGATATCTCTGTATTTGCATTGTTCAAAGCCCAATACTTCACAGATATAGACCAACATATCCAGATCTCCTTTTCCCCTGGGCATATTTCCCCCTTATAGAACTGTCCTAGTCTTTATCAGGCTCCACCTGTGAACCTCTCCCTGCACTGTAAGCAAGTGAACAAAAGAAGCATTTCATAATATACAATAGCGTGGATTCACCTCATCTGATACAGGAAACGAAAAAGGAGGTGGGAGGGGGGAGGGGGGAGAAACACTTTTGTGCGACATAATGGTGTTGGAAACAAAAGGATTACTAATGTAACAGGCAGTGAAGCTGGTCTGTGATGTCATCAAACAGTCATTGCAACCGTATGCTGTTCCATGATGGTAAGGAAAATAAGCCATTGTGTGATCGCTCCTACGTCCACCTCGCACGACACACAGAAGTTGACAGCCCAGATTCTCTATGGTTTAACATCAGGTTAGCATTACTTTTGTGACGTAAGACCGATGCAAAACCTTTTTTGGGATTCACAAACCAACGCAAATCGGTGTATGAGTTGGTTTGTATGGAAAAGTAAGCAACGCAGCGTGTAATGCTGCTCTGGATTACTTTGCATCAAGTGGGTGTTACATGGGTAGTACATGGGCGTCCCTGTGCTACCACCCATGATTTTTGATGCTAGACCCTATTCTCAAACATCAGCATAAAAGGTTCAGGGCCAAAAATGAATGCAGCTGAAAAGCAGGCGTTAAACAGAGAAATGTTTTCATTTCTCCGTGCTTTTCCGACTGCGCATGTGTGCTGCACTGTGCAGCACACATACAAAGTAGGAAAAGCTTTTTAGCTTGCCTAAGCATAGTATTTTGTACATGGTGACCCTTCCTGTACAAAACCTATGCTAGACTCACGCACCCTCCCTAGCGCTATGGCGCTAATGTCTGCGCGTGGCGCTTGGCAGCTGAGATCAGGGTCTGCGCTAGGGGGTGGGGAGGAGAAAGACATTTCTGTGTGAATATGGTGCTCTCCTGTTCAATCCCTGTCACGCAGCGCAGCCTCTGTGGGTGCTGTGCTGCGTTGCGTGACACCTTTCAGAATCTGGACCGACATCTTTTTCTTATGCATGGACGAGAAGCTCAGAGCGTCAACCCAGCAATACAGCGAACATTAGCCCAGGCTCCAAATTGTGTCCCACACACCACATAGAAATTAAGAAACATTACCAAAATAAAATTTCTCTGAGGAATTTAACACGTATTCTTCCAGCTACAGCAGCGCTGTTGGTTCCTAGGGGAGTCCCACTGTGAAAGCCCACAACAAATTCTACATAAAGTTAATTTGAATAAAATAACTCCATTTGTATACAAATGAATTTCTGCGTACAAAAATCGCCTCTGGGCTATGAATCTGCTGCCGGTTTAAGTGGCTACCACTGTGAGATAATTAGCAGAGGAAGACCTCATCCGTTCACAAACACCTCTTTATTTTCCTGCAAGAGTTAGACAAACAGCGATCTTACAGCACATCATGAGATACAACTCTGTTTACAGTCATTAGTTAAAAAAAATTTCAGACTGACATAATAAAATCATCAGTTCTCATGTATGGTTGGGTCTGGACAATCAAACGTCACGTGCTGCCAATTAATTCTAATTAGACTTAAGATGCTTTTGCTTGAGAATCAAACTTCGGAAAATAAATGCATTATCATTAGAGACAGCCGTGCTATTTGCTACGGGAAGATTATTGTCAAAGCAACGTGATTTATTAGGAAGTGCAAGCGTTGATGTTTGACCTTTGACCCTAACTGGGGCGATGCTTCTCCTCTGAGCAATGAAATATTATTTCTCAAAACAGGATATTTATTCGTAGCACTCGAAATGTTTATGAGTTTTTCATGCAAAACCTGTGTACTGTAATTCATCTAAAGTTGTACCAGGTACTGCCAATTTCTTGAACTATGTGAAGGATTTGTCTTAGATATGGAAAATCAACTTAAAATGTAAGCGCTTACGTTCTGTTCAGGGATATACACAGTGCTTAGGGGCATATTATCAACGGCCAGCGATAATTATCGCTGGCCGTGCTTAGCGATAGATTACTTATCGCTGGCTATCTCCGGAAATTATCGCCCTGGTAGCACGTTATTAACAACACGCTTCTCCAGGGCGATAAAAATTCCAGAGATAGCGAGGTTATCGCCGTTTTGCAGGGAACATCGCTGGTTTTCCAGCGATGTTCCCTGCAAACGGCGATGCTTCTGCTGATACGACCCTGTGGTCGTATCAGCACAATCCACCCCTATGTTAGGGATGGCTAAGTCGGGATAATAGCAGACGTTAGAATTTGGCGAAAACGGCCGTTTTCGCCAAAATCTAACGTCTGCTATCATCCTGTGGGCTGCCTTGTAAATATCGCGATGTGCACATCGGCGATATTTACAACGTAGCCCATCTGGGGTACGCCAGTAACGCCCACTTTGCATCTCATTAGAGATGCAAAGCTGGGCGATAAGAGAAAGGGCGAAAAGCATGGATTCACGCGTTAGCGTGTCCTTGCTAATAAGGCGTTAAAATTATCGCCGCTTTTCGTCCGAAAACGGACGCTAAAGCGGCGATAATTGTATCGCCTGCCCTTGTAGATATGCCCCTTAGTTTGTAAACGAATGAGTGCTAGTGCCCACATTTCTGCTCAGAAGCCCGTGGTCGGCGCTATTAAATGTAAATGCGGCGGGCCGAATACCAAGCCTGCGTAATTTTGAATCCACCTCAGGCCTCTTTAATTCACTACCAGACACGCCCTGCCCCTGTATCTCGTGCAGTGCCATGCTTTCTCCCTTAGTGGCAGGTCTTCCCCCATCTTTCCAGTTTGTATGTTTCCCTCCTCTTTATTTCTCGGTAAATGTCTATGCGGGAAGTAAGTGCGAGACCTCAAAAATAAGTGGCAACAACAACCATGGGCTCATTTATGAAAAGTGTCTCAAGGCTGCAGTAAAACAGCAATACAACACTTTTCAGTGCTCCCTCCTTGCAACACCATGGAGGCATACGGCGCTCCATGTCACAAGGATTGACAGATACGTCAGGAATACTGACGTATCTGTCAGCACAAAAATGGTGCATTGTTGACGTGTGTCTGGAAACACATACAAATACAGCAATGTGTCATTTCACATGGGGCAAGCCCCATGTGAAAAGGCTTGCGTCACCCTTATGCCTGCTTCAAGCAGGCGTAATGATATGATGCAATGAGGCCACAGCAGTGTCGCAGTGAAAACGCGTAGATTTCACTGCAACAGTTCTAGGAGCCTTTTCTGCGCCGGAACACATACATTATTCCTGTCGCAGGTATAATGTAGCGCAGGGGTTTACAAAGTGACGCATCTGCCTAGTTGCGTCACTTTGTAAATATGGCGCAGTGTGGTGCATTTATTACGCTGCTGCAGCTCCACAAGAAGTGACGCAACGGCGGTGTAAGGGCATCATAATTAAGGCCCTGGGAACACTGCTGAAAGATAGTTAATATTGGTTGACATTCCACTGGCATCGGACCATTGCCTATATGACCCCGTAGCTCACACTAGCTGAAAAGACACAATATGCACCGAGTGAGTACAGCAAGTGAGTCCTACTCTCTCCAGCAGGTCTTGTAAGGGGGAAACTTAAGAAATAATTGTGTGTGTCTCCTCAGGACGGTTTGCAAGGATGGGTAGCATATGAGCCCATGTGCAGTCACCCCCCTAAAACTATGCCCCTGATCCTCACCCTCCCAGGGTTCCCCTTTTCCCCAAAAGGCCTGGCTCGCCTTGCAGTAGCCCGTGTGACTTCTTTTCAATCTCGGCCATCAATGTTTTATCAAAGCTACTGAAATGAGAGAAGACTTCAAAGAAAGTACATCAACCCATGAAGCTCCTTCATCATTTATTACTTCCTCTGATTGGAGTTGTTTTTTCATTTCTCTCAAGCCCCACACTGGCCACACATGTAGAATGTAAATAGGAAAAGATGCAGAAGCCTGTGAGAGGAGTTAATAATTGTAGGAGAGGAACTTAAGGGAGCTGACATTTGGGAAAAGGCAAAAATGATCCAGAAAAGAACTACTAGACATGGTAATAAAAGAGATGTGAGGAAAAACAGTCATATCAAAGAAAGTTATGTTATTAGTAGTGGAAATAATCATATTAGTAGCAGTTGTTGTATTAGTAGAACTAATATTCGTATAATAATAATAATAATGACAATACTAATATCAATAATAATAATATGAATAATAAAAATTCTACTACTAATAATAATCATAATAATATTAATAGTAATATAATAATAATACTATAAACAGAGGAAAAAGAAGAAGAAGGAGAAGTAGGAGGAGAAGAATACCAATAATAACATTGCTAATCCTGGCGCTACTACTAATAATAATAAAAATATTAACAAACAAAACTAACACAATGACAATGGGCTTAACAAAATTGCTATTATTTTCATGATGATTATAATTAATATTATTCTGATTATTATCATCAATAATATTAATGGTAATAGTTTTAGTGCTAATCATAATTTGAATATTGCTAATAAGGATCATAATTATAATTATAATCACAACAATGGTAATATATATTATTGTGTGTTATTCTTAGAGTGATAGCTATTATTATTATTAGCAGTGATAGTTGTAGTATGATAATAATAAGAATAATAATAGAAATAGTAATAATGATAAGAATATTGTCCTCCGGGACAAGGGAAAACTCTCCCTCAGTTACAAATAAAGAGCCGTCTCCACACTACGAAAGATGGGCTTCCAAATACAAGGTGTGACAAAAATTGAGACACAATGGCGCACAGAAACGTGGCCGTATAAATGCCGGGTCTTTAGTAAAACCTGGGCTTCTATTGGAATTCCATAACGCATATTATCAAGCCCATTATCGCCGTTTTAGCGGCAGTTTCCTGCCGCTAAAACGGCGATAATTTTAACGTGGGTCTTTCTAATATGCCCCCATATTTTTACCAGAGGGACTTATTACAATTGATTACATAATATCCATGTGCTGGACCGACCAAGCGTTAGTAACCTTCCACATCAATGCGAATGAAATACATTTCCCAAATTCTGACTCAGTCTGACTCAGTCAGAATGAGGAAAGGAAGAGCTTGGCATAAACCAAAAAGACCAACAACAGGCAGTACTTTCAATCTGTCCACTATGTTTGATCCCAGAAAAATAGTGGATGACAACTAAGAAAAGTTAAAAAAGAAAATCCTAGAAACTTGAGACAAATAAAATACCCCTAAAAGTCCCTCAGCAACATGGTACAGTTCTAAAAACATCAAAACAAGAATGCAAAATACTGGAAAAAAGTGGCGCAGTTCCTACTTAGATGAGGACAAAAAAGGTCGAAAGACAGCCTACAATGAATACAAGAAAGAGGTCTGTAACGCAAAAGTCAACTTCTACACTAATGCTATTCTAGAAGCCCTAAACAGCACAAAAAGGTATTCGCCATCATGCGCAAATTATCTAATCCCCAACAAAATATAAATCCCTCACGAGCACTATGTGATAATCTAGCTGACTTCTTTGAGAATACGAATACAAATATCCTTGATGACATTGGAAGCACTCACCACCTGGCAGATCCTAGTCTCAAAGATGCTCATTTAGACATGAGGAGTGACTCATATACATCAGTCATATAAATGATGGATGCATACGATATAACAAGCAGCCCTATCAGTCATTTGAGCAAGTTAACATTCTTCGGTCCTATGACTGAAGACTGTTTTCGTAAAATAGCAATGCCCACTACTTCCTGCTCTCCCCTGGACCCCCTACTGCACAGAATCTGGAAAGAAATGGTGAAAGATTTAATCCCCCCACTACTGCAGACATGTAACCAGTCACTGAAGTCAGGCATGGTCCCCCGGGCTTGGAAACAAAACATAGTCGCCCCCTATTAAAAAAGCCCTTGGTGGACTCTTAGGTCCTCTACAACTACAGGCCAATATTGCTTTTGCCCTTCCCAATAAAAATCTTAGAATGCTTTGTCAGCAAGCAACTGTACCAACATCTGGAAGACCACAACCTCCTGGAGGAGGAACAGTTTGGATTCAGAACAGGGCATGGAACTGAGGAGTCTGGTCTGCTTCTAGCTATGGATGAACCCTCCTGATAAGGGTGGACAGCAGCCATCCTCCAGTTCTGATACTTCGTGATCTATAAGCCACTTTTGAAATATTTAATCATAGAACTCTGCTGGCAAGACTAGCTACGAATGGAATCAGTGAAATAGTAAGGAACTGGCTGTGCTCCTATCTGCCAGAGTGCTGTCAAGCAGTTTCTATGCCACCATACTGCTCTGACTTTAAAACCATTGAGCATGGAGTCCCACAGGGTTCGACACTAAGTCCAATCTTCTTTAACATTTATATGAGGCTACTAATAAGACTCATCAAATCCCATAACATTGGACTTGTCAGTTATGATGATGATCCACAATTGATCCTGTCTATTGAAAGCAATCAGCAGGATGCTCTGGACGCTGTCCACAACTGCATGAGCGACATTGTCAAATGGCTGGACACAAACTCCGTGAAATTCAATTGGGATAAAACACAGTTTTTGTGCTGTCCAGTTTATAAAATTTCCATGAAACACCCCTCTAACTTCTGGCCACTAACAACAGTAGAAGAGTTGAAACATTCAGAAGCAGTCTGCAATCTGGGGGTCACTTTCGGCAACAAACTATCCATGGAGAGTCATGTAAATAAAGTTGCAGGCACCTGCTTTGCACTACTCCTTAGCCTAAGGAAACAACTACCACTGCTGCTCCCCATGTCAAAACTATGATTGTACGGAGAGTAGTACTGAGTAGTCTTGACTATTGCAGCACCTTACTGCTGAGAGTACCGGACTACCTGGTAAAGAGATTGTACCGAATCCAAGCGTCAACCGCAAAACGTGCACTAAACAGATCAAGAAGATCGTCTGCATCCAACGCTATGAAAGAACTTCAATGGTTACCATTAAAACAGAGGATAGCCTTCAAATTCCTGTGCATTGTTTACAAAGCACTTCATGGCAAGGTCCCAGGTCCCTACAAAAAAGATTGCTAAGATATGCCCCAAGGAGATGTCTCCGCTCAGCAACCCCAAATTTCATCTGTGTTGCAAAATTTTAAAAGACAAGACAGGACAGGCGAGCATTTATGATCAGAGCGCCTCGGCTATGGAATGACTAACTATTTGCCATGAGATCCCTATCTGACCTACTGCACTTCAGGGAATACCTTGAATACCTGACTCTTCCCCGCAAAATCCATACTTGTTTGATCTGGCTTTTGCAATTGCAGCCCGCTTCATTTTGGTAGAGGTTCTCAGCACCAGGATACCTCTTATTGTGATAGTGGCTATATAAGTGTCATAAATAAATATATAAATGATGATAATAGCTGTGAAAAAGTGTCTCTTTTTGCATGATCACCCCTATTTTTTGTAGAATGATCGTGCTGGTTTTTTGTCTGGGACACTGCTAACTAGGCCCCAAATGTAACATCCCCTAGATCTCTCCCAAAAACACTAATGGACCAGTGGAAGAAAAGATGAAGCACTACGCTTGCTGTTTAAGGTTTGTTAGGAGACCTGAAGGGCTGGCCCTGCTTCCACTTGGACCCAAGACAAAGAAATGGAGTCCAAGGGTCAGTTGGCTGACAGTCTCTATATGCTAAAGGGACACATCAAGCTGCAAGAGGCCTTTTCCCTGAAGAGCCCAGCTGACCAGTTGGAACCCTTGGCTGTGTCTAACTGGACTTCTTCTGTCGTCCCTGAAAACCTGGAAGTTTTGGGGCTTAAAGACCTCCGGAGAACCAGGATAAACCTGTCAAGCCAATCCACCCAAGGCAAGTTGACACTGGGCTGAAAAAACAGGCTACCTCAGCTCGGACCTTATTCGCAGCATCAAATACCTCGTCGAGAATGTATCCCACTTAATGAAACCTTCTTTGGGGATAGCCCACTGCTTTGTCCTGCTAGAGGATACCGAATTTCAAAAAATAACTAAGTCCAAAGGTAAAGGTCTTGACCGGGTGAAGACAGAAAAAGTATCCGACCGGTGAGTGGACTTCCGCAGGTGTGAACTTTAAATTTTCCCACTCTGAGAGTTTCCTCGTCCAACATCATTCTGAAGTGGGGGAGCTCTCATCAACTACAACCTGCTTCCTTGTCTCATTGAAGGATTTTGGCTTCCAGAAAAAAGACTAAGGAGCAAATTTACTAACAGTTCATGCAACGCAGCACAACAAGGCAAGTTGCTGTGCTGAGTTGCGTGGATAGGGAGAGAGATGAACAGTGCCATGTTTACCAAGATATGGTGCTGTTCAGCTCCCTCAATGCACTGGCAAACTTCTGGCTGCCTAGCGTTAATGCAAGCAACCTTGTACCAAGGTTCAAGAGTACCTGTGTTATGGGAAGGATTGTTTTTGTGCAGGAATGGATTCCTTCCTGTTGAAAAATAACCCCGGGAGGCATATTCCTCTTTCTATGTATGCTGCAGAACTAACCAACCCAAAGTCATGTAAATCGACTTTCCGTGGCTTAGCAAATGCACAAATGGAGTTTTCATTGGGGCTGCACCACCAAAGTGACTCAACTCCGACATATAATCTTAGTAAATCTGGGCCTAACCTCCGACCAACGTTCCATCAGTCTGGGCCTGAAATCATGATTAGGTCGAGGTCTACAACAGCCAGTTGACTCGCCTTGGAGCTTAGTGCTGCTTGGTGGTATTTTTACTTAGAACTTTAACCTGTGCTTAACCCTCTGGTAGACTGGCACAAAAGCAGTCAAGCTTGTTTCAGAGGCAATGAGTAAAGTTTTTAAAGCACTTAAACAGTAAAAGAGTTAAAACACAACACATGAAATATTCCACACCACTTCAGAAAGATAGAACACAATTTAATAAATTATTTTACACTTAAATGACAAAACTCCAATCACCAAAACTGGAGTTATGAACTTCTGTAAAATCTGGCACTTAAAAGATCAAAGCACTGACTGCAGACAACTATTCGTGCGAGACCAAGGCTATGTCGAAATGTTTGGCCAACCGCAATTGAGCGCCGTCAGAATGCATGAGGTAGATTGGCGCCAGTCTCTGCTTACCTCCGAATTTAGAAGAATTTTTGCAGAAAATATGTGAGAAGGTAAAGTTCAGTGGGGCAAGGCAGCCAGCAGTGTCCGAGGAGGTGTCATCATCGGGAGCCACTGGACACAGTGAAGGTGAAGAATTCTACTTTTGGACTTAGCCTCTTTTTTAAAACTCAAAAATCTCCAGTGGGACAAGGCTGCAGGGAGTAGCCGATGAGGGCTCCTTGAGACTGTATACCGCTTCTGAGAGGAGACACTGCACAGGATTTGTTGCTGTGAAGAAGAATGTAGCGGGAGCTACTGCAAAGTCAGACTGACTGGCGATGCACCTTGGGCAGATTGGCGAGCAGGTAGGTCCCTGTCTCCTCTTGGTTCTCAGGGCACTTTTTGCCTGTAAATTTATGAAGTCCACTGTTTTGACTTTAGGCTGGTTAGGCAAATTTACCACCACTTTCATCAGTCCAGAACTGCATGGGCACCACTGCAGGCAGGGTCCAGTTACAGGGTTTAAGTTGTTAGAGCTTATTGTGTCCCTGTATCTCAGAACAGGAGACCAGTTAACTAGCCCTTGGAGTCACTGTGGTCATCTTGGGTTCAAGCAGGTCTCAAGTAGCAGGGCAGTTTGAGGTAGATGGTGGGAGCAATGGGGAGGTTTCTACAGGGGTTCGGCACACCCCTCGCTTGCCCAAGGGTATTGTGCCTCGCTTTGTGGTGGGGGCTGACATTGACAAATGTTTCGACCCTATGAAAAGGCATTGCAAATGCACAGAGTGGGGATACACTCTTGATTCTGGAAGAGGAGATAGCTGACTCTTACAATGTCACAAGTTCAAAAGTCTAACCAGGAGTCGGAGTCCTGTGTCTTTCTCAAATCTAAGTGAGGTGGGTACAAGGAGAGGAAATTCCAATGCCTTTAAGGCTGGGTTATGCCTGGAATACTGCAAGCCAGGACTCATAATGTGAGACTCTAACAGCTTTAAGATGCCCCTTACTGATAGGCAGTTACAAGTAATAGCAGGTGTAGGAATGTGGGTGAAAATTGGCACAGGGGATCCCAGGGGTTGGACTGAAGCCAAATTAGTCTCAATGGGTTGGGTGGATGTTTAAGCCCTGGTCAACTTACCTCCTAGCATGGTGAAGTACAGGAATTGAAAAGCGAAAGGAACAATTGATGGACGGAATGCTGAACAAAGCAAACATTCACCCCCCGTCACAAAGATCTGGGTTCGTTTGCTCACCACGCCACACCAGTTTGGACCCAGCCATATGCAAATCAGTCTTGACCCTGTTCTTCATGATAACAGTCCAGCCCGAACTTCCAAGCCAGATCTTCCCTGGACCAGATACAAGCATCCTGGGACCGGTTTCGGGGCATTACCCCTTATCAGCCAGGCTAGCTTGAATCCAGTGACACGGTGAGCACAGGACCCACGTCTGGGCATACCCTTCCCACTTAGGGCGACAAAAGCAAAAGAAACAAATGATGGATGGAATGCTGAACAATGCAAACATTCACCCCCAGTCACAAAGATCTGTGTTTAATCCATCGTGCTTTTGCACACCACGCCACCCAGTTTGGACCCAGCCATATGCAAATAAGTCTTGACCATGTACTTCATGGGAACAGTCCCGCCCGAACTGCCAAGCCAGGTCCTCTCTGGACCGGAAACAAGCATCCTGGGACCAGTTTCGGGGCATCACCCCTCATCAGCCAGGCTAGCTTGAATCCAGTGCTGCGGTGAGCACGGGATCCACGTCTGGGCATACCCTTCTACTCAGGTCGACAAAAGCAAAAGGAACAAATGATGGATGGAATGCTGAACAATGCAAACATTCACCCCCAGCCACAAAGATCTGGGTTTAATTCATCGTTCTTGTGCTCACCACACCATCCCAGTTTGGACCCAGCCATATGCAAATCATCTTGACCCTGTTCCTCATGGGAAATGTCCAGCCCGAACTGCCAAGCCAGGTCCTCCCTGGACCAGAAACAAGCATCCTGGGACCGGTTTCGGGGAATCACCTCTCATCAGCCAGGCCTTAAATTCATATATTATCTACAAGAGGATCTGGTTTAATTTCACCGATAATTGCCAGATGGTTTCTGAATTTCAAAGAGTATCATTTTGTGGTGCAGTATGTGTCGGGTGTTAAAAATTAGTAATAAATCTTGAGATGATTTGGAAGAATTTGTATGGGTAGCAGCTGTGGAGTGGATAGAAATGCAAGCTATATCTACAAAAGAGTGGTTGGATGCTGTTGCAAGTGTTGTTGAGTTAAGCTTGTTGCACATGTGGATCCAAGAAGGTTGGCCGTCTCGTGTTGACAGATGTGAGAGCTATGTGAAGGTGAAGGATGAACTTAGAGAGGACGAGTGGGGAGTGAGGAGAGGTGCATGGTTGATTTTACCTGCTGTGTTGAGGAATAAGGTTATGGATTTTGGTCATCAATTTCACTTTGGCAGGAATAAAACTAAGACCAGGATTAGAGAGTTGTTTTGGTGAGCTGGTATAGACAAAGATGTTGAGAAAGTTGTAAATGAGTGCTTCTTGTGCAATAACAGTGACAAGATTAATAAAAACAAGCACCCAGCCGATTCAACCGGTAAGTTTTCCTTCTGAACTATGGGTCAAGCTAGCCATGGATATTGTGCAACCAATGGAAGTCATGGAAAATCCAATTAATAGAAGAGGAGATATTCCATTTGAAAGATTTTAGTAAATATAGCACCGAAAGGCGTAAAGCACCAACTGTGGATATCTGGTTGCGCTGGACCAGGACAAAATCACAAGTTAGGCCCACTGAAAGTACCTTAAATCTTGATTTGTGGAGTGTTGTGAGGATCCGCATCAAAGATGCGTTGCACAGCTGAGCGTCGGTTCGAAGATGTGGCGAGGCTGCAGTGCGAGGTCCTGTTGCATCATAGACAAACATCCTGTTGAGGAGGGCTTGCAATGCGAAGTCGGGGTGGAGGATGTGTCACATAGTCTGGGAGATACTTTGGTTTTGAAAAGCTGTGAGGCTTCGAAGAGGAGTCCTTCATTGTTGTTGGAGCTGCCGTCGATGAGGGATGTGAAGGCCTGCACCAAGGATGCATTGTGCAGCAACGGTTCCGATGCAGTGATGGGCTGTGATGTGATATGGGTCATTGCAGCGGTTCCAATCTACGCAATAGTGCAATGCTTTGGTTCTGCTAGAGTTTGTGCTCCACAGCAGAGGAGATGCGTTAGGTTCAGCTGAATCCACAGAGGCTGTCAGAACACCTTAGGCCCACTTTCAAGGGTCAAAAACTGGAATGGCACCATTTAGCAGGGCAGAGAAGGTTGTTGAAGCCTTCTGTCCCTGAGACTCAAGTCAGGAGGCCATCCAACAAGCACTTGGAGTCATTCTGGGGTTCTGGGTTCAAGAGATGCAGTTCCAGTCCTGCTCACCCAGGCAAGAGGGCAGCAGGAAGAAGGTCATCACATGAAGGCAGAAGTCCAGCATGGCAGTAGTCCAGCAGTGTCAGTCCTTCAGCAACACAGCAGTCCTTCTTCCTAGCAGAGTATCCGCAGCTCTAGAAGTGAACTGAAGAGATAGTGTCTGAGATCCAGTATTTTTACCCAGTTGTGCCTCTGAAGTAGGGTAAAATCTTCTAGAGGTTTCCCTTTGAAGTCCCACATCATCTGGCCTTCCCTTTCCTGGCTCCAGACTAGCTACAAGGAGTGTGCATCTCTTTGTGTCGAGGCAGGAAACAGTCCATTCAAGTGTAAGTGGGGCTGTGCCCAGTTCCTCCCTTTCATCCTGCCAGTAGTGGCCCATCCAGACACACCTAAGCTCCCTATTGTGTGTGGCTATCTAGGTGGAATACTCAAAGCTCAACTGCCAGCTACACCCACTCATGTGACCCAGGGGCATGCTATAGGAAAGTCAGGAAAATACCAACTTTCTAAAAGTGGAATGGCAAGGTGAGCAAAAAAACAAGGAATTTAACCCAGACCTGTGACTGGGGATGAAGGTTAAATTTGTTCAGCATTCTGGCCACGTCAGTTCTTTTTGCTTATGTCACCCTAAGTGGGAAGGGTATACCCAAACATGGGTCCTGTGCTCACTATGCCAGTGGATTTAAGCTAGCCTGGCTTGTGATACCCCCAAATCGGTCCCAGGATGCTTGTTTCTGGTGAAAGGAGGACCAGTCCTTGTAGTCCAGGCTGGGTCCAAACTGAAATGGAATGGCGAGCAAAAAAAAAAATTGATTTAACCCAGATCTATGACTGGGGTGAATGTCTGATTCGTGGCTTCCCATGCTTTCTGGCAGCCCTCTGTCCAGATCACATTTCTGGCTGCTTCTTTAAATTCATATCTGTTAAGGGAGAAGCAATGGTGCCGTAATCCTTAAGAAACCTCATATAGTATCATGTGAGGCCCAGGCAAGCCCTCATCTCAGACTGTCTTTTAGGGGTGTGTCAGGTCAGGATACCTTCAATCTAGGCCTGGAGGGGCTGCACATTGCCTCCACCCACCATGTGGCCCAGATATACAGTACATCCCTTCCCTACCTGCCACTCACTGGCCTTAATAGTCAGGCCCACCTACTACAGGGCCTGAAGCACCTCGTGGAGGTTGTGCAGGATTTGCCTCCCAGCTGGAGCTTTAGATAGTTATGTCATCCAGGGAGGCGGCACAGAAGAAATACCTCCTTCCCAGCCAGGACCCTGTTGACCAACCTCTGAAAGGTGGTGGGGGCATTTTTTAAAGCAAAGGGCATCCCTCTAAATTGCAAGTGGACCTTTGGGGTTGAGAATGCAGACCTCTATTTTGCCCCCTCAGTCAGGTCAATCTATCAGTACCCTGATTTGAGGTCAAAGGCTCAGGAACTCGGCAGCACCCAGCCTGTTGATGACCTCATTAGGTCGGGGGATAGGGTGGGCGTCAATCATCCTGATAGAATTGAGTTGCCTGTAGACTACACAGAACCTAAGTTCTGGAATGGTGCCCGTGGGGCAGCCTTGGGTATCAGCACCACAGGCCTGGACCAGAGACTGTTGAATGGCTCAATCACCCTTAACAACAGCATCTTGGAGACCTCCTCCTTAATACTGGCACTCACCTTGTTGGACATCCTGTAAATCTTATTTTTAACAGGTTGACTGTCTCCAGTATCACTGACATGGAAGCACAGATGTGTGATCCCAGGGTTGAGGGAGAACAGAGAGGAAAACATGCCCCATCAACTGACAAGAGTCACTCTGCTGTTCTGGGGTCAGAATAGCGGAATGGTTGACACCCTTCACTGACCCATCATGCTCGTGAACAGACAGGAGGTCAGGGAGAGGCTTGTCCTCCTCTTCCACTCCTTCATCTGTCATCAGGAGCGTGGTCACTTTGGACTTCTCAAAGTGTGGTTTGAGGCTGTTCACATGGAGCACCCTTTAGGGGTTTCCAGGAGTCCTGAGATCCACCAAGTATGTGGACTCCCCCTTCTACTCCTTCACCTCATATGGGCCGGCCCAGTGATTCGGGGGGAGCCCTTTGCTCCACAGGCTCCATAACCCACACCTTTGGTCAGGTTGAAACTTTACTAGAGTAGCATTCTAGTCAAACCAGAGCTACATAACTTCCTGACTGTCCTCAAGATCTCTTTTTGATTTCTGCCGAAAGCAATGCATTTGGCTGCAAAGGGCAAGCATGCAGCTGGCCACATCCTGAGGCAGTTTCCTGTATGCTTGCTCCCTTCACTCTCTTGCAAGGTTATATGTCCCCTAACCGGGTCGTCAAAGAGAAGTTCAAAGGGGCTAAACTCAATCCCCTTCTGTAGCACCTTCCTGTACGCAAAGAGAAAGCATGGCAGGGTGACGTCCTACTTAAGTTTTATGGGCTAAGGTAGGCCCATTATCATGACCTTGAGGGTCTAGTTGAATCTCTCCACAAGACTGCTTGTTTGAGGGTGATAAGGTGTGGAGAACTTGTAAGTTATCCAACACTCATCCCACATGGACTTCCTGTAAGCTGACATGAAGTTAGTGCCTTTGTCAAACACAGTCTCTTTGAGAAGCCCCCCCAAGGGTAGAAATCCCCATTAGGGTCCTGGCCACTGCAGGTGCAGGCACCGACCTCAGAGGAATAGCCTCTGGGTAGTGAGTGGCGTGGTTCACCAAGACCAGGGTGAACCTGTTCCATAAAGATGTCTTGGTGTCAAACAGTCCAACAATGTCAATGATCACCCTCTCAAGCAGAGTGCCAATGGCAGGTAATGGGGTCAGAGGACTCTTGAGCTTTTCCCCTGACTGCCCACTAGCCTGGCAGGTGGAACAGGACCTACAGAATGTATCCGAGGCCATCTTCTTCTTGTGCCAATAGAAGTGGGCAACAAGCCTGGCGAAGGTCTGGCCTTGCCCCAGATGTCCTGCCCCACTCGTTGGGAACCAGAGCCACTCGTAGATGGCTATCATGGTTGTCTGCAACTATGACTTGGTGAAATGTGCTAGGGAGGAACTGCCATGAGGACACCACCAGCTGACACCTTACAGTAATCATGCTGCCTCCTGTGTCTCTCAGTGCCTCCACTCATTGCCCAATGATGGTGACCCACTGACTATCCTTAGAAGTATTGGCCGGCATGCAGGCTTTTGGCAACATCTCCTTAACTCTGTCTGCTTGCCAAAGCTAACTGGGACCACCTCCTCCCTGAGGGTGACACTTGCCAATCCTGGTAGCTGCCAACCTGTAGGGGGCTGTGCCCTCTTTAGACATTTGAGTGTCCTTACTTGTAACACTCTGTGTATTCCGGGACAAATCCCTCTGTCTATTTGTTAAAGAATCCCTTCTTCTTGGGTTTGGACTGCGACTGGTTACCACTGTTCCCTGCAAGAATTATTTTGGGGGCATTTTGAAAACTCCTTACCTTTTAGTTTGTCTTCCCCTTCTTTCTTCTGGTGGGTCCCCTGACCACACTTTTGGGAGTCCCCCCCAGATGCCTTTATGAACACTCTGGTGCTGACTCAGAGGTCTTCCTCCTCAGCAAACTTTCGTAAGGTCAGTCACCTTGCTGTCTACTAGATGCTGGTGCAGCTCTGCGTAGCAACTATTGAGATTGTGTTCCTTACGAATTAAGTTGTAGAGCCCACTATAATCATTAACCTTGCTTCCCCTCACCCAGTCATTCAGTGCCTTGTTAGAATGGTCCAGAAAATCCACCCATGAGTGATTGGGAAGTTTGTGGCTGTCACTAAACCTCTGTTGACACTTTTCAGGGGTCAGTCAAATGTCTGCTAAAAGGATGGGTTTCATGGGGGTGTACCTGGTTCGGTCCTCTACTTCCAAGGTCAGAAGAGAGTCTCTTCCCACTCAAGGCATATGCTTCCACAGACCCCCCCCCCCAGTGCTCCTCTGGGATCTTGTGTACTCTCAGTGTCATAACTTAAGCGGAAAACCATTTATCAATGTCATCCCTACCACTTAACTGGGTACCAGGTCTTTGGGGAACTGGACCTTCTCATCTCCTTCAGACACAGAGGAATTGCTGCCACCATTGCTGGAATATGACTGCTGTGCCTTAAGTTCTAGCTCTTTGAGACTACTTACATTAACCAACTTTTTCTCCTCCACCCTTTCCTCTACCCTGAGTTGGGCTATCTGTAGCCTGAAACTACCTTCCTGCCTTCCTTTCCACCAGTTCCTCTGGGGTCAGGCTATGCGAGGACACACTGCTTTCTGCTCTAGTTGGGAGTTCTATCTCAGGAGTTGGGTCATCTTCCTTCACTGTATGCTACATTACAGGGCTGATGTCTAGCTCCTGATGTTCCTCCGCATCATCCTTCTCCTCTGTGGTTGTCGTCAACTGGTGGACCTCTGTCCATTAATTCATTTAAACACTGTTCCATTAAATGTTGCAACATCCAAATGGCATGGTACATCAAACACATGGCACTTTTGTAAGCATGGATGTCAGGATTTGAAATATGCTTTATTTATATGTCCTGCCTTGTTATTATATCCTCATAAGTGATTGAGACCCCTCTTTTTAAGATTTTCATCAGGTATTACTGCTGAAGCTTTGTATTTAGTGCTCAACCTGCCAAATGAAATGTTTTGTATCCATGCTTTTAACTTTTTAAACGGTTTTTGCCTTTTTCACTGAATGAAGTTAATGCTGTTTTTAGGGCGTATTCTGGGTTTTTGTGTATTGTATTTTTGGTAATTATCGTATACTCCTAAATAATGAAATTACCTGTACCGTGGTGGGTTATTTATTTAATAAAGTTTCTATCATTGATAGTAATGATTTTACGCTTATGACTATGCATGGTACAACTTTTGAGCCCTTCTGTGTATGTGTGATATTTCTCTTCATGTGGGCTTCATTGGAGTTCCAAATCATGAATAAATAATTTATTGAAGAGGTGGACCTCTGCCCTGTTCCTCAGAACTTCTGCAGCTCCAATGTTTTTGTGAACTTCTTTATCTTTAGTCCCATTTCCTGGCATAATTGTTTTAGTTCAGCCACTGTATAACTTTCCAGGTTGACCAGTGCAAATCACATTCTGCAGTTTTGCTAAATACATTGTTATTGTTCAGTTTATCTGTATATGAATATATTTTATTGTAGCTTATCAAGTACTTGGGGTGCAGTTTTACAGTAGTCCCTTTTTTGTTTGTTTGTATATATGTATTTATTGCATTGTATATAAAGTATTTGGGGGCATATTATCAACGGCCAGCGATAATTATCGCTGCCCGTACATAGCGATAGAAATATTATCGCTGGCTATCGCTGAATATTATCGCCATGATAACGCTATATTTACAACGCATAGCGCTATGGCGATAATATTTCAGCGATAGCGGTGTTTTCAATGGAACATCACTGGTTTTCCAGCGATGTTCCATTGAACATAGCGATAACATTGCTGATACGACCCTGTGGTCGTATCAGCATAATCCATCTCCCATTAAAAGTATGCCTTAGTCAGGAATTTAACAGACGTTAAATTCCTGAGTTAAAGCTGAGGTAGCGCGATTTTTTTTATCGCTGCACCTCTTTGTTAATTTCGCGAAGCTGCCTTCACGATATTAACATGTGTTGTTTTCACAGCCACGCCTTCTTTGCATCTCATTAGCGATGCGAGGCGAGGCTGTGAAAAAACGGGCTCTACATCAAGGAAACACGCGCTAGCGTGTCCTTGATGATATTGCGATATAATTATCGCCGCTTTTCGCCCAAAAACGGACGCTAAAGCGGCGATAATTATATCGCCAGCCCTTGCTAATATGCCCCAAGGTATTATGTTTTTTAACATTTCTCCATTATTTATTGCTCCAGTTGTTATTTTGTATAAGAAATGAAGATATGTAGTGTTCTCACTTTTGCATTAGAATGTTCTTATGTGGGTATTGGAATGATGGGAGTTTTGAAAGGACAGCATTTATGGTGAGAGCTTCTCTGGGATAGCTGCGCGGGGGTGTTTTGGAATACACTTCTTTGGACTCATACCTGTGTTTCCTTTTATTCAGCAGCAATCAACCCACACCACTTAGATACTCTGAAAGAGGCACTGGGCACCGCACCCATCCTCCTGGCTCTTGATTGCAGAAAATAGTTTGTGGTCCAAACAGATGCTTCAGAATTTATCATTGGGGCAGTGTTATCACAGCTGAATGGTGAGTGTCAGGATCAACCCGTCGCCTTTATCAGCAGGCAACTCTTTGCTAGAAAGCAGCAATGGAGTGCCATAGAGAGAGTCTTTTACTGTGGTTTGGTAAGCGAAGAAGCTGACACCCTACCTGTTCGTAACTCACTTCCAGGTTGAAACCACAGGTCTCTCCAGTGATTAATGCAGATGAGAGGAGAGAACATCAAACTGTTGCAGATATTGCATTTGCAGAGCAACAGTTCACTTGACATTTCATCTAGAAGTACTTGTCTCCCAACTGATTGCAAATGTCGTTCATATCTGTCACTAATGCTGTGCATCAAGTTGTGTAATTGTTTAGAGAATACCCAAATGCCTATTTTTTAGTTTCTTTCCACAGATCTTTTTGTCTGGAGACGTTCCATCATTTGCAAGCATTAAAGTGATATTAGAGATTAATTCGAGACGAATGGAGAGAAATCGCCATGCCACATCCGACTGGAGACACAGAATAGAGCAGAAACTGTTCATTGGCGGCAGCTGAAAGGAGATTAGAACCACTTTTGAAGTTATGATGTGTTTTTAAAAAAAAGCATGATGCACTTATAAAATCCCAGTGCACTCTTCTAAAAGACAGCCGCGTCAGACAGGCCACATTTATAGAAATGAATTCAGCTTTTCCAATATTTCCTTGGGATTCATCAAAGCATATCAGGCGAGAGCAGAGTGCCTGTATGAGCATGCTAATTAATTTACAACCCTCCCCAGCGTGTTTGCTCTCCCCTTTAGTGAACACAAATAATCCAAGACTGCTTGTATGTGAAGATCACATAAAAGTACAACAAACTGCATGTCCAATTAAATTATTTGTAGGCCATGCCATGTCAGCTGTGTTGACATGATAAACATTCTCACATTTAACCCCTTCGCTGCTAGGCCTTTTCCTCCCGTGCTAAGACTTTTTTTGGCTATTTGGGGTAGTTCGCGCTTAGGCCCCTGTAACTTTTTGACCACATATGGTATCCATGCCAAATTTGCGTCCTTTTCTTCCAACATCATGGGGATTCTAAAGGTACCCAGGGTTTGTGGATTCCCCTGGAGGGGACCCAGAAATTAGCCAAAATACAGCTAAATGTTTTATTTTTTGGGGAAAATGGGAAAAAAGGGCTACAGATGAAAGCGTCTGGTTTTTTCCCTGCAAATGGTATCAAAAAAGGGGTTGTGGTGCTAAAATCACCATCTTCCCAGCTTTCAGGGACAAGCAGACGTTTGTCAGAAAACCAATTTTTTTTACACAGTTTTGGCATTTTTCTGGGACATAGCCTATTTTTGCTATTTTTTGTGCTTTCAACCTCCTTCCAGTTAATGGTAGAAATGGGTATGAAAGCAATAATGGATCCTAGAAAGCTATACATTTTAGAGAAGTAGACAAAATTCTGAATTCAGCAAGGGGTCATTTGTGTAGATCCTCAAGGTTTCTTTATAGAAACTAACCGTTGAATATAGGAAAAATTGAAAATTTGTTGAAAAAAACAGCCATTTGTGTCAACGTTTTCACCTGTAACTTCTTCTAATTATGACAGCAGTTTGAAAGCAATATACCGTTGCATCTGCTGGACCTTTCTGGTTGTGGGGATATATAGGACTTATAGGTTTACCAAGAACCCGACGAACCCAGAGCCAATAACTGAGCAGCGTCTTGCAATGGTTTTTTATTATGTACTGGGTATATAGCAATTAATTTGGGAAAATATATACATGGAAAAATCGGTATGAGAGACACCTATGTATTTCTGAAATTGGAACAAAATATTGAGTTTAGAAACAGTAGATATGTGCACATTTCCGAAATTGTGAGTACCCATACTAGCATGAGAATTATAGGTCATTTTTCAAAATGATTTCTTTTTTACACATTGTCTTTCATTTGGAAGGCATAAATGCATCGAAAGTTAATAGGTAATAACAGTTGCTCTACAATTCTGTGTTACCCTAAGTCTCCCGATAAAAATGGTACCTCACTTGTGTGGATAGGCCTAGTGCCCGCGACAGGAAACGGCTCAAAACGCAACGTGGACACACTTTACTTTTACAGTGAAAACTGACCCTTTTTTTGAAAAGTGCCTAGCTGTAGATTTTGAACCCTAGCTCTGCAGGCACCTAGGGAAACCCAGCAAACCTGTACATTTTTGAAAACTAGACACCCAGGGGAATCCAGGATGGGGTGACTTGACTGGCTCCCACCAGGTTCTATTACCCAGAAGCCCTTGCAAACTTAAAAATGTGTAAAAAAATACATTTTTCTCACATTTCTGTGGTGGAAAGTTCTGGAATCTGCGTGGATCCACAAAATTCCACCCACCCCGCGTTCCCCAAACTCTTCCAAGAAAAATGGTACCTCACTTGTGTGGGTAGGCCTAGTGCCCGCGACAGGAAACGGCCCAAAACACAACGTGGACACACCACATTTTCACAGTGAAAACGGACCCTTTTTTTGCAAAGTCCCTAGCTGTAGATTTTGAACCCTAGCTCTGCCGGCACCTAGGGAAACCTAGCAAACCAATACATTTTTAAAATCTAGACACGCAGGGGAATCCAGGATGGGGTGACTTGACTGGCTCTCACCAGGTTCTGTTACCCAGAATCCCTTGCAAACCGAAATATTTGTCCAAAAAAACAAATTTTCCTCACATTTCTGTGGTGGAAAGTTCTGGAATATGCGTGGATCCACAAAATTCCACCCACTCCGCATTCCCCAAAGTCTTCCGAGAAAAATGGTACCTCACTTGTGTGGGTAGGCCTAGTGCCCGCGAAAGGAAACGGCCCAAAACGCAACGTGGACACACCACATTTTCACAGTGAAAACGGACCCTTTTTTTGCAAAGCGCCTAGCTGTAGATTTTGAACCCTAACTCTGCCAGCACCTAGGGAAACCTAGCAAACCTATACATTTTTGAAAACTAGACACCCAGGGGAATCCAGGATGGGGTGACTTGACTGGCTCTCACCAGGTTCTGTTACCCAGAATCCCTTGCAAACCTCAAAATTTGTCCAAAAAAACAAATTTTTCCTCACATTTCTGTGGTGGAAAGTTCTGGAATCTGCAAGGATCCACACAATTCTACCCACCCCACGTTCCCCAAAGTCTTCAGAGAAAAATGGTACCTCACTTGTGTGGGTAGGCCTAGTTCCCGCGACAGGAAACGGCCCAAAACACAACGTGGACACACCACATTTTCACAGTGAAAACGGACCCTTTTTTTGCAAAGTGCCTAGCTGTAGATTTTGAACCCTAACTCTGCCAGCACCTAGGGAAACCTAGCAAACCTATACATTTTTGAAAACTAGACACCCAGGGGAATCCAGGATGGAGTGACATGACTGGCTCTCACCAGGTTCTGTTACCCAGAATCTCCTTGCAAACCTAAAAATCTGTCAAAAAACCACATTTTCCTCACATTTCTGTGGTGGAAAGTTCTGGAATCTGCGTGGATCCACAAAATTCCACCCACCCCGTGTTCCGCAAAGTCTTCCGAGAAAAATGGTACCTCACTTGTGTGGGTGGGTCAAGTACCCGCGACAGGCAAGGGCCCAAAACGTATTGAGGAGACATCAAAATGACCTATCACAAAACAAACTGGTTTTGCAAGGGGGGTCACCTGGGTATGTCCTACCCCACAGCGTTCTCCTTAGTGTCCCGAGTAAAATGATACCTCACATGTGTGGGTGTCCAATGCAGAATTGGCTAAAACCTTATTTTGAAAAAAAGGTAGCGCTTAGAATTCTCGGTGCTATACCCTTATTCCCTATGTTTTGGGCTCTTCCCAGTCACAGGCCCTTGCCCCACCCACACAAGTGAGGTATCATTTTACTCAGGACACTAAGGAGAACGCTGTGGGGTAGGACATTTGTGCCGGCACAGTGATTCCACACAAAAATATGTGGAAAATGTTGTTTTTTCAGCTAAATTTGAGGTTTGCAAGGGATTCTGGGTAGGGAAACGTTGGGGGATCCACGCAAGCCATACCTCATTGGACTCCCCAGGGTGTCTAACTTTCAGAAATGTGTGGGTTTGGTAGGTTTCCCTAGATGGCGGCGAGCCCGGGGCCAAAGAACCAGGTGCCCCCCCCAAAACCAGGTAGTTTTGTTATAGGTAATTTTGAAGTCTCCACAGTACGATTTGGGCCATTTCCTGTTGCAGCCACTATGACTACCCACACAAGTGAGGTACCATTTTTATTGGGAGACCTGGGGGAACGCTGGGTGGTAGGAAATTTGTGTCAGCCCGGTGATCCTACAACTTCCCCACACAGGAATGTGAGAAAAAATTGATTTTTTCAACAAAATTTGAGGTTTGCAGGGGATTCTGGGTAGGGAAATGTTGGGGGACCCACGCAAGCCATACCTTGCTGGACTCCGCCGGATGTCTAGTTTTCAGAAATGTGTGGGTTTGGTAGGTTTCCCTAGATGGCCGACGAGCCCGGGGCCAAAAACTCATGGGACCCCCCTTGCAAAGCCAGGTTGTTTTGTGATAGGTAATTTTGATGTCGCCTCAATAGGTTTTGGGCCCTTGCAAGTCACGGATACTTGACCCACCCACACAAGTGAGGTACCATTTTTCTCGGAAGACTTTGGGGAATGCGGGGTGGGTGGAATTTTGTGGATCCACACACATTCCAGAACTTTCCACCACAGAAATGTGAGGAAAATGTGTTTCTTTGGACAAATTTTGAGGTTTGCAAGGGATTCTGGGTAACAGAACCTGGTGAGAGCCAGACAAGTCACCCCATCCTGGATTCCCCTGGGTGTCTAGTTTTCAAAAATGTATAGGCTTGCTAGGTTTCCCTAGGTGCCGGCAGAGCTAGGGTTCAAAATCTACAGCTAGGCACTTTGCCAAAAAAGGGTCAGTTTTCACTGTGAAAATGTGGTGTGTCCACGTTGCGTTTTGAGCCGTTTCCTGTCCCGGGCACTTGGCCTACCCACACAAGTGAGGTACCATCTTTCACGGAAGACTTTGGGGAATGCGGGGTGGGTGGAATTTTGTGGATCCATGCAGATTCCTGAACTTTCCACACAGAAATGTGAGGAAAATGTATTTTATTTTACAAATTTTGGGGTTTGCAAGGGATTCTGGGTAACAGAACCTGGTGAGAGCCAGACAAGTCACCCCATCCTGGATTCCCCTGGGAGTCTAGTTTTAAAAAATATATAGGTTTTCTAGGTTTCCCTAGGTGCCGGCAGAGCTAAAGTTCAAAATCTACAGCTAGGCACTTTGCAAAATAGTGTCAGTTTTCACTGTAAAATGTGGTGTGTCCACGTTGCGTTTTGGGCCGTTTCCTGTCGCGGGCACTAGGCCTACCCACACAAGTGAGGTACCATTTTTCTCGGAAGACTTTGGGGAATGCGGGGTGAGTGGAATTTGGTGGATCCACGCTGATTCCAGAACTTTCCACCACAGAAATGTGAGGAAAATGTGTTTTTTTGGACACATTTTGGGGTTTGCAAGGGATTCTGGGTAACAGAACCTGGTGAGAGCCAGACAAGTCACCCCATCCTGGATTCCCCTGGGAGTCTAGTTTTAAAAAATATATAGGTTTTCTAGGTTTCCCTAGGTGCCGGCAGAGCTAAAGTTCAAAATCTACAGCTAGGCACTTTGCAAAATAGTGTCAGTTTTCACTGTAAAATGTGGTGTGTCCACGTTGCGTTTTGGGCCGTTTCCTGTCGCGGGCACTAGGCCTACCCACACAAGTGAGGTACCATTTTTCTCGGAAGACTTTGGGGAATGCGGGGTGAGTGGAATTTGGTGGATCCACGCTGATTCCAGAACTTTCCACCACAGAAATGTGAGGAAAATGTGTTTTTTTGGACACATTTTGAGGTTTGCAAGGGATTCTGGGTAACAGAACCTGGTGAGAGCCACACAAGTCACCCCATCCTAGATTCCCCTGGGTGTCTAGGTTTCAAAAATGTATTGGTTTGCTAGGTTTCCCTAGGTGCCGGCAGAGCTAGGGTTCAAAATCTACAGCTAGGCACTTTGCCAAAAAAGGATCCGTTTTCACTGTGAAAATGTGGCGTGTCCACGTTGCGTTTTGGGCCGTTTCCTGTCACGGGCACTAGGCCTACCCACACAAGTGAGGTACCATTTTTCTCGGAAGACTTTGGGGAATGCGTGGTGGGTGGAAGTTTGTGGATCCATGCAGATCCCAGAACTTTCCATCACAGAAATGTGAGGAAAATGTGTTTTTTTTAACTAAGTTCGAGGTTTGCAAGGGATTCTGGGTAACAGAACGTAGTGAGAGCCACACAAGTCACCCCATCCTGGATTCCCCTCAGTGTCTAGTCTTCAAAAATATATAGGTTTGCTATGTTTCCCTAGGTGCCGGCTGCGCTAGGACCCAAAATCCACAGGTAGGCACATTCCGAAAAAAAAAGTCGGTGCCTAGTGGGCTTTCTGCCGCCCTGGGGAGGGGGGAAATCAGGGGCTATTGCCCCGATATGCCCCTGAGCGGGGCAGAAAGACTGTGGGTATTCTTTGGGGGGTCGGGGGCATTGGGATGCTGTTAGAAGGTGGTTCTGACACTCTGAGCCGCCCGCATTTTTCGCTTTTTGAGCACCTATTTGTTGAGCTTTTACTGTGGGAGAGCCTCATAAGTTGGGACTCACCCACAGGGAACTCATGATGAAAGAGACTGCATGTGGATTTTACTGGTGTCCCCCTAGCTTGACTAGGCTGCTGCGCCGCAGCTGGAATAAGGGGCACCGGGCTGGTTGCATGCAGACACATGTGTACATGCGTGTGCACACGTGTACGGGCTGCGCAGGGGAGATTCCTGGCGTGCGCAGCCCAGGAGCAGATACAAAGTGAATGATGTGGCAGGACTTATGCAGAATTGGGTGGTGACATGGAATAGGCTTTATACAGTGGGAAGAAACATGCCAGGGAAAGTCAGTGTGCTTTACAGTGTTTATTCCATTATTCTCTTATGAGGATAGGGAGCCCATGGGCTAGTTTTACTTTCCTAGGGCCTACAAATTCCAGACACGCACCAAAGTCCACTGTAACCTAAGTGAGAAGAAGTATTCTGCAGAGTCCAAAGTCATAGTTGTACTGCTTTTGGGTCATCCAGAAATGTTATATTTCTCTGAGTCAGCTCATAACCAGGGCCTGGCTGGGGGCTAACCCCAGCAGGCTGGATTAATGACCTTTCTTCCAAGAGCGAAGACCTCCTCTCCACGAAGAGAAGATGGTTGGAGCTACAGGCTAATACATCAGCAGCTGTCACCTGGTGCCAGGCACCCAGCTGCACAAGGGAGAAGGCAGCTCTGGGGGGAAGGGGCTTTCAGAGACCATGTGGCAGGAGACCCTGGATGACGCCATCTTGAACCAACCCAGAGGCCTGGGCAGGAAGGAGGGTGCAGGGGCAGAGAAGTGATGTGTCGCTGTGTGATAGGGCAAACAGAGACTTCCTGCCAGCCCCCTCCCCAATTCTTTAAAAGTGTTTGCACAGGAAGAGAAGCTCTCTCTGGGGTGTGGTCTGCTGAGGCAGAGGGTGCTGGAGCCTGGCGCAATGGGCAGTTGGAAGGAGGAACCCTCTGACTGTCCCAGGATCCTGAACAGCGCCAGGAGAAGAGACCAGGACCAGTGTGCAGAAGCAGGGGCCTCTGTGCAGGGAGAAGAGAGGCCCCGGAGGAGAGCCAGGCGAAAGGCTGGTGCAGGGAGCCAGTGAAGACAGTTCCCTGCTGAATGCCCCCTCCTTGAGACCAGGAGGGCGAAGGAAAGTGCTCCCAGTGGCTGGGGTGCGCCGCAAGGAGCAAGAAGAGGCCAGAATCGCGAAGATCGGTTCCCTGGGGGCTGAGAAATGCCCCCCAGAAGGTAGGCGACCGTTGACCTCCGGCAGACCGACGACGAAGCACGTGGGGCTCCGCCGCCGGTCTTGGATATGCCCCCGGGGTGGGTCAGGTCCCGGGGGCTGCCCCCAGAAAGAAGTAAAGTCAGGGAGCGCTGTCGCGCTCCCCCTGAACTGGCCCATGAGGGGTGCCAGGAGCCCACCCTGGCCCCCAAAGACATCGGTGGAGGGGGAGCGCCATTGCGCCCCCCTCGAAGAGAGTTCAGGGGCCAGGAATCTCAACTCCGGGCCTCGATGATCATTGGCGCTGCAGAGGAGGGGGGTGCGCCATCGCGCAACCCCCCCTCGCGGGAGAAGTCAAAGCCGGGGAGTGCCGTAGCGCTCCCCGTGAAGATGGCCCCGGTGACGGTGATGAGGAGGAGGGGGGTGCACCATCGCGCGTCCCCCCTCGTGGGCGAAGACAAGCCGGGGAGCGCCGTTGCACTCCCCGTGAAGTAACCATGGGCCCGGGACTCCAACTCCGGGCCCCGATGGTGCCCGGGGGTACCAGGAGCCTACCCTGGTCCATGACGAGAAGAAGGAAGTCGGGGGGTTCCATCGCGCCCCCCGTAAAGACTGCCCAGGGGCCCGGGACCCCATCCCCGGGCCCCAAAGTGAGGAGAAGGTGGGGGAGTGCCGTCGCACTCCCCCGAAGACCCGCTGAAGCGGGGAAGCGGCCTCGCATCTGCCCGCCGGAGCGGGCAGACCAGAAAAAGAATGACGGCTCCCGCAGCAGCACGCGAAGGTGCTGGCCAGTCGGGGAGCCGCAGGGAGCCGCCGGGGGTGGGGTCCCCGAGCTGCTCTCCACCACGGAGGCCAGACAGGGTCCCCGGGTGGGACCGGGGCCCCAGAGAAAAGAGGAGGTCCCCGAGATGAGAAGTGGTGCACGGGGCCCGGGTGGAACCGGGCCCCTAAAATAAGCAAGAGCAGCCGGGGGTGGGCTCCCCGAGCCGCCTACACTCACCTGGGGGTCCGGGTGGCACTGGGCCCCCCACCGAGGACGGAACGAGGAGCAAAGCGCCAGGAAGAAGGGCAGCGCAGATCTACCCGGAGCAGCGGAGGAGCAGCTGCTCTAATATGCAAGAGCTCCCATAATGCCTTGCAGGCCAGGACCGGCCTGCAAGGGCAACCAGCGTTTACTCTGCTTTTGGTGGCCCCAGGAGAACGGGGTCACCACCACATGTGTGCAAAGGTGCAGGTGGAGCTGCAGGAGCAAGGCAGTCTCCCCCAGCACGAAAATGGAAGTCCCTCCCTAAGCCTCATGGGGACTTGAAAAGAATAACCCCTCAAGGGCCCAGCCATCATTTTAACATCTCTTGGGCTAGAACTTTGGTTCTACAGCTGGGGGTGTATTGAGGAGTGCACCAAGTGATGAAGGTCTGAGTGGGGGATGTCTGGAGAAGGGCATCTCCTGGAGATAAAGAGATGTAATTGCACCAGAACTGCATTTACTAACGGTATTTCTTTTAGAGGGACTGGAAGTCACATGTGTAATGTGAAGTACGTGTGTAAGGTGATGTCATAAGCCAAATGGGTTATGTTGCCAGACAGTCCTGTTAGGGTGTCTGGCTGTATATGATTAATCCTGTGAGTTCATCTGTGATGCCTTTAGGGGCTGTATTTGCAATGCATTCTAATGACCAACAAATGTGATGAGTACTGTCATTCTAAAGTGATGCTTAAACATGTATTCTTGCTGCTGCGCTTAGGTGAAGAACAATCCAGACGGTTAGCCCCTAAGATGTAGAGGTGTATCCTGTATGATCAGTGGGAGATGCTTAGTCAGGATTATGTGTCACCAGGGCAGGGTTGCCTATTTTAAATGCTTGTTGAGGTAATGGGGTGGGTTGCCACTGGGATGGTGCCAGTGCGCAGGGCCCTCGCTCCAGGTTATGTTCAACTACCTGCATTAGGGGGCAAGATGATGTGCAGACATGGGCGTGGTGGTACTAGACCCCACCCCCCTGTGGGAGGGGTGGAGATGTTATGCAATGTCACAAAGTAATTCCAACAGCTTATGTATATTTGTAAATTGGTGCATAGTATTGAGTAGTGTGTGTGTTTAATAAATGTACTCTTACTTTTATAAAGCAAAGTACAGACTGGACAATCAATTATTGAGTGTTATTTCTGCGCACCTGTAATGGCGATTACTAGCCCACACCACCTCCATTGAGTAAGCCTCAGACTGCTCTGCAACGCTACCCTCTGAGAGTCAGGCGCTACAATTGGGTGTTTGGTTCCCAGTGAAGGACAAATGTAGTCATGTTATTTGTGCAGGCCTCACAGATACTGCCTCGTTCTCCAACATTGGTGTCTAGCGGCAGGAAACATAGTATCCCATTCTGGTGCGCATTTATAGCATTTGATAAGTCCAGTTTTGCCACACATTACCTATGCATTAATGAGCAAATGGAAGAGCGCAAGGCTCTGAGAAGGGTTCAAAGTTTTGGTTCTGTGAACTATAGGTATGGGAAAGGAAAGCCCCGCACACAGATATGTCATGTGAAGATATTATGGTTTATATGCAAACTGTATTAATATGACTGAGTTATGTTGATTATCATGTGCTAGGGGGATGGTGCTTTCCAGGAAATGATTGCATACAAATGTTCTAAGCCATATTGTACACCTTTGAACCCTAACCCAACATACACTACACCTGAATGAGGAGGGTGTCTCCTCAAGAGATAGGGACAGCAACTGATACCTACATCGCAGATGGGGGTGTAGGGGTGGATGGACCTTTATGGGGGACAGGAGAGGTAGGGGGTCCTGGGAGATTCCCGCGCTTTTTAAGGGCAGGGAGGGTGTCCACAGAAGGGGCCCCAGATATCCTTCCCCCGCTGAAAGTTTTCTTGCCATTGGCGGAGGCCAAAACCACTGGAAGGGTGGGGCAGGAGGTTTCTGTACCCCGGGTAGTAACACCCCAGGGGTTCCCATGGTGGGGGACCCCAAGAAACTTTTCCCACGGTGGGAGGAGGGTGTGGTAGAGTTGTGTGTCCGGCAGGCCCCCCAGGTTAACTGGCGGGGAGGTGAGCAACCCAGGGGTGGCCCATGGTAGTGGGTGGCCCCAAAGGAGGGTAGTTCTTGAGTGAGGGTGTGTAGTGGTAGCCCCTAGGTACACTAGGTGGGCTAGGTAACTGACCCAGTGGAGATCTGAGCGGGGGTGATGTACTCCCTAGATTCCAGGTGAAGGGTTAGTGGTGGACCCTGAGGTGTCAGGGTCGGGTAGGTGGTTACCCAAGGAAGCAACAGGATGTAATTCTGGAGCTGGTGTTGTGAACCTGAAATGGTAGCTGGGGCGATGCCTAGCCGGTGACCAGTCAGGTAGTTCCTTTGGGGCTTGGACCCCAGGACCAGAAGCATGGGGGTGTTCCCCTAGCTCGCGGCAGGAGGTGGACTTCTGCAAGGTAGTACCACCCTGAACACAGGTGGGGCCCATCTTAAGTGAAGGGACCCTGTGTTTCCCAAAGGGGTGGTGCAGGCCTAGCCAGGATCTTTAGGGTCCCTGGCTGATGGAGGTAGTACCGCCCTGAACGCAGTTGGGGCCCATCTTAAGTGAAGGGACCCTGTGTTTCCCAAAAGGGTGGTGCAGGCCTAGCAGGGATCTTTAGGGTCCTTGGCTGAGTGTGGTAGTACTACCCTGAAGGCAGGTGGGGCCTATCTTAAGTGAAGGGACCCTGCTCTTCAGAAGGGGTGGTGCAGGCCATCCAGGGATCATGTGGGTCCCTGGACGGTCTCCCAAGGCGCTGCAGGGAGACCGGGGAGAGCCATGAGATGCGGGCCTGGGTGTAGCTAACTCGGGGCCCACAGGCTCTCTAAGGGTACTCCGGGAGGAGAGCGCGCCTCTCGGAGGGAAAGGTGCATAGGCCCTGTTCTCGCAGCGGAGAACAAGGAAGGGGTCTAGGTTCCCGGGGTAGTTTCGGTGTGGAGCTACTGACGGGGGGAATGAGCTGTAGGATGTCTGACGAGACACCCTCAGTGTTCCTCCCTGGCACTGCCAGTGTGGTAGTGAGGCCGGTCTGAGGTCCTATCAGGGAGCCAGGCCAGTGGCCAAAGGTGCTTTTCTGTGTGGGGAAAGCACGAGTGGCTGTGCTTTCTTTAGGGAAGACAGTCATCCCGAAAGGGTGGTGGCAGCTGTATGACCCCAGCGGCAGGCTGAGGGTGAGGGTTCAGAGAGGTTGCATCTTCGGGGTGCAAGGACCAAACGGAGAGAGGGTACTGGTTGGAACAAACTCCAGAAGGGAGACCAGCTAGTGACCCCGGGGATGGGATGTAGACCTATCTCAGAGGACCGCATCGGTGCTGAGGCACTGTACCCTTGTCCAGAGAAGTGGTAGGCTTAGTGTTGCATGCCCAAGGGCAAAGGTAGGCCTAGTTAGGCTGAGTCCATGTAGACCATGAGTGACCTAGAGGTATCTAACCTAGAGCTCGGAGGGTTCTTAGGGCAGTCTGGGATCCCTGTCATGGGTGGAGGTTTAATGGATGGGAGGAGTAGGTGGTCTGAGCGGATAACTGGTGAGTAAGGGGGGGTCTGGTCAGAACCCCTTATAACTAGTTATCGCTGACTACGGGAAGAATACCCATATAGAGTGGCTATTTCTTCCCTGTAGGAATCAGCTGGGCGCGGCGTGTGTTAGAAGGTGATTCTGACACTCTGAGCCGCCCGGATTTTTCACTTTTTGAGCACCTATTTGTTGAGCTTTTACTGTGGGAGAGCCTCATAAGTTGGGACTCACCCACAGGGAACTCATGATGAAAGAGACTGCATGTGGATTTTACTGGTGTCCCCCTAGCTTGACTAGGCCGCTGCGCCGCAGCTGGAGTAAGGGGCACCGGGCTGGTTACATGCAGACACATGTGTACATGCGTGTGCACACGTGTACGGGCTGCGCAGGGGAGATTCCTGGCGTGCGCAGCCCAGGAGCAGATACAAAGTGAATGGTGTGGCAGGACTTATGCAGAATTGGGTGGTGACATGGAATAGGCTTTATACAGTGGGAAGAAACATGCCAGGGAAAGTCAGTGTGCTTTACAGTGTTCATTCCATTATTCTCTTATGAGGATAGGGAGCCCATGGGCTAGTTTTATTTTCCTAGGGCCTACAAATTCCAGACACGCACCAAAGTCCACTGTAACCTATGTGAGAAGAAGTATTCTGCAGAGTCCAAAGTCATAGTTGTACTGCTTTTGGGTCATCCAGAAATGTTATATTTCTCTGAGTCAGCTCATAACCAGGGTCTGGCTGGGGGCTGACCCCAGCAGGCTGGATTAATGACCTCTCTTCCAAGAGCGAAGACCTCTTCTCCATGAAGAGAAGATGGGTGGAGCTACAGGCTAATCCATCAGCAGCTGTCACCTGGTGCCAGGCACCCAGCTGCACAAAGGAGAAGGCAGCTCTGGGGGGAAGGGGCTTTCAGAGACCATGTGTCAGGAGACCCTGGACGACGCCATCTTGAACCAACCCAGAGGCCTGGGCAGGAAGGAGGGAGCAGGGGCAGAGAAGTGATGTGTCGCTGTGTGATAGGGCAAACAGAGACTTCCTGCCAGCCCCCTCCCCAATTCTTTAAAAGTGTTTGCACAGGAAGAGAAGCTCTCTCTGGGGTGTGGTCTGCTGAGGCAGAGGGTGCTGGAGCCTGGCGCAATGGGCAGTTGGAAGGAGGAACCCCCTGACTGTCCCAGGATCCTGAACAGCGCCAGGAGAAGAGACCAGGACCAGTGCGCAGAAGCTTGGGCCTCTGCGCAGGGAGAAGAGAGGCCCCAGAGGAGAGGCAGGCAAAAGGCTGGTGCAGGGAGCCAGTGAAGACAGCTCCCTGCTGAATGCCCCCTCCTTGAGACCAGGAGGGCAAAGGAAAGTGCTCCCAGTGGCTGGGGTGTACCGCAAGGAGCAAGAAGAGGCCAGAATCGTGGAGATCGGTCCCCTGGGGGCTGAGAAATGCCCCCCAGAAGATAGGCAACTTTTGACCTCTGGCAGATCGACGACAAAGCACGTGGCGCTCCACCGCCGGTCTTGGAGATGCCCCTGGGGTGGGTCAGGTCCCGGGGGCTGCCCCCAGAAAGAAGTAAAGTCAGGGAGCACCGTCGCGCTCCCCGTGAACTGGCACATGAGGGGTGCCAGGAGCCCACCCTGGCCCCCAAAGACATCGGTGGAGGAGGAGCGCCGTCGCGCCCCCCTCGAAGAGAGTTCAGGGGCCCGGGATCTCAACTCCGGGCCCCGATGGTGATGGCGCTGCAGAGGGGGGAGCACGCCGTCGCGCAACCCCCCCTCGCGGGAGAAGTCATAGCTGGGGAGCGTTGTCACGCTCCCCGTGAAGATGGCCCCGGTGACGGTGATGAGGAGGAGGGGGGTGCGCCATCACGCATCCCCCCTCACGGGCGAAGACAAGCCGGGGAGCGCCGTCGCGCTTCCCGTGAAGTAACCAGGGGCCCGGGACTCCAACTCCAGGCCCTGATGGTGCCCGGGGGTACCAGGAGCCTACCCTGGTCCCCGACGAGAAGAAGGAAGTCGGTGGGTGCCGTCGCGCCCCCCATGAAGACTGCCCAGGGGCCCGGGACCCCATCCCTGGGCCCCGAAGTGAGGAGGAGGTGTGGGGAGTGCCGTCACACTCCCCCGAAGACCCGCTGAAGTGGGGAAGCGGCCTCGCGTCTGCCCGCCGGAGCAGGCAGACCAGAAAAGGAATGCCGGCTTCCGCTGCAGCACGCAAAGGTGTTGGCCAGTCGGGGAGCTGGCGGGAGCCACCAGGGGTGGGGTCCCCGAGCCGCCTAAACTCAACTGGGGTTCTGGGTGGGACCGGGCCCCTCACCGAGGACGGAACAAGGAGCGAAGCGCCAGGAAGAAGGGCAGCGCAGCTCTCCCCGGAGCAGCGGGGGAGCCGCTGCTCTAATATGCGAGAGCTCCCATAATGCCTTGAAGGCCAGGACCGGCATGCAAGGGCAACCAGCGTTTCCTCTGCTTGTGGTGGCCCCAGAAGAATGGGGTCACCACCACATGTGTGCAAAGGTGCAGGGGGGGCTGCAGGAGCAACGCAGTCTCCCCCAGCACGAAAATGGAAGTCCCTCCCTAAGTCTCATGGGGACTTGAAAAGAATAACCCCTCAAGGGCCCAGCCAGCATTTTAACATCTTCTGGGCTGGAACTTTGGTTCTGCAGCTGGGGGTGTATTGAGAAGTGTGCCAAGTGATGAAGGTCTGAGTTGAGGATGTCTGGAGAAGGGCATCCCCTGGAGGTGAAGAGGTGTATTTGCACCAGAACTGCATTAACTAACGGTATTTCTTTTAGAGGGACTGGAAGTCACATGTGTAATGTGAAGTATCTGTGTAAGGTGATGTCATAAGCCAAATGGGGTTATGTTGCCAGACAGTCCTGCTAGGGTGTCTGGCTGTATATGCTTAATCCTGTGAGTTCATCTGTGATGCCTTTAGGGGCTGTAATTGCAATGCATTCTAATGACCAACAAATGTTATGAGTACTGTCATTCTAAAGTGATGCTTAAACATGTATTCTTGCTGCTGCGCTTTGGTGAAGAACAATCCAGACGGTTAGCCCCTAAGATGTAGAGGTGTATCCTGTATGATTAGTGGGAGATGCTTAGTCAGGATTATGTGTCACCAGGGCAGGGTTGCCTATTTTAAATGCTTGTTGAGGTAATGGGGTGGGTCGCCACTGGGATGGTGCCAGTGCGCAGGGCCCTTGCTCCAGGTTATGTTCAACTACCTGCATTAGGGGGCAAGATGATGTGCAGACATGGGCGTGGTGGTACTAGACCCCACCCCCCTGCGGGAGGGGTGGCGATGTTATGCAATGTCACAAAGTAATTCCAACAGCTTATGTATATTTGTAAATTGATGCATAGTATTGAGTAGTGTGTGTGTTTAATAAATGTACTCTTACTTTTATAAAGCAAAGTACAGACTGGACAATCTATTATTGAGTGTTATTTCTGCGCACCTGTAATGACGATTACTAGGGGTGGGCGGAATTGGCGTAGTCGCGTTACGCAAATCTCCGCGAAATTGTAAAAAATCTCCGCGAGCACGCAGAAACTCCGCGAAGACGCGGAGTTGCTTGTCCCACCCGTTCGCGATGTGTTTTTGCGTGCTTGCGGGGAACTATATCGCTAACTTGCCCATGCAGTCGCTAATGGGCGTGGCCATCTTGTTTTTCACTTGTCCCGCCCGCTCGCGATGGTTATTTCCTGTTCCGGGTCTCGTATTGCATGCTCCCGCCCGCTCGCGATGCTTATTTCCTGTTCCGGGTCGCGTATTGCATGCTCCCGCCCGTTCGCGATAAGTATTTCCTGTTCGGGAACGCGTATTACGTGTTTGCGACGCTTTTTGGTTGCTCGGGGGGGAAATATCGCGCAAACTTTCCCATGCGGTCGCAATGGGCGCGGCCATCTTGTTTTTCACTCTATTGCTATGGTTCTGGGCCTGCTTTTCAATCCTCCCTCTATCTTTTCAATCCTTTGTTTCTGGAAACTTTTTTTTGATCTTTTTTATTTATTATCTATCACTCTATTTACCTGATTCTATATTTTGAGTTTTTTTCTACTTTTTGTGTGTTTTTCACTACTTTTTCACTCTTTTTCTATTACCTGCTTTTTTCATTTCTTTTACTTACTTTTTTAATTCCTACCTTTTCTTTTCCGCCCCCCGCCTACCCAGAACCATGGCAAAGGGCCACATGGCTCATAGCCAGAGCCGCGACTGCCTTCCTTGCGGAAGGCGGCGCGAAAAAAGGGGTGCAGGCACGGGCCTTATTTGGTGAGTCGGAGGTGGCCGCACTGGTTTTTTTTGTGCAGCGCCACCTCCCCTTAACCCTGGCAGCAGGCGGCAGGCCTGGGTCTGGGTACGGGCTCCGGAAGCGCCGGCAGCGGTGTGGCAAGGTGCGTCGGGCAGTGTTTCGCTGCTCTGGTGTCCGGCGCACCAATAACCAGCTGACGCACCGGTGGTCCCATATTCTGGACCAGGAGCAGGACCTGCTGGACCTGCTAGGAGTGGAGGTCCCGGGCCTTGGTGAGTAGCTATTTAATATTACTACTTTGTGTTCTTCTGCTCTGTGTTATATATTGCGAATATATTTTTTTTCCGACCTGAAGAATGTTGCTGCTTACATTGCAGGTAAATTACGTTTAAAAATCTTCTGTGATTGTTATGACACAGGTGCTCGGCGCTACTAATCTTACTTGTTTGCAACTTTGCGCTCGCTTGGCCTGATTATGTAAGAGTTTACTTTAGAGAACTTAAGTTAGGTAATGCTAGAGAGACTCTAGTCCTTCCTTTGTCCTCCTGCCACTAAGAAGAGATAGTGGTGGATTGATAGGTTTAGTTACTTATTAGTATTAGTTGGTAATTTTTAAGTGGTCTGCGTGACGCATCCTCTGTCACGTCACGTGCTGCTGAGTGCTGCTTACCCCAGTCCTTAGTAGAACCTTTTGTAGTTTGTTTAGTGAGTGTTAATAGGCTTATCATCACTAGCAGAACATCAGCAGCAACCAACCAACAATTTGGTGTATGCAAAAATGTATGCATGTGTCCTCCATCTATGCATTTTTGAGGACTAAAATAAATGGAAATGCAGACTTAGTGAACAATTGGCCCGTCTGGAATAGGTGGGCTAGGTCAGGTGGTACTTAGGCTTACTAGACGGTCCGTGAATCTCGCAATACTACTAGTCGATCAGATTAGATAGGTCAATTTTATTGCAATTGTTGTTCACAAAAATGTTTTTGGAGCGTATTTTAAAATATGTTATTTGTTTCACACCAAACATTAATTTTTGTCTCTTGATTTATTAAATCTTACATGATCAGCACCCAGGGGCAAGAAGACGGGGTCTGAGTCAGCAGAACCAGAACAACATGCCTCCCAGGGCAAGGACCACTCCTCTACCGAGGGCTCTGCTGCTGGCCCCAGTAAGTCCTCCAGTGGTTAATATTAATAATTATATTTCCCTAACTTTTCCTGCACCTTATTCAGATTCACCAATAGCTCTAGCCATTGAGTCCAGTCCTTTGGGTTGTCCTCTTCTACTACTTCTAGTCTTCTTAATCTTGAGGCTTTTCGACAATTCCCACCAACAAAATGCCCAACCAAATTTTACTATTTTTGATAGGATAGGGCATACTACTACTGTTGTAGGGATTTTGCACATACAGAACTTTGCACAAGAAAATAGGACGTTGGTGATGGGACGTTGGACCTTCCTCACACCTCAATCAGAAGCCACCACAATCCCCTGACCGACTAGTTATAGTGTCTCATTAGGTCTCCGAACCCCCCCCCAAGATACCCAATGAGTAGACAACCCAGAACATAACACTCCCGACCTCTCAGTCGCGGAAGCAATGCACACCCTTTCGCTCACTCACTCGTATAAGTCCACACCAAATACCACTGAGTCTATGTAAGTTCAAAAGGTTTATTTTCAACTGACAAGCTCTGTACGTTGTTCTATAATGCAGCACCAACAGCAAAATGCATAAGATTAAAACAATAAACATTGTTACACTTAGTTACACTTACAACTACAAGTCCATAGAAGACAAAAGGCGAAATCATGATAACTGAACAGTGGTGGAAGAACCACCCTCCCTTGGTAGGAATATAGTTTATATAAAATTATAAATGAAGATCTCTGAGCGAATTCTGGGGACCCCTCACCTTAGAAGAACCTAGTACTGGTTACATCATAAGCTCTGCAAAGCTCTGGTTCGTAGAAGGGAATCTTCCGTCTGTTATGAGAAAAATGGTGCGCGTTAGTATATTGCAAGCATTTCTCAGTCGTGCCAAAAAGTGTAGCATTTTTATGGATAAGCAATATGGACTAACACCAGAACTCCATAACAAAGTGGCTTGTTTTTCGACCTTGTACACAGCGCTCAGACCGTAGCAGTATGAGCTCATGTGGGCTCAAAGGCGTCTTACATAACAAGCTGCGAGGCAACGTGCGCAAAAATAAAAGACACAAAGCTAAAATGGTTGCATGGCTCGGGCTAACTTAGCAAAGACTAGAATGACCCTAGGGACCATATAACACTACTAGTGTCTACTCTACTACCTGATTTGTACTAGTGATGTATGTTGTATATGTATGTATTAACTTTTTTTCAATCTTGCTAGTGAAAAATAGGGGGAGGTGTATATGGCATCTAAAAAATGTGTAATGTTTTTTCTAGGCGTACTACCGACCACCAGTACCGGGGCCAGCGGCGAAGGTGACGCGGCCGCTGAGGGTGCAGGAGGAGATGCGGCAGTTGCAGGAGGAGCTGCAGGGGGTGATCCAGCAGCAGTGGCGGGCGGTGGTAAGTTATATTCCTAATCCTTACTTATTGACATTGCACTCGCTGCAAGGGTGTACTGTATACTGTACTGTTGAGACTTATTAAGTAAGAAGTTGTTGTGAACGGTTGAAGACGACACCCTTTACTTAGCATTAGCAATAGCATTAGCGGCGGGAGTGTACTGTTGAGTAACCAATGGCCTCTTCTATCTGACTTCAACTCAGCTGTGAAAGTTTTATGGAGAAGACTAAAAGTCAGATCAGATGACCTTGATGGATGGGTTGAACGAAAAGGGAAAGAAGGGTGGAAGGAGGAAGGACGGGTGAGATTTAATATTTATGACTGGCAGAGAAGGATACGTGGGATGCATGCATGCATAGGTGGCTGATAGAAATCAGATGCATGGGTGGTTGAATGCCTGAAACTCCCACAAATGTTAGAGGCTGAGGAAGTGAGAGGATAGATACATACCACAAATGTTATGTACTGTGCTTGCTAGTGCTACTGTGCCACTATGTGTAGAATTAATTTGTCTTACTGCTTTGCTAAGAGTATATTTTACAATAGTCTTGTTTTTTCTTCTTGATATAGCTACTCCTTCCAAAGGGAAACCAGACAGGAAGGAGTTGGCAGCCAAGGCCCGGCGCCGGAAGCTGGAGGCCATACAAACGGAATACCAGTGGCTGGTGGTTCTGGCGGAGGAGGAGGAGGCGGCAGCAGCTGCTCCAATGACCCGGGCCCCAGCCACCCCCCTCCAGTGTTACGGCGCCACCGTCTGGCAGCCGCCGCCGCCGCACTTCATTTAATAGCACTGCTGCCCCTCCTGTGGATGCAATTGCCACGCCTAGAGGAGCGTATTCGTGTCCTGGAGAGGCGAGCCCGCCGATGAACAGACCCTGTTGATTGCCCCTTTTTTATTGCTTATTTTGGTGGGTGGGAATCGGGCGTCGGGGTTTTCACTTTATTTGGACAATTGGACATTTAATTTGTTGGACTTTTTGTTCCGGACAATGGACATTGGTTGGGGTTAGGGAGAGGGGTGGGTCAGGTGTTGTTGTGAGATTTTTTACATAGTTTATTTTTGTTAGGGGATTAAATTATATATTTATACTTTACATACAATATTGTTAATGTTTTGTGGGTGGGGTTACTGTTTTACGTCACACTGTTTCCTTGCTGGTGCAGGGCCACAACCAGTGTTTGATTTAAATAATTGGCTGACTTTGTAAAACACAAACAGATAGATGCGGTACCCCTCACTGACTGACTTGTCCTACTAGTACTGTCAGTCTCTCCTCCTAGTCTATGCATTCTGCAACTGGACTCAAAGGGGTGTGTGAAATTGAATTAATGAAAAAAATTCCATTATTAATTATGCCTCCCCCAAACTTCTTCTCTTACCTGTGCTTGATGTTTAACTTAGGCACAGCGATGGCTGCATGGTGATGATGGTTTTCTTTCCCAACATGCCATGGTTGTGGTGGTAGTAGTAGTAGACACTGGCAGTAGCATTTGCAAAAAAGAAAATGAGACAGTCAGTCGCCTGAGAGAGACTGTGGGAGGAGTAGTAGAACGAAGTACAGTACAGAACTTACTGCCAAACAATAATATGCCAAAATACAATAAAACATAATGGTGGCGGGGATAGCCTAGGACATAGAGTTACAAACTCTAGTTGTGTCGAGTCACTCGACTAGGCCTACAGTACACTCGACACAAGCATAACCGTTAGTGCTGTGTAGGAGGATGACAACAAATCCAATCGATGCCGGCAATTAATGCTGATGGATTAGGTTCCTTTGGTAAAAAAATTACCTCGCAAATATACTGCTCATGGGTGGGCAAGCAGAAGAAGATCCTCGCCCTGCCTTGAAATTGAATTAGTGTTGCTTGCAGCAAGCGTGTGATAAATTATTGGTGTACATTTAATTTAGTCACACCTCAATAAGTCACACAGCCCGGGAGAAGAGGGTTAGGGTTTGATGAATGGTTGGGAAGGGGGGTTTGGGGAAAGGTTTGACAAAGAAAAACAGTACGCATGGACAACAACAAAACACAATCTTGGCAGACGACCATATCCATAAATCTGTTAAGGGAGAAAAAGGAAATGCATGCATGATGATGATAACTTGATGGTTAATGATAAGTAGTACTTAGTAACTACTACTAGACAATTAGACAGTACAGGGCAGCAGTATATTATGCAATTTGCCTTGCCTGTCTGCCCTCCGAGAGACCCGAATTACATATAGTTTCTGTTCTGTTGTACCGGCCCGGGCTTACTATTAAAGATAGCAAAGAAAATTCAAAAATAGCTGTAGGGATGAATTGAATTATAAGCAGAGAGCAAATATAATAATAACAACAACACACAGTAGTAATGATTGAAGACAAAAAATGAATCAAATTATTTAAAAGATGATGAAAGTTGATACTGTTACTGTATGTTATCCTGGTCAAAATGGGAGTTGCATCTCGGCATTCCTCTTGTCCCTCCCTTCCATGGACGCTCCGGCCATCAATCTTGGGTTACGCCACTACCTGCCTGGCAGATGTAGATTCATTGGTAAGGTAAGTGTGAGTTGTTTTTCCCAGTATAGCACAGGGTAAGGGCCGGCCTGTAATTGTAGATGGAAAAACAAAAGGGATATTGAAAAATCAAGTAGAAAAAAAATGCATAAATTATGGTGGAGTGCAACAAGAACACTTTCAGAGACGGCATGGATACATCATGTCTATTCTAGTCTGTTTCCAGCATTAACCTCCAACAACAACAGGACAGAGCAGGCCCACGGCACCCGTGACCCATCCTCCATTTAGCGTACATTTTTTGACAGAGGCAGACAAAGCAGATATACAGCAACATAGCATTTTACAAATTAAGTGACTAAATCAATGCACCGCTGTCAGTCATACCACCACACTCGACTCCACCACTACACAGACATGTAGGTCGGCAGTGGTTGTTGTTTACTTGTTTACCTTTTATGCCACTCATGAAACACCCTGAGTTATTCCATCAATCATCTCGGATCCTACTGAGTGACTGCGAAGATATTATGTCACTGTGGTCATCATCATGGTATGTTGTCCAACTCAGTGTGCAGTGTACAGATTGAGTCCCCTTTCCATATTCAAAATGCAATGCATCGGCCTGCAGTAGAAGTACAAATTTGTTATTAAAAAACAAGAAGGGAAACAAACATTGCCTTGAGTTACTTTTAGTGTGTAGATTAGATAATAGTACACAATGAATTAACTTCATGCACTACAAACAACAACAACACAAATCACTCAGTCAGCGTCCAATGCATGTCATCATTCATTACCTGTTCCTTCTCATCTTCAGTTAATGGGCAGTCTCTCTCGGCTCGGAAAGGAGGATAGCTATAGTTGTCATCATGTTCCACTTCTTTTGGAGGGACTCAACGAGGCAAGATTTTCTTTTTCTTCTATTATGCTACATCCAATCATCATCTGGCTTCAGGGCAATAGATTTAGGGCGATTCAGGAGGATGGAGGAGCAGGACTCGGAGGAGTGGACTGAAATACAGACAGCTGAAACTCATATATGGCAATAAAAGACTAGAAGACGGTGGTGATGGATTTGTTGTGATTCGAAGTTTTCAACCAGAAAGACAGACACACAAATAAAAGTAAATAAGGGAGGACGACAGTAAGAAGTGGAAGCCTAGTTGTCAGGGAAGTATACTTCGTCCTCAAACTCTGGGGGTTCAACCAGAAGTAGATAATCATCATCTAACATGCTACTTCCATCACCTGAGCCGCTGTCCTCATCTTCCTGCATTGATTCATGTATTGTGTAATTCGGTGGTATAAATTGCTGATTCAGTTTGATCATGGTTAACCTCTCGATGTTTTTGGATGAGAGAATGGTCCTTTTCACTGTTACAATGGAACCAGCAGCACTGAAAACACGTTCAGAAGATACATTTGTCCAGGGCAAGCCAGATAGTTTATCGCCAGCCTGCTGAGCACTGGCCATTGGCCCCTTTTGCCATACCAATACCGCAATGGGTTTTGATCAATGTAGACCTCTGTTGGGTCATCCAGATAGGCCTGGACCATCCGCTCAATGTTCAGGGGTGCTACACTTTGTTCGACCTCTTTTGTCTTTGCATCAGCACTGGACCTAGCAAGTCCTTGCTGTAAATACCAATCCTGTGCCGTTTTTACTGGGGCTGATGATCCGGTTCTTGCTGTTGTCGATAGTGTTGGTGTTGGTGACAGCTGTGAACCAAACGCACTGCCCTCAGGCTCTGAAGTTGAACTTGACGCCGGATGCCCTGCTGCAGTACTTGTTGTGGGTTTGAGTAGCAGGCCTTTAATTACCAGCCGTTCATTTTCCAATTTACTGGCTGCCTCAGCTATCCAAGTTTTGTGCCAGGCAACATCCACTTCTGAAAAAGGGAGTAATGTCTTACTGTTCAATGCCGATTTGTACCGTGGATCCAGAATTGTGGCACAAATGTAATGTTCTTGTGACAAAATCTTAGTTTGCACCCTTGCATTTTCAGTTAAGCGACATGATAAGCTCTCCACCAACTCATAGCAAAACCAAAGGGGATGATGGACGGAGTGTTGAACATTGCAAACACTCACCCCCAGTCAACTGATCTGGGTTTAATCCATCATCATTCTTTAGCTCACTCCGCCACCCCAGTTCAGACATGGCCATATGCAAATCAGTCTGACCCTGTGCCTCATGGGAACAGTCCAGCCCGAACTGCCAAGCCATGTCTTCCCTGAACCGGGAACAAGCATCCTGGGACTGGTTTCTGGCTTACAGCCATCATCAGCCAGGCTATCTTGAATCCAGTGGCAAATTGAGCAAGGGACCCACCTCTGGGCATACCTTGCCAACTTAGGGTGAACATAGCAAAACCAAAGGGGATGATGGACGGAGTGTTGAACATTGCAAGCACTCACCCCCAGTCAACTGATCTGGGTTTAATCCATCATCATTCTTTAGCTTACTCCGCCACCCCAGTTCAGACATGGACATATGCAAATCAGTCTGAGCTTGTGCCTCATGGGAACAGTCCAGCCCGAACTGCCAAGCCATGTCTTCCCTGGACCGGAAACAAGCATCCTGGGACCGGTTTCTGGCTTACAGCCGTCATCAGCCAGGCTATCTTGAATCCACTGGCAAAGTGAGCAAGGGACCCATGTCTGGGCATACCCTGCCAACTTAGGGCGAACATAGCAAAACCAAAGGGGATGATGGACGGAGTGTTGAACATTGCAAGCACTCACCCCCAGTCAACTGATCTGGGTTTAATCCATCATCATTCTTTAGCTCACTCCGCCACCCCAGTTCAGACATGGCCATATGCAAATCAGTCTGACCCTGTGCCTCATGGGAACAGTCCAGCCCGAACTCATATGCTTCTTTTTTTTCCTCCACACCTATGTACGCTTCAGACACCTCCTTCAGCTGTTGCTCTAGCATGTGCAACAATGGGATAGCTTGGCCCATAGTACAGTCCTCCTTGCTGACTTCACGTGTGAAGACCTCGAAAGGAAGAAGCATCTCTGTCAGGCATTTAACTAGGCACCATTGGTCCATCTGAAGGGTCATGCCTTTCACAGTAGCATCCGCCCTTCGGATGACATATTCATTGATTGGTCTGTACTGCTCAAACAGACGGTCAAGCAGTGTGCTCCTACCCCTTCCCATGTAATACGTTGAGTTCCAACGTGTTGCCACCTCCTGGATGAGTGCTTTGACTGGCATTCTATAGTCACGTTGAATGATCCTCAGCTGCTTCCGGGCTTTAAAAGAATGGCTGAAATGAGTGCATATTCTGCGGCAGGTGGTCAGTAAGTTGCTGACTATGGGTTCTTTTTTCAGAAAGTCTTGAACTATAATGCTAATGCAGTGCGCCAAACACAGGACCCTGAAATAGGCACCAACCTCCATGGCCTTAAGTACATTACTGCCATTATCCGTGGCAACAAAACCAATGTTAAGCCCTCTTGGGGCAGCCATTCAAAGACCTTGCTGTTAAACTCTTCCAAAATGTTTGCAGCAGTATGAGATTTCTCCATGGCGAACAGGCTACAGTTGCATGTTTCCGAGTAGCATTAAAAATCTCAGCTGTGTCAACAGCACCTACTTCAGATAGTTTTTCTCTAACCCCCACAAAAGAGACCCAGTGTGCAGTGATACACATGTAATCAGTGGCTTGGCAACTGGTCCACATGTCTGTTGTCAGGTGGATATTGTGAACAGCACTCTACTGCAAAGCTTGTCCAACCAATTCCAGCACATCGTGATGTAGTGCTGGAACAGCAACTCTGGCGAAATAGGACCGGCTGGGAACCTTCCATTTAGGGCAGATGGCTGACACAAATTCAAGGAAACCCACCCCTTCCACAAATGAAAAAGGGAGAAGGTCCAGCGCTAACATTTTAGCCAGCTTCGCATTGTACAACCTAGCCGTTGGGTGGTTGCGTTGGTACTGCCCCTCCGACCTAAGCATGCTGTCAATGGTAGGCTGGAATATTTTCCTTTGTGGTGCAGCTGTCTTCTTGAACCCAGTTAGGCTCAACGACGACGCACTTTTTCTCATTGCAGTACTCGGTTGCGTTGGTGTCTCAGCCTGACTCTTACTACGGTGCCACTGAGATGTTGCTGAGGATGTGGGCGGTACCACTACACTGCTGGGGACAGGGCTAGAAATGTCTCCCTCTTGTTGACCTTCCACCGCAATCATATCTTCCCCTACTTCTTCATCCCCAACAACAGCAATGGGTCCAGTTTTACTTTTTTCTAAGTGAGGTAGGTGAGCCTCCCACTTGATACTGTGGTGTTTTTTGAGATGACTTGTTTGGCCTCCGTTACCATAGTTTGTACCAAGCTTACCCCGCCTAACAGCCTGCCGACAAATTGAGCATATAGCAATGTTCTCCTCCTTACTGCTAACCGAAAAGAAGTCCCAAACTGGGGAGGAGAACTTCCTGGCGCTGCTGGAGGTGCCACTTTCAATACCAGATGAACAGGAGGGTGTGCATGGAATTTGACTCTGTGCAGTTACAGTACCACTACCTACTGAAGTGGTGGTTGAGCTGGATGTAGGTCCCTGCCGGGCCTTTGCAAATGCAAATATGGAAGCTGGAGGTCGTGTTGGTGTTACCTGTGTTGGTGGTATCCGTGCTACATCCCTCGCAGCGATTTTGGATAGTCTAATAATGTTGGTCTCCATCTCCTCTGGGCCGGGAGTGATGTTCATGATGACTGGCTCTTCATCATCATCACCCCCCTCGTCTACATCTACCTCCATAACTCTAAGGCTTTCTGAAACCTTCCTTTTCACTAGCCTTGTCTTGTGGCGTGCATCACTCTCAAACTGAGCTGGTGGCTTCCAAGTGGCATCTAGATCATCAGAAGCGGGGCTTGAAGAAGAAGTTGATGGACTAACCCTCCTTTTCCTTGCTGCGGGTCTGGCAGACAATGGATCTTCTGAAACAGTGGCTTGCTCCTCTTCGTCTGCAAAAAGCTCGATTTCCTGAACTGCCCCTACTTCAGGTGGAACAACTACTATTGTGGGCTGTGGTTGCGGCTGTGGTTGCGGCTGTGGTTGCGGCTGTGGTTGCGGCTGCGGCTGTGGTTGCGGCTGTGGTTGCGGCTGTGGTTGTGGCTGCGGCTGTGGTTACGGCTGTGGTTGCGGCTGTGGTTGTGGCTGTGGTTGCGGCTGTGGTTGCGGCTGTGGTTGGGGCTGTGGTTGCGGCTGTGGTTGAGGCTGTTGTTGCCTACTTATCTGCTGAGTTTCCACCTGCGAGTGCGTTGATTGGGTACTACTTTGCGATAATGACATTTCAACATCACTGCTCATTAGTAGACTGGCTACCTCTGCCACACTCATGGGCTTGGGCCTAGGTTGGTGGGGTGGGCCCGCTGATGCGGAGGTGCTGCTCCCAGCTTGGTCCCCGCCGGACACCGCTGCTGCAGGCGTAATTTTTTTCCCCAAAAAACACATCGGGCGGCACACCAGTCTTGGCAAGTGCCACTTCCTTCTTCTGTTCCTTCTTCTTCTCACTGGCAACTTTCTTGGTACTGGAGGACCTGGTACCTTTCTTTGGGGCCATCTTCTTCAGATGTCAGCAGGACACAGGTGCACAAGTTGCAGAGATGTCTGTGGTCACACGTGGACGTGACGTGGTGCGCAGCAGGACTTCTGTCTGGCAGTACAACGGGTGATGATGATGACACCTCCTCCTCTGTCTTTTTGTGCACCTAAAAGCAAAGAAGCCAGGAGAAGAACATCAGTGAAATGTTGCATTTGTTGTTGTGGTTCAATTACTACTAGTACAAACCAACAAATAAAAGATATAACTTAGTGTAGCCATTTGTGAGACTTTGTCAACAAGGGCTTTCATGGTTTACTGTGTACACTCTCAGTAAGGATAGGAAAGCAGAGGAACAACAACAAAAATACAAATGTAATGGAAGTGGACCCTGTTTGGCATTAAATTATTTGCTCATCACATCATTCAGGGAGCTGCAGCTGGCAAAGGGGATGGATGGAAGCAGTAAGCCAAGAGGAAAACCATGCAGGCCTAAATGGCAAAAGCAGCACACTTATAACTCCCACCATAAATAGCCACCAGCCACATGGACACTCACAAATCACAAGCAACAAGCAGGAGGCCTGGAAAACAATGTACTGAAAACAGGCCTATAATAGCCAGGCAAAGGCTGCATGCTAAACCACACTGCTTTGCCTGTAATGCAATACAATGCAAAAACAAAAATCCACAGGGCTAAACAAGGTCTGCAAGGTACACAACACACTGCACACACAACAAAGGCATTTATTTAACACACACCCAAACACTGAAATACACCCAAAAATACACATTTTGCAATTCAATCCAATGCCATCCATGCCCTAAATGATGTTTAAATTCAACAGAACACACAGAAACAGTTGTTTCATGCACCCCTGACTACCTCTGAGCCTACTGGATGAAAGGCATGTTGGCAGACTAGGCCACAAACTTGCAGGCCAATGGATAAAAGCACACTACCGGGCTTCAAAATGGCCACCAGCCACATGGCCAGGCCCACAACAACAAGAAACTGAAGACAGACAATGCAGGCCTATGGCAAAAAGCACACTGCCTGGCTTCAAAATGGCCTCCAGCCTCATGGCCATGAACACAACAACAAGAAACTGAAGACAGACAATGCAGGCCTATGGCAAAAAGCACACTGCCTGGCTTCAAAATGGCCTCCAGCCTCATGGCCAGGCCCACAACCACAAGAAACTGAAGACAGACAATGCAGGCCTATGGCAAAAAGCACACTGCCTGGCTTCAAAATGGCCGTCAGCCTCATGGCCAGGCCCACAACAACAAGAAGCCTAGGCCACAAAGGAAACACATGCATGCCTATATGGCAAAAGCAGCACACTTATAACTCCCACCAGAAATGGCCACCAGCCACATGGACACTCACAAATCACAAGCAACAAGCAGGAGGCCTGGAAAACAATGTACTGAAAACAGGCCTATAATGCCAAGCAAAGGTTGCATGCTAAACCACACTGCTTTGCCTGTAATGCAATAAAATGCAAAAACGAAAATCCACAGGGCTAAACAAGGTCTGCAAGGTACACAACACACCGCACACACAATAAAGTTATTTATTTAACACACACCCAAAAACTGAAATGCACCCAAAAATACACATTTTGCAATTCAATCCAATGCCATCCATGCCCTAAATGATGTTTAAATTCAACAGAACACACAGAAACAGTTGTTTCATGCACCCCTGACTACCTCTGAGCCTACTTGATGAAAGGCCTGTTGGCAGACTAGGCCACAAGCTTGCAGGCCTATGGATAAAAGCACACTACCGGGCTTCAAAATGGCCACCAGCCACATGGCCAGGCCCACAACAACAAGAAACTGAAGACAGACAATGCAGGCCTATGGCAAAAGCACACTGCCTGGCTTCAAAATGGCCTCCAGCCTCATGGCCAGGCCCACCACAATAAGAAACTGAAGACAGACAATGCAGGCCTATGGCAAAAAGCACACTGCCTGGCTTCAAACGGCCTCCAGCCTCATGGCCAGGCCCACAACAACAAGAAACTGAAGACAGACAATGCAGGCCTATGGCAAAAAGCACACTGCCTGACTTCAAAATGGATGCCAGCCTCATGGCCAGGCCCACAACAACAAGAAGACTAGGCCACAAAGGAAACACATGCAGGCCTATATGGCAAAAGCAGCACACTTATAACTCCTACCAGAAATGGCCACCAGCCACATGGACACTCACAAATCGAAAGCAACAAGCAGGAGGCCTGGAAAACAATGTACTGAAAACAGGCCTATAATAGCCAAGCAAAGGCTGCATGCTAAACCACACTGCTTTGCCTGTAATGCAATAAAATGCAAAAATGAAAATCCACAGGGCTAAACAAGGTCTGCAAGGTACACAACACAACACACCGCACACACAACAATGTTATTTATTTAACACACACCCAAAAACTGAAATACACCCAAAAATACACATTTTACAATTCAATCCAATGCCATCTATGCCCTAAATGATGTTTAAATTCAACCGAACACACAGAAACAGTTTCAAGCACCCCTGACTACCTCTGAGCCTACTGGATGAAAGGCCTGTTGGCAGACTAGGCCACAAGCTTGCAGGCCTATGGATAAAAGCACCCTACCGGGCTTCAAAATGGCCACCAGCCACATGGCCAGGCCCACAACAACAAGACACTGAAGACAGACAATGCAGGCCAATGGCAAAAAGCACACTGCCTGGCTTCAAAATGGCCTCCATCCTCATGGCCAGGCCCACCACAACAAGAAACTGAAGACAGACAATGCAGGCCTATGGCAAAAAGCACACTGCCTGGCTTCAAAATGGCCTCCAGCCTCATGGCCAGGCCCACAACAACAAGAAACTGAAGACAGACAATGCAGGCCTATGGCAACAAGCACACTGCCTGGCTTCAAAATGGCCACCAGCCTCATGCCCAGGCCAACAACAACAAGAAGCCTAGGCCACAAAGGAAACACATGCAGGCCTATATGGCAAAAGCAGCACACTTATAACTCCCACCAGAAATGGCCACCAGCCACATGGACACTCACAAATCACAAGCAACAAGCAGGAGGCCTGGAAAACAATGTACTGAAAACAGGCCTATAATAGCCAGGCAAAGGCTGCATGCTAAACCACACTGCTTTGCCTGTAATGCAATAAAATGCAAAAACGAAAATCCACAGGGCTAAACATGGTCTGCAACACACCACACACAACTAAGGCATTTATTTAACACACACCCAAAAACTGAAATACTCCCAAAAATACACATTTTGCAATTCAATCCAATGCCATCCATGCCCTAAATGATGTTTGAAACAAATAAATACATCACACAGCAAAGGAACAGTTGTTGCAGCATGCACCCACCCATGACTAGCTCTGGGCCTACTGGCTACCCACAACTATTTTTTTTTTTAAATGATGAAAAGTACCAAAATTGTAGTTGGAGCAACTGCAATGCCCCAATCAAACAACACCAACTTGTAAAATCTCAAATCCAAAAGTCCTCAAATCCAATGATAATGATGCAGCAGACACAAAGAGTGATCCTTCCAGCTCAAATCCAAATGAAAAATGAACAGGAGATGGACAAAGCACTGGGAGGAGCCTGCTGGACAGGAACAGGAAGTAGGAGACTCTGTGGCACTTCCTCCCTCTCTCCCCAAACAAATTTGAAAAAAAGGACAGACAAATATCAATCTGAGGAGTTTTTTTCATCCAAATCATCATTTTATAGAAGGTTTTATGCTACTCGAGATATTATTCTTCTCCAGATTGAAAATTTTGCGTGTTTGGGATCGCGAGCTTCTCCAACATTCCACCGGATGTCCGATGGCGCGCCCGAATGACGTGTTCGTGATCGCAATCTCTCTCGCGGTGCACGATGGCGCGGCGAATGACGTGTTCGCGATCGCACACTCTCGCGGTGTCCGATGGCGCGGCGAATGATGTGTTCGCGATCGCAAACTCTCGCGGGATCGCACGGCTGGCTACCAAAATCTCGTGGCGCACGTGAACGGATAGGAAAACTCGTCGGCGAACGCAGGAATCCCGGTAAGTCGCTATCGCGCGCGCTAGAATGCATTTTTAAAGCACGAACAAGAAAATAATTCCGCTACACCGCGGATCGTGGAATTGTTGACAATTTCGCGTTCTCCGCGGAACGCGAAATTGCCTAAATTCCGCAAATTCCGCGAGCGGAGCGGAATTTGACGCCCTGGCCTAGCGATTACTAGCCCACACCACCTCCCTTGAGTAAGCCTCAGACTGCTCTGCAACGCTACCCTCTGAGAGTCCGGTGCTACAATTGGGTGTTTGGTTCCCAGTGAAGGACAAATGTAGTCATGTTATTTGTGCAGGCCTCACAGATACTGCCTCGTTCTCCAACAGATGCCCATTCTGGTCAGCCCCCACCCCTACGTATAAAAAATCCAGCATATTCGCTGGCGCATAGTGGGCTTTCTGCCCCCCCTGGGGGCAGATCAGGGGCTACTGCCCCATCTGCCTCCTGGGAGGGGCAGAAAGACTGTGGCATCTTTTTTGGGGTGGGTGGGGGCATTGGCATGTCCATTCTTGGCAGCCCCCACCCCGAACTTTGGAGAAAAAATCCCTGGTGGCTTTCTGCCCCCCCGGGGGGTGCAAATAAGGTTCTATTGCCCCATCTGCCTCCCAGGGGGGTGCAGAAAGACTAGCATTTTTTTTGGGTGGGGGCATTGACATGCCCATTCAGGCAGCCCCCACCCCTACCTATATAAAAAATCCCTGGCGCTTAGTGAGATTTCTGCCCCCCCGGGGAGCAGATCTGAGGCTATTGCCCCCATCTGCCTCCTGGGGGGCATAAAGTCTTTTGTTTTCTTTGGGGGGTAAAATGGGGGCATTTGCATGCCCATTCTGGGCAGGCCCCACCTCCGGCCTATAAAAAAATCCCTGGCATCTAGGGTGCTTTCTGTCCCCCGGGGGGGCAGATTGGGGGCTACTTCCCTGATCTGGCCCCCAGGGGGGCAGAAAGACTGGAATTTTGTGGGGGGGAGGGGTGGGGGCATTGGCATGCCCATCTTGGGCAACCCCCACCCCTAATTCATCGGGGAAAAAAAGACCTGGTGTATAGTGGGCTTTCTGCCCCCCCGGGGGGGCAGATTGGGGGCTACTGTCCTGATCTGCCCCCCGCTGGGGGGCAGAAAGACTGTACATTTGCGGTGGGGGGGCAGCCCCCACCCCTAATTATAATATTTTTTTAAATCCCTGGTATCTAGTGGGCTTTCTGCCCCCCGGGGAGGCAGATTGGGGGCTCCTGCCCCCATCTGCCCCCCGGGGATGCAGAAAGACTGTACCTTTGCGGCAGGGAGGTAGGGGCATTGGCATGCCCATATTGGGCAGCCCCCACCCTAATTATAATGTATAAAAAATCCCTGGTATCTAGTGGGCTTTCTGCCCCCCCCGGGGGGCAGATTGGGGGCTACTGCCCCATCTGCCACCCAGGGGGGGCAGAAAGACTAAATATGCCCAAATTATTTTGGGGGGAGCAAAGGCCCTTGACCAAGGGGCCGCTCCCCCCTCCCTGGTGCCTAGTGGGTGGATCCCTGCTTGGGGATCGCCCTCATGGGGCAATCCCCAAGCAGGGATCCACCGGGGAGGGGTACCATTGGAAAGGGGAGATTCTCCCCTTTCCAACGATACCTCTCCCGTCTTTCTACGTGCTCAGGGGCTGAGATAGCCCCTGAGCACGTAGAAAGGAAACTGAAATGAGCCTCTTGGCTCATTTCAGCTTCGGTTTCACTGAAATGACGTCAGCGCGACGCGCGCGCTGATCGTCATTTCAGGGAAACCTGGGGAGCCTCGGGAGCTGGGAAGCTCTTCCCCAGCTCCCGAGGCTCTTTGGAGGTTAAGGGAATCCCTCTGGTGCCCGCACCAGAGGGATTCCCTGGGTAATGGCGTTGGACGCGCAGGAGCCGTCCGACGCACATGACCACTTATGCGTCAGACGGCTCCCGCGCGTCCGACGCACCGAAAGGATTAAAAAAGATCTAATACTCTTCTATTGGATCTACAAATGAAAGATATACCACATCTATCCATGTTGCATCAAAGCCAAACCCGTCGAATCTTTGAGGGGACACACAAAGGGGCATATTCTCAAGGACTTATCGCCGAGTTAGCAGCACTTTATCGCAGCCAAAGTGGCGATAGATTTATCGCCCTATTCACAAGCTGGAGCTAACAGCCGATATCGCCAGTTTACCTGCGATAGTAGCCGCAAAAAAACATCGCCATGGATGACACTGGCAACTAACGCTAATGAGATGCAGAGTAGGCGTTCCCGTGCAAAAACCCGCGACAACACCACTTCGCAACATTCTCAACGACCAGCCAGATCGGCTATAAGATCACAAAACATGCGATAAGGCGCGTTAGCAGCAGGGAATTAACACCTGCTCTTTCCTGGTATTAAGTCGGACGATAACCTGCACCAGAAATGGGAGCCCAGACCACAGCCACACCAGAAGAACAACAGATGCCATGGAGCTACTGATCATGCAGCCGGACACCCATGAGGGCCACAACACCCACCGCCACCCCCCCAGGATGCCCCCCCCGGGGCCCTACCCCGGACAAAGATATTTTACATCAACTTTACAAAATCATGAACAAAACAATTCGCCTGATGTTGCACAAGTACAACAATTAACATTCATGTGTGGTCAGAAAATGGAGAATCATTCATTCATCTTTGAATTTCCAAACAAATTATTTAATTCAAATTTAACTCAAAACAACTATTCAGAAGAGTCATGGCGGGTCTTCTCTGGACAATCTGTAAGACACAGCCTGCAAGACAAAATTCAAGATAAGAAGGTGTGTCATGCGCTCATCAGAGGACAGAGAGAGAGAGAAAGAGAGAGAGAAAGAAAGGGAGAGAGAGAGTGAAAGAGAGGGAGAGAGAGAAAGAGAGAGAGAGAAAGGGGAGAGAGGGATAAGGAGAGAGAGAGACATGCTGTTTGTATGTGTGCTGCAGTGTGCCAAGGGGATCAGGGACATGATCCAGAGTCATTGTGGGTGTGCAGTGTGCTCTACTTAATTGTGCATGTGTGCCATTGTGCCCATCTCCCCCCGTCCCTCCAGTTCCTCTTCGGCACTCACCCTGGTGCTGTTGTGTCAGGTCATGTCGAGCAGTGTCCGGACCCCCAACTCCTGCCACCGTCTCCCCACTGATGACTGTGGCCACCATTTCCTCCATCTCATCCAGCTCCTGGTGTTCCGCTAGACTGCCACCTCCAGTCTGCATTGCTGCCTGATGGTTGTCAGCGAGTTTCTTCTTGGTTTTGCGCTTCTCATCATTCCGGCGCCTCTTGACCTCTCCAATTGTCCTCCTCCTCACTCCGACTGCATTCACCTTGTCCAGGATGGACTGCCATATTGCATTTTTATTTACCAATGACACGTTGGAGGTGACGAACAGTTGTTGGTGGTGTTCTATCACCTCCGTGATGATGATCCTGTTTTCCTGCGGACTGAACCTCGTCTTCCTCGTCTTCTTTTCCTTGCCCTTCTGTGACCCCGAGGGCCCAGGCTGGTCCTCCTGGGGGCTTGTGGGGTTCTCGTCGTCCTCTGTACTTGCTCCGGCTTCCTCCATGGTGCTACGCAGTTTTAATTATTTTGTTTGTGTTTTTCGGTGCTTTTATAGTGCGTTTTCCCGCATGACGCGTGGGAATTGCAGGCCTGTCGCTGGTTATCGCTGATTTTTTTATCGCGGTTGGCCACATCGCCACTTTTTTCGCGTTCGTGTTTTTGCGTTTTTTTGCCGTCATGGTAATTTTATCGCGGTCATTTGACGCGTTAGCGTGAGACTATCGCATGGTACCGCCGTGATGAGAATACAACGTTAACACAGCGTTATTTTCCCGCGATAGACTGCGATGTGCAAAGTTGCTTAAGCTAATTTTGCGATATTTATCACACGGTCTTGAGAATATCCCCCAAAGTTTCATACCTGTTCATAATAATAATGTCAAAAATCCACTGGAAATAGTCAAGGTGAGAGTCCAGGTGTGGCAAACTAAACTCAACAATAGTCATAGGGTCTATAATGTAAAATCGGTATTACAAGTGTATTTTGCTCTCTAGGTAGGTTGGTCAATAAAGGCCCAGCTGCAAGGAGGGGATGAAGGTTGAGCTCTGGAAAAATCAAACACAATCACCACACTTCCAATGAAGATAAGAATCAATCGCCTAAGTTGTTTTATATTTTTTATCACAGAAAAATCAATTAACAGTACCTGAAAATCAATAAATGTACATGTAATATATGTAAAGGCAAATGATGCGAGTTATACAAATTGAATGAGCAATGCAATAATGCAGTCGCAGCAATGGGCACCAATGTTCCAAAACAATATATAATGTTTGTGATTACTGACTGATTGCAAAATCTTTACTGAATAAACTAACTAAACATAGATTATTATGACCCTCCTGACGAAATCACAGTTATTTTTTGAACAGTGTTTGTGGTTGAGAACATATCACAGTGCAAATGGTAATGGCTGAAAAGTAATAGACGCAGGAGAACAAAGGCCCAGATTTACAAAGTTTTTATGTTGGGGTTGCGTCACCTTTTTGATGCCAAAGTCATTTTGGTATTTACACAAACGTTGATTTGTGTGGCTTTGTTACAAAAAATAACGCAACACAGTGCATTGCATTGCCTTGTGATACTTTGAGTCAGGTAGGCGTTCCATGAGTGGTGCATTGTTCCTGTGCATCCTTCCATGCATGGATTCTGTTGCAACCCATATCTACAAAGACTTTAGACATGGGTGTGCTCCAAAATAAAGCACAATTCCTGTCCCAAATTATCCTGACCACAATGCAGACACTCTTACTCTATGGAGCAAGGGTGTCTGTGTTAGCACTAGGCACCCCAAAGCCTAAATCAGCCCAAAGTGCACCAGGGCAAGGTGAGAGCAGAAATTCATAATTTCTTTGAAGATATGATGCAGCACTGCTCTCTTCATGGGACACAATGCAGCAACTTTGCTTGATGTGCTGTATTGCAACACGTCTTTGTAAATATGCCCCAAGTATCTCAGTATTCAGAGTATCAAATCAGCAATGATACGCTTATTTCGAATTTGACCATTCCTTGAAAATGGATGTCTTGTAACCTAGGCGTCCTAGCATCTCTCAGTCAAAAAGCAACCAGTATGTAGCAGGGAAAATCTCTGTACTGATGTGGTAGACAGCTTTCTAACCCACAGGGACAATTGCTCTGTAGGCATAGAGCACACGCTGACCTTGATCTTTCAGCTATCTTGATTCTTCTACCATGAAAGTCAACCTTGTCCTTTACCCTACAAGACACACAATGATAACCCTATCTGCTAATTCTTCTTCTAGTGCCCAGACTTTTTGTAGACTGGTGAGGGGCCTATAGTCCTATCAAGTCAATTGGTGGATTGAGGAACTCAGTGAAAGAATGGGTAGGGGGAGTAGCAGAAATGATAAAATAAGCAACAAGCATTGAGTGGTACAGGAAGGAAGTGTTCTCCACAATCAGAGTCTCCACAAAGCATGCTTGTGTAGATTTATAAAGCCATGCTGGGTACACTTTTTCTGCATTGTCGAATTACTTGCTCTTTCAGAGGAATTCCATGCACGCAAGAATAGTAGCAGCAGTGTAGGCCAGAAGAGATTCCGCAGTGCATCAGGCTTAGTCCTAGCCTTGAGGAATCGGGTACTAAGAATTTCCATATTCAGTTACCATGGCAGCAAGACCATCAGAAGTTTGAGTTAGTCTTGATCACCAGTAGCTGGAGTAGAGCTCCATTTTTACTCACAGTTCTTGACAGTTGTCCATCCACACAATGCCTCTTAGTCGCAGTGCTTTTTAAAAAGAGTTAATTCCCAACAAACTGTGTTAGAGCAGATTTTACCTCCTCAGAGGGGCTTTTCAGAACGCCAGCAATTGCCATACTCCAAGCCTCCACTGAGGAGGTTGTGGGCTACTATGGACCAAGTTGATATGGGGCCAGATTCACAAACTGCATTTTGTAGTACATAAAGCAATACTTACAGTAATACTGCCTATTACAAAATGCAATTGACAAACCTACAATTAGAAATCTTCATCTCCACCTCTCCTATCTTTTCTATGGGGAGATCTTCATACTCCACATTAACTGCTTAGTATGGAGGGACCAGAGGGAGTTCCTGGAAAATGGAGAATACTTATAACTAACTGGTAGAGAGTTTAGGGAGGGCTAAGGCGATTTTTAGGGAGGGACAGAGACATCCACCCATAAACGAGTAAGCACATTCTTATTCACATAGAGATTTCTAAGGTCAAAACAATGTCATTTCAGCTTAGAGTGCCACATAAATTATGCATAAAAGGAAGCAGGGAACACTGGGTAGTTCCCAAGTTTTAGGTGGTTACCTCAAATTTCTGTTTTTCTAGCAGAATATTTAAGCTTGGGGTTAGCATACTGCTATCCACACTGAGCTAGAAAGTGACAAACGCTTTTGCCATTTTACAGCAAAGTCTTTAAGCATAGGACTAGCAAGAATTTCACCAATCCAAAGCTATAATATTGTGACTAGAATAGTAAAAGGCTTTTGAAAATTTTCAGCTCAGCGTGGATGACACTAGCTAATCGTATGCTAAAAGATCTGCTTCCTTTTTTGCAGGATTTCTAAAGTCGCTATAGTCAAAAAGATACAGAACAGTAGTATATGGACTCCAGCTCATGCTTGGAGTAGGTTCTGTACCCCACACAGCTAATGATTAGTACTGCAAAAGCATCCCATAACAAATAATGGAGGTAGGGACATAACATAGAACCTCATAGGAAAGAATGTTGAAATAAGTTTATATATGTTAATGTTACAAAAATATATAATTACAAATAATTGTTCTTTTGTGATAACATCTTTTAATAAACTTTCTAGTTTTACATTTTGCTTTATGGAGGTTTTTGAAAAAAATCTTTAAAAATTATTTTTAAGTCAATGAAATATATATTTGAATCAATTAAATATTTAATTCACAATTAAGTTAATATTGCGTAACCATTTTTGTATGTTGTTCTAAATTTAATATTTAACAGAAAAAGATATATTCTTTAAAGTCTAATAAACATTTTCAATTGTTTCTCCACTAGCACAGAGACATAACTACCTCTCTATGGCATCATGTCTACCAGCCACTTGGAGCAAGATGCCTGCTGTGTGTAAAGGCGACACTTTGAAATGGGAGGAAATTTAACTGAAGAGCTGACTTTATATTTATATGTATTCCATAAAACTCATCATTTACATTTTCTTCTATTTCCAAGTGTCACATTTACAAACACCAGGCATCTTGCTCCAAGTGGCCTTTAGGCATGTTGCCTAACTTATAACAGAAACATGCAACCATTTGATTAAATGGGAAGAATTTAAAGTGAAGAAATATGCTTCATAAAAATTAAGATGTAATTGGCATAATTTAATGTCAGTGGAGGCTCGCACAGGTAACGCTGTGGGGCGGCGGGGCGGGGACGGGGCTGGGTGGGGGGTAGTGGAGTGTGACATATGACGGGAAAGTGGAGAGTAAATAAATAAAAGCACTTACTTTGCGCTCGCACCACCTAGCCGCCCCACAGCGTTACCTTTGCGAGCCGCCACTGTTTAATGTGGAGAAAAACATTAAGTGCCTTTTTATGAGTCTGGCGGTCCACGGACCGCCAGATTCACGGTGGTGGCCACCCGACTGCCCTATTATGGCTAGAGCATTCGGCCGCCTCGAGACCGCTGCAACCGCGATGGAATCGCTGTTCCCTGGTAGTTGCGAGGCGAGCCTGAGGCCACAATATGCTTGGGGTGACCGCTGTGGTCCCACCAAGCATATTACTAGTTTCCTCTCCGCCACGGTATTTATGGTGGTGAGCCCACTATGAAAACCGTGAAGGAGAGGAAACAAAGGGGACCCTACAGGGCCCCTTGGTGCCTCACGCCATGTAGATGCACACAGGGGGGCACTACTTGTGCCCCCCTGTGCACATACATTCCAATACCTACACGGCATGGACTGCAGCAGTCCATGCCGTGCAGGTACTGCCTATGACGTTCCCATTGCAGTGCTTATTTCAAAGGCATCGCCCTGGGAACGTCAAAGAACCGCCCATCAGACCAGGAGAAAACTGTTGATCTGGCGGGTGGTTCGTACATCGGCCCACATCACCAAACTTGTAATGAGGGTCTAAGATAGAATGTGACACTTTGAAATGTGAGAAAATTAAAATAAAGAGTTAACCTAATCATAACTTTTAATTTTAATTTTATCCCATTTGAAAGCATTCAGAATAAAAAAAAATTCTCACACTCAAATATTGAGTTGATCAGGACTTTTATTTAAGTGTTAAATAACTCAGTGTCTCAGGTCTTCAGCTCTGTGACCCAGCCTCAGTCATAATCTGGCTAATCACCTCTCGTTGTCAGACATGTTCAATTTCCATTACAGGTTGTTTACCTATTTTAGTTTTATCAACTGTTGCTGCCTAAAGGGACTTGGACTAGAGTTTCAGACTTACAGGCGTGTTGCGATGATGTTTCAATTCCTGATACCTTTCACATTGTTATGATATGCCCAAGATTTATTAGACTCCGTCATAAGTATATCCATCAGCTTTTGCCTTTGAATTTCAGCCAAGTGGGTGGGACCAGCCTTCTTATTTCTGCAATTGTTAAAGTCTCCCACTATTTGTTCTTCATGACTCGCTTTTTATTTGGGATTGTGCATGGGCATTGAAATTTTATACAGTGTTTAAAGTTAGCATCGATGTGATTTTTAAGATGCTTTTTAGATTTTTATTGTTAGACACATGTGTTTGTAACTTGCCTATTGTAAATTGTAGTGGCTGTGTTTTAGACCTTTTTATATTTCTTCGTTTGTACAGTTTTTTGTGTTGTGCATACTTTTGTAATTTTCTTGAAAAAACAAATAAAGTGTTCTACTACTACTACTGTTACTAAGTGTAAGAGTACATTTACAAATATATATTTACTTACAATTAACCTTTCTGAATAGGCACCATGATCTCCATTTCACACTCACCATTTTCTATGTTAAAGATGTTTCACATCATCAAGGGTTATCCTAACCAGAAGAATAGCACTCATTAATATAGCAGTGTCAATGAGTCACAGGGATGTAAGGGAGTCATTGCACCCTAATTATGGTCATATTGTATTAGCCAAACTGTAGCACTGGGACCAAAGATTTCTTGTTGGCTTTAGGGTCCATGACACCCAAGTTGAGTTTCTGCCTCTAACTACAGGTGCAATCAATATCCACCCTTACGTAATATGATGTTAGCTAGCTTTTGTTTGGAAAAGTAATGCACAAAATTGATCATGCGTAACGATGAAAAGACAATTTTATGAAGTGGCCTCATTTGCTTCACATCACAGCACTCAATCTCCTTGGGGAGGCCAGTACACATTACCCATTTGTTCAGCTAATGCAGTCAAAAGATATGGATAAAGAAGGTGAGACTGACTCTACCCTTGAGATTACATACAGGGGAGATCTAGAAGGGTTTCCCAATCTTAGTGCTCACCAAAATTGTCCTATGAAGAACCAGATTTATGGTTGTGGGGTTGTGGAGGTCCCCTAAGCATTAAACGTACTTCAAGCTGAGTCAGAAAGGGAAAATACTTGGTAATTACCAGGATTTGGCAAAAGAGATGTCAGGCCAGCTGCCAATGAAGGTTGCTGGTCGGTTTTGCAGTGTGCTGCTGGCCAATCCCAATAACAATTTAGAAGATATATGCTGTGTACTATTTACATTAAAAACTACTAGGATCCCACTTCTTTCTAAGAATAATTTTGGATGTGTAGGATCTATGCAATCCTAATCATACTTTGTGCATACACTTTATTGCAAAAATTATGCATAGTGTATCTAGGCGCAAAAATCTATTACGCCATGCATTCGCTGAACTATTTACACCACAAAAACAAGTGTAGAAGCTGTTGTTGCCAATGTGCATTTTTTGTATGTGTCAAATAATTAAGGTGCACTGAATGTACTACTTTATGTGTGAAATTTGAGGAGGGTGGGAGCACACTGCCTCACATCCGTTTCTAGAGTTACACAGCACAGGCTGCACCAACATGGTGTGAAAAATTAAAGACTACTACTGCAGTAGTGTTATCATGCACTGCACTTATCATGAGGAACTGTGGCAAATTAAGTACTGGGATGTGAGGCAATGTGCTCCAACCCTCCTTCTGTTGGAAAAGGCTCTCTAGAGCTACTGAGCTGATGAGTTTGTATTGATGCACATGCACCCAGTGAGTGGTACAGAGAACTGAGAAGACTATGGTCTGCATTTTCAGCACCCCCAAATGACTTGTTGTTATCTACTGATGAAGGAATGAATCCAGAAACAAGTGTCTAGGGTTTCACAGCACAGGCTGCACCAGTAAAGGTGAACAATTAAAGACTACTGACGTGTTATCATGCACTGCATTTGCCTTGATGCATTGGGGCAAATTGAGTGCTCGGATGTGAGGCAGTGTGCTCCCACTCTACTTCCATGTGTATGAAATATATGAGACTTCCACTGATACAAATATTAGGGCAGACATTAACCTATAGAACAGGAAAGAGCAGCAACCAATTTTGCTGTGTTGCATTATGCAAAAGAAACAATGGACTGGACAATGCAAACATTCACCCCCAGTCACAAAGATCTGGGTTTAATCCATCATTCTTTTGCTCACCACATCACCCCAGTTTGGACCCAGCCATATGCAAATCAGTCTTGACCCTGTTCCTTATGGAAAGAGTCCAGCCCGAACTGCCAAGCCAGGTCCTCCCTGGACCGGAAACAAGTATCCTGGGACCAGTTTCAGGGAATCACCCTTCATCAGCCAGGCTAGCTTGAATCCAGTGGTGTATTGAGCACGGGACCCACGTCTGGACATACTCTTCCCACTTAGGGCGACATATGCAAAAGAAACAATTGATGGACGGAATGCTGGACAATGCAAACATTCACCCCCAGTCACAAAGATCTGGGTTTAATCCATCATTCTTTTGCTCACCATACCACCCCAGTTTGGACCCAGCCATATGCAAATCAGTCTTGACCCTGTTCCTTATGGCAACAGTCCAGCCTAAACTGCCAAGCCAGGTCCTCCCTGGACCGCAAACAAGCATCCTAGAACCGGTTTCGGTGTAGTAAAGTTATCTATCTCTCTCTCTCTCTCTCTCTCTCTCTCTCTCTCTCTCTCTCTCTCTCTCTCTCTCTCTCTCTCTTCCCCTCCCCCCCCCGCCGGAGTGTGTTGTTGTTCCGTTATCTGTTGCCTCTCAAATATGCTTTTTTTTTTCTAAACTTTATTTTTCCATTTTGTCATGACAAGTAAAACCAACATTACAGCATACAGTGTTACGTAAACACCTTGGGCACGATTCTCCGAAGCTGAGATCAACGTGGGGTATTTTAAAGTCCACCAAAAGAGTATCCAAAAGTATCACATCACACAGCATGCCATTAAAGACAATTTACATTGGGGCAAGCACTTGTTATATCCATCCTCCCTTGCCTTCCCTCCCTTGGCTTTCCTCTCAGCCTGTGTCACTCCCGCTGCTCTCAGAGTCACTTTGCTCCGTCCCTCCCTCCCCCGATGCAAGCCCTGAACTACACAGCTCTCTCCATTCCGTGAGGTCTGCCTGTCGCCCTTCATACTTACGTGTTAGTTTCATGTGTGTTTCCTCAGCTAACGCCCATTCCCTGACATCTCTAAGCCAAGTTGCTATGTCTGGGCTCCTCTGCCCCATCCACGTTATGGCCACCCTGCGTCTGGCCAGGACAAGCATCAACTGAAGGAGTTTATAGGACAATTTCCTTTTTTTGGGTCTGCGTTTGTGGGCCAGCAGGCATTGCAGTGGTACCTCCTTTAGCGGGAGACCTGTGGTTGTGCGCACCCTTTTAGCCACCCATCTCCAGAACTGTCTCACCTCAGGGCACTCCCACACCAGGTGGATGAAATCCACGTTCTCAGATGCGCACCTGGGACACCTCCCATCCCTATCATGGGAGATGCATCTCAACTTCACTGGTGTGATGTAGGTACGATGTAGGAAGTTGTAGTGGATCAGTTTGAACCTACTATTACAGAAGACTGTATGTGTGAGTTCACTAATAGCGACCCAAGCCCTCTTGTCTAGTTGTGTGTTAAGGTCCCTCTCCCAAGCAGCCCTTGACTGTGGTGGTGGGGCAGTAGAGTCCTTCTTCATGGCTTTATATAGGAGTGATATCATCTTTCGGCCGGATCCGCATGTAGGCAGAATATCTAAGGTATTTGTCGGTTGGGGGATATCCGGATAATGTGGCCAGGTGACTTTGACTACTTCCTGAATTCCCCTGTATAGCAGATAATGATCCTGTCTAAGAGCAAAACCCTCACTTGCCTGTTCATAGGTTATGAAGGTCTCATTCGGGAATAGGTCTGCAAGGACCTCGCTGCCGCCATCCCTCCAGGCCTGGAGGGACATATGTGTTCCCATTTCTCTGATGAGGGCCAGAATCCAAATAGGAAGCTCTCTATGGAATGGCACCCGACGCAGAACCCTTTCCACAAACAGCTGCCATGTGCTCGCCGTTTGATGCACTATTTATGGAAGGTCCCCGTTTGCCCCCCTGCCCTTCATCAGCGCTATTTGGAGGTCCTCTGGGTCTACCCTACCAGCCAACAGTCATTTTTCCCAATTGTCCTCTTCTGCCATCCAGCGAGCCGCAGGCTGCAGCTGGGTGGCGTAATATTATAGGTCAAAACGTGGGGCCTCTAATCCCCCCTCCTCGTATCTACGTGTCAGGGTGTTAAGTTAAGGGCCACTCTGCTCCTCTTCCCCGCCCACAGTAAAGAGTTCAGGATCGTGTTCAATTGCTTGAATACTCATGTTGGGATCGGGCTTTTGAAGCGCGTAAAGGTACCTAGGGAGCATTACCATCTTTGAGATAGCAAGTTTGCCCATGAAGGACAACGGGAGGGTGTTCCAGAAGTCCACCGAACACCACAGGGTCGCAAGGGTCCTATCCAAGTTTAGGGCAATTGACTGGGCATCGGTCAACGCTATCGGGACCCCCAGGTACCTGAGGTTAGTCCGTTCTCATCTGAGTTCCAAGTCTGGGAGGTCCCCCCAGGGCACGGCAGTCATGCCCGCCAGAGGGAAGATCAGTGATTTGTTATGGTTGAGTCTCAGGCCAGAGACCTCCCCAAATCTGTCCAGGTGTCGCAAAAGACCGGGGACGGCCACCCGAGGATATGTTAAGTAGAAGAGTGCATCGTCTGCGTATAGGGAGATAATATGGTTTCTGTCTCGCACCCGGATACCCCACTGGGCCAATTCCACTCTCATCCGCACTGCCGACAGCTCAATGGCCAGGGCAAACAGAAGGGGCGAGAGCGGGCACCCCTGACGGGTGACACTCCCCTCACCCACTCCTCAGATCGAGCCCCCCCCAGTCTCACCCGAGCCCGCGGCTCAGTGTATAGTATTTGAATCCAGCGGTGGAATCTGGGGCCCATCCCCACGACTCTTAGGACCTCCAAAAGGTACCCCCAGTCGACTGTCTCAAATGCCGTAGCTAGGTCTATAGACACTAGTACCATTTTCTCCTCCCGGAATCTCACTTCCTGCAATATATGGGTTAAGCAGCACAGGTTCATTGCAGTGTTGTGGTCCGGTATGAAGCCACATTGGTCCTCGTGCATGAGGTGTGGTATGTGGAATTTTGGCGAGAGGCTAATAATTTGCACAGTATTTTTGTGTCCGCATTGATCATAGTGATTGGGCGATATGAAGAGTGATCATGGCTGTCCCCTCCCGGCTTCAGGATCATGCATATTTCGCCCTGTCTCACAGTGGGGGGGGAGGACAAAGGCCTCCTCATATACCTGCAGGAGGGCTCAGGTCAGCGTGCCCGCGTAGGCCCTATAGAACTCAGGGGGGAAGCCGTCGCTACCCGGGGACTTCGCTCCCGGGAGCAGCTATAGTGCGGACTGTACTTCCTCAGTGGAGAGCGACACCTCTAGATCCTAGGAAGTTTTGTCAGGGTTAAGGTCTGTAAGTATGGGAGATAAGCTTCTTCACTGACTGTCAGATCCGCTGTATAAACAGTCTGGAGGTGAGACTGGAGGACCTGTAGAATTACGGCCTTGGTGTGTGCCATTGCACCTGTGGGGGTGGACAGCGCCACTATTGGGTGGGGGTGTTTGTTCCCTTTGGAGGATCCAAACTAGTAGGCACCCTGACTTGTCCCCCTCCCTGTGTAAGGGAGGGGGACAAGTCGGTTTTGGCTGAGGGTGTATTTATCTAGCCTGTCCCAAATATCAGATATGCGTGTCCGAATGTCCCATTCCCTGATCTCCTCTGATGGGTTTGAGCGGTCCCGGGTTTGTCCCTCCAACAAGGCCGCCTCCTCTGCCCTCAACTTCCTCTGGAGTTGCTTGCGGACCCCACACGTCAAATTAAGGCAAGTGCCTCGCACCACTGCCTTCAAGGCTTCCCACTTTGTGGCCCTAGACATGTCTGCCCCTTCCCAGTTTAGTGTGATGTAGTCTGCCAAGGCTCCTGTCCAGTACCTCTGGTTGCAGCCGCCGGACCCTCGGTTGTTGGGCCGGGGAACCCCAACAGACCGTGCAAGTGATCAGGGAGTGGTCCGAGAGGAACCGGGCCTGATGGGCCACCTCGATGGAGAGATCAGGATCTGAGTTCGCTACCAGCACCCTGTCTAACCTGCTGTGAGTGTTATGAGTTGGGGAGTAGCAGGTGTATATCTTCTGGGTGGGATGTCTCTGGCGCCAAATGTCATGCACCCCTAAGTTCCCCATTACCTCTCGGAGTTTCTCAGTCATTCAGGGTTTTGTCCCTCTGCGAGGTGGGCACCTATCGAGCTCAGGGTCCAACACGCAATTGAAGTCGCCCACCCACATAAGGGGGACCTCTAATTTTGTTACTAAGACTTCGTGAAGGGAGTGGTAAAAGTCTGGGTCGTCTACATTTGGGGCATATATGTTTAATATTTCTAATTCCCTATCTTTGCTCTTAAGAAGATGTATCTTCCATTGATGTCCGCCTCCATGGATTGTAGAGCGAACTGTGTCCCCGGGGCGACCCACACAAGCACCCCCCTGGTGTAGGTAGAATATGATGAGTGAAAGATCTACCCCCACCATTTTTTTGTGAGCCTCCGGGCTCCTGCCTCATCCAGGTGGGTGTCCTGTAGGCATGCCACCAATACGTGGTGCCTCCGGAGGAATAATAGGACCTGATAGCACTTAGTACATGTACCCAGCCCTCTTACATTCCAGCTCATGATCTTAGTCCCCATTGTCCCGGTGGTGTACTGAGTTAGTGAGCCCCCACTCCATCTCACGCCCATTCAACCTACCCACTGTATGCTGTTTACCTAACATGTGAACATGAAATGTGAACAACCCCCTGTAATTCCCCCCCACCCACAGGCAGATAACCTGCAACAGTGCATGTGGTTAAGCCTTGCTTGTGCCAGGACGTGCACAGCTGCCCCATCAGCCCAACTGGGGCCGTAAAAACTTTCCCCAAACATTTTAGGCTCCCTGCCTAGCCCAACCCATAGAATAAGGATACCAATCCTGCAGTCCCTCCAACGAGTAAGGCCCACCCGCCCCTGGGCCAAATCTTCTACAGTGACTATTTGTGCTGGCAGGCTGCTTGCTCAACAACGAACCCCTACCCCCCACCATCCTAGGACCCCCCAACCAGAGCCCCCCACCCACCCGCTGCCTATGTGACTGTGAGTCCCTTAGGGATACTCTTCATGCCCGCCTACCGACATTGAGTCCCAGTTTACAGCGGCAATCCGATCACCCAAGTTCTGGCCCAGACAAGGCTGAGTCAATGATGGTCTCGAGGATCACTTCATCTGTCTGAAGTAGAGTGTCAGGGACCGGTTCCATGGTGGAACTACCCCCCAATGTCTGCGGCGGAGTGTCTCCCGGGGTATCCACCTGCATGGTTCCATCGTCCCCCACCTTGATTCTCTGTCGTACTGCCGGTCCGCTATCCATTGAGCGGTTCCTGCGCCGGCCCATACGGGTCCTCGGAGGCCTGGATCCCCAGTCTCTCCGGAGCCCTTTCCGTTCGCTTGGGGAGAGAGCGTCCCCTCAGATCTCCAACCACTCCCACACCTCCTCAGGATACTCGAAGAAGTGGGCCTCCTCCTGCGAGATCACCTTCAACTTGGCAGGGTAAAGCAGCGTATACTGTAGGTGCAGCTCCCAGAGCTTCTGCTTCACTCCGAGGAACAATTTTCTCTGCTCCTGGACCTGTCTAGTATAGTCGGGGTATACTGATATTTTCGCATTCTCATATCTTAAATCCGGGGCCTCCCGTGCTGCTCGGAGGATGCATCTCTGTCCCGGTTATTCAGAATTTTGGCAATTATTGCCCTGGTGGGAGCCCCTGGTGGTGGCGGGGGGACCAATGCCCGATGCGTCCTCTCCACCACAAACACTTCCGAGAGCCCCCTGGGGCACAGCTTGGTACGCATCCAGTGTTCCAGAAAGCTTTCAGTTTTGCCCTCCTCGGCACGTTCCGGTATCCCCAGGACTCTAATGTTGCTGCGGCGTGCCCGGCCCTTCGCCTCCTCAGCTTGGTGCTCCAAAGCCCCCGTGGAGTTGGTCAGCTGTGTCACCTGCTGTTTTAGGGCAGCCATTTCCCCTTGGAGCTGTATGATGTCGCCCTCTGCCATAGAGACCTTGCCCTCGATTTTGCGTAAGTCTTCCCTGAGCAAATTCATATAAATTGTCTCGATCCGCTTCTCCAGGGCAGTTCTGGAACCCTGGATGGCTGCCAGAATCTCCACTCGAGAAGGCTCACCGGCAGTGTCGCTGTCCCCGTCGGGTCCCTTCTGCCTAGTGATGCGCTGCATAGGGAGGTGCTGGGTGGTGTACTGGGTAATCATGTTAGGGTTAGAAGACCGGACAGGTTTGTCCTTTCCCATCTTGCCAGGCCCCCAGTCTGTCCAGTGACTATTCACAGTGTGGAGGCCCCAGCAATGTGGTTCTTTATCTCGGCCCTTTGCGTCCACCTTCTGGATGTCCAAGGGGGTGATGGCAGATCAAGCCCCTTCTCTCTATCTGGCCTCCTTAGTTCTCCGTGGTTGCTGCGAACCTGACGCCAGGCAGGTTGATACTGGTCCCAAACATTCCACAGCCCCCTCTATGCTTGGCATGGTGGCCTTCCTCTCGCCAGAATTAGGGTTGTCCAGGGCCCGGACAAGCAGCCCGCCCAGGTCCACGGGTGCATGGTGTCCGCCCCAACAATCGCCCCGCTCCGTTATGCAGCTTGCCCTGCCTGTGCAGTGCCTCCAGACGTTGTGTCCCCCTGGCAGGGGCTTCTATTGCCCGAATCACTGGGCTATGCCGTGACTGGTTGTGAGAAGTTGGCCTGGCATATGCTGTCCACTAATTATAGTGGGCACCTTGCACCAGTCCAAACAACCCCTTATTGGAGATAGGTTAACCCCTTGACCGCGATCGGAATTCCGCTCGTATGCTGGACATTCCGATCGCGGGTGGGGTCGTGACGAGCTCAGCTCGTCATGCGCACAGCGCTACCGCGCAGCATGACGAGCTGAGCTCGTCATGAGCACGGAAAGGGTTAAAGACAACCTTTATTGAAAGCTATCCTAGTGGTAGCTATGGAGAGCAGCCTTCAGGCTAAGTCTTGAAGGAATGTAAAGCAGCTTGTTTTACCAGTCTATAATCTCTTGAGTGACCAAATGAAAGAGGACCACACCAGGTATATATTCAAAATATATGTATTTATTGCTAAACACACCCCTCTAGTCTCTTTATGAGGCTAGAGTTCGAAGTACATAAGTTATAAGTTAGTTATCAACAGTAATAGCACAAATACACGTTTGAGCCCTAGGGGCGTACCAAACCATATACCAATAAAGTGGTATAAGAACCACGACTGAGCTAGACACAAGGCCTAGAGCCTGTAGAAGTGCTTGGACCACAAGGAACCACCCAAGGTAGTGACACAGGGGACCCACGGGGACGCATGCAGTGTGAGAACACAGCCGCGAATCGCAGTTGACTTCTATGGGGAAAGTCGCGGTTGGAATTTTAAAGAAAAGGGACACTTAGAGGAGGACTTGGAGCAAACCCCTTTAGAACTGGGTTGTTCTAGAGTCTATACCCATGGGAGCACCGGAGTACTCGAGTTACCTCACCCAGGGAAGTCGGGTGCATAGGTGTCTTTCGGGGTCGGGTTTCGTCGTCGTTTCCAATGGCGATCGGCTGCAAAGTGCTGCTGGCGGCCAAGTCGAAAGTGTTCGGGTGGATCCAAAGGTGGATCGAAGATCTGAAGAACCTGAAAGCAGAGGGGACAGAGTCTGGGTCACTAGCCAGTGACCAGGAAGGCGATGAGCAGATGCCCACCGATGTTGAGTGCTTCAGGTAGGTTGATGGTTGTCTTGACTCTTCAGCCACGAGGTCCAGGAGTTGTCGACGACAACCAGGAGCTGGATTCGAGCTGTCCCACGATGTTTGTCGATTGCAGGGGTGTCGGCGACCGGATTGGACCCAACAAGCATTGGCAACGGCAAGTCTCATGGCAATGGAAGAAGGACAATGGTGCAGACCAGCAAGGAATGTGGGACTCACCCAGCGAGGGTAAGTCAGGGTACGCCTGGAGCAACCAGGGAGCCCAAGCAGAAGAAGATTGGCCTTCGGGAGGGCCTACTAGCCAACGGACTAGTGACCGCGAAGGAGCCTCAAGTGGACGCACTTGGAGCTGGCTCACAGGACACTCGTGGAGTGGAGGCCAGTGATCTTCGGTGCAGTTAGTGCTGGAAGCTGGGGCTACTCGGAGCCCAAAGCACAACTTCGTGGAAGACCCAAAAAAGGATGCACTTACAAAAGTACACAGTGTCCAGGGGTCATGGTTCCACATTACCCACGATAGCCACGGGCCTCAGCTTTGCTGGGGACTCAGGGTAGCCTCGGTGAAGTCTGGAAATCCACCTCTGGTGATGCAAAGACTTTGGCGTCCGGCGGGAGCTTCAGCGATGCAGACCGGACAATTGCTTCTTTGGTGCCTGCCAAGCAGGGGAGTCACTCCTTGACCCCAAGGGAGATTCTTCAGTCCTCTAATCTTAAAGTAGAGCGTCGAAGGTCCAGGATTCTGTGTCAGAGTTTCGTCCAGGTAAATCTAAAGTCCTAAGGACTGGGGTCCCAGACTTATACCAAGTTAGGGGGTTGGACATACTCTGGGGACCCACCTATGGGAGGGTCAGGGCAGAGGGGTGGTTACACCCCTTTCCCTTTGTCCAGTTTCGCGCCAGAGCAGGGGCTGGAAGCCCCTGAGCCGGTTTGAACTGGGGTATGCACAGGGACACCAAATGTGCCCCCAGTGCAGGACTTCAAAGCACCAGAGAGTGCTCCCGCCCAGCCCCAATACACACTATCCTGTCTGGGGAGGTGGTTACACCTCCCTGGGACAGGAAACCTATTGTCCAGGCCTCCCCTGCCGGAGTTTCGGTCAGCAGCAGGAGGCCAGACTCGTGTCTGTGGCAGCGGCATCCATTTTGTGATGCCAGGGCTTGGAAAGAAGTTACCGGGCAGGCCGGTGTGTACATGTCTCTCCCTCTAGAAGGGTGGAATGCTACCCCCGCCGCCAGAACTGGCAGAGGGGTAGTATTCCAAGATGTTTGACACCAAACACGACATGTTTCCGTGCAGCCATCCCAAAGTTAGCATTTAACGCGAGGTTATAATGCGCTTAAGAGTATATGGTCAGGCTGCACTACAAACAGCATCAGAGAAGGGTCTCTGAACGCTGCAGAGGGGCTCTGCTCATGCAGGGGCACCCTCTCACATAGGAACCAAGCACTCTGCCTTCAGGATTGACAAGGCCTGCCATAGGAGTGACTTATAGGTTTATATGTGTGTATGTATGTAGTGATATAGGTAACCTATATCACTGTAAGGGGTGCATGCACCACCTTACCCAGGCTGCAGTAGCAGACCTGAGGTGTCCTTTTGGTTGGCCTTCCAGGGGTGGCACAATACATGCTTCAGCCCCTGGCAGGCCTCTGAGGTACCTATGCCCTGGGTACATAGTATACCATATACTAGGGACTTACAAGGGCACTTCAGATTCCAATCAGAGATGTGCCTAAGACACATGAAAACCATTTTAGAGAGGAAGCAGCTAGGCTGGGGTTCTGATTAGCAGGGCCCCAGCCAGACTAAAGTCGAAAAACAGTGAAGCATCAGCAAAAAGTGGGGGTACCCATGTGAAGCAGATCCTACTCTCCTACACTGGTCATGCAGCCCACGTAGGTCTCCGGCCCAGTCAGGAGTAAGTCACACCGGCAAGGTGGGCACCTCCCCTGATTCTGCTCCCCATGCGGCTCCTGTGCAATTTCAGCCTGGGGCACCAGCAGCTCACCTCAGGATTTCTCCTTTGCCTTACGCCCGCAGGCGGGGTCCACCAGCAACCTCGTCCCGGGGCTCCCAGGCTCCGAACTGGCCCCTCAGCCCGAGCCGGCCACGCTGCCATCAAATACAGCAGTGAATTAGGCGCGCCCCACTCACTTCTCGTCCGGGGCCCGGCCGCTCACCTCGCCTCAGCTGCGCATACATGGCCGCTAGCAGTCCTGCTCCAGGATTCCTCGAGGTCTACAGGCCTCTCCGCTCTGGCTGCCCTGCAGACCCCCCGCAGCCGATTCCACGATCCCATGTTGAGACGCAGGCTTCCGCCAGTCCCGACCCTCTCATCGCTGCATCAATCGTGGTTCCTACCCCTTTCCTCTCCGCTGTGTCACTGCGTGCCTCCTGTTGTTGTGCAACCTCAACGGAGGCCTCTTCGCCCTATTCACTGGGCCCCGCTGAGGCAGGATAGGCGGCGAGCCCCTGCTGAGCCAAGGTGAAGCAGGGAGTCTGGCACATCGGCAGGAGGACACCCACAGGATCTTCCTCCTTATGCTTCTCCCCGCACTGCTCCCCCAAATCTTCAGCTCGGGGCCCGGCCACTTACTTCAGGGCTCCACCTCGGTGGTCCGCCCGCATCCAAGGGCCACCAGCAGACACGACCCAGGACTCCCAGGCGGCAGGCAGGGCCCCACGCTCAATCTGGTCCACAGGCCCACCACGCCCGGTCCTCCACATGACAGCAGGCACCATCAGGTCCCGGTCCAATCGTCAGTCCGGGAGGGAGCCCGGGGCAGGCCCAGGAGCAGCAGAGCCCAGCCCGTCACTCAGGCAACAACCGCCACGCACAGCGGAGCAGGCCAGCCGCTGCACAGGATGGGCACCGGAGTCCCCCGCCTCCTCGACCTCCAGGCTGACATGCACTGACTGTCTCCAGCCGAATCCTCAAGATCTCCGACCAGGCCTCTCTCGTGGGGCGGCCCAGGGCGACACCCGCTTCCCAGGTGGGGGCTCCTCCTCATCTAGACCCCCCACAGTAAGGGGTCGCTTGCAGGTTTTCAGCAGGGATGCTTGTGCCTCGCGCTAGCCGTCTCGGCCGGGCAGGCCTCGATCCAGGCCGCTGCCATTTGTGCAGTGTCCCTGGGCCATGGCCCCCTCCACCAGATGCCCCGGGGGGGAGCCCCTTCAGATGGCGGACATCACCCAGGGGTGCCTACTTATAGGATATATTCAGGATTGTATGACTGGCCGGCCGGGAGCCTAAGGAGCTCACGTCCTGTCGGCCATGTTGCGTGGCCACGCCCCTCAGATATGCTTTAAATGCTCCTCTCTGTGCTGCCCAAACATCTACTGCCTCTGGTAGACTTCTGTTTCTGGGTATTGATATTCCAAGAATTGGAAAAAAACTCAGCAATGTATGACATTTAATTATAATTGATAGCCAAGAGATAACAAAAAAAGTAAGGTTAAGAAAATAGAATTTAAAAAATAGTAAATATCGGTTTCTAGTAAAAGGTGATAGGTGGAACTATGCACTATTATGATCTTCAGTGGCATGACTCCGTGAAGAATGTTATAAGTTACATATAAAGCTAATGTTCTAGAAATTCACTGAAGCCAAGAAGCCGAGCTCTAGTTATCGAGACATAGTCATTTTCTCACACTCTTCGATAGATTCTCACCTCTGTAGGTCGTGCAGTCAAGACGTTGCATGCACAAAATTGCTTGATATCAAGAGCTTGCACCTGCTTCAGCCAAGCCTCTTGGCAGTCATGAAAGGGGTAGGTGACACATTGTGTTTTTGACTGAGAACATGCAAAATTCATGCAATTATCTTTTGTGTAATTGCTTGAAATTCCAGCAAAATTCCATTAAATGCAAATGTGTCCTTTTGTGCTATATTTTAGCATGAATTGCGTCCTTGTGTCAGGTTTTTGTGCAGGGATGCATTTAAACAAAAAGTGCAAATAACAGCCACACACTGTCTGTTGTTCCAGTGATTTAGCTGGACTTTTTAAAGTTAACGGTGCACTCGCATAAATATTTACTGTGAGTGACATGTAATTAAGCGCAGTAGTGTGATGGCACAATTTAGGGAGTTTCATGTATCAAATGTAGTGCGAAATTCCTGCCATTATGCAAAGTACGTGGCATAATTTGAACGTCAGCCAGGCCTAATTGTGACAGCTTTGATGTCAGACTGTCAACTCTCTCATATTTTAAACAGTGCTCAGAGTGCTGACTGAGACCAGGAGGCAATCTAGATGGGATTTAGTGGTAAGGTGGCAACTAAGAAGAGAGAGAGAGATAGAGAGAGAGATTGCACAGTTAAAGCACAGCAAGAATGCAGAGCAGCGCGCCCGCTACCTGAGGAGAGCGGGGGTAAGTACAGAGCACCGTTCGGTGAAGAATGGGAAGCAGAACTAGAGGAGAGGCTTCCGGTTGGGATCCGAGCCTCACCAGACCATCAACGCAGGAGAGGGGCTGGCCAGGAAATAAGAGACCAAGGTAGCCTGGTGCGGACTGAACTAAGACGTAGGAGAAATAAGATGGCACCTTTGCATGCGCATGAGAGGAGCAGTGACGAAGACATACGTCGCAACTCCCGAATGCATGGGACAAAAAAGACTGACCCCAAGGGAGATAGTGACCCGAGATGAAGGCAGGATCTTCATACGCTCATTTTGTCACCTGCTAGCCCGCTGTACCAATGGAAACGACCAGTAACACAGACCCTGCCTGGAGAAAGAATCCATCGAACCAGGGGACATGTCCATTGCGGAAGACTGCATCCGGCACGGAGGGGGAGATCCCAAGTGGAATTGCACCTACATGCAGGATTGTCTAAGAAGATGTGAACGTAATGTTGGGGAAAGACAAGTGGAGCTACCCTAAGCCAAAACGTACCCACTACTAGCGATAGGCGATGTTAAAAATCTGCTGACTAGCCTCATCGTCGACCAGACTAACACAGTGTTCATTCAAAGCTCGCATCCCAGCAATCACATTGTGTGAAAGACATTGAGCATGATGGGGCTGCATTCAATTCATACAGGCACCAAATATGGACAGCTCTGAGGGAAATGTTCCCAGACTGCCCTGATGTAGAAGGGTTAAAGGCGAAATCTATGAAACCTGGGAGACCATAACTGAGTTTATGGATAGAATAAGGGAATAATGGGGACAAGAGACAGGGCAGCCAGGGACTGACACGGGCCCGCATGTTGCATTCTTTTATAATATCCTCAAAAAGGGGCTGCCCACTGAGATACAGAGAGGTTTGGACAATGTAGTGGAGTTAGACAGTAAACCCTGGTGGGAGATACAATCTCACATGTTACACTATTACAAAAGGATACAAGAAAAGTACAGGGAGTAACAGGTGCAAACCCAGAGAGACACCACTAAGTTGGTCCAACACAAGTTGAAACAAACTACCCTCGAGAGGGCCGCGCTGGCCGGGAACGTGCAAATGGCACCAGTCCTGAAGGAGGTTCCACCACCAAACACCAGAGGGTTTCATCCTAACTATAACAGCAGATGTCAGGGAGGTTGGCAGTAGCCACACCTTGGAGAATGTTACTAATGCCACAGAATGGGCCACGTGGCCGACCGATGCAGTCTAAAAGAATATCACGAATAGAGGTTAATAAACCTGGGCCAGTCCCCACAAAACCCCCATCCACAAAATCAAGACGCGAGGAGCCCGAATACTCCCTCAGGGAAATCAGTCTGCTGCTGCACCACCGCAACAGGGATGAGGTAGTTGGGGAAACACGTGGCAACAGTAACAACCGACAGGAAACCTAGCCCAACAGAGACCAGGGCCACAACTGTGGCAGGGAGAGGTAACTGTTTGGGGAGACAATACGTTCAGGCAAAGACAGAACAAAAATGTGCAGTAAGTCAAAACTATGCCTGGTCATGAAATTCCGCTCTGCTCGTAGAGTTTGAGGAGTTATTCCCACTCTGTGCTCTGCGTAGTGCACAGATTTCAGAAAAAGTATGTGGAGTGGAGTTTTTTTCTCGCTTGCGGCCGCCAGCATTAAATTGGCGAGTTCGAGCAAGGAAAATCTTTCTTCACACCACCTCCCAGTGAGATTTCTCAATGCGGACGGGTGTGGATGTTCGCTACAGCTCGTGTTGAGGAGGCTGTTACTGAAGTAGAACTACTCTACTCTATTCGAGTGGCAGAAATAAGGATTGCCCCCTTGTACTGCGTGTGCCGCAAGTAGTGCAGTTTGCGCTGATTATGCAGTGTGGGACAAACACCTGCACTAAAAATCAGCGAGAACGGCACGACTAACACACTCCACTGCTTGCGTAACTCCGTGTAGCGCGGCAGAATCTTTTGGTCACATAGCAGAACTCTGTGAACTCCGCCCAGGACTAGTCAAAACCCCAATGCGAAGCATCCATTTTATGCACACCTCACAATTCACTGTGCAAAACCTCAAAGAAAGGACAAATGAGACAACATTAGAAATTCAAGCCTTTACTTGCACTCGGGAATTCAGGGCTGCTGGATGTGTTTTGTTGATGGGGTATCCTCACCAGAGTCTGTCATTCAGTGTGCCTGCGGGAGCCTAGGCCATACTCTGCAGCTGATCGCCCAAGGCAGGGCTGGCTGACCACACCCCGGGGGGGCGGGCAGTCTGACAAGGGGGTACAGCGGCTTCCCATCCAGTCCATAAAAGCAGGCATCCGCGTCCCCGCACCCACAAGTCATTTGGGATGGGTTCCAATCACCAAATTGAAAGGACCCCATTCTCGGGCCCCCAGTCCGGGACCAAAATTCCTTCATGGCGTGAGGTTTCAACCGTGCCCCCAAAAACCTAGCAACCTCCAGACTATGGAGGCCTCCTTTAAGTTCCAAAATGAAGCTGTCCTCCAGTGCTGGGTGCAAGGTTTCCCGTACTCGAACCCGGTTCCCCAGATTTAAGGCAGTGGGGTGAATAGGTACATGTGGTTAGAAGGGAAGGGGCAACCCCTAAGAGTGTGGAAAATTACACTGTATTCCTTGTGTTTCAGAGGTAATGGAACCATTCCACTGGGAACAGATGAAAACTGTGGCTCAGTACTGTACATGCAATTGGCACCTCCATGCTAATGGATACCTACTGGTAGTGTGGTGAGTTTTCCTACTCTTATCTCATCCCCAGATGGCAAGGCCTCTGGTCCCTCGTCACCATGCACACCCCGACCCTGGTCATACCCGAAGAAGATCTGTCAGAATTGCACCAACATTCGCTAAAGAAGAAGACGACTCTGTTGCTTCAGGCTCAAGAAAAAAGAACTGCTGAGTGTTTTGGCTTTGCTCAATACAAAGACATACCAGAAAAATTCAGACTATTTAAAAAAAATAAAAAAACACTGGTGGGTCTATACCCTTCTTCAGAGTGCAGACAAAAGTGAACGCCCACTGGTTACAAATAACCAGGTGAGAATTGCTCAAGATGATGAACAGCACTGAGCTCAGTCTTAATGCAATTAAGATAGAACTAAGAGTCATCCGTCTCACTGTGATGATATGTGTTGGACTTAATGACAGCAATGGAGAGAGGGGTGTGTGCCAAGATCGGAGCATCCTGCTGCATGTTTATCACAGTCAATGATCCAGACAACGGGACTTTAACTCTTTCCATCCAAGCACTGCAGCATTTACAAAGAGACATGCTTGATGAGGGAGGTGCCCCTGAGCAGGAATGGTGCATGGACTGGTTTCCATGGCTCCCCCGGTTGCTGACCAGACTGTTCACCTCATTGTTGCCTGTTTTCATATGTTTATTGTTCTTGTGTGGTTTCCTGCAATTGGGGGTGTCCTGCTGTAAAAATACAGTCCCCAAACTAGGTAAAATGCAAGTAACTAGGAAAGTAGCAATAGGCAAAACTGAAGCACAATGTCCCCAATAATATGACTGTCAAGAAGTATGGGTTAGATAATGTAGTTGCAAATTCAACTAGAGGGGGGAATGTTAATATTGATTACATTGATGCCAATGTTTATAATGATACATTCACTTATACGAGCAAAATCGCATCACTATTAACAAACTCGGCCGTCATGAACTCTCAGTCAGCCCTGACTCAGAAATATGTAGTCAGGCAGGCTCTGCGACATAGACCTGGGGTTACTGATTGACACATCACAGGTAGGGTGTCACGTGGCCGGCAGATAAATGCACCCACAGGTACCTCAGGTCCATCCCCCAGATAAGCGCAGGAACTCCCCAATGTTCTGGAGAAATTGGCCCCAATAAAGCACACATGGCGGGAGGGGGGCGTGCATTTCCAAAATATCATAAAGTCAAATGCCACATGAAGTTAGGAACACATGGCCAATCAGGACACAGTGCACGCAGTGATCACGTGACCCTCATGCCAGACATCTGGACACGTTACCTACTGTCTCACATTGTGTACACGCAAGGTCGAGGCCCACCTGCATTTGTTATCAGTAGGGGTGGGCGGCAAATTCCGTTCCGCTGGCGGAACTTGCGAAATTTCGGCATTTACGCGTTCCGCGCGGAACGCGAAAATGTCGAAACTTCCGCGATCCGCGGCGGAACGGAATTCGGGCCCCAGGGGGTATTTTTAAACCTCACCACGAGTGTCCACTTCTCTGCCTCCCTCTCTCCCTCCCTCCCTCCCTCCATCCCTCCCTCTCTCTCTTTCTTCAAAAGCAAACCAGACCTTCCGCCAGGTCTTAGCCCCGATGAAGCTCCTGCTGGCAAGACAGTCCAGAAAGCAGAGAGCGAGTCTGGGCTGTCCAAGACAGCAAAGAGGAACCTGAAGCGGAAGGAGAAACGAAAGCAGCAGCATGACAAGGGGGAACCAGATGATGTGGACGAGCTCTGCCAGGCAATAGGAAGGGCTTCTGTCAAGGCAGATGTCGGTGTGCGGCAGTCTAGTGCTGACTGCTGACGGCGATGCTAATCGCAACAGAATGCTGCAGAAGGGAACGCCAAACCTGCTGCAGCCCAGCACGTACCTACTATTGATCCTGCTGCCATTGAGCGGGCAAAGAAGATTAAGAACCTTCCGAAAAAGCTACGGCAAGTGGAGGACTTGCAGCATTTGTTCCCCAGTGAAATGGATCCAAAATCGAATGAAACTCTGTTGCTGGAAAAGCAGTCTGTTTCTTTCATTTTTCTCTTTCAAAGTGCAGCGTCTAAATAAATAAATAAAGCACGGCACGTTGGCGTAAAGCGGCAAATAAATAAAATAAATAAATAAAGCAAGACACGGTGACCAGGTTGGTTTTATTCTCACGCAAACACAGTAGCGCCACTTTACAGGTGATACTTTCGACGGGCGCAGCAAAATCTCCGCGAGCACGCGAAATTTCGCTTGCTCGCGGAGATTTCTTGCCGTTTCGCGGAATTTTGCGGAAGGCAACTTCGCAAATTCCGCCCACCCCTGGTTATCAGGGGCCTTATTTACAACTCCAAAGATAAGGCCTACATTCTTTGACCAAACAAGTATTGTCGGAAGTATTTTTATGATACCCAACAACTGGATAAAGCTCGATCAGATTGATTGTACTTTGAGACAGTCCTCAGACCCGCTACCGTAACTGTGCTCCCGCACAAAGTGTTTAATTAAACCAACTGTTCCTGTTTCGAGAAACACATCTTTTCTTTTATTTTTTCAAGGTAAATTCATATTCAAGCAACAGTGTTCTCACACTGGGGAGCATCAGTACAGTCCTCTGTGCATTAGCCAGTATTCTAGATCTGTACTAGCTACTACATACAGCCCACCACTGCTGGTTTAGCATCGTATATCTATGGTTTTCACTTGTAAATTTCAAATGCACCAGTACAACCTCTAGATATTTATGATTCCTGCTTTTTGCAAGAGAACAACTATGAACTGTGCCTTTATTCTTCTTGCAGTATGAGATGCACAACTGAAGTTTCTGTCTTGAAGCCGCGAATCACAAAGAATCTGGCAAAAAGTATAGAGGTCTATGTATTGAGTGTTTGTATGCACCTTTATGCAAATCAGACATGTACACAAGTCATATCTTTTTATGCATATTTCTAATGCCAGGTACCTTCTCCTGAGTATTGTTTAAAACATTGTGAATAAATAGTACATAAGCAGACATGTGCAGTGCAAATTTAAGTTTTTAAATATGTTTTCTCTGCACTTTAAATATTTTCCCCCTTCCGTGAAAGTTTGGGATTTTGTGGGTAATTTTGTATTTAATTTGATTACTTATTTCTCCTTATTGGCCCTATTTGTACAATTTGGATGTAAAAGTCATTCGGAGAGTTTGTGAATGACTTTGTCTGGAGCGTTTGTGGATGACTTTGTCTGGTGTTTACCATCTTTGAGATGACCAGGGGCGTAACACAGGCCCCCGCAGCCCCAGCGTTGCGGGGGGGCCCCCAAGCTCCAGGGTCCCCCTCAGCACAGCACTTCGGCCGGAGAGCCCCTGATAGAGTCCAGAGGGGGCCCCTCCACGTACCTTGCAGGGAGGCCCCCTCAAGTTTCGTTACGCCACTGGAGATGACTAACCTATCCCATTCCTTTGGAACATCCATGTTAGCCCTACACTAAGACTGCATCCTCTATAAGGCAGATTGTCTGTTGCCAAAGGTAGAACTTAAGGGCATAATTATCAACACTGCGCTATAGCAAGGTCACAAAAAGTGACTGAAAACATTTATTTGCACTTGAAATTAGCCTTAAAGTAACAAAACTATCATTTTGCACTAATTTTGTTTACTTTGCACCAAGGGGGTATCCCGTGGCTGGAACATGGATGGTCCCATGATAACACTCATGGGGGCATATTCACAAGGAGCTATCTCCAAATTAACGGCACTTTATCTCAGTCAAAGTCGTGATAAATTTACCCCCCCATTCACAAGCCGGTGTTAACAGCCCACAGCACCAGTTTACCCGCGATAGCAGCCGCAAAAGACATCGCCACAGAGGACCCTCGCAAATATTGCTAATGAGATGTAGAGTAGGCGTTCCCGTGACAACAGCACACCTCAACATTCACAACGACCAGCCACATCCGCGATAAAAACACAAAACAGGCGATAATGCGCGTTAGCACCAGGAAATCTACACCTGCTCTGACCTGGTGTAAAGTTGGACAGCAGCCAGCACCACAAAAGGGAGCACAGCCCAGGGCCACATCCGAAGGGCAACAGATGCCATGGAGCAACTCATCATGCGGCCCGGACACCCAAGAGGGCCACAACACCCACCACCCCAGGACCCCATCCCACAACCAGAACACCCCCCCCCCCGGGACCACCCCCAACCCCGGACAAAGAAATTGCACACCAACACCACGAATCCCAAAACAAACATTTTGCCTGATGTCTCACAAGCAGGAAAATAAACATACATGCGTGGCCAGAAAATGGAGAATCAGTCATACAGCAATGCAATCACCAACACAAAACACCATACAAACAAAAGCAGAAACAACCCTTAGGATGAGTCCTAACTGCTCCTCACTGGACAATCCGTAGCACACAGCCTGGAAGACCAAATACAAGAGAAGAAGGTGTGCCATACGCCCAACAAAGGAAAGAGAGGGAGAGAGCGAGGGAGAGAGACGGAGTGAGATAGCACAAGCAGCGCAAGGCCGCTCGGGCACCTGGCTCCACATGCCAACATGTGTGTGTGCATCGCCATCCATACACCATGAGCCCAAGGCCGTGTCCCAATCTCAGCGCCAAACCCCCATCACATTCCAAAAATGAAAGTAGTAGTCAGACAAACATCAGGGATGAATGCACCATTGTCCCAATGCAGAATGCGGGAGGACCCCTGCACCTCTGACCTTGGTCCAGAACGCGCCTGGAACACCCTGATAGAGATGCAATGGCAGATGGGGACGGCTCCCACACCACGCATTCCGCAAATGAACCATCTGACTCATCCACAGCCCACACATAGAAGCCCCTGCCTGTGGTACCCCCGCATGGGATGCCCTTGACACTCACGGAAACAGCAACCCATAACCCACAACGTTGCACACACATACGAATCATTGCTCAGAGCTGTGGCATATCCTCCACACAACTGCCGCAGTCCAGAGGAGTGCCTGTTCATGAGACGTACCAACGCAATGGCAGGCCATACCAGGCACCTGCACAACCCCCGTCACGTGGAACAGTACCGTGCACGTATGCTGCATTTACTGGGCGCACTGCCACTGGCAGTGCTGCGGATCAGTTACAGGCTCGGCTTCCGCATTGCCCACGTCACCTGCGTCCAGCCCTGGTTCCACTGCCGAACATGCACATTCGAGTGTCCCATGGATGTCTGCCTATCCAACACAACTGTTGATGAATTGGACTATGACCTGTGTCTGCGCCCCCTGTTGGATCACGAACAGAAGTGTAACAGAGACAGCCGTGCATGGGATGCCTTGACATACTGCGTATGTGTTGGTAGTTGTGCATGGGAGATTGCACAATTTCTCATGTGCAGTGACCACATCGAGGCGCTCCCCTATTGGGCTGTGTTGCGGATCGGTGAGACGGCGTGGGCTGAGCCCACCTGCCCGGACCACCTAATGGATTGACTCACCCTGGTGTTCCTTGAACACGACAACGACATACTATTGGAACACATTGCACATGAAGCTGCACGGGCATTCATGGACGAGTAACTACGTTCCTGCAGCCACATCCAATTGCCACCCACAGCACATGGCCCAACGACTTGTTGCATCGTGGGGATTGCTCACATATCCCACCACAACAGAGGACACGTCTGCCTTCGGTTGGGCTCTGGATGCATGTGCGTGGAATAACGCGTGTGTACACACACCTGTGCAAGGCGACGCAGGTCCATGGTCGGAGCAACACAGCGTCGTCTGGCAACGTTGCCAATTTGGACACACTGCTGGGTGAGAGCACACACATGGCAATGTAGCACGACATGTGAACCTGTCGGACCCTCACACCTGATCACTGTCGGCAGAGCAGACAATCTGCGCACCCTGGAGGCAGAGCACCATGCAGACTCCACGTGCAGTGAGTCGTGCCTCCTCACACGGGGCAATGTGCAGATGCCAAACAACACATGACTCATCCAGCAAGGCAAGGTGGGCTGTGAGCGTTGCCATCCGTGATGAATGTTGTCCATTTCAGCCCCACCATCAACTGAACCTCGACATGTACCCATGCTGCATGTAAGTGTCTTAAGCATGTCCCTGCCTGTTGTGGCCGTTGCCTCGTCTGTACTGACACGCACATGCCAATAAAGCCTATGCCACTCCACTGGTGTCTAACTGTGAGGTGTGTTGTTTAGATTGTCCACTCGTGTGCCACAATGAGCCTCGTCCCAACACAGGGAGGAACTGACTGACGCATGTGCAATGGGGGTGTGTCCCTTTGGCAAGCTCCGCCTCTGTGAGCCAGACATTGTTTTTGGATAGGTGCTGGACGACATGTGCACTTACATGACTCCAGCTATGTGTGTATGGTGTCCAACCTCTGACCATGTGGAGCAATGTCATACATCACAACAGAGTGTGTCCACACAGATGTGTGTAAGTGGGTCTGCGACGTGAAGTTCTGCTGTCACACGTGGTGCGGGATACCACTCCTGGCCTGCCGCCGTTTTGATCACTCCTACACACGGCCGTATTCAACACATGGACGTGTGCCTACATTGGGGTGTTGTGAGATTGCTGTTGATGTGCAATGGGGACACAGCTAGTACTCACCTTCCCAGTCATCCAATTGGCCATGTGTCTCAGGGATAGAAATGCGCATAGATGTTAGTTACCAGGGTGTACCTTCATGTGCAATCATCCTCCCCACATCCAGCCATACTTCCATACGTGAGTGAACATAGTGATGACACATCTGTGTGATTAAGAATGTTTTATTCACATTCAGGTGATTGACGGAGCTGGAGCTGTACCTGGCCATCCAAGCCCACATCACATGGAGGCCCAGTGGTGGGCCAACCAGAGTACTTTGGGGAGTGCACAGTGATTGGGAAGAGGGAGAGTTCAGGCCACAGCAAGATTGCTGAGGGATTGGACAGCGGTGCAGAAATGGCAGTCCGTGTCGGGGTCCGGGTGAATGTCGCAGGGTGTTCCGGAGGTCAGTAGGAGGTATTTCCCAGGGCATGATGCATAGGTCCTGACCAGGCAGGGACAGGCCATATGGCAGTGATGGATGCTACTGCCTCCTTCCTCACACAGTAGTTCCCATCCCCTTCTCACTCCCCTGATACGGGTTCTGTGTCCGGTGTGTCCGGTGTGTGTGGAGGGGTGATGGCTGCATCGCTGTGTGCCCCTGACACATCAGACTGCGTAGGTGATGGGGCAGCATCACAGTGTAACACGGACACATCAGGGGTCTGAGCTGTGTGTGTCGATGTTCCCGCTGCAGTCATCTGGGAAGGGCTCAGTGGCACCAATGGCAAGTTGGAGTACTGCAGGGCTTTGCTGTTCCCAGCCACTGCTCGCTGGTGTCCAGCAATGGCGGACATCCTTCCAGCCTGCATCTGCTCCATGGTGTCCATTGCCCTCCTCATCTGTGCCAACTCTGTGCTGTCATGGCTGGTGCCTGTCTGACCAGACAGTGCTTGTATTAGACTCATGGCACCAGCGAGGTTAGCCAAGGTCTGTGGCGGAGCATGGTGCGTACAGGGGGTGTCCGATAGGGACTGTATGTGGTCCCTTATTGGACTCAGACACCCACGTATGGCATCGAGTTTGGCTGCCCCGAGCTCGAAACCCAACCGCAGCTGATGAGTCAACACACGCCGTTGGAATTCCATGTATTGGTTGGGGTGGTCCTGGGAAACAGCTGTGGTGGTGTGTGTTTCCTGCTGTGTGGTCTGTGCAGGTGGTGGGGTCACCTCGAGGCAGCTGGCCTGGCCTGCTCCTGGGGGTGGGGTGCAGAGGCTGTCCAACATGCATTGGAGGGTGTCTTGACAGGTGTGCAGGTTGTCCTCTTTATCATCAATGGTGGGATGTGTGGTGTGCTCTGCAGGGGGTGTTGTTTGTCCCTCTGCAATATAAAGGGGAGATGCAGGTTAACAGAGTTTCACATGTATGGTGATGATTTGCAGATGTATACATCAGACTGCATGCCAATGTACATTGTGACTGTTTGGGGGGTGCTGGCTATTTGATGGCAGTCAGTGTGTTTTTCGACTACATGACGGATGTGTGGTAGTACCCGTACATTATCATCACACAGTGTCAGGCAATGCCAGATGTGGGTGGACAGTTACTACGCACGAGCGGAACAAGTTGTGGGCTCTGTCATGTGGTGCTGGTGTTGCACTTTGTACCACATTGCCTTCATTGCTGATGTTCTGTGATTGCTATGTGTGTGTGCTGCATTGTGGGTGAGTTGCCCCTGCAGCTCTTATTTCGTGTAGCCTTCTCCCTTTGAGGCGGGGTGCCTTTGAATTGTGTGCTTTTCGGGGCCTGATTTGCTTTTGACTTGGGTCATGTGTGCTCGCGGACTGTTTTTGTGGCCTGGTGCATTGTTTGTCTGCTGCGTGTATTGTGAGGCATGGGTTGTGGGTGCACGTGGACACGTCAGAGTGTGACCTGCTCCTTTACGGATGTGATCCGCACTTGGCTACCTCCATGTCGCTTCGTGGGCCATGTCATTTTTTTGGGGCAGCTGCCGTGCTATCGGACATGCAGTGTTACTTGCATAGTCAGTGTGCTTTGCTGGATTCAGCACATGTGCACGGGTCGGTTGTGATATTGGTGATAGGGGGGGCCCTCTGTGCACATTGTGGATGGGGGCCTACTTGGCGTTTCTATGTGTGCTGCAGTGTACCAAGGCATTCAGGGACATGTTCCAGGGTCATTGTGGGTGTGCTGTGTGCTGCGCTTAATTGTGCATGTGTGCCATTGTGCCCATCTCCCCCGTCCCCCGTTCCCCCGTCCCTAGTGGTTACTCACCCTGTTGCTGTTGGGTCAGGCCGTATCGTGCTGTGTCCAGGCCCCCAATCCTGCCACCGTCTCCTCACTGCTGACTGTGGCCACCATTTGCTCCAGCTCCTCCTGTGTCGCAGGACTCCCAACTCCAGTCACCGTTGCTGCCTCCCTGTTGGCGGCGAGCTCATGTTTGGTCTGCCGTTTCAGATCATGCCAGTGCCTCTTGACCTCCTCCAGTGACCTCCTGGACACTCCGACTGCATTGACCTTGGTGAGGATGGCCTGCCATATTACGGTTTGGGTTGCCAGTGCCGCAGTGAAGGTGCCGAACAGTTGTTGATGGTGTTCGGTCACCCCCGTGACAATGATCTGGTCTTCCTGCGGACTGTACCCGGTCTTCCTCTTCCTCTTGTCCTTGCCCTTCCCCGAAGGCGGGGTTCCTGGCTGGTTCTCCGTAGGGCTTGTGGTGTTCGGCTTGTCCTCTGCACTCGATCCGGGTGCATCCATGTTGCTACGCAGTTTGAATTGTTTTTGGGCTCTTTTTTTTTCTTTCTTTTATGGTGCTTTTTCCCGCCAGCCGCGTGGGATTTACAGGCCTGTGGCTGGTGTTCGCTGATTTCTGTACCGCGATTAGCCTCATCGCATGATTTCTCGCGTTCGCGTTTCGAATTTTTTCGGCGTGGCGTTGATTTTGACACTGACATCTGACGCGTTATCTGGTGGCTATCGCATGGTACCGCCTTGTTGTGAATTCCACGTTGACACGTGGATATTTTCCTGCGATGGGCTGCGATATTGAAAGTTGCGTTATGCTACTCTTGCAGTAGTTATCACACGTTCTTGTGAATATACCCCATGGTTTTTTATTCAAAGCCCTGTCTACTAACATTGGTGAAACCCCTCGTAGCTGACATTAAGATGGGGAAATATTTCATTTTCTGGAAAATCTTTGCCACATTGCATGTTTGTTGCAGTATTCAGCACACATGCAATGTGAGAAAAGTTTTAAAGTTAGTATGAGATTAGTATTTTAAAGTCTTCCTATACAAAGTCTCTCCCAGACAGCCCACTCACACATCTTTGCACTACGGTAAAAAGGTTTGAGAGGGTTGCTAGTTGGCTTGTTTGCATGGACTTCATTTGGAGGTAGTCAGGGGTCGCAGCCTTGACCTCTAGCTTGCTCCCTGCTACTCCAGTTACTTCTTTTGAGCCCCTGGCCTCAGAGGAGGCAAAGGTTTCCCCCCTCTTAGGGCAGGGGTCGCAAAGGAAGTGCCAGGAGTAACTGGGAGCAAGCTAGAGGTCACAGCTGTGACCACTGGCTACCTCCAAATGAGGTCCATGCCTGCTTGATCGACAATGCAGAGAATGACCACAGCAGTGCCATATTTTCATATATATGAGTCTGCATTTTGTCCCTCCTCCAACGCAGCAACTTTGGTTTCTCCACTACATTGCGTAACTTTAAAAAAATCTGCCTCTAGTGGTTGTGAATTCTTGTACTCCTAAAAACAATGGGGCATATTTACTAGAAAATGTTCAGCGCAGCACTGCAAGCCATCTTGCTGTGCCGAACTGGTTCATTAGAAAAGTGAAGGGATGCGTCGTATTTACAGCAATATGATGCATCCCTGTGCTTTTCTCTGGGCTGGCGCACAATTGGCTGCCTAGCGCCAACGTAGGCACCCTTGCACCATGGTACAAGGATGCATGCGTTGCAGGGAAGATTGTTTTTGTGCAGGATGGAAGACCTTCCTGCACAAAACTAATCATTGATGGCATTTTCCTCCTTCTTGGTGTGCTGCAGAACGCAGCACTTATAGAAAGAGCAAAAAACAAGAATAAATAAAGGTATTTCTCCTTGCTTCACCACTTTAACACCTCTCCTTGCGAGGCGTTAGAATCTGACACTTACGAAACCTGTAAATCTGGGAATGGGTCATGGGTGAGATCATCCACAGCAACACTCATGGAACTCTCCTTTCATGCACAGTAATGCATGAAAGGGGGACATATTTACAAGGCCATGAGAAGCCATGCGGGGTGGCTTGGATGGATTTGTAAATATGGGTCAGCATTGTGCTCCACCAGAGCGTAAAAAAAAGTTGATCACCTGGTGGCGCTGGAGCCTTGTAAATATGCCCCTATGTTTTAGAAAATGTGACCGTAAATCAATTTCCTGACCATACAAATATTTGAATGAGGACCTGAGTAAGCCATCAAGAAAGATCTGGCAACCAGCCTTTGCTGCAATTGTAGGGAGTGATACACTGACAGATGCTCTTGATAGTAAAAGTGCTAATACTCAATTTAGATCACAGGTTAGGAAAGCCAGGAAACCCTTGTGTAATAATTTGATTAAATTAGTTGCTTAATAGTGTGATACTTTTTATTGCTAACAAAACTCTAAAGACTGCAACACATTTCAGAATGTCGTAAAAACTGTGTCTGCCTAGTTATTTAATTAGCAACAGATGCGGTGTGGGCTGTTAGCACTATGCTCTTTAAACACCATTGGAAATTCAAACATTTTAAAAGCTATATCCAGATATTTCTGACACAGGGCACTTTTGTAAATCAATAGGTCTTTATTATAGCAATGGGTAAGAAAATATGTCATTTAGCCATGTAATGATCCATTTGCAGTTACATTGACATTCAAGGGTAGGAGAAAAGTGACCATTCCCATACCATCTCATTTTTCAAGGAGATCAGTCATCAGGGGCGTTACGAAATTTGAGGGGGGCCCCGGCTGAATATGTTGCGGGCCCCATCCCTACTCCCAAGCGGACTTTCATAAAAAAATGGAAGCAGGCATCTCACAGCATTTTTTTTAAATGAAGCTGGTACAGACCTTTGATGACATCCGGCCACAGGCCTGAGTCAAGGAGCCTGAGTTCTTCCTGTACTGCTGTTGATGTGGGGCCCTGCGTTACTCCCTGTAAGACACACCAGCCCTCTGAGAAATGTGTACATATTTCATGGAGGTTTCACAGAAGCTAAAAGTTAACCTACTGTGCTCATTAGATGTTTGTTTGGGTTTAGTGTGAAAGCTACTTTCATTTAGAAATGTGTTACATTGATTTTGGAGCCCCATGTGGTCCACAAAATGAAAATTGTGATGTTGATGCAGTACATTTGAGAACGTTGTAAAATCTGTGGGCCCGATTCACAAAGGACCTCCACACTTGTGGTGGAGGTCTCGCACTCCTGGCCCCGATTGATGACGGGCGGCCACGGGCCTGAGTCAAGGAGCCTGAGGTCTCCCTGCACTGCTGTTGATGTGGGGCCCTGCGTTACTCCCTGTGAGACACACCAGACATCTGAAAAATGTGTACATATTTCATAGAGGTTTCACAGAAGCTAATAGTCAACCCACTGTGCTCACAAGATGGTTGTTTGGGTTTAGTTAGTATGCTTTTTTCATTTAGAAATGTGTTACATTGATTTTGGAGCTCCATGTGGTCCACAAAATGGGAATTGTGATGTTGATGCAGTACATTTGAGAACGCCGTAAAAACTGTGGGCCCGATTCACAAAGAACCTCCACACTTGGGGTGGAGGCCCCGGGCGGACCTCCACAATGAGAAACTGCAATGCGGAGGTTCCGTCACAAGTGCAGCTCCCTCCATGACTGCGGGGCCTCTGCCATCAGTGCGGAGGCCATTTGTGAATCGGAGCTGAAGTCTGTCTAGTTACAACAGATGTGGTGTGGCCTGATAGCACTATGCTCTTTTAATACCAATCGGAAAAAAAAGAGCTACAGTCAGATACTTTTGGCACAGGGCTCTTCCGAAAATTATCAGGTCTTTTTATAGCAATGGGTAAGGAAACATGTTTTTAAAACATGAATATTGAGGCATTTGCAGTTACATTGACAATTATGGCCAGCAGGGCCTTTAAATACAGTTGCCACTACCTTTGAAATAAACCAATTTATACTTCTAATTGCCATAATTAATAAATACATGGGAATCGTGTTCAATTGCTGATTGGTCTGACATTCATATGTGTCATGGCATCAAGGTTTTTAAACTCATTGTTACCTATACATTAAGCTGCCTCCATGGCCCTCCATAGAGTAACTGTTTAGGTGAACAGCCCCAAGGTCACTGTTCACAGTTTAGGTGCTCCCAGCCCGGCCTGGGACCCAAAGTCTTACCTTAGCATGGCTGCAGGTATGGAATATTGCCCACACCCTTTGCCTTGCCCATGTGAGCAGCGATCACCTCGTCACTCGCGGGGCCCTGACATGCTGAAAACCCACACAGGGGGCCAACCACACCCCCACCTCTCCGTAACATCAGCCCCAGAACCCGGCCTGACCTTGCTAGCGCCAATGCTGCACCTACACACCACTGCGCACTAACTACTTCAGCCTGTTGACGTCTATCCAAAGCCCCCTGGTAGTTCTAAGTGAGTACCACAGTGACTGGCTGACCTCTACCACCCACCAGACAACTGTGGTAGGCAATCTCTTCTCCCATCCTAACCCAAGAGAGACTACCTGCGGTAAGCGTAGGACTCCACCTCCTCCCCACTCTTGCTGGCTGGCCTGCACAACACCTTGACCTTCTCCCCGTGGGGCACCCAAAGTCTGGGGTCAGTATCCACACACTACATTAGCTCTGACTGTCTTTCAAGAACCTGAGAGTCACCTGAAACTTGTTACTTTGTCAGACGCTGGCCAGTACTCTGCTAGACTGGGGTGTGCCTTCTGCTTCTCTTCCATCCTCCTACATTTAGATTAACATATTTAAGTCGAGGCACCTCCTACCCGGCTGAAGGTACTCCCTGCCCAAGACTTCCTGGACTTCCTGACATGGGCCCCACAGCACTAGGGGGCATGGTCTGCTAAGCGAGCCTGACAGGGGTTTAGGATCTGACTTTGCTCCACATGCCTCTCAACCAACCCAAGGCCATCCTGCAGGACCATCTGTATGGTGACCACCGCTCATGGATCCCAGGTAGGCGACTCACCAGCTGCTCTTCACTGAGGTAGTGACACAACATAAACCTCCTACAGTGTTTCCGTCAGTGTGCCCAGATGACCCGATGGATCACATTCTTTAGGAAATCATGAAGGTAAGCCAGAGACTTGAAGTAATGTATGCCAGGATCAGAGACCTCAGCACAGATGGAAATAGAGACATTCCAGAGATGTCTAGATGTCATTGACAACCGTCTAGGTGTGCTGGAACCATAAGCTACACAATCTGATTCCCAGGACTCAGAACTTTCAATTACGTCACAAGACCACTGACCTAGAAGACAGCAGTCGGAGAGAGACAATGTGCATTTTTTTGGCTTCCCGGAGATGACTGAGCAGGACGACAGAGGGTGATTCTTATGTGACTTACTTCCACATCTCCTGGGATTTACTTTTACCCTGCCTCTGGAGATCCAACGTGCTGAATGTATCCACGTCCACAGGCCCGGCAATGGTGACAAACTCTGCCTGCTCATAGCAAGCTTTCTGAGACACTCCCAGGCCAGGCAAAACCTGTCCACGGCACGCAATCATTGACCCTATGACTATGTATGTCATGAAATCTGTAGATCTGTGAATTTCTCCAGAGAGACGAATAAAAAGCATAGGGCTTTCCTAGATCTTCAATCTACACTGAGCAAATGGGACACTAAATTTGGACTGTTTGTACCGGTTCACATGTTTATCGTTATGAATGGCAAGTCCAGAGACTTCCTGGAGCCAGAGGACTTGCAAGCCTTTTTGGACATCTTGCAGGACTCCACTATGAACACAACTCCCAACCCTGCTCACAATGGGGACACTCCTGCACCCAAGGTCAATGGCCGATCCCTGCATCTGGGCCGACTACAGGAGCATGTCTCCTATTCCATGCCCAAAGCGGGAATGACAGAGCCATCAGAACTTACACAAGAATCAGGAACTCGCCACTGAAAACATCCTGGGACTCTGATGCAGCTGATCGCGACCACCGGGTTCCCCAAAACACCCTGCTGCGCTGAAGTGATGAGTATCCCCAGTCTTTTCTAGATGTCTCTACCTTTATCTTTGCATATTCATGTATCCTAATCTCATGTGTTCTCTGTTACACAACATTGCCTACCATTATGTGACAGTTTGTACTGCATTTCATGATGTTATACATTGTAAAAAATGTTTGTATCAAGTTGAATTAGAGAGTTTTTTTCCTCAGGGTCCCACTAATCATCTACCCTCTCCCAGCCAGCCGGGATAAACATCCGCTCCACCCTCAGCATCCCTTGGGAGTGGCCTAGGGCTCCCCCCCAATGAAGACCCCCTGATGTTCATTGCTGCTCCCTCCGGGTCAGGCGTCCTTGACCACCATTGAATCTTTTTCCCACCTACCTCTACTTGGACTCCCCCCACTGTCCCTTATGCACCACTGCCACCCGCTCCTCCTCCATGCGAGGACACAGAACCTAGATTCTACCACTCACGAGGCTTGTATCAATGGCTTTCGTAGTACAGTCCATCTCCCACCTTTGAAGGATGATGGACTGGCCCTGCTCTCGCGAGCGATCAACAGACAGGATTTGCAAAGGCCATCTCCACTGCATCCTACAGCAGGGCTCCCGGGGAAGATCGTTTTTCCATGGAATTCTACAAATGGACATCATCTAGCATTGCAGATTCTCTTGAGTCGGCTCACAAGAAAGGGGAATGGACAGGCAGATTAGGACAGATTCCCAATAAGGCCCTCATAACAATGTGCCCCAAGATAGGTAAGGACCTGCTGTCCTACGGCAGTTACCGACCCATTGCCATGTAGTTCCTACAAATCTATATAGGAGAACATAAACTAAGGGATTGGTGTCCAGACTGATTCCAGACACCCTCCGAGGATACGTTAGTCTGTAGAGCAGCTAGCTCCAGTGCTGCTACAAGCCCCACAACCTTACCAAGGAGCGAATAGTTTCTGGCAACTATCGAACACGACAATCCTGACCCCTCAGGGATCATGGAAACTGTACAGTACTTTTCGCTCAGTCACTCGTGCTCACTCGCTCTCAGAGAAATATACGGAATACACGGTGGGGACATTTTTCTATAAGCATTTATTGAACCAGCGTCATTCTAGTATAAAATACGTGTGCTGCAATAACCATTAGGCAGAAACAGATATATACGATTACAAGCACCAACATAGTAAATAAAAGGTAGAATTCTACCATGGTGCTAAAAGTGAATATATGCAGGCATATAGATACATGGCAGTAATCATGAGTACTCCTATGATGCAAACCCTAACTAGATGTACCTAAGTATACCTAGCATGTATGTAGGTGTATAGCCAAGAATCTCCCTAGGATAAAACCAACCCTATTACATGAGGTGAGAGAACAAAGGACCCCGTCTTGGTCTCGAGTTGGACACCCCACAAGGGATGCCAGACCACTGCGTGCGGGAGTGTCTGTGTGCAGGGACTTCAGCATCTCGTGTGTTAGCGTGTCAGCATGGAAGCTTCTCCTCTGGTTTGCCCAGCGAAGAGGTGATAATTATATACCCGAAAGGTACCCTCAGGGGTTCTACCTAGAAGTGTCATTGTACTGTGGCCAAGGATGACGATAGTGTGGACCGTTTTACACAGTTATTATGCAGAAGACGGTAATCCTGCTGTGATACTAGGAATCCTTATGCATAATTAATGAGGCTAGTTTTCGGAGAAAACCACACAACATTTATTCGGCACCTAACTAGGTAAAAGGTCAGCGCCAGACCCGTTATGTAGAGCAATGTAGGACAAAAGTAGGTAAAAGGTCATGCAACTACCTAGGCCTATATTGGGGTACATAGGGGTTCATAACACCCACTCCTCATCCGACTGGACAACAAATGTTAAAATATGCCTGTTTAAAAGCATAAAAACATTGCTAAAATGTGAGTATATGTAAAAAAAAATCTAAAAATATCTAAAAACATAGCATGTGTTAAAAAGTGATGTAAAAGTTTAAATGCTCTATAAGTCCTCTCTAAAGTCAATATACCGTTAGACCAACTGAGCACGCCAAAAGCCATAGTGCTCAGTGAGAGCAGAGAAGAAAAACAAAACAAAAATGGTGTTGTCGAATTCCAATTTTGGTTGTTTTGTAAAAATGCTGAATTGTTCCCATCACTCGAAGAGCTAAATGTTTATGTGTCCTGTGTGGGAGACTCAACATTACTTCTGCTTGCTTTCGCAGACGACGGTCCCTGTAACACCTCTTGGATCAGGTCAATGAAGAAAAGGTGATCTTCTCCGGTTCCCACAACCACTGCTGAGGAAGCATTTGATGCCTGTAAGCCTGGTACAGAGCTGGTGTCCATTCCAACAGGAGCTGAAGCATCCTGTGGTGGCTCTAAGATTGCCGACAGCAACATTGGAATACGCTGAGGACACTGTACTACGTGGGCCTTTAATGGGTCCAGCAGTAAATCCACGTCCGGAGGCACAATGCAGGAAGTGTTAGACAGATGTCCAACATGCAATCGTATCCGCAGAATTGGCAGCAGAGTACAGGCAAGACGCAGTCAACCCAGACTGATCTGAACGATAGAAACCAATGCTCACTTGGCTCCCGAAGCCGAGGTGTGTCCAGATGGAGTACCAAGTGTTAACGGCAACATCGATCCAGGAGTGCTTTTTCCATCTCTTTGGAATTTGGGATGTCCATTGCGTAGCAGGAAAATTAAAACCAGGATACCCAGTAGTAGGACCAGTGGAAGCCCTCCAAAAAATCTTACCAATACAGAGTGTATCAATGATGGAATAACTCCGAAGATCGTCTGAAAGGTGCTTAATAGCCCCAAACCTATGCTTTTAAATAGGTGTACTATTCCACTTGTATCAGACATGTTAAAGATACGATGTACCATTTCCCCGAAATAGAGCGGGAAGTTGGTTCGGACTAAGTGCCTGTATCTCAGCTGAGGACCTTGCAACCTGGAGATCAAAGGTCTCTGGGGCTGAGGTTAAGGTCACCTCCTTCTGTAAAAGTATGGCTTTCAGTCTGCTCAGAGAATCAAACCCTATAAGGGAAACATTCAACGAAGGCCATAGCGGTGCCTCCCTGACTGTGTGAGTCAGTGGAAATAATATTTTCATACAACATGTAACCCTGGAACCTACTGTGACCAGATAGGTGATGCCTGGCAGCATCCCACTACAACCTTGATCATTAAAGATCAAATAACTCCCATATGAGAGCAGTTTGAAAATCGGAAGAATCACTGAAGCTCGGGATCCCTTTAAGTGGCACGATAGGTTTGCAACCGAATCATTATAAGCTCCATGAAGCATAGTATCCTGACAGAGTAGAGACCCACTTAATGAATTCTCACAGTCTGAACCGCTGAGAAACGTCAGTGTTCCCATTCCTGTATCTAAATCTGGAAAGTAATTCCCAAGATTCATGTATGTATTCCTTACCCAATGATTCATACCTGCCTACCTGATAATACTCTAGACAATATTGAAATTGGAATGTCGTGACTGGCAATGTAATATAGTCATGTATTAACCATTCTGTGGAAGGTGACTCAGCCACGGTGAACGGAAATTGGTCCGATTTTTCAATTTGCCCCATTGTATACTTTGCATCTCTTTGTGCCATTGTTGTCTGTCTTTCTGTTAGATTATATGCAGAAAACAGAGACGTACTGTTGATATATCGCCAGGGCACGTGACCAGAACGCAATGATTGTAGCATCCAGCTTAATAATAGAATGGATCGCAACAGCGATTGCCCATGTTGAAGAATAGACGGATCCGCTATATCTATTGCAGAAGACACAATGTTGCCCAGTGAATAAATCCTGGATTTTAGTGTGGTCATGTCATTGTCGACCACTGCCAAAGCCTTTTCTAGGTTAACCCTGTCAATTTCACGCAATCTCTCCGCAGCCTCCTGTTGAGAGATTGTATATAGAGTATAAGAAGCGCTTATGACGTGGTTTCCGGAGACCTAACAGAAAATCTCTTAAATTCATGTCATCTAAAAGTAAGGGCAAGTGTTGTTTCACCTGGGACAGTGTTGAGGTTCTCAGCCACTCTAGGCATAACTTCCCAACACTGTAGGATGTCACCCCCCCCGGATGTTCTCGTTGTACATAGCGTTGGTCAGGTCTATGGATACTAAACCCTTCGGTGATACCCTTTAATCTTGAATGACATCTATTTGTGTCGATAGGCCAAACCAACCAACCCTTCCAATTGGGGTTTGATGAATTGTATGAACCATCATGCAGGATATCAATCAGTGTATCTTCACTATGTTGTGTATAATTTTGCCATCCCTCAACGTGTGTAAGTGAGGGAATCTGAGGTGTGTTCAAGTCCTTGATCTTGGCTAGTCCAAGACAAGGAGTCTGTTGCACTGTGTTGTTCAGGAAGATCATTTGCTGTGGTATGAGACATGCTCTAACTAATACCTCAGTTCCATGAACTTGCCAATCTCTAGTCCCCCAGACAGATTTTGTGTCTGTGGTGTCCCTCCAAAAGTAGAAACCTTGTAAAGACAGCTGGGAAATAAAGGAAGCAGAGTATATCTGTTTCGTATTAGTGAGCATATTTTTCTTTGCAGGTGTAGGTGCAACCATATAATAATATGAGGTCAGGTCTGAAGTATTAAACCCAGAAAAATAAGTAAACGTCAGTTGAAATGTTTGTAAACTACCTTTTGGTGGTGTCGGGCAATGTTCCCATTGATGGTAAGTGAAAACATTACGTGGGATACTAGCTTTGTGCAAGAAATGATGACCATAATGTTGGTAACAATACATGGTGTCAAAATCAGATGTATCATTCATCATACAAATCCTTATTAGAGAATGCAGCAGATTGTTCTAAATCAGAAAGCATACTATTCACAGTTTTAAAGTCCCAATCATCAGAGAATGTACTGGAGGTGATGATATCATTCAAAGAAAATTTAAATACATGTGGTATTTTTAAAAGTCCCCTGGGACCAAATACATCATATGATACCCTCTCCCAAACCTTTCCTTCCGGAATCAAAACTGCTGTAATGTTCACAAAGTACAGGTCTCTTCGTTCACGATGAGATGATGTATGAGGTTTCAGGACCAAGTTCACATGTTGTACTGCGGAGCGTTCTGGGAGATAAAGTCCATTCTGGAGCAGGAAAAAGACATTCACTACACCTTTCCAAAGGTCTAGAAAAAGTAGACCAATTGCAATCCAGAGCTGTAGCCAGGAAGAAACAAAGTAAGTCTTTTTCAGCCAAAGGTAGAGATCATGTATCTTTTCTTTATGGGAAACAGAGGCTGGTGATGACTCTTTGGTAGCTCAGCAGGTTTTGTAGAACTGGCAGATGGCTCGTTTTGAGTCATATTCACATAGGTGTCGGTATTTGGCCGATTTGAGATCTGTGTTTCATTTGTATTTTGTTGTTGTTCAATTTCGACAGGTACGAGTTCCATTCCATTGTCGTTACTTCGTAGAGTAGAATCTTCAAACGTTATTAGTCTTTCTGTCTGAACTTCCTGTATGGTAGCAAGAGGAGATCGGCGGCTACACAGGAGGCCACGTGGCCTGCTTTTCAGTATCGGCCACATAGTATGGTTTAATCAGAACAATGGAGACGAATCTCTTTTCTTTCTTTCTGGCAAGAGGCGCAAGAAGTACTGTTCTTGTTCCTTCAACAGCCAGGACAGGTACAGGCTCTCTGTAAGATGGCCCAAATTCTTTTTTGTCCTCAATCTTTTCCCTGACCAGGTCCCTGATCTTTGGAACCCAGGCAGGTCTTGCCGAAACTGCTTTCACTACCCCAGTGGCGGTGCATTTTACTTGGACTTTGCTTTATAGTGCCCGGAATTCATTTAGTTCCTGTAAAATAGCCAAACGATGATTGATGTCAAATGCTTTTTCATCCGCCACTGTGCTGCCACAATCGAGGTTGGGTACCCACATTCTCGTCCCAAACAAGATCTTGTAAGGAGTACTGCCTACTAGGGAACTTCTCTGCATGCTATTAAGTGCCCTCTGGACCCCATATAGGTGATTGACCCAACTGCCACCCGAGCCTAATACCCTTGCTGTTAAGGATTGCTTTAAGTCCTGGTTTTTCCTCTCCACAATCGAATTTCCCTTGGGATGATATGGAGAGGAGTACTGCAATGCAACACCCAAACTTCCCATGGCTTCTTTGTAAGCCTGAGAGCTAAACGCAGGGCCACAGTCAGAATGTAATGTGCCAATTATGTATGTCCCTTTGAAGACTCGCAAATCCTTTATAACAGTTCGGGCGTCAGCCTAGAGCTGAGGCTAAACCCACAGGAATCTACAGCATGAATCCACTGCCACCAAGCTGTACTTGTAAGCCCCATCAGATTGTAAGGGGCTGCAGAGGTCCAAATTGACACATGCGAGTGGTCTGTCTGATGTCAGTAGTGGTGTTTGTGGCAGACATGCGACGGTGGAACCCTTCATCTGCTGACAGATGTCACACTTAAGGACAAAACCCTTGGTCTGCTTGGTAAGACCCGGCCACCAATAAATTGTTTCAGCAATGAAACTGTTGCAGTAATACCTGCGTGTGCTGGGCCCAGACCCTCGTGTGTAGCTAGTATTCAACCTGATCTGCGATCCATATTTGGTATTACTCTATTCCCACTCCTAGAATTTGAGCATACTGTATGTTTTGCACATCTTTTTTTTTTAGAAAAAAGAGAGAGGGACCCTATAACACCAAAAGGGTAGGGTACCAATAGACCAAAGTCAGAAAGCAATCCCTTTGGGAGCAAATATTTAAACACAAACACTACTCTTTACATACACCGCCAGTACTTCTCACTCAAACAGGGTGGACCATGCTCAAAGGTGTAGATAACATGAACTAAGAAAATTAAATCAGTGCAAAAATATATATCGTACTTATTCCTGAAATTTATTAAAATAATGTATATACATATAATATAAAATTACAAGGTTTAAGAATCATACATTTCAAAGACAAATTTAATATCCAAATATATCATTCAGTTTAAAAACAAATCACAAAAAGTCAATACAAGTTAAAAACCACAACAACAAGTGGGACACAAAAGGCTGCAAGAAATTTTTTTTCTAGTCAGGAAGACATCACGATAGTCAAACAACCAATCAATAGAATTTAAATGCACACAACTAGAACAGCAGATTCCTGTCAGATATTAATCATGAAGTGTTGCATTAGTCATTGATCCGTGATGTGTTCAAAAACAGAGCATCAACGCGTTTCGGTGGGTCCAATCTTATGTCTCCCCCACCTTCTTCAGGAAAGCAATAATTCTTCCCACCTCATTTCAATAATTCTAAAAGAATACAAAATAAAACACATATGTATACATTTCAAAAACCATTTTGAACTGATTTGATTCAAAAAGATCACAACAACACTCTCAGCGGGTACACACCCTCAGGTAACTCTCAATCCTCCACACCGTTAAACCAAAGGCCAATTCCTTAACCTGGCACGTGTTACACACATACTTCATTCATACAAGAATTAAGTATCAAGGAGCATTCATCTCTCAAGGTACACTAACTCCCTGGTAAGGGAAAAGTTTGGGAATGCCGGCTATATTAAGCTTCGCAAGCGCATTCTAAGACATAGAGATAACATTCCACACTAATGGCATGAATGTCCCACTGGGTCTATCATCAATCACCAGTCTTCAGCTAATCCACTTACTCATTTATTAGGAAAACAAGGGAAAAATTCTTTTTTACCTCCTAATTAACGTACTCCCAGACTCAGGTATACTGGAGAGGCGCAAAATAAAATCCTCACCATCCACAACTATGAGGAATATGAAAAAGATAGAGCACAATAAGATTCACCAACTGTTTCCTTTTATCCCAATATTTCATTACTAAATGTTGCCTAAACATTTACCTTATTGAGAGATAGAAAATTCCTCTTGCTTCTGTAAATAACATATCAGCACCTTTTCGAGAAGAAGGAATTGGCCTTTGGTTTAACGGTGTAGAGGATTGAGAGTTACCTGAGGGTGTGTACCCGCTGAGAGTGTTGTTGTGATCTTTTCGAATCAAATCAGTTCAAAATGGTTTTTGAAATGTATACATATGTGTTTTATTTTGTATTCTTTTAGAATTATTGAAATGAGGTGGGAAGAATTATTGCTTTCCTGAAGAAGGTGGGGAGACATAAGATTGGACCCACCGAAACGCGTCGATGCTCTGTTTTTGAACACATCACGGATCAATGACTAATGCAACACTTCATGATTAATATCTGACAGGAATCTGCTGTTCTAGTTGTGTGCATTTAAATTCTATCGATTGGTTGTTTGACTATCGTGATGTCTTCCTGACTAGAAAAAAAGTTCTTGCAGCCTTTTGTGTCCCACTTGTTGTTGTGGTTTTTAACTTGTATTGACTTTTTGTGATTTGTTTTTAAACTGAATGATATATTTGGATATTAAATTTGTCTTTGAAATGTATGATTCTTAAACCTTGTAATTTTATATTATATGTATATACATTATTTTAATAAATTTCAGGAATAAGTACGATATATATTTTTGCACTGATTTGATTTTCTTAGTTCATGTTATCTACACCTTTGAGCATGGTCCACCCTGTTTGAGTGAGAAGTACTGGCAGTGTATGTAAAGAGTAGTGTTTGTGTTTAAATATTTGCTCCCAAAGGGATTGCTTTCTGACTTTGTTTTGCACATCTAACTTATAGGAGTACTTGAGTGGAAAATCGTTTAGAAGACTGAGCTGTTATTATGGGTAGCAATGACAGCTACCATTATCTGTCCATCTATCCTCGTGCTTGAACGACTGATTGCAGCAACGGCAGCAGTTCTCACTGCCGCCTTGGTGGCTTCATCAGCCAATGAATTCCCTTTGATGTGCACACCAACACGCTGATGACTCAGCGTATGAATCACGTGAGCCCGTGGCAAGCCTTTCTTCAGCTCGCCACTTGTTCCCAAAGCAACTTGTGCTTTATTGTGCAACCTTTAGAATCTCCAAACCAATTCTGGCCCTAATAATGTAGATAGTCGTTATATGGCTGGGCACAGTAAAATGAAATGCACACAATTAGTGTGGGAAATTCTCAATCCGTATTGTTAGTGCCACTATCAGGGCTTATAGTTCTGCCAGCTGTGCAATCTCCTACAGACTGCATCTGCATATTGCTAGGACGGACTTACGGTCTCGCATACGTCCCTTTACAATCGCACATGCGGCGCTGTATTGCTGTTTACTTCCTACGGCCGGCTGGGCAGATCCGTCAATGTAAATCATATATTCATACTGATCTAGAGGCATTATTTCGTTCGGGAGAGGATATTCTTGTTCGTACTGCAGGAATGCTTGTGTTTTTAATGTAGAATCAAATTTGTAGTCTACATCTGTTGCAGTGAGAGAATTATTCCATTGTATCCATCGTGGATGCAGTGCTTTTGCGTTTGGAACACTCGCTTTTGTAACAGCCTCTTAAGTTGGTACTGGAGTCACGACTTATGTGTTTCCCCTGAGCTAGTGCTCTTTCTCTCACTACAGCAGTCTGTACTGCTGTCAGTAGTTTTTCAGTTGATGCAAAACGCATTTCAGCGTTTGTGTACAAATGCGCTTGTATGCAGTAGGTACTGTTTTGCCTTCATTGAAGGTGAGGTACGTGTACCCGGCTTGACCCCCGACTACACAGATCACCAAATTTGAGATGTTTTCACGTGTGTGTAAGTGTTTGGAAGCTATCATGTCAGCTTGTAAGGAACGGAGAATTTCTGTATGGTTCTGTTTCCAATGTCAAACTGAGAAATCAGATATAATTAATTTGTAGAAAGGTTTTACTCTTTCTGCATAATCCAAAATGTATGCTCTGCCAAAATTTAGGAATCCTAAAATAGATTGTAGATTTTTCGGAAGTTAGAGCAGCGCACACTTTTCTAAAAAAATAGCTGCTAGGCTTTTCCCTTCACTTGAGAGCTCATATCCTAAAAATAGGACATTGAGATAGGCAATTTTCGATTTTTTAAAGTTACATTTATAGCCCTCAGAGGTGAATCCCAAAATGATGTTGTTCACTCTGTTCAAATGATCCAATAGTTCATCATCCGTCAGATAAATATCATCTACATAGGAAAATGCCTCCTCATCAAAATTTTTAAGTAAGTCTGATACTCTTGCTGAAAATAATCGGGGGCTATTCTTATACCCTTGGGGCAGTATACAGAATTGACGCCGAGAGCCTTGGGCCAAAAATGCTGTCAAATATCTGCTCTCAGGCGCTATATTTTGGCAAAAGAATCCATTTGAGAAATCTATTGTGGTTTTGTATTTTTCCGCACAATGTTATTCATTAATGCGGCACTGCGTTCATTTTGTACTGCAAATGTTTCAGTGCATGTGTTCAAATGCCTGTAGTCTAAAACTAGGCGATATGAATTGTCAGGTTTGATTATGGGAAACAAAGGATTATTCATGGAAGAGGTGCAATTTTCAATACCACCTTGATATTCAAGTTGATCTCCCTGACTTGTTGTTTCACATCATGTTTTATTGGGTACTGTCTCCTCTTTGGCGTTGGAGTAGTTGTTACTGGGATTACATGGTGAGGTGACTCAGCATCCCACCCTACATGGTTGCGGTATAATGCAGGAGCTAGCGCTACTGCCCACTCCTGCGCGTAAGAATGTTTTAGTGATTCTGGAACGAGGTCGGAGAAAGCTGGTAAAAGTACTGTTTCTCCTTTTGTGCAGTCCATGGCGAACTCAGGTGACCAATCATTTTCAGCCAAAAAGATATCGTAACCATATGTCAGGTTCTCCCAAAAAAGACACTTCACTTTCCTTGGTATGTCCCCCTCCATATGGAGTGTTATTTCATATAACTGATGTGGGACACTTACCCTAGTATAAGGTGTTTCTTCCGTGATATGCTCATTCAACGCTGCTGTCACCAGAAATTCCATCAGGTTCTGGCGAGCTATTGTTACTTCTGCTGCACTGACTAACATCGTCAGAGCCCATTCCCTGTTCAGAAGGTGAGTCCTCAGTAGACTGGGCATTTCTTACTTTAAGGCCAACTACTTTCTTCTTTTTAAATTGAGGTTTATTCTTTGGTTTAACTTCTTGTTTGATAATGCAGTCTGAAGTGCGATGTGTGTCTCTTTGCTTGACTCGCTCTTTTGATCTGTGTTCTGACCGTCCTTCCCTCTCTGAGTTTTTTGATGAACCCTGAAAGGAACGAGAGGAACGTGTATCCTGATACCTGTCAGGTTTTTTAATGTTATCATGGTTCCTAAGGTTATACTTCTTCTCAGAGGGCTTATGTTGAGGAGACCCAACTCATGATTGTGATGCATTCTGTCTATTTTTTGTTGTTAGTTATCCCATTCTTTCTTAGAAGAATCGGGTGCTTGCTTGGAGTTATCCTTTTCAGGATTACCCATTAATTGTGGTTTCACAGGTCTAGCTCCCAAATTATCTCTACTCAGTGAAACATAGGTCTCTTCGATAATTTTAGGTAATTCTCGCTCCTGTTGTGCTGGAGTGCATTCCCTCAGGTGTTGTCGTATAGCTACCACTGCTACCTCCCCTTTTATGTTTGCTAACATAATTGTAGATACCTGGGAAATATTGCCTATTAATTTCATCCCTAATACCAGGGCAGGTTCTGCCCGTACCCATTCTGTATTTCTCTCAATACTTCTGGTATTACTGATATTGAAGGGGGTGCCATGAGTCCTGGTATAGATGGCAGTGAAGACTGTACCCCAAGTGCTACAGTCCTCTATCTGGGGCGCTATCTCCATTGGCAAGCAGATTGTTAGCATTTTGAGGTTTTCTTGTGGGCCTGTGTGTGAAAACACTGCCTCTAGCTGTGCTATTTTCTGTGCTATCCAGAATGGCATTTGCTCACGTTTAGTGGGCATTCTTCCCATAATCACGTTCAGTGTTTGTGGGGTGATTTTAGTTTCACTCCATTGTAGTTGACCTGCTTGAGTAACCCTTGTAGGTTGAAGTGTAAATGTTCTCATAACGAACTGTGTCAGATTTCTGGAAAGTTTTATTAGTTTTTTGTGAAGTGGACATACGTCTGCTACTGGCAATGTGTCAATTTCTGGATGTGGTGTGTAAGCAGCTAGAACCAGCCAAGTCGCTCTGTCTCTGTTGAGCGGACCGAGTCTCACTTTTTCTGTGGTGTGTGGGAGGGCGCCTTTAAACCAGTTTTTATGTTTCTGGTCTTCTATGTCCTCGTATGGATTGTATTCATTGGGAATTTCATCCGCAATATAAGAATAAAATGTATGTGATAATGCATCTGCAGGTGGGCACCTGACACAAGAATAGAACACCTCTGTCATGTATGCCTCGTGTGCCTCAATCACGATGGTAACAGTCCCGCCTAATGCTGGGACTCCAAAATATGCTAATTTTAAAGTAAGTGCATTTCTGACATTTTCTGAAATGTTTACTGCACCTTCCTTTTCTTCTTCCCCTTCATTTGCATTTAATGCAGGCGCAGCCTCATCTTAAACAGACATTTTTTTTTCTTTATTTTAGAATGGAAAAGAGATAAGGTTTTGCACAATATGTGGAACTATAACCCTTCAAGATTGAATAAACATGCAGCCAATACATAGGATATGCCTACCCAGCTGAGGCGGATTTTCCATTTCCTGTTCCAGACGTCTCTGGGTAAATGTGAGTAGGGGTCCCTGAGAAAAGTACAACTGAACTACTCAGATTTGATCGTTAAATAAGAACCAAACCAACGTTGGCGGAGCCATGTCATGTAGCTCCCACAAATCTATATAGGATCTGCACCTTTAGACAATGTAAACTAAGGGATTGGTGTCCAGACTGATTCCAGACACCACCAGAGGATATGTTAGTCTGTAGACCAGCTAGCTTACAGTGCCACTACAAGCCCCACAACCTTACCAAGGAGCGAATAGTTTCTGGCAACTATTGAACATGACAACCCTGACCCATCAGGGATCATGGAAACAGTACAGTACTTTTGGTTCAGTCACTTGTGCTCACTCGCTCTCAGAGATATACAGAATAAATGATGGGGAAGTTTTCAATAAGCATTTATTGTACCAGCGTCATTCTAGTATAAAATATGTGTGCTGCAACAACCATTAGGCAGAAACAGATATATACGATTACTAGCACCAACAGAGTAAATAAAAGGTAGAATTCTACCATGGTGCTAAAACAGTGAATATATGCAGGCATATAGATCATGGCAGTAATCGTGAGTACTCCTATGATGCAATCTCTAAGTAGATGTACCTAAGTGTACCTACCATGTATGTAGGTGTATAGCCAAGAATCCCCCTAGATAAAACTAACCCATTACCTGAGGTGAGAGAACAAAGGCCCCCTTCTTGGTCTCGAGTTGGACACCCCGCAAGGAATGCCGGAGTGTCTGCATGCAGGGACTTCAGCGTCTCGTGTCAGAGTGTCAGCATTGAAACTTCTTTGGTTTGCCCAGCAAAGAGGTGATACTTATATAGCCGAAAGGTACTCTCAGGGGTTCTACCGAGATGTGTCATTGTACCGTGGGCATTTCGGCCAAGGATGATGATAGTGGTGACCCTTGTACACAGTTATTATGCAGACGATGGTAATCCTGCTGTGATACTAAGAATGCTCATGCATAATAAATGAGGCTAGTTTTCGGAGAAAAGCACACAACATTTATTCACACCTAACTAGGTAAAAGGTCAGCGCCAGAACCGTTATGTAGAGCAATGTAGGACAAATGTAGGTAAAAGGTCGTGCAACTAACTAGGCCAATATTGGGGTACATTAGGGTTCATAACACCATAATTCTCCTGAATAGAGATATCACGATTCTGGATAGCTTATAAGCAGCCTGGCTTAAGAAAGGTATCCCTACACTCATTCACCAAAGCAGCTTGGTATCATCCCAGGCCAAACTTCTCACAACCACCTTAGACCTTGGCCCATGTCCTCTGGCTGGCCAAAGACTACGGTGCTAAAACAATCTGACCAACAGCATACAGTGGGGACACCTCTTCGGAGTCCTCCACAAGTTCGGTCTTGGTGATGATTTCATAGCAATAGTCCAATGGTTATATGACACTCCCCAGCACAAATAAATTGGAGTGGGTTTTTACCAGCTTCCTTCCCAATCTGACGTGGAACTCGTCAAGGATGCCCACTCTCACTGCTCCTTTTCTCAGAAGTCCTGGAACCATTGGCTGTGGCCATACATCAATTGACTGATATGCAGGAATTAGAATAGAGTTCGGTCTCCAAAGGCAGAGCTTGGTGTCAGCCAGAGTTTTATTGAAATGTATGTACTCTATGTTTTTTGCTGCCCCTGCCTCCCTGGGGAATTACTGTTGGATTGAAATAAATAAGTCTATCCATACTGTAAAATGGAGATCCCATATTTTAACATGCCTAAGGGATATTGGTCTGCAAGTAGCATTTCAGGAATTGACACCGTCCAATTATAAGTTACTTATAAAAAAACAAATTAAAATTGAATCTCTTAAGTTGGATAAAACCGCATTAGCAGGGAAAATGCATGCTTGGTATGTGATTAACTCATATCAGTCGTTTTGAATTCAGCCCTATTTGACGGCATATTTCTCTGCTAATATAAAAAATAGTTTTTTAAATCTACGAATGGGAATAAATCCGACAAAAGAGTGTATGCAGCCCTGGATTGAGCAATGGGCGGATACTAACTGCAGATTATGCGGATGGCCACAAGAATCATTAGTCCATATAGTATGTGTGTGTCCTAAATTGATTACAATTTTTTATTTAAAACATCTATTTTTGAAGATTGGGGTTAGATCAGCACGTCAGGCACTTGTTAGGTCCTTATCTGGTGAGTCTATTCCGTTGTTATGTCAGCTAATTAAATTTCTAAATGCAGCTGAAAAGTGTTTGGTATCACCAGTTTGAGATGTATTAAATTCAGTCAGACACCTAGTAGTACAAACTGAACCTATTATACCTATTTCGGGACGGATATAATTGTTGCACTTTACTAGCGTCTTGGAATTATGAAATTTTAACTAATGACACATTGGCACTTTATCACAAAATAGGTGCTATATCTTATAGTATTTGTTGAATCTTTCTTTTAAACATAACCCTGGGTCAGACATAATTGATGCACTTTATCATTGTTATTGAGCTATGGATTAACCATTTATGCATGTTGGCACTTTAATATGTAATATGTGCAATATCTTGCTATAATAATCATTGACATTTTTAAAAATTTAATTTGTTTCCCTTTGGAATCAGTTCTTATTGTATGATCTGGCTTAGGTTTTGTTTTATGGGATATTTATGAATGCATTGGTCCAATTATTAATAATATTTGATGTATAGAGTTCCGCTGTTTTTATATATTATGTGATTGTGAAGTGTTTTGATTGCAATGATTTTTATTAATCACGCAATAAAGAATTTAAACCTTAGACTGATATGGTGGGCGTTCCTACCCTGGGGGGCCCTCATCTATCCTTCAGATGACATCTTATTGACACTTACGTACCTCCCTAGATCTCTCCCGGCCATCCTGACTCCCATGGGCATGTTTGCACTGATAGCAGGATGCAGGATCAATTGGTATAAAAGAGAAGCCCTACCTCTCTCCCTGACTACAACAGTGGCCCCTTATTCAGGGTACTGATTCCACTGGATATCATCCCACCTTAAAAACCTCGGGCCATATTCTCAAGAACGTGTGATAATCATCGCAAATTTAGCTTAACGCAACTTTGCATATCGCAGTCCATCGCGAGAAAATAACACCATCTTAACGTCCAATTCCCAACCCCTCGGCACCATGCGATAGCAGCATGATAACCCGCCAAATGACCGCGTAAGAACCAACTCGATAAACAAAAAATGCGAAACACAATCGGCCAAAAAGTTGCGATGCCACAAAGCGCGATACCAAAATCAGCGAAAACCAGCGACAGGCCTGCAACACCCACGCGTCATGCGTGAAAAAGCACTATAAAAGCAAAAAACAAACAAACCCCAAAAGCAATCCAAACTGCGTGGCACCATGGATGCACCCGGACCGAGTGCAGAGGACAAGCCTAACTCCACAAGCCCCACGGAGGACCAGCATGGAACCCCTTGTTCGGGGGAGGGCAAGGAGAAGAGGAAGACGGGGTTCAGTCCGCAGGAAGAACGGATCACCGTCACGGAGGTGATAGAACACTACCAACAACTGTTCGTCACCTCCACTGCGTCATTGGCAACACAAACGGAAATATGGCAGTCCATCGTCACCAAAGTGAATGCAGGCGGAGTGTCGAGGAGGTCAATGGAGGAGGTCAAGAGGCACTGGCATGAAGTGCACAGCCAAACCAAACAGAAACTCGCTGCCAACATGAAGGCAGCAAAGGCGACTGGAGGTGGGAGTCCTGCGCCACAGGAGGAGCTGGATGAACTGGAGGAAATGGTGGCCACAGTCCTCAGTGTGGAGACGGTGCAAGGAGTTGGGGGTCTGGACACAGCCCGAAATGACCTGACCCAACAGCAACAGGGTGAGTAACGACCAGGGACTGGGGGGACGGGGGCAGATGGGCACAATGGCCCACATGCACAATCATGTGCAGCACACTGCATACCCGCAATGAGTGTGGAACATGTCCCTGATACCCTTGGCACACTGCAGCACACATAGAAACACCAAGTAGGCCCCCGTCCACAATGTGCACAAATGGGTCCCCCTCCATATCACCAATGCCACAACCTACCCATGCACATGTGCTGAATCCAGAAAAGCACCGGCTCTGTGAGCCTCACTGACAATGCAAGTGACAAGATAGCATGGCTGAAGTCACAATACATGACATGGTGCACGAGACGACACTGAGGTGGCTGAGTGTGGACCACATCCGTAAAGGAGCCGGTCACACTCTGACACATCCACTTGCACCTACGACCCATGACGTCAAGAACACATCTGCAGACAAACAATGCACAAGTGTACCAAATATCTCCAGTAGCACAAATGACCCAAGTCGCAAACATCCCAGCACCCGAAAAGCACACAAGTCAAATGCACACCGACTCAAAGGGATAAGGGTCCACCAATGCAGAGCTGCAGGGGCGAATCGCCAACAATGCAGCACACACACATAGCAATCACAGTACAATCAACATTGACGACAATGTGGGACAGAGTGCAACCCCTACACCACAGGACAGAGGACACAACTGGTGCCTCTCATGCGTAGAAACTGGCCAATCACATCTGGCAATGCATGACACTGTGAGATGATAATGTACGAGTACAACCACACATCTGTCATGTAGTCGAAATGTCCACTGACTCCCATCAAATAGCCAGCTTCACCAAAACAGTCACAATGTACATCGTCCTGCAGTCTGAATGTAAACATCTACAATGCGTCAACATACATGGAACACACTGTTAACCCACATCTCCCCTTTACATTGCAGAGGGACAATCAACACCTCCTGCAGAGCAGACCACACATCTCTTCAGTGATGATGAAGAGGACACCCTGCCCATTTGCCCAGACACACTCCAACGGCTCGTGGACAGCCTCCTCACCCCACCTCCAGGAGCAGGGCAGCCCAGCTGCATCGCTGTGAGCCCACACCCTGCACAGACCACACAGCAGGAAGCACACACCACCACGGCTGCCTCCCAGGACCCCCAGGACCAACACATGGATTTCAAACACCGTGTGTTAGGGTGCCAGGAGAAGATGGCAGATCAGCTGCGGCTGGGTTTCGAGCTCATGGCAGCCAAACTCGATGCCATACGTTGGTACCCGAGTCCCATCAGGGAGCACCTACAGTCCCTAACGGATACCCACTGTCCGCACCATGCCCCCCAACAATCCTTGGCTGACATCGCTGGGTCCATTACTCGGATACAAGAACTGTGTAGGCAGACAGGCTCCAGTGATGACAGCACAGAGTTGGCACAGATGCAGAGGACAATGGAGACCATGGAGCCGATACAGGCTGGAAGTATGGCTGCCACTGCTGAACACCAGCGAGATGTAGCTGCGATCTTCCATGCCTTGCAGATCCTCATCTTGCCATTGCTGCCACTGAGCCTGTTCCAGATGACTGCTGCAGGAACCTCGACACACACATCTCCGACCCCTGATGTGTCAGGGGCACACAGTGATGCAGCCCCATCACCTTCACACCCTGATGTGTCAGTGGCACACAGTGATGCAGCCATTACACCGCCACACACACCGGACACACCCGACACAGAAGAAGTATCAGAGGAGTAAGATGTGGATGGTAATTACTGTGTGAGGAAGGAGGCAGTAGCATCCATCACCTCCATATGGCTTGCCCTGCCTGGCTCTGCCCTATGCATCATGCCCTGGGACAACACCTTCCACTGACCCCCAGAACACTCTGCGACATTCACCCGGACCCCGACACGGACTGCCATATCTCCACTGCTTGACAATTTCACAGCAATCCTGCTGCGGACTGCAGTCCCCCTCTTCCAAATCACTTTTCAATCCCCAAAGGACTCTGGTTGGCCCACCACTGGGCTTCCATGTTATGTGGGCTGGAATGGCCATGTACAGCTCCCTCTCCGTCATTCACCAGAATGTGAATAAAACATTCGAAATCATGCAGATGTGTCATGACTATGTTCACTCACGTATGGAAGTATGGCTGGATGTAGGGACAATGATTGCACAAGAAGGTCCACCCTGGTAAATGACATCAATGCGCATGTTCATCCCCGAGACACATGGCCAATTGGATGACTGTGAAGGTGGGTACTAGCTGTGTCCCCATTGCACATTAGCAACAATCTCACAACCCCCCAACGTAGGCACAAGTCCATGTATTGAATAGGGCTGTGTGTAGGAATGACCAAATCGGTAGCAGTCCAGATGTGGTGTCCTACATCACATGTGACAACAGAACTTCACGTCGCATACCTACTCACACACATCTGTGTGGACACATTCTGTAATGATTCATAACATTGCTCAACATGGTCAGTGGTTGGACACCATACTCACATTGCTGAAGACACGTAAGAGCACAGGTCTACCAGCAACTATCCCAAAACAATGTCTGGCTCACAGAGGTGGAGCTGTCAAAAGGGACCCACCCCCATTGTACATGCGTCAGTCAGTTACTCCCTGTGTAGGGACGATGCTCATTGTGGCACACAAGTGGTCAATCTAATCAACACTTATCACAGTTAGACACCAGTGGTGTTGCGTAGACTTTATTGGCATGTGCGTGTCACTAAGGACAAGGCAACGGCCACAACAAGCAGGGACATGCTTAAGACACTTACACGCAGCATGGGAACATGTCGAGGTGCAGGGAATGGGGAGGCAAAAATGAACAACAATCATCACGGATGGCAACGGTCTCAGCCCACCTTGCCTTGCTGGACGAGTCATGTGTTGTTTGGCGTCTGCCCATTGCCCCGTGTGAGGGGGCACGACTCACAGCCCATGGGGTCTGCATAATGCTCTGCCACCCGACTGCGCCGACTGTCTGCTCTGCTGACAGTGATCAGGTGAAAGGGTCCGACAAGTTCACAAGTCGTGCTACATTGCCATGTGTGTACTATCCCCCCAGCAGTGTGTCCGGCTTGTTAACGTTGCCAAACGACGCTGTGCTGCTCCGACCATGGAACTGCATCACCTTGCACAGGTGTGTGTACACACGCGTAGTTCCACGCACATGCATTCAGAGTCCAGACGAAGGCAGACATGTCCTCTGTTGTGGTGGGATATGTGAGCATTCCCCACAATGCTACAAGGTGTTGGGACCAGTGCTGTGGGTGACAATCTGATGTGGCTACAGGGACGTAGTTACTCGTCCATGAATGCCAGCGCAGCTTCATGTGCAATGTGTTCCAATAGTACGTCGTTGTCGGGTTCAAGGAACACCAGGGTGAGCCAATCCATTAACTGGTCCGGGCAGATGTGCTCAGTCCACGCCGTTTCCCCAATCGGCAACACAGCCCAATTGGGGAGCGCCTCGATGTGGTCACTGCACACGAGGAGTTGTGCAATCTCCCATGCGCAACTGCCAGCACATACGGCAAGGATCAGTGCATCCCATGCACGGCTATCCAGGTGACACTCCTGTTCGTGGGCCAACAGGGGGCGCACTCTCAGGTCATAATTTAATTCAGCTACAGTTGCGTTGGATAGGCAGACCTCCATGGGCCACTCAAATGTGCATGATCGACAGTGGAACCAGGGCTGGACGCAGGTGACGTAGGCAAGACGGAAACTCAGACGGAAACTGATTCGCAACACTGCCATTGGCAGGGATCCCATCAGATGCAGCATTCGTGCACGGTACATTTCCACGTGACAGGGGTTGTGCATGTGCCCGGGAATGCCTGCCATTGCGTTTGTTGGTCTCGTGGCACCGGCACTCCTTGACCGGCGGATGTTCGGTGGATGATATGCCACAGCTCTGGGCAATGAGTCGTATGTGTGTGCAATGCTTGGACGTATGGGTAGTTTTTGACCAATGTGTCAAGGGCATCCCTTGCAGGTGTAGGTCGTGCAGGGACAAGTGTGTGTGGGGTGTGGGCACGTTGGTGTTTCATTAGCGCAGTTCGTGGTGTGGGAGTCGTCGGAGGCTGGTATGGTATCTCACGCAGGGTGTGCCAGCCGCATTCAGGACCAAGATCGGGCGTTTGGTTGGCCTTCGGCCTTGTGTGTTGAGACAAAGGAGCTTTCATTCCTGATTTTCGTCTGACTACTGCTTGCATTTCTTAATTGTGATGTGGACTTCGCGCTGACTTTGATGCCAGGCCTGTGATTTGGGGTGCGCAGATTTTGAGACACACGCAGCTGTTGGCATGTTTGCATGAGCCAAGGGCCCGATTGGCCTTGCGCTCCTTGTTCAGTCTCTCTCTTTCTCTCTCTGTCTTTCTCTCTCTCCCTGTCTTTTGATGGGTGCCTGACACACCTTATCTTGGATATTGTCTTGCAGGCTGTGAGTCACAGATTGTCCAGGGATGCCCCGCCATGACTCCTCAGAATAGTTGTTTGGTGACAAATTCGAATGTGACATTTTGTTTGGTCTTTCAATGGTGTATGTATGAATCAGGATTTCAGTGCTCACATGTATGTTGATTGTTGCAAATGTGCGACATCAGGCGGGTGCTTGTGTTCATGTGCAGTTGATGTGCTGTGTCTTGGTCCGGGGGAGGTGGGGGTGCCTAGGTTGGGGCCCGGGGGGGAGGTTCCTAGGGGTGGTGGAGGTGGGTGTTGTGGCCCTCTTGGGTGTCCCGCACGCATGTTCAGTGGCTCCATGGCATCTGTTGTTCTTCAGGTGTGGCTCTGGGCTGGGCTCTCTTTTGTGGTGCAGGCTGTCGTCCGACTTTGCACCAGGTCGGAGCAGGTGTTAGTTTCCTGCTGCTAATGCGCCTTATCGCATGTTTTGTGATCTTATTGCGGATCTGGCTGGTCGTTGTGAATGTTGAGGAGTGGTGTTGTCGCGGCTTTTTGCACGGGAACGCCTACTCTGCATCTCATTAGCGATAGTTGCCGGGGTCATCTATGGCAATGTTTTTTGAGGCTGCTATCGCGGGTAAACTGGTGTTATGGGCTGTTGACACCAGCTTGTGAATGGGGCAATGAATTTATCGCAACTTTGGCTGCGATAAAGTGCCGTTAACTCGGCGATAAGTCCTTGAGAATATGCCCCCTGGGTATTTATGTTAACAGGCGTCTGGACTGCATGACGACTGACAATACAGACTCTCTCATAGAACAGACCTGAGTGGACTTTTCCAAATGGACACACCTTAAACTCTCACTCTGGAGAAGGATGCAGGCCATCAAGATGGTTACCATTCCCAGATATACATATGTCCTGTATCCTGATCCCAATCTCGCTACTCTGATCTATGGACAGGGCTGTCAAGGGTTTAATCTGGGGCATCGCCAAACCGCTGCTGACAATATCCAAACTGATTGCTCAAGAAGTATGGTGGTCTGGGGCTCCCCTCACACCCCAGCTTGCACAACTCATCTTTGATCCCCCCTCTGTGTCCTGATAGAGAAGAGCATTTCTCAAAGCCCGTCTGGTCTCCACCTACTTTACACACATGGAACATTCAAAGCGTGCTCAGCCAATCCTACGATCCGAGCTATGGCTCAAGCCTGGAAAGGTGCATACACCTTCCTCTCAATTGATCCTTGCTTACACGAGGGAGCCCGTCTTTGGTGAAATGCTGGTGTCCATATCAGCGACACCTTATCTAACTGGCTTATACGGTGGCAAGCAGGCATCAAAACCCTCTCCCAGATCCTTGATCTCAGATCCCTCAAATCCTTTGGGGCCCTGTGAGAGGAATTCACATTTCCCTGCACTAGCAATAGAGATACCTCCAGCTCAGTCATTGCATCTCGAAGCATCTTAGGTGTGCAGCCATTGGTTATAGAACCCTCCACAATTGTTACCTATCTCCACCTATGGGGCCATTACCTCAGAGAGATGTCGGGGCTGTACAATCTTCTGATACGACATAAGTACTCACTGCCCCAATCGCAATGACTGTAAACTGGGTGACAAGTGAAACTGTGCATGGATTATGATGAAGGGAACTGACCTGAGGTACTTGAAAACCTAAATTGCGGTATGCGGGAGTACAGGATGAATTTCTGTCTTTTTAAGACAGTGCAGGGTTGGTACTGAGCACCCTCAAATTTAGAACGTGCTGGCTTATGGCACCACTCACTCTGCTGGCTATAGACTCTCTTGGGCTACGACGCAATGCATTTCTTGGATGATTGCCCATACCTTCAAGTTCTTTGGACAGCAGTGACAGACACACTTTGTAGAACTCTGCCCCTCGCCTCCCTGTTACCCCATCAAGTATTGCTCCTACATGATACAACAGACATCACTCCACTGATACACAATAAACGCCATTTCTTTGCCATGGCTTTGGCCTCGGCCAAGCCATGGAGCTTATTTACCTGTTTTTGATACAGGGCAACGGAGCAAGTCACTTTGCTGCGCTGCCCTGCGTCAAAAGAAAAGGGAAGGAAATCACTGTATCTATGAGATACAGCACATTCCTGTCCTCTTCTACTGTGCTAGTACACAAATGGCTGCCTTGCGCTAACGCAGGTCCTCTTGAACCATGGTGCAAGGGTGTCTGCATTGCAGGAATGATTGTTTTTGTGCTGGAAGGGTCACCTTCCTGTACAAAAACAATTAATGGAGGTGTTTTCCTCCTTCTATGTGTGCTGCAAAATGAGGAGAAAACTATCAGAAATAAAGTTATTTTCCCTTGTTACACCTCCCCTGGGGAGGCTTAAGCTTTAGACACATTCTCAGGTTTACAAGTCCTTGCAAATCTGGGAATGTGTCAAAATCTATGGGTGTTGCGTGGGGACACCCACTGTAATGCGGGAGACATTGTTTACATCAAATGCTCTACAACGCATTCCATTACAACGCAGTCATTACAATGACCGCGTTGTTACTACGCGAACCATTACAACGCAAGTTGTTACAACGACTTGCTGTAGGGGGCAGAAGGTGTTGGATTTATAATCCAACACCTTCCCTGGTGTTGCACAAACTGGAGTAGGAATAGTAAGTCCAGCACGCCCACTACAGCAAGTGGTTGTAACGGCTTGCGATGTAATGGTTCGCATTGTAACAACGCGGTCGTTGAAACGCCCGTGTTGTAATGGAATGCGTTGTAGCGCATTCGATGTAAAGAGATATATTCCTGTAATGCCCATGGAATGCCTCTTTGATGCAGAGAAAGGCAATGCAGCGACTTGCACTGCTTTGCCTTACTCCATACATCTACGAGGCCATGAAAAGCCATGCAAAGTGGCTTTGCATGGCCTCCTAGATATGGGTCTGCACTCTGCGCCTCTGGTGCATCAACAAATTGGCTCACCGGCGGCACAATGGGCTTGTAAATAAGCCCCTTTATATATTGTGACACTAATGATCTCCACATACACACATGCAGAAAATTGCCTCCTATGAGAAACTCATCTATATACTGTCTGATAAACTGCACTCCTATCAGCACATGTGGGCTCCATTCATGATTGAGGACCAATGACAATGACACAGATGGATGAGCACCCTTTGAACCCAGATCCCCGACAGAACTGACATTGCCATGCTCTTTTAGGTGCCATTGGAGGCACTCACCACCTCATCCTTACACCCCTTCCTCTCCCCCTCATGACCTCGTACTTGTCCTTACTACTGAGGCTGCACCCCTCTCAGAACGAATATCTTGTATCATGGGCCTTCCGCCCCTTCCTCTACCTGAAGGGACATATACACGCAAACCACCATACTCCTTCTGCCTCTTTTTTCACATAAATGTATATATTGAGGGATCTACCTTCAATCCATCCCCACTCTCTCTCCTGTTCTTGCCCTTCACTTTTCCCAGTCCCCCATTTTTCTCCCTCCCCTGTAGCAGCTCTTACATAATTACACTCAGGACAGAATGCTGGCTACTTCGACCATTTCTCAAGTAATATTGTTGTTGTACTTAGCAACATCTCACAGCATTGTTCTGCTGTGCCTGCTCTTTGTAATTTATATTTTTGAAATCAAAATAAAGACTTTAAAAAAAATAGGAAAAACTTGTCATGACTGCGATTCTCCACAAATTTATTTCAGCGCTTAATATCTGGGTGTGGGGTAAGTCTGATTTAGCCATTAGGAATTAAATATTGTGAAAGTAACTCAGTCCTACCATTAAAAGACTAGTTCACAAGGATGCAAAAGCACATGAGTATGTTCATCATAATAAGGAGTTTGTTTGTGTTCTTGCGTTTGATGTTTAGGCAATGTTTATGATCTCCCTGTGTAATATGAGTGTCTACCTGTTGAGCAGAAGGCAAGTACCACTATCAGCATGCCATGGTATTGTCATGAACTTCAACAAAGTAGTGGGTACCAGCAGTTGTACAGCGGTCATTAAGCTAATTAGACGGGTCACGGGACCAGCAACTTGAGAAGCCAACCACAAGCGCAACCACCACTAGCAGGTGGCTGCTAAGTGAGCAACCCAGCATCCAGCGGAAGCGGCCCGACCAGGATCGGGTGTAGCTTGCTGGCGTGCTGCGTTGTCCCCGCTTGTTGGTCCCGCTTGTTTCCCGCTTCTCCTCCTGCACTCAGGAGCAGCGTTGAAGATATAGAAAGGAGAGCAGATTAAGAGCAGAGAACAAAACGGGGCAAAACAGCGAACAAGGACAATGAGAGATAGTAGTAGCTCACTGTGGGGTTACGAGATCCTCTCTTGTCCCATCGCTGGGGGTTGAGGGATTCGGGCCCCTGGCTTTTTTACTGTGCCTACCTTACTGCACCTACCCCAGGAGGGGCCCCAGTAGGTGTTTCTCAGGGCACTTAGTTGCGGCTGACCACCCGTTCTCTGCTCCCAGCATCTATTTCTCCTTGCTGGTGAAATTGTCCTGTACACAAAGATCCGACTAGAGACAGTAAGCAGTAAGCGGATCGGCAAGAAGTACAACAAGTATACATAACTTGATTAAGGCAATATACATCAAATACACAGCAAATACGAAAACTCAACAGGAACCCAAGGAGGGTAACAACTTTAAATAAACATGCGATCTGGCAAGGTCAGGAAGACACCAGGCGACAAACCAGGAGCCCACAAAAAAGGAACTAAAGCAAGACAAGTTACTAGGAAAGAGGCCAAAACAGCTGGCGCTAGTACTACATTAAGGAGTCCACTAATCTCACCAATAGCCACCATGTTTGGAAGATCAACAAAGAGCACTCCGGGAATTCAAAATCTCAAATTTTAATTGCTTAAGGGCCCGGGTTCAGTTATCTTTGCAGCAACAGGAGACACACCAGGTTTGATGACTCCCGTGGCTCCCACTAAGGTTGCACAACGGCTGGTAACTCAAGCAGCCCAGAATCTTTCCAATACCCCAATAGGATAAATAATGTCACTACAAACTGCTAAAGCAGCTCAGGATTCCAGTGAGATAAATCCCCAAGCGGACAGTCAGAGCATGAAACTCTCTGACTGTCTTGCAACATATCTCTACAACAACAGCAATTGTACATATTGACTCTACACAAAATAACAAAACGGGAAGCTAAGTGCTGCCACTCAGTCCAATTATAACAGAAGGAGATAACGTTTCAAAAACAACAACTCTTGTATACTCAGATTACAAAGAAAACAACATAAGGGGAACCTAGGTGCAGCCATCTAGCATAATAAAAAATGAAGGAGACAACATCCCGGACAAAATCCTGAAAAGTCAAGTTACTAAACAAGAGAACCAAGCACAAAACAAGCCAGCTGGGGCACTCTCTAGAGCTCATGATCAAGGACACACATCTATCTCCCAAACTTCTCAACTGAGTAACGCGGACCTATATCATTCATGGTTAAAATTACATATATCACAAATTGACAAGGATTACTCGCACACTATTAACTTCAAACAAAACTCGCAAGAGGGCTTGCCTGAGGTATCGAGAAGAGAGGACATGGAAGAACTCTTACATAGCCATAATAAAGGGTCAGCTCAACAAACAATGTTGCCTCAAAAACGCACTATCAAGTCTTGCCAGCCCCTAGAGCCCATTGTAAATGTCAACTTAGGATCAAACACTCCACTCGAATCAAAGGAAAATGCCAGACAAACTCCCTTAACAGGCAGCGGGGCAAGGGCCACGACACAGATCTAGATAGAACTCATATCCCCGCTGCTGCAAGCACTGCAAGCATCAACAGACACTCTGATTATGCAGTCAGACAAGCTTGATATTCAAATAGACCCAATGAACATTATTGCATCTTACATTGCAGGTATAAATTTAAAACTGGATAACTTAACTAATCTCATAACGAGAGTACAATCCATTTACTCCCCGCAGCCCACTTCATGTACATGCGGTCCAATTCTAGATAAGCTAAGCTTTCTACCAACTTTAATGGAACAGATTCTTTGTCTTAACAAACGCATGGTTCCCTTTAAGTCCCAACCGGAGAGTACCAACACAGATCATACCGATCCAACTCCAAACAAGCAGCTCCCGTCAGTAGTGTCAGTCTCTGCACTTGGAATTAATAGCATAACTCAGTCTTCTATCATAGAAACAGCTGATTATGCAAATGCTGAGCAAATGGTTCCTCCGGGTCAACCAACTACACTGGTGCAATCCAGACGGCAAAAAAAGATAGAAAGGAAAGCAAGAAATAGAATAAAGGATCACCCTACTGACAGTTTCACCAAACTATACCCGATTTTTACTACATCATGTAAAACTAAAAAATTAGAAGGAAATCTATCACCATCAACACCTGTAAATCCACCGCTACTCCAAAACAATTCAATTAAAGGGTCTGCAGGAACGAATACAGAACCCTCAGGGTCTCTTAAAAACAAAACCACTGACACCGCTGTCCTGGTTTATGCTAACCCCCAGGAGGAAATGGAAATATCCAAGTCTGCTGACAGAGTTGGTTTGTGTGCACGAGAACTCAAGAAGCAAACAGACAGAGAAGGATCTAAAAAAAGGGAAAACCAAGCTCCTTTAAACTTGCATCTCTTATCAACAGCACACTTACTGCCTCCAGTTCAGAATCTTTTATCCGGAACAACAGTAGGACCTAAACCTGTCAACCATTCAAACACGCACTCAAGTATAATACAACACTTAATCAACTCTGACGATACACTGGGCTCCCAGCCGCAGGAAACAAAAAAGATTAATCGTATAGACCCACCAGAGATTTCCAGAATCATTGCTGTAAGCCAGGAAACGATAAAGGGAAACCAGCCATCACAAGTGCAACTACGATATCATATTGCAAACCAGATAAACCCTGAATCGAAGGACAGTATATTTAAGGAAAGCTTAAGAGTCTCACCTAGGCTTAACTGCATAACACAGCAGATACTATGGACCCCGGAATACGATTCACAAGGCAGCCATGATATCTTACAGAAGTAATATACTAAGACTCATGGCGGTGATCCCGGACCTAAAGCGGATACACACGACCAACCTCCTGGCAGTCCAGTTCCTCAAAGCAGACCGAAAAGACTCTAAGGAACAAACATTAACCACATGGCAATCGGCAGAAATTGCTCAGCTAATATTAAACAGCTCCCAACAATTTGCGGACTGGGGTATAAAACTATCTATACCAACAAGCCCTCGCTACCCCGCTCCCCTGATTGATAATCACTTACATCAAACAAAACGAGATCGCAACAATCTTCTGGTTACTAAACAAGTTTACTCCATACTGCAGAGCGCTAAAGGAAGCAGTAGTTCACATGCGACCTTGGAAAACAAAGTCGCAGATCAACATTCAGTAAACAACTTAAGCTTAAATGACTGGCACTGGCTTCCGGGTACACTAGCCATCAGTAACAGAGAATGACAAAGAACAAATAAAACTAGGAATCCGTACGAGGACGAGATTCACATTCTATCCTGGAACATAGCTGGAGCAAAGAAACTTCTTGAAGAAGGTCTTCCACTATAAGAATGGGCCCTTTGTGACATAATTGCCTTACAGGAGACATGGGCATTGGAAGACCTTCCTATAGTTGGATTCACTCACTACACAGTGGTGGCAGAAAAATGCAAACAACATGGCCGGGCAATGGGTGGCCTGGCAGTCTATATCGCATTAGCTCTAAACATTACCTCGGAACAGTTGAATTCTCCAGATCCGAGTATTCAACTTATCAAACTTACATACCTCCGCTCAGGAAAAAGGACATCAGTAATATTGATCAACTACTACACGCAGCCGAATGTCCCAAAAAAAAAAGGACAACAGCGCACTTTTACTTAAAACCATCTCGGAATTACGTTGGGCTGAACCAGCATGGGATATAGTTCTAACTGGAGATTTCAATACAAACTTGTTCCACACACCTGAAGAAGACGAAATTTTGGGAGCTGACAATATTTTTTGGAGTGTACGGCAACAGCTCTCAAACAGGCCGACTCGACAGGATAAAATCAGCCAACAGCTGGTAACAGCTCTAGAATACCAGGGAATGCGTGTGATCAATGGAAGATCAGAAGAAGACACTCCACCCAAATACACGTACCATGGCCCAAGGTCACAGTCGACACTTGATTACACGATCATAACGCTATCATTAATGCCACTCCTTGCTCATTATTATATTGAACACACCACACTGAGTGACCACTCAATTCAGCACATTGTTTTCAACCTGAATTTGACACGATTTCAAGCCTCTACATCTCAGGAAGGCAACTTGAACACAATAAATCTAAAACGCCTCACCTGGTCAAGTGGAAGCAATCAGCAGCAATTTACAACAACAAAAGTGCAACTTGCTGAGTCTATTCAAGTAAACACCAATATGGTACAAGCATGGTCACAATTTCTGATCGACTTACCAACAGTAAGAATTAAGCCTCGTCACAAGATACCATGCTTTAACCCACACAAAGGATTAACAAGTGAGGTACAAAAATGAATAAGGGACATAAAAAAAACACTCAGGAAATTATAAACAAAAAACAGTAATGACACTGCATGGGAAGCATTTCGAGAGCAGAGAAAACTTTATAAAAGAAAAAGCTATGGGAGAGCAAACAATAAGGAGCAGATAATTTCTGGGTAAAACTATTACATAACGCAAGAAATCATAACTCAAACAAATTTTGGCAAACAATAAATGAATTGAATCGGCCAAGGAACATTCTAACATCAAACGTGCAGGAACAGGAATGGGCAAACTATATAATGCAGAAATTTGGAACACAACACTATCCTTCCCAACAGACACAGACAATGCAGGTTCACCTAAGTTATTCACAGCAATTAGGTGCTGACGACCAACTCACCTTTGCAAAAGAGACGAACGAGATTCTTGGCTCATTTATGGAACCCAATACAACCAACCTTCCTAATACAGCAGACGCAATAAAAAGCATAATAAACCAAAGCAAAAGAGATGGAGCCCCGGGGCCCAACGGAGTCCCGCAAGCCTTTTTTAAACTTGACCCTGCCTTTTGGAGCTCTATACTAGAGAATCTTTTCTTTGAAGCTGAGATCCTAAACCACATTCCGGAGAGCTGGCAAGGATCTATTTTTACACCAATATATAAAGGGGGAGAAAGAACAAACCCATCCAACTATAGGCTTAAAGCATTGTTGGACGTTGAATCGAAATACCTTGCCTCCCTGATCCTGGAAGATCTGGTTAATTGGTCCAACAAACTCAACCTGATACCTGCAAATCAAACGGGCTTTAGAAAAGGGATAGGAACTATATCTAACATCTTATCCATCTCCCTAATTGCAGAGAAATGCAAGAAAAACAAACAGAATCTGCATCTCTGTTTTATTGATCTAAAAGCTGCGTTTGATAGTGTGGACCGGAAGCTTTTGTGGACCAAACTGCGAGCATGGAACATTCCAGAAAGAATTCTAAAAGGACTAATGTTATTTTATACTGATACATGGGTAGGAGTAAAACTCGGGAACGGTTCTAGAGTCTCAAAAAAAATATACACGAACAAAGGCTTGAAGCAGGGATGTGTTTTGGCCCCACACCTATTTAACCTTTTTATATCTGACCTGTCAGGAAAACTTAATACAATTAATTCTCATTCCCCACATCTTGGTACCTTAGCCATATCGCACCTTGCCTACGCTGATGATATTGTTCTAATCAGTTTAACCAAGATTGGCCTACCAGATTACTAACTGTACTTGCAGAATTCCTAACAGTAAACAAGCTAGAACTCAACACAACAAAACCAAAAACCATGCTTATTAGTAATCTGGCTGCCCAACAGTATAACATCTGGCTAGAAGGAAAATCCTTAGAAAATGTGACTAGCTACAAATATCTGGGATACTACATAGACAATAAATTGACTCATTGCGAACAGAAGAATTATATGGCTCAACGGGCAAGTGCACTAACTTTTGCTTATACGTCACTGGCAAAGAAACTGGAGGGTCCATCATACAGACCATTGATTTCGGTTATGACAGCCAAAACACTCCCAACTCTAATGTAGGCGACTGCCGCCCTTTATGGAAAAGACTCAGCTATTCTTGATAACTTAATAACTAGTATTTTTAAAAAGGTCTTTCAACTCCCTCAAACCGCTTAGCCAGCTCAAATGAGCCTGGAATTTGGCCTAATTAATGAAACTCTAGGCCGACTCTACTCATCAATAAAAGTCTGGTATCAGATAAAACAAAAAGTGGAGAACTCCAGCCTTAATGAGGCACTGTGGCAAGAACTCGAGAACGGGAAGAAATCACCTTACACTGTCTTTTTGCACAATGCACTTGAATCCACACGCACTCTGGACCTTTGGAATAAAAACCTGTCCTTCTCAACATTTAAGTTAGCACTTAACAAAGCCGCAAAACTCCATTCTTTATTATTGGACAAAAATACCTTCAGTCAAAGATCTCTGTATTTACAAAGTAGGACATATACGTTTACATTTTACATGTCCTGGTAGTGAAAAATACTTACATACATTTTTCACCATTGCAAGGCTTATCTCTCTGATAGGATAAGATTGGAGTTACCTTATTGCATCTTACAATTGTGCTTTCCATATCGGAATAGGTAATCAGTTCATGTTTGGTGTCTCTGGAATCCAAATTTAAAATCCTAACTTATGGTGCAGTCGAATTTTAAATTTCAGTTTTGAAAACGACACTTTTCCTGCCTTAGCCATTTAGTGCCTGTAGCATGTCTCTGGTCGCACGACTGAGTGTGACTGACTTTGAGCTTTGTGTATTTCTCCTAGACAGCCACACACAATAGGGAGCTTATGTGTGCCTGGATGGGGCATCACTGGCAGGATGGGAGAGAGGAGCTGGGCACAGTCCCACTTACACCTGAAAAGGCTGTGTTCTGCCTCCACACCAAGGGCCACATACCCCCTGTAGTTAGCCTGGAGCCAGTACAGGAAAGGCAGGATGCCTGGGGACTTCCATGGTAAACCTCTAGAAACATCTCCTCCGCTTCAAAGGCTCTACTGGGTATAAGTACTGGACCACAGTCACCAATTCTTCAGTAGACTTCTGGACCTGTGGCTACTCTACCTGGAAGAAGTACTGCTGTGCTGCTGAAAGACTGCCCCTCCTAAACTGTACTCTGCTGGACCACTCCCTTTCTATGCTGCTGCTATGCTGTGTTGACCTGCTGCCCTCCTGCCTGGGTGAGAAGGACTGGAGTAGGTTAATTGTACCCAGGACCCCAGAGTGACTCCAAGGACAAGGTGGCTGGCCTCCTGAATTGAGCCTCAGGGACAGAAGGCTCCAACAATTTTGCACCTACACCTGGGCTCTGCCATCTGTTAGCCTACCCTGCCAAGTGGTTCCACTCCAGTCCAGGTCCATTATAAGTGGGCCTAAGGTGCTTTTCCAGGCAGCGGCATCATTGCATCTACTCTGCTGCGTGGCACAACCCCAAGCGGAACTGATGCACCTCCACTGCTGCTTGGATTTGACCAGTCGCAATGACACAAGTCCCTGCTGCAGCCTGCATTGCCTTCATAACCGCCGTTTCATAACGCATTCTCAGTGCAGACCCTTGCATCCATTGCCAATAGCAAGTGGAGAGGTGTGGTGCAGCGGCCAGGGCAGCTGACTTCAGAGCACAGGGTTCACAGTTCGATCCCTGGCTCCGGCGGCAGCTTAGCTCAGCACCATGTGACTCTGGGCAATAGCTCACTTAATTTCCACGACGACCCCCAGCGCCTTGAGACCCGTAAGGGTGAGTAGCTGCGCTATATAAAAACGGACTTACATTTTATATAGCAGCCTCGACGATAATGTCAGACTCTACATAGCAGGCTCACAGCTCCTTAGAACTGAAGCATTGCCCCATCTTTGTGATGCATCCTCGACTCTGGACTCTGCATCACAATCCCTCTCGATGATTATGCAACAAGAACTTGAACCACTGAGTTACTGCATTGCTTAGGCTGCACAACACATCTTTGACTTCGATCCTCACAATGCTCTGCAAACCAGGATTGAAGGAACTTTGTTGAGCGGGCCTAACTGGGTCCTTGCAGCGGCCCACACTTTTTTATTTTTTTTATTTTTTATTTTTTTATTTTTGCCATTGTCGTTCATACCCTTACGGTCGTGGGAGCAACACCCGTAAAGTTATTGGGGAGTGGTCTGAATATGTGCAGGGGAGTGTAGTGTGGGAACCAAACCAACCTGCGACACTGGGAGAGATCAGCCAATAATCTATTCTGGACCAGGTGCCGTGCGGGCCGGAATAATGAGTGAATTTGGTGAGGGTGGGATTATGCTGTCGCCAAACGTCTATTAGTGTGTATTGATTACAGAGTTTCATCAAGGCCCGCCTTGCCCGTGGTTTAGCGTCGGGTGCGGTTGACGAGCTGTCCAATTTGGTGCTTATCAGTAAGTTAAGGTCCCCCCCTAGGAGCAGCGCATGTGTGTCATGTTTGGCAATCCGGGCATTCAAGTCATGGAAGAACTCGGGGTCGTCCACATTGGGAGCATACACATTAACCATAGTGATTTTGTGGCCATAAAGAGTGCCCGTGACTATCACGTACCTGCCCACTGGATCCCGGGTCACATCCAGGAGTGTAAAGGGGACCCTCTTGTGTATCAATATTGCTGTACCTCTAGCGTAATTGCTATAATTAGCAAAGTATCTGTGTGTGCCCCAGCTGGCGCCAAAACTTGCGGAATCTGTGGGGGGGAGGTGTGTTTCCTGTAAATAAACTTATTCAACCTTGTGTCGAAGAAGATAGTGGATCACCTGCCTCCTTTTACGGGTGTTATTGAGGCCTCTGACATTCCAGGACATTAAAGTGATGGCCGTGGGCTCCTGTACGTTACCTAACCGCGACATCCAAACATTGTTCATGCATCTTCCTGTCAGTACTGTAAGGCGATGTAAACCTTGCAAGCAATGCTAAACTAAAGTGTAAATAACTACAATTGCAATGTGCGAACTTTTCCCCCTCCCCCCTCCCCCCACCCAGCCGCCTTCCAACCCATAGGTGGCCCACCCCCAGAAAGTTAACCTGCCCGGAAGACATAGAGATCCCCGGGCTCGCAGTTGAGGTCCAGAAGGTGGGCCCCAAAATGAATGCACCAACTCAGAGGATATACCAGAGGGGGGTGGCAGCCCGAAATTGGACCGGCCTATTGCCGTATCTGTAGGAAAATAAAAATTGTAAACAAACATTGCGATTTCCCATATGCATACTATAAACAACATAAGATCATTCTAGCAACATCATCCAGTGTCAATGTTCGAGAATAGGTCCGCACTAGCGACAGAGCCACTGCGAGGTGGGGAAGCGGGTGCACCCCCCGCCGAGTCTTGGAATTCCGTGTCTTGTGTGTGCGGCAGAATTCCTGGGCCTCTGCTGGAGTGTCAAATATTCTGGACCTGCCGCCAACATCCACCTTAAGTCTCGCCGGGTAGAGCATGCCATATTTGAGCCCAAGATTGCGAAGCGTGGCTTTGACCCCCTGGAATTTGCGGCGTGCCTCCTGGACCATCGGAGTGAAGTCTGGATAGAATGATAATTTCGACCCCTGCCACTCGACCGTGCCGCGTTCTCTTGCCAGACGGAGAGTAGTGTCCCGGTCTCTAAAATTCAGGAGTCGCGCTATGATGAGCCGAGGGGGGAGGCCAGGATTGGGTCTTGGGCCTAGTGATCTGTTAGTTCTCTCCACCACAAAGCCCGGTGTGAAAGACTCACTTCCAAACAGATCCGTGAGTAGCTTCTCCACGAAGAGGTCCATTCGGCCTATGGATGTCGTCTCCGGAACCCCCATAATGCGGACGTTGTTGCGGCGTCCGCGCGCTTCCAAGTCCTCATTTCTAATGGCTACTTCCTTGAGCAGGCGCTCCGCCCGTTCCAGCCGCTTCTGAGCCTGAGCTGTCCCATCCTCCAAGTCTGACACACGAGCTTCCGCAACATCAAGGCGCCTGTCGTGGCCCTGTACTTTGGCGCCCAAGGATGCAATGGTCTGATCCAAAGTGTCGAAGCGGGAGTCCAGCGCCTTAAAACCTGCCTTCATTTCCAGCAACAGGGAGGCAACAGAGGTATCCGAGGGCCCAGGTGGATTCGCTTCAGTGGTCTTGTCGGCCATAACTGAGTCGTGTGATGGTGCGCCCTCAGCCACTTTTTCAAAAGGAAGGGTTCTTTGCCTGGGATCCTTGCGTCCCATTCCGCAAAGTGCGCGGAGCAGCCGTGTGGGAGGGGGGGACTATTGCGAACTTGTAGAAAAGCAGGTGGCAGTTTTGAGCAGTCCCCAGCCACTTCAGGCACTCTGAACAGCAGGTTGGCACCAGCGAGCACTCAGAGGCAGGTCTGTGTCCGGGTGGCAGGGGCCAACACAATGGCCGCGACCCTTCCGAACAAAGAGAGTATTAGTGCGAAACGCTTGTAGGCCCCATCACAGGAGGGTTATGCATGTTCTAGACACTGGCACTGAAGGGCCAAGCGGCGCTGTGTTGCAGTCGCAGATGGTATGGTGAGCTCAGGTGGGGGGTTCCGTGTCATCGCAGACAAGATGGCTTCCAGTGAGCGCGCGCCACCAAATAGGATGTCTGTCCCTCTCGGGGAGGACCAGCGGGTGATCAGCACCGCACGCTGTGTCGAGTGGAAGGCGAGCGCACACCCACCCCCACCACAGCCGCCGCAGCGTCAGGCCAGCGCCCTACCCCCGAAGGCCGTAGCAGGTGGGCCCTGTCCCCCCACGAGCTCAGGGAAGCGAGGCCTAGAAGCGGGGCAGAGCAGCCGGCCCGGCAGCTCACAACGGAACCTCGCGGCAAGGGAGGGGGGGGCTCAACCCATACGGGTCCGACTCACCCGGTCCGTCCGCCGGAGGCTGCAGGAGGCGCCGTCCTCCGACCGCCGCGCTCGCGCGGGGCCGCCGGGTCTCCAGACGCGGCCGCGCCGGCCCGCCCCGGGCCTCCTCCGGCACGATGATTCTGCACCTCGGAGGAGAGCAGGCGCCCGGCACTCAGATCGCCATGTGCCGCGCCGCTTCCTCTGTCCGCGACGCCGGTTTCAGCCCCGATGGAAGCACATTCTCCCGGGGAAATCGCCGCTGAGACCGGCCGATTGTTGGAGCTTCACTAGCAGGCGGCCATCTTCGCCGCCGCCTTGGCCACGCCCCGCAGCGGCCCACACTTCATCGCGGTCGGCCTGAACCTGTGACTTTTTTCCGTTCTGGAACGACCAGATACCCACAGTTGGCCCTTTATGCTTTTTGGAGCTATTTCTACTAAAATCTTCAAAATTAAATATCTCTGTTTCTACTAATTGGATGTTTTTCCGTTTTGATCATGTTTTATTTACTAACAATTACTTTTTAAATTTTTTGTTGTGGGCTGCTTTTGTGGTGTGTTTTCACTGTGTTATTGTTTGAAGTGTTGCACAAATACACATTGCCTCTGAGTTAAGTCTGACTGCTTTTTGCCAAGCTTTCTGAGGGTTGAGCATTGGCTAATTTAGGGTTTGCTTGTGACTTCACCCTGAGAAGAGTTGTGGTTGCAGCTTGATTAAAGTTTCACCCCCCTCAACCAGTAACCCATTTTATTACACTAGTGTTCTGCGCTGAGGATTTGGACTTGTTTGTGCAGTGCCATACAGTAATGTTGTGTTACAATACCACCCCACATAAATAATCCAAGACAATTTCTAGTTTTATAAATTCTCCCTGATTGGCTTCTTTTTTTAAATTTTTAAATCTACCCTCATTCCTACTACTCTCTGTGACCATACCTGCAGTGATGGAGTTCGAACTGGCCATCCAGGAAGGTCATACTGTGGCTGAGCTCAAGCAGTCTGCTAGGAAAGAGAGCTCCCCACCAAGCTGCAGAAAGCTCTGTGGGCCTGGTGGGAGATCAACCAATCAGTGACGCCCACAGAGGAGCAGGATGGTGAGAATGATGTGGAGGAGCATGATCAGGATCTGGACATCAGCCCTGACGTGTAGCCTACAGTGGAGGAGGCTGACCCAATTCCTGAGTTATAATTCCCTGCCAGAGTAGGAAGCAGTGTGTCCTCACAAAGCTTGACCCCAGAGGAGCTGGCGGAAAGGAAGGCAGATAGGGAATTCAGGCTGCAAATGGCTCAACTCAGGATGGAGGAAAGGAAGTTGGCTTTAGAGGAGAAAAAGTTGGCTCATGAAAGGAGCCTCAAAGAGTTGGAACTGAAGGCAAATCAGGCAGATTCCAGCCATTGTGGCAGCCTTACCTCACTCTCTGAAGGAGATAAGAAGGTCCTAATTCCCAAATACCTGGTGCCCAGTTTTGTGTGCTGGGGGATGACATTGATAAATGGTTTTCTGCTTATGAGGGGACCCTGACAGTGCATAAGATCCCAGAGCAGCACTAGGGGGGGGGAGGGGTCTGTGGAAGCATATGCCTCCAGTGGGATGGGTCTCTCTTCTGACCCTAGACGTTGAGAACCAAACCAGGTACCGCCATGAAAGCCATCCTTTTAGCTAAAGTTTGGCTAACCCCTGAAAAAGAATTGCCAAACGTTCAGGGACATCCACAAACTCTAGAATCAGTCTTGGGTGATTTTCCTGGATTATTCTAACAAGACACTGAATGGCTGGGTGAGGAGCAGCAAAGTTGATGATTACAATGTGCTATACAGCTTAATTCTCAGGGAGCACATGCTCAATACTAACTTCACAGAGCTGCACCAGCCCCTGGTAGACAGCAAGCTGAATGAGCCAATGAAGCTTGCTGAGAAGGTGGACCTCTGGATCAGTATCAGAGCATTTAAAAAGGCATCTGGGGAAACTCTCAAAAGGGTGGTCAGGTATCCAACTAGAAGAAAGAGGGTTGAGAAAAACTTAAAAGGAAGGAGTTCTCAAAAGGCCACTAAAATAATTCTTAAGAGAATGGTGGTAACCAGTTCCAATCAGAGCCCAAGAAAAAGGGATTTATTGACAAGCAGACAGGGAGATTTGTCCCCGAATGCCGAGAGTGTTAAAAGTATGGGCACTCCATGGGAGACTCCAAATATCCCAAGAGGGCACAGCCCCCCATTGATGGGCGGACACCCGTGGTGGGTGAATGTAGCACTCGAGGAGGAGGTAGTCCCAGTTGCCTTTGGGGAGCAGACAGAGATGACCCAAGTTTCTGTGGGGGATAAGGAGATGGTTCTCAAAGCCCTTATGCCTCCCAATACTTCTAAGTACAGGCAGTGGGTCACCATCAATGGCAATGGGTGGAGACTTTGAGGGACACAGAAGCCAGCATGACCACTGTAAGATGTCAGCTGGTGTCCTCAGAGCAGGTCCGCCCTAACATATTCCACGTAGTCATAGACACGGAGAATCTCAAGAGTCATCTATTGGTTGCTCTGGTTGCCTTTGAGTGGGATGGGGTCTCAGGGTCTCTAAAAGTAGTTGTGAGCCCTGCCATGCCTGTTGATTGTCTCTTAGGCAATGACCTGAAGCACAGTATCTGAAGGGTGGTAAAGCTCAGGTCATACTTGGAGATGTTGGGATTGCCTGAATGGCTTGGTTTGACCACATGGCTTGCCGGTAGGGGAGCCAAGAGTGCCTGGAGCCTGGAACAATTGCCCAGGCAGCTGTCAAGAAGCGTGAGGGCAAGGGGCATGGGAAATCAGCCCCTGAGTTTCCCTCAGCCCAGGTTGATGGGGCACCTGATGAGGATGCTCCTTAGTCCACTGGGGAGGACGTTGCTACCCTCGGACACATGCCTGAGCTTGCTGCTGGGCAAGTTGAAGGTGGGCCCGCCAGGGCGGAATCCTGCACAGTACAGAGAGAGCGCCCCAGCTCAAGAAGCATTGAGGTGGCAAACTGTGGCCCAGGCAGCAGGTGATACCTCTGGAGATCATCTGACCTATTGGATGAATGACCTACTATGTACTAAACCTAAGGTTCCAGGACCTGGTGAAGCCCATGTGCTGGTGGTCCCCAGTGTAACAGGACCTTCCTCCTGGATTTGACTTATGACATACTCCTGGTAGGACATCTGGGGCAGGACAAGACCTTCGCCAGGCTTGTTGCCCACTTCTATTGGCCCCGGATGAAGACGGCCTCAGATATATTCTGTAGGTCCTGTCTCAGCTGCCAGGCCAATGGAAACTGAGGGGAAAACCTCAAGGCTCCCCTGACCCGATTACCTGTAACTGGCACTCTCTTTAAAAGGATAGACTTCAACATGTTGGACCCTTGGACCATAAGACAGCTTTAAGCAACAGGTTGATCCTGTTCTTGGTGGCCCACTCCAGTTGCTACCCAGAGGCCATCCCTCTGAGGCCAGTGACTGTACCTGTCGTGGCCATGGCCCTGACAGGGAGTTTTACCTTGGTGGGGCTCTCCAAAGAGATGGTGTCTGGCAGAGGCACTAACTTTGTGACAGCGTACATGAAGTCCATGTGTGCCCACCTATGCCCCATCACCCCCAAACCAACGGTCCTGTGGAGAGACTCAACAAGACCCTGTAGGGCTGTAGTGCTAGAGCATAGGTCTTCAATCTATGGGGCGCGACCCCCAGGGGGGGCGTGGAGTCATTGGAAGGGGGTTGCGCATTCACCTGCCTCACTGCTGCCTCGAATCCAAAACGTTTACATTTCGTTTTGGATTCGAAGTAATTACATCTCAGGAGCCTCTCTGATTGGAGGACAGGGCAAAATAAGCCAATCATAATGTGGCAACGTCATCAATGCCTGTCCTCCAATCAGAGAGACTGCAGCATGCACACCAGGAAATGCCCGCGAACTTTGTCCATAAAGATGGACCAGCACCTTCGTAATGCAGGCTGTATTTCCACGGAGTTCTGCGCTGTCACTGCTGCCTTTCACTGGATCCAGTTGTCTTTCTTGGTCGTCGCTGCTTTCACCTCGTGTTCCTTTTTCCAACTCATCTTCGTGGCTCATTGCTGCCTCTGCATTAGGATCTCCTTCCCGGCTGGTTTCCAAGGCAACCCGAAGCTTCCAGGAATAATTAGGTAAGCCCCCTCCTCATCCCCCATGCCCTGGCTTTTCAGCTGCAGACGACATACACTGAAACTATCTTGCACGCACGCAAAGACACACACACAGATTCTTATCTGTTTCCTTGATTGAGCTATGTGGGTGGGTGGGGACAGGAAAAAGGCTCCGGTTAATTTTTATGACTGCGGAATGGTGTTTATTTTCGGTGTACTTTCTGTTTTTGTAGCAGCAGTTTCATATTCATTTTTGTGACATTGAAATGTTTATTTTCCATGTTCTTTCCGTTTTTATTCTTGACGCAGCAGATTAATATGATGCCTTTGTCCAACTACAGTTGCCACACTTTCCAAAAAAAGCGATGGTTATTTGTTCATGTGTAAAGCATCCATGATTGCACCTTACTTGATGTGGTGGTTTTTGTAGTACAAAAACTTTATCACGTGGAGGAATCATTTAAAACCGGTCTGGGAGAGTTCATCTGAGGACATCATTTTTTGTCAAAAAGTTCTAAATAGATTGGTGAATATGGGCTCATGGAAACCTAAATAGCCTTCTGAATTTCAGCTGTGGTTCGAAACAGATAATTATGTCCTGCAAAGAAAGATATTGGTGCTATACACATTAGAAAAATGACATTTGTAATTACAAAATTATGTTTATTCATGTGTTTTGCAAAGAAACAAGATTCCAAAACATGGAGTATTTTAAATTGTGTAGTTCAAATGTATTAAGAAAGCTTCTATAAATGATGAGCAATGGAAGTACTATTTGCGGTAATACAGCAAAACATAAGAATATGCCAGAACATTTAGTCAACCATGTAGATACAACTACAGTTTCAATGCATAAGTATCTTCTCCTGAGAAAAATCATAGCATTAGTCAGCAAACGTGGCCAAGCACTAACTCTAGAAATGTCCATTTAGTTCATTCTTAACTTTTTCATACCTCTTTTACTAGTCTGATCCCCCACCCCCAAAATAAGCCTTTCTAAACCCTTCCCTCTGACTCTTCCCCCTCCGTCTCCCTTTTACTCATCCCAAGCCTCCTACTACTGCTGTGAGCTCCAAAACATCCCTCCACTATCCTTCTCAATCCAAATAACATAATACCATATCCACCATTCTAATTACTTTCCTTTTTCACTATACTAATTCCCCACTAATCCTTTATGGGTTCTGGAGAAGCGTGCTACTCGCTGAAAAAGCGCTCCGACACTTCGTCAGGGGTAATAAGCGCTATATAAATGCAATTACAATAAAATACAATATCTTTGACACACTGGAGCAGTGAATGCTTTGTGGGTCTTCAGTTCATATAGAACACATCCCGCCATTTTGTTTGCAATGAGATTTTGTGTCCTAAACTAAGCACATGTGACTCAACGCTGAATGGTGCCTCCGCATATATGCTGGTGTCATTGTGGTATTGAATACCAATGTGTGCCAAAACTGTTCTCTCGTGGCATCATTTTCCATGACTGGTCTATAAGTTTGTCAGCAATAAATCGTCATAAATCACCCAGGTACCGGGGAGGGGAGAAGGAGGAGACAATGGTGTGCGGTAAACAGCTGTCTGTCTCATGTCAAGGCCAGGCTCTCACAGAATCGCCGTGTGTGCTAATTTGGAGGCTACTCAGCTCCTCGCCGACTACCTGTGTGATCTTGAATGATCTAGTTTACCTGTCTGTTAGATTACCGGCCTCTGGGTACAATGAACTTCACCCACAAAAAGAAACAACTGGTGTCTTTTGGCTTCCATCTCTAGACGAGTGTGTTTTGCTACCTTTCACAACCTCTCTTCTGACCCTCACCCTGCGAAGGCCTTTCCAAGACGAAGGCTCAGTTGAGCCAGTCTGACCGTGCAACATGTTGTCCTCCACCTGCACCAAATGCATGGGAACACGTGTTCACAATGGGTGCCATTCTCCTTCCAGACACTAAGCCTCCCACTGTACTGAATGTCCAGTAGCTTGGATACATCCACAGATTGACCGTCTCTCTGGAGAAAAACGGGCACACCCATCACACTGATTCAGAAAGGTGTTATCATCCAATTGAGTCAAATTATGTTTTGTTTGTTGAAAAATAAAGTACAGTACCATTTGTGCATTTTTGGGCAATTCGTTTTGGAGATTTTGTATTTGAGCTGTGTAGTAAGCCTCTGACACAGAACCACAGTCACCCACAAACCTTTGATTTGCTAAACACTGTTTAATACTATTTCCCCACCGTGAAATGATTTGCTGTGGTAATTGGGGGCGCTTTTGGTTGTCGATGATGATGAGTACCAAGTTCTAGAATTTTTTGTCGGAGGGGGTCCTTCGCCTAACATTTTTTGACAGGGGGGTCTCGGCATCAAAAAGTTTGAAGACCTCTGTGCTAGAGGCACTTTTATGGTTTGACACTGCGTGATGACCTTTGACTACAATCATTTTAATTGTCGTTTGGTGTTTTACTTTATCCTAGCCTGAATGTACGACATCCTGCATATGCCTTTTTCTGTTGAAGGATTCTTTCATGTAACCTTGCAGTCTTAAAGTGGGAGCTGTCACAGTGTAGAACAGCCTTGCCAAGAACAGAACGTGTGGGATGTGCATTTGAAAGCATGAGAGAGAGAGAGGTGTGGAATGTAATTTTTGGTCTCGAAGTGCAGTGTTATGAGCAGTGGGGCTCAAATGATGCATTGTGTTGTACATTGGAAAGTATTATGAAGCTCTTACTATTGGCTTTGACATGGCCTCATGTCATCCTGAATTTTGACTCTGTCTTGCGAGAGCTTTCTGCACGCACAGGCCCACAGAATTCACAAGTTGTTTGGGTTAGTCACCCTGAATGTACCCTTGAAGGCTTTCATTAGCTTCGTTAAGATAAGGGCTGAAACATGTGCGAATGTAGAGGGAACGTGGGAACTCCTTTTGCCCTGGAATGCTTGCATGGAAGGTGGCCAATTCCAGTAAGTTTCCTTGGCGCAGAAGGAAAGACTCTCGAACCTTCTAGTGTGTTTTGAGACTATATCAATCAATCAATCAAGGGAATTGTAAGCGCACTACTCACGCGTGAGGGTCTCAAGGCGCGGGGGTAAGCAGCTCCGTTCAGTCGAAGAGCCAGGTCTTGAGTGTCTTCCTGAAGATGTTCAGGGAGGGGGCACGTCTGATGTCGATCGGGAGCTTGTTCCAGGTCTTGGCCGCGATGTAGGAGAAGGCTCTTCCCCCTGTTCTGGCTCTGCGGATCCGTGGGATTTCGGCGAGGGCGAGGTCGGCGGATCGGAGCTTTCGCTTGGGTGCGTGAAAGGAGATTCTCTCGTTGAGATATTTGGGTCTGGTGTTGTGAAGGCATTTGTAGGCGTGGGTGAGTATCTTGAAGGTGATTCTCTTTTCTATGGGGAGCCAGTGGAGGTTCCGCAGGTGTTGGGTGAGGCGCTCGTGTCAAGGGATGCCGAGGACCAGTCTGGCTGCGGTGTTCTGTATGGTCTGGAGTTTGCGGAGCAGGGACTTGTTGATCCCGGCGTAGAGGGCGTTTCCATAGTCCAGTCTGCTGGTTATGAATGCGTGACTATAAAGGCAGAGGGTCTTGGCAGGCAGCTTAGGAGCTCATTTGTGGGGCAGATCTATCATCACAAAAGAACGGAACTTGAGTCCCGATCAAGAGTCCATGCCTGGATTCTGACTAGTGCCATTGTGATGTGTGGCCAGTGGCTGTGGTCCTTTGAGATGCTTTCTTTGTGATGTGTGAATGAGTGCACATCCAAAGTAATCATTTGATGTATTTAGTGTATATATCTTTCTGATTTCTTGCAGGACGTCCAGTATTATTTGCTGCTTGTTTATTCATCATTATTATTCATGCATTTAACTGTTACATTTACCAAGTGTGTTATTATTGCTTGCATATAAATATTTATCTTTATATACATTTGAATGTTGCATCTGGGAAAGCCTTTCTGTTAGAGAGCATTGCATAAATAAAATCCCAATCCTTATTCTAAAAAGAGAGTCTTTGATGTGTTTTATTTTGTAAAGTGAAACCCAGTGCCAAGACACCCCCGGGTATTTGTGCGCTTTATAAATCCCACTAACATTAACATTAACATTTCTAGGTGTTGTTGTGTTATATGTCTCCTGCTTCGTCGTGTTTGGGCCATCGTGTGAGAGTGGTATTTTTTTAGGGCCAAGTAAGACAAGGGCATGATAATAGGCCTACCTGAGCCCATGAGGCACAAGGGGACGTCCTCCTGCCATGCCTTCTCTATGCCTACAGGGAGGTGACACAGAAGGGGGTTGGGTTTAGCCCCTTTGAACACCTCTATGGCCATTTCTGTTAGGTGACCTCTTAGCCTTGTACCAGGAAAAATGATTATTTTCTTCATGCAGCCAATTTACTTGATAAACTCAAAGAGGATATCCACAGAAACTTCTCAAACATTCCATGAAAAGAGCCTGGATTACGCCAACAGAGACTTTACTCACCAAAAAACAAAGGGAGCCAATGGAAAAACTGGTATGTGTGTCTACATATTGCCCCCTGACCAACAATTTAAAAAATATTATCGGAAAGAACTGGCACTTATTAAACATTTCCGAATGCGGCTTGAAGGTCCCACTGATTGCAATGAAGAAAAATGCCAGTATAGACACACAATTGGTCCGAGCAGACAGTGAACCACCTAATAATAAAAAAAGAGGTCTGGTCTCCCAGTGAAATCTAAAACCAATCCAAGGACACCACAAATGTGGAAATTGTATTACTTGCGTCCAGACAATTGAAGGCTCGGTGTTCACTAAAGATAAAATCCAGTGGAAACACAGTGAATTCACTAATTGAAGAACAAATAACGTGATATATACAATAATCTGCCAATGTGGGGAAATGTTTTGGAAAAACGAATCAAGAAATTAAACAAAGAATTGTCCAGCACAAATCCTGCATCAAAACAAAGACAGTCTCAGCACCTCTAGTCAGCAACTTCATGAAAGAGGGCCAGACAGAGAAAGAATTCAGATGGACAGTTCTAACCACCATCCAGCCTAATTCTAGAGGAGGCGACGTATTTTGATTTCAAGCTTCCAATGATTAGTTGCACACAGTACAAACATAAGTGCTCCACCGGTGACTTTACCAGCAGCAGTGTATGCGGTAGCAACAATTTTTCTAATCAAGTCCCTAACAACAATAGATGAATACAGGCAAATGCGAGCTGAGTGCTCACCTAATGGTGTGAATCAATATCCAAAGAGTTTCCTGAATGAACCAGTTGTATTACAATCAATGAACACGGGCAAGCGAAATTCACTAACACGTCACTAAAATTCATGCTAACAAGTGCGAGCGAGTTGAAGTTAAAAACAAAGGGGCATATTATCAAGAACAGCGTTAAAATTATCGCCGGTTTAGCGGCAGAAAACTGCGATAATGGGCTTGATAATATGCCCTTGAGAATTCCAATAGAAGTCCATGTTCTGGTGTGAACATGGGCTTCTATTGGAATTCTCCAGGGCATATTATCAAGCCCATTATCGCCGGTTTAGCGGCAGTTTTCTGCCGCTAAACCGGCGATAATTTTAACGCCGTTCTTGATAATATGCCCCAAAATAATTTGCCTGCTCAGATAAATGAAACGAGCGCATTTTTTAACTACGGTTGTCAAGAGGAGAGAGGACACGGAGAGCAGCAGTCTCCGTCTCGTATGATGAATAGAGGTACATATTTTGATTTGATGGCATTCCAGATTAAACCTTAAAACATTTTTGTTGCCTAACACTGTGAATACATCTTTTAGAGACTCCAAACTGGTCTGAAATAAAACTAATGGCCATCTACAAGGAAAAAAAGAGTAGAAAAAATAATCCTCAGGTATCTTCATGAAAAAAATAATTGAGGTAAACTCTATCTCTTCGAATTCGCAAATAAGATTGAACATGAATAGAGACGGATATTAGCTAATTTAATGCACATATTATTTATTTCACAGAAAACGTCCAGTCTAGGTCCTGATGAGAACCCATAAATCATAGGGGTTCGTAATACGTCTATGAGAAAGGCTAGGGCATCAGCAGATAATGTTTGATGACAGCTAGTGGAAAATAAATTCAAAACTTCCATCCCACTCCTGATAATATTTGCAATAACCCCTTAGCCTGTTCCAAGAGGGTCACAATATTTCCATCATCTCTGACAATCATCTCTGGTATTCCAAAATTCTGTAAGACTGGTATTGTCAATGCACTGAATTATGTTGTTTCAAACCAATTCTATTATGTTGTGAATGTTTGTACTTTTTTAGTGGTGGTTAGTTTTTCTTCATTGTCACAAATGTTTGTATGTTGATTCATTAATGTTTTTCACCTTTGTTGAACATATTTGTTATTCTTTTTCTACCAAAAAAAGGTCTTTATTGAAAAAGAGAAGAGTTGTTCTGTAGGACATATCTCAAACTATAGTAAATGAATGTGTTAATATTTGTTGAGTTGAAAGTGAAATAAATACACAGACCAAGATTATAAATTGATTTGACTTGGTTTTCTTAAAATAAGTGTTTCCAAACTATTACAGCCAGATACTAATGCTATTTATTCAAATTGAATGGGCCTAATTTGGCTGGTAGTGATAGGGCCCAACCCCCCAGTACGTGCTTTTGAGAAGTTGGCATTTTCCTGCCTTAGCTATTTACTGCCTGTAGTCTGTCTTTGGTCACATGACTGGATGCAGCTGACAGTTGGGCTTAGTGTATTTGTCCAAGACAGCTACACACAATAGGGAACTTAGGTGTGCTTGGATGGGCCATCACTGACAGGATGGAAGGGAGGAGCTGGGCTAGCTACATTTACAGCAGAATTGTATGTGTCCTGCCTCCACACAAAGGGCTGCATACCCCCTGTAGTTTGTCTGGAGCCAGGACAGGTAAAGCAGGATGACTGGGGACTTCAAAGGGAAACCTCTAGAAGCTTCTCCCCCACTTCAAAGGGTATAAATACTGGCCCTCAAGCATCAACTCTTCAGTACTCTTTCAGACTTGTGGATACTGTACCAGAAAGAAGGACTGCTGTGCTGCTGAAGACTGCCAGTCTGCTGAACTGCACTCTGCTAGACCACTGCCTTCCTGTGCTGCTACCTTGCTATGCTGACCTTATGCCTGCTGCCCTCCTTCCTGAGTGAGAATTTCTGGACCTACATCTCCTGAACCCAAAACCCCAGAGTGACTGCGAGGGCTAGTTAGCTGGCCTCCTGACTCGAGCCTCAGGGACAGAAGGTTTCAACAACCTTGCACCTGGACTCTGCTATCTGTGAACCCTGCCAAGTAGTGCCTCCCCAGTCCTTGGAAGGTGGCCCAATTTGCTTTGCTCTTTGGATCCAGCGGAACAGATGCATTTCTGGTGCTGCGTGGATTAGACCAGTCCCAAAGACTCGCATCTCTGCAGGAGCTTGAATCACCTTCTGAACTGCTGTTGCTCAATACTACCTTGGCGAAGGTCCTTGTATCCCTCATCGATGGCAGCCATCTAGGACGATGCCGGACTCTGCATCGCAGCCTCGCTGCTCCTTGGAAGTGACGCATCCACCTGATTGCGCGGCGCATTCCCGACTCTGTACTTTGCATCTCAAACCCTTGTTGACAGGATCTTCAACAACCATGCAACAGTACCTCACACTGCAGCCTTGCCTCTTCTCGGAATCAATGCATTGCTTAAGCTGCAAGACGCAACTTCGACACAGGTCCCCGCAATGCTACACAAACCAGGATTGAAGGTACTTTATACAACTGGCCTAACTGGGCCCCTGTAGCCAGCCCGTGCTCCATTGCAGACGGCCTAAACTTGTGACTTGGTCCCGGTCTGGCAAGACTAGGTATTCACAGTTGGTGCTTTACGCCTTTTGGTGCTATTTTTCCAAAAATATTTTAAAGTGAATGTCTCCGGTTCTACTGATTGGATTTTTGTAATTTTGATCTTGTTTTATTTATTATAAATGACTCTATTTTTCTAATTCTGTTGTGGGCTGCTTTTGTGGTGTGTTTTCACTGTGTTAGCATTTGAAGTGTTGCACAAATACTTTACACATTGCCTCTGAGTTAAGCCTGACTCCCCCGTGCCAAGCTGCCCGAGATTTGAGCACAGGTTAATTTAGGGTTTGCTTGTGACTTCACCTTGAGCAGAATTGTGGTTGCTTGAGAAGGCTTTCACCCCCCTCAAACAGTAATCCAATTTCTTACATTAACTATCAGTGTAATACTCACATAAGGGTGGTGGAAGTGTCTGACAAAAGGGCAACTGTGTTAGGCGGCCAACGTCCCATGCCTGTGCACTAATAACATTACCCATCAGAAGCTACCTCAAAAAAATGTACTAGTTGGGACATTGCGTTGCCCTGAGCAATCTCTATGTGACATAAAAGTTCGACTACTTGGGCTTTACATGATCAACACACTTTCACATATACCTGAGTGCTTCCCGGTCAGCTATAAGGCAAACCTTCTTAAAGACTGATCTGCACAAGGATGTGTGAATTTGGTTTCCTTTGCAGGGAAGGCATATCCATACACAGTTTTATGGTAAATCTAGTGCAGCACTGACTCACATGGTAATGTGGATTATTCTCTTGAGTATAAACCATATAATAAAGGACACACCTATCCAGACACTTTCTGTGAAAGGCCTGCCCTGTCTGCCACAGTGCATGAGTTCCACATCAGATGAGGACACTATACCCCATCATCAATTGAAGAGGAAATACTAGGAGAACTGATCATACCGTTTCTAAATATCATGGCAAAATCATTGACAATGCTACTGAACATCATAATTTTCCCTTCTACAAACCACCTTCCTAAATGTTCTCAAGGCCAGACAGATCTTGCAACCCTTCTGGCAACTGAACTTGGACCATGACAACCTACCAAACTACCGCACAAATAGACTCCTGCCATTTTGAAGGAAAATAATCACGAATGCTGAAGTCCGATCCATGCCTTTATCGATTGCTACATTTAAGAAATTGGGTTACTGATTGAGGGGAGTAAACCCTACTCAAGCAGCAACCACAATCCTTGTCAGGGTGACGTCACAAGCAAGCCCCAAATTAATCTGTGCTTAACTCTCTGGTAGCTTGGCACAGAGCATTCAGGCTTAACTTAGAGGCAATTTGAAAAGTATTTATGCAGCACTTCAAACAATAATGAAGTGAAACACGACACAAGAAAAATCCCACATCAGTTAAGAAAAAGGGGTAAAATGTATTAAACAATTAAAAAACAAAAAGCAAAAATCCAATCAGTAAAACCCAAATATGCAATTTTAAAGATGTAAGTAAATAAAGTGTCAAAAAGCACAAAGTAGCAATTGTGGGTATCTGGTCATGCGGGACCGAGACAAAGTCACAAGTTCAGGCCAAACCTGACGGAGCGAGGGCCAGCTACAAGAACCAACTTACATGTGCTGAACAAAGTACCTTAAATCCTGGTTGCAGAGTGATGCAGAAGATGACTCAAGCAGCAGCGTTTCTTAGGAGCTACAAGGCTGCAATGCGAGGTCACGCATCATCGGCGGGGACGCCAGTGATGAGGGGATTGCTATGCAAAGTCCTGCGTGGAAGATGTGTCACGTATTGTCTGGTTCCGAAGAAGTCAAATGGTTTGCGATGTGGAATTATGGATCGTTGTTGAGGAAGCTGTTGGCAAGGGGCTTGCAATGGAAAGGCCTACATTGAGGATGCAGGCAGCAGAGAGAAGTCATGCGGCAGAGATACATCATGCAACGGCTCTGATGCACAGTTTTGTGAAGCGATGCATTGCGCTGCGTGGGTTTTGCTCCGACCACAGATAGACTGGGGTGGCACCACCTAGGAAAGCAGGACTCACAGCTAGGAGTGCAGGTGCAGGGTGTAAAATGGAGGTAGCCTGGCAACTAGCCCTTGGAGTCACTCTGGTGGTCTGGGTTCAGGCTATAGGTCCTGTCTTTCTCACTCTGCCAGGAGGACAGCAGGGCAGCAGAGTGGCAGTGTTTCTTGCAGCAAAGCAGCACAGCAGTCCTTTTCCTGAGTCTTTCACAGGTCCAGAAATGTACTGAATAGGTGGGGTCTAAGTTTCAATATGTAATCCTGGTGCCCACTTTGAAATAGGAGACACTTCTAGAGGCTTCCACCCCAACAGGTGTCAGGCAACACCTTCCTCCCTGCCATTGCCCCAGCTTGCCTGAGGACACAAAAGACTAGTGAAAAACCCTTTGTGATAGTGCCAGGCAGAGCATTTGTGATGTGACAGCACCTCCTCCTCATTAAGTCAGAGTGGCCCATCCTGCCAACACCTACCTTCCCTTTGTCTCACTGTCTGTGAGAATTACACAAAGACCAACTGTCAGCTGCACCTAGTGATGTGACCCAGGAACAGGCTATAGGCACTACATGGTTAGGACAAGAAAATTGCAGCTTTCTAAAAGTGGTGTTTTCATGCTTTGGACTTAAAATCTGACTTTACCATTAGTGAGCATTTTAATCAACAATTTCATATACACGAAACTCAACCAGTCTATCTGCTCGATATTGAAATGTATTTCTTATTCAATGTAATAAGGCAACCCAATGTTCAATGTAATAAGGTAGCCCAAAGTTATCCTATGGGAGAGGTAGGCCTGGCAGTTGTGAAAAATGAATTTAGGAGTTTCTCACTACCAATGTAAAACTTAGAATTACATGTCCAGCTTTTTAAATATATGGCACCCTGCCCTCTGGAATGTTCAGTGCTTACCCTAGGGGTGCCTCATACGTATTAAAAATGAAGGCTTGGGCCTGGCAAAAGATTTATTTTGCCAGGTCGAAATGCCAGTTTAAATCTGCACACACAGGCTACCATGGCAGGCCTTTGACATATTTAATGGGCTTCTTAAATGGGTGACATAATGTTTGCTGCATGCCCACTATTAACATTTAATTTACATGCCCTGGATACATGTAGTACTTCAACGAATAAAACAAGTGGCAGGTAAAATTAATTGCACCTCCTCCCTTATTTCTCCTGTATCCCCACATGTCTGTACATACACAGTGTACACTCCATTAGTATTCTTTGTCGGTTACTGGCTATCCCGAAATTGACCCCAAGCTTTATATACCACAGTGAATTGGGTATGAGCTATTTAGAAGACAAAGCTAAAATGGCCCTTTTCCTACTCTGGATCAAAATATGGTCTACCCAACATGTGGGTTTTTCAAGAGACATTTTAGACGATTGCCTTGAATTAGACAATAGGCGCTCTATCCCGTGGTTGGCACATGTAAAGAAAAGCTTTAATAACCTTTTTGATTCTCCAGTCTGCATTTGGCCCAAACTAAGGCCATAGTTAAGAAAAAATGTACTAAGACAAATGAAGAAATTAGATACGCAAGGGCAAGTCGTTCAACTTCAGTTCTTAACTTTCTGCCTATTTCAACAATGCATGGGAGAGAGCAGTACTTAACATGGGGGCGAAAAACCAGAACACAGGTTAAATACAATTCATTTTTTGGTTGCTTTCCCTAACCCTGGCTCCTGGTTTGAATTTCTTTCAGTTTGCCCATGTGACAACTCCTCATCACAAACAACAAAGCACTTTATACTTTTTTGCACTTTATACAGCAGCCAGAGAAGATGCTTTTTATGACCACTTTTAAAGCATAAGCACTTTACTTCACACCAAGAGGTATTGATTTTTTTTAAATGTTTGGAAACCCCTACGATTTGTTTTTCTGTCCTCAACTACATGTTATCCACTTTAAAACTGAGGAGAAGGTATGCTTTATAAGGATACTTATTTTAGCTCTGTTGAGAATGTTAATAGTTTTAATGAGCACTAATCACTAGGGGTGCTAAATATATAATTTTATAAAAACTTTTAAAAGTTTACATATTTGTGCAAATGTCATACTTAATGAGGTTTTAAATCTGTTTTAACCAAATATGCAAAGCTCTTTAATAATTTTTTTATCCGAAAAACTAAATGATGTATAATGTACTTTAATTTTGTGCTTTTATGGCCATTGTTATGGCCGAATAAAGACTATTGAACAGAACTAATAGTCACTGTTCTTGGATTCTTCTGCCACGCAGACCCCAAAATGATTTAAATATAGTGCTGCACCCAAAATTAAAGCAATATCAACACACAACAAAGTCCAGTTAGATCCTTCAATTTTCTGTATTTCTTCCTTTATTTAAATGTTCAAACATGCTTTTTTGTTTTCATAATCCAATTGCTACAGCCTCAGCCAACGCGTTTCGTCCACAGCAGTGGACTTCTTATAGGCTGCAATATACAACATATGAAAACCATGTCCTCTAATACCTTTAAAACCAAAGTTTTAAAAGCCATTCCCAAACATATGAAAAGCCCCACCCATAACAACATCCTATGTGTTAACACCACAAGGTGAATAGCAGTACTAAAAACATATTCATATGATAGGAGTGCAATTCATAAATCTCAATGTGGCCAAGTTGATTATATCATAGAAGAGTAGAGGAAATTGTGTATCCATTAGTACAAATGCAGAAAACATGTTTTAAAATCTAATCCAAAATCACATTACAACCAGAAGAAGTAGATGGCGAAAGAGGGGGAAGAGGAGAGAGAGCGTGGCATATTTTAATAATTAATGAGTGTCCATGTGACCCTGTCAGTAATGAAATCCCATGACCCATACCAATCAGATTTCAAAGATAAAAATACTTTAAATTTCCTGGAGCAACAACTCCAGTTCCTCATCTTTAATTAATCCCAGAGTTCAATTCCCAGTGGAAAATGTCAAAACTCAATCATAACCCTCGACCTTATATTCAGGAATAGGCCAAATCCATACCGGGCATCTGGCAAACACATAATACGCTATTAATATGTATGACTATTACCTATTTCATAATATAAATGGATATATTATCCCAAATCTATTCACAACTCATATGAATAGGAACGCTTTTCCCTGTAAGGACTGCATTGTCTTCTGGGTCAGGTATATGGACGATATCATTGTATTTCAGACTGGGTCAGAAGAGCAACTTAATGATCCCTTCAATGTCAAGTTAACAATGCACCATAGCAAAGAAAGAATAGATTTCTGGCATCTTTAATTTTATACTGAATGGGGTACAATACAGAGCACAATGTTTAGAAAAACTACAGCTTGTGTTTTGCATGCAGCTGATTCTCACCCCAGATCAGTTGTTGAAAACACACCGTATGGAGAGGTGGTCTGTATTAGGTGGAATTGTAGTAAGTCTAAAACCTCTTTTGGCTAACATCAATGATGTCTTTAGGAGAGTTGTGGCCTGGGGATACAACCAAAAGACTGCATCATGCTGAAAGCAAAATCCATAAGATCACTAGGGAGGAGACATTGAAAAAAAATTAAAATGCTCCTGGTGATTCTAAATTCAGTCAGTTACCATTCTTCATTGAGTACACCATGTATAGAAGCCAAAATTACAGGATTTTTAAAAAGCATTGGCGACTGCTAAGGTAGGTACCGGGAATGAAGCAGGACATTTCAGCTAGTCTGAAAATAACCTTTAGGAAGGGCAAATGTTTACAAAATCTGATTTGCGCAGGTTATGTTACCCCATATCGGAATTGGAAAACTTACGGTTTGATTTAGATCTTGGGAGATGGGTTACACCGTCACAACAGTAACGGATATCCCGTTCGGCCGAAATATAAATCCCATTATATCCTATGTTATTCATATTTCAGCGGATGGGAAATATCCGTCACCGTTGTGACAGAGTGGCCTGTCTCCCAAGATCTAAATCAGGCCCTTAATTACCTGAATGCCTATTGGGCTTCTTAACTTGCAATGACTGTATTATTTGTAAATTTGGTAAAAATAAGGTTAAATGTTTCTCTTACAATGCAGATCGTGATTATGATGTAAGAGTTTTCATCAACTGCAATACAAAATATGTAACCTATGTAATTGAGTGTGAATGCAAATTAATGTATGTGGATAGTACTGTCAGATCTTTGAAATTACGCATCCAGGTAGATGTAAGAGCATTAAAATATGGGGACATGAAATATACCACAACATGGCATTACAGCGAAGTACATAAGGAGGACATCAACATGTGGTTCCATGGAATAGATCACAGATTGAACAATCGACGAGTTGGAGATGGGGAGCTGCATCCGAAAACAGAATGAAGCATGATGGACATGTCGATTGAGATCGATTGAGAGGGGACATAACACAGACAGTGAGTTTCACTTTCTTATGAGACTGTTGGTGCACTAGAAGTTTATAAACTCCTTCATAGGATGAACTTATGAGGACAGAATAATGTGGCAGATCAGGGCTTATTTCTAGTTTTCTTGTTTCTCTGTTTTCCTTTTTTTAGTTGCGTGCCATGAGGTGAACAATATCAGATAGGCATCAATTGTGACAAAAAGAAAATGAATTACACTCATATAACAATAGTTTGTTGTATATGATTACTTAAAATCGTTACAATTAACAATTTAAAATATTTCAACATACATGATTGATAAAAAAAAACTCCAACTAAATACTACTCAATAGCATCAAGCTATACAATTTTTTTAAATCCGAACAACATTAATAATGCGCATAAGCTGTTAACTAAGCTTTACATTAAAATTTAAACAAACTACAAAATTATTCTATTATTCAAGTTAACCCATAATTGGTTAGGCTTTTAGTCCGCTTGTTACATGGGCTTGTGAAGTGCTGCCACGCTTAAACTAAACCCAGGCCGGCCTTATTCATGCTTTTTTAGTTTCCTCTAAATCGGCTTGCTGTAAAAGTTTCCTTACTTCTGCCAAATATTTTACAACCCGGCAGGCCAAGATTATGGAGGACCCTTCCAACCAACGTATCACGGCTTGCCTGCAAGTTTGAATGTTCAAATCATTAAAAATGGGTTTTAAGAGCAGACTCCTCAAATCCTTGACTGCAGGGCTTGCACATACCATGTGAGTTAGTGTTTCATTACAAAAACCACATAGGCGACAGTGTGCTACTTGATGGTTGCTTTTCCAGGATGGCTGCAGATCTTTTGAATCGTGCATGCCCAACAGGTAATCTATAAAGCTCTTTTTTAACTCAGCGCTGAAATGGGTTACTAAGTAAGCCTGAGGCTTTATTGATGTGTAAGAGTTAATCACAGTCCACCCATGCCGACGTTTGGAAGTTGCTATTTTATCTTCCAAGAAAGACTTCTTCTTTGCTACGTTATTAACCAATTTACCTAAATTTGCCCGGTCCGCCATGCTGTCCCATGTCATTTGTATGTCAAGCTCCGCCAATGATTTTCTCAGATGGGCTCCCCATGAATTTGGAATGTCTTGATCCATCTGGTTTTTAATTTCTTCCCAGCATAGACTATTCAATGACCCTGGCTCAGATGAGCGAAACTTATGGCATAACTTCACGAAGCCGCTCATGCCCCGGAATTTCTGATTCTGGAGGCCGAATTCCAACCGAACCTGAGCTGGGGAGGCAGACTTTGGTAGGTTGAAAACGGCCTTGTAAACCTTCGTCTGGAATTCGTTTAACAGTTCAGCCTCTTTACCGCACCAGACGACAAGGGCATACGACAATGTGGGCAGAATTTGTGCTGCCATAACTTTTAACAGATGGATATGGTTCGGGCAGCCCAATTTTTTATACAGTAATCTATATGCGAAGATTAACGATTGCGTTTTTGCTTTTAAGTCCACTTTGTGTTCCTTATATGTTGAACCTCGCCCCAGTTTTAAGCCGAGATATTTGTAGGACGCTTGCTCTTCTACTGTTGTCCCTTTTACGAACCATTTGAACTTGGTTTTTTTAGGGTCCACTAAGCGTACAACCTTAGTTTTCTCTTTATTTAGTTCCAAGTTTTCTTGGTCCAAATAAGTTACTAAGTTATTGATCGCTCTTTGTAATCCGATAGGGCTTTGGCTCAACACCACAATATCATCTGCGTACTGTAAGAAGGGAATTGGCTCTTTAGACAAGTTTGGCGGATGGCAATCGGCTGCGTGCATGTATTTAATGATGTCTGCCAGGAACAAGTTGAATAGGCTCGGGGCCAGGACGCAGCCTTGTTTTAGGCCTTGCTGCGTGTAAATGCTGGCGGTGGTACTACATCCATCGCCTAATTTCACTCTTGCACAGGTTTCACTATGTAGGGCTATTATTGCGTCCAGTAATTTACTCGGTAACCCCCAAGCTCTTAGTTTTTCCCAGAGATGATTTCTATTTACTCTGTCGAATGCGGCTTTCAAGTCGACGAAACATGCAAACAACCGAGTTTTCTTTTTTGCCGCTTTTTCAGTTAAAAGTGCCAAAATTGCCAAGTTTGTTAAGGTGCTCATCCCTGGTCTAAAACTCGTTTGAAACTTGGGGATTATGTTCATTTCATCCATCCAATCTTGAAGATGAAGTAGTAGACAGGATCCGTATAGTTTAGCCTCTACGTCGATCAATGATATCAATCTGTAGTTTTCAGGCTTATTATGATCTCCCTGTTTAAATATTGGGTGAATGATGTTCCCTTTCCAAGATTTAGGGACATTATTCTGTCTGTAAATCTGGTTAAAAAGCGGCGTGAGATAATCTGCCCAAAAATCCAGAGCATATTTAAAGAGTGCATTCGGAAGCCCATTCGGGCCTGGCGCACCCTCTGTTTTTAATCGTTTTATTATTCCTCTTAATAGTTTGGTGTCGATCAGGTTATTTGAATCGTTGCAGCTTGCCTCTTGTCCTAGATCTTTATATTCTGGCTGGGGCAGTCTGGTGTTTTTTTCTACATCGGGTCTTTGATCTTGCAATGATTCTGAGGCCGCTGTCGCCATGGCGCTCTTTTCATGCTTCGTGCTGCTGTACCTATTTTGTACGTGCTGTATCCAGATTTTTTTGCCGATATCTGCTTCTTGTTGCAGTTTAGAACCCTTTGTCAGATTATTTATGATGCCCCAGAATTCCCTACTATTTGGCAATTTACTTGCCCACAGTAGTTTTGTCCAGATTATTTCTTTGTATGATGTTTTCGCTTCCCTCAGCATCTTCTTGTATTTATTCCGTAATTCCTTCAGTTTACCCTTGTCTGTTTTCCTACCCATTTTCGCCGCCACGGCTTGGATTCGCACCTCTCTTGCGATCCTTCTCTTTTCATCTCGTAAAGAGAAGTTAAACCATGGCTCCTTCCTGGTGTCTATTCTTTTTTTGCTTCCATTAATGGCTGGAAATTTTTGGATGAGGACAAGGCACAAATATTCCCAACTTTTTCTCTATTTTCTTCTGTCGGGGGCCCTATTTGACTCATATATTCCTTAAGTGAGTCCAGTATAGTCGTCATATCTAGTCCTCGCCATTTTAATTTCCGCAGGTTAAACGTTTCTGCATGTTGTATGAACGTATTTATTTTTGGACCTGTGCGAGGGTCATGTTGATGTTTGTAATATGTGTTTAGCCATAGATCTCAATACTGATCAGACTAGTTGTTATGAGATGAATTGAAGAAAGGGTATGATCGTGTCTGCCTATTGTATGCCCTTAACCTAATAATCTGATGACGTGATTGGTCAGGTTGATCGGTTGTGTGTTGTAATGATGTTGGGATCAATATCAAAGTAACCGGAGATGTAGCACTATAGACATTAGGGATAACATGCCGGTTAAAGACTCCAGCACACTAGGATTGGAGCAACACAGATGTGAGAGGGAGTATGACCCTGTTGACATTATAATAATTGGGTGCGGATTTCTACCTGCAGGTATTTACCCCGATTGATTTACCATTAAAGGGGGGTTATATATTTGTGACGCTTGTACATTATGCTATGAATGGTGATTTCATATCACGGGGTTGATGACAATACATCCAGGTGCATAATCACTGTGAGTTAGATGTTTGATATGTCTTATACATAATGCAAAGTTTGGCATGCTGTTGTGTGCCATGCCGTTTTTGTTAATATTATTATATATTGTACTTCATCCTTTGCCACTACAAGATGGCTGGAGGTATTGGTGTTAGTGCAGGCGTGTTACATAGGGGGTGAGGAATTCCACCCACAGGTGCTCGCCATGATCGATTGGGTGTACAATTATTTTGAGTCTGATGCATGATATTCCCTATACATGACACGGAGGTTGGCATGCTGCTGTGTGTTACACAGTTTTTGCTAATTTTATTAAATATGGTACTTGATCCTTGTTAGACCTGGCATCCTTGGTGTGGTTTCCCCTAACTTTTTGCCTCTACCGCCTGTATTTTTGATGCTGTGCTGGATTTCGTTTTTGCTGGCTTAGATGCTTTGGGCACTTTGCCACTGCTGATCAGTGTCAAAGCGCAAGTGCTCCCTATGAAAACTGTTATTATGATTGGTTCTCCCTGATTGGCATATTTGATTTACTGGTAAGTCCCTCATAATGTACACAATGTGTGCCAGGGCCTGTAAGTCAAATGCTACTAGTGGGCCTGCAGCACTGATTGTGCCACCCACATGAGTAGCCCTGTAAAGGTATCTCAGGCCTGCCACTGCAATGTCTGCACACAGTTTTGAACTGCCATGTCAGTCTGGCAAGTGCACCCACTTGCCAGGCCCTAACCTTCCCTTTTCTTACATGTTAGTCACCCCTAAGGTAGGCCCAAGGTACCCCTGTGGGCAGGGTGCAGTGTATGTGAAAGGTAGGACATGCCCTGGTGTGTGTGGCATGTCCTGATAGTGAAATACTGCCAATTTCGTTTTTCACTATTGCAAGGCTATCTGTTTCCATAGGATAGAATGGGGAGTTTGCTTATAATATCTTATAAGCCTAACTGCCCCCGGGAACCAGATAGGAGATAAAGTTTAGTATGCCTGAACTCAAAATGTTAAATGCATCTTTTAGTAAGGGTGATTTTTACATTCTGTGTTTGAAAATACCACTTTTAGAAAGTAGCTATTTTCTTGCTTAGCCATCCAGTGTGCCTCTGCTAGGATGTGTATTGACATTCTGGCTTTGGAGTGACAGGGGCTGGGGATGTGCAGTGGTTCCAGAGTGTCTGGATGAGTCAGAGCTGGGCTGAAGAGACCTGGGCTTCATTTAGAGTAGGATGATGAGATTTCCTTTCACCTGTATAGGCCTGGTCTGCCTTCCACAATGCTGTCTCCACCTCCTGCCAGGAAGATGCACCAGGGAGGACAGAACTGGTTTTGACTGGGCACAGGGATTCTCTGCCACCAGGGAACAAAGGATTTTGCTGTATAAGTATTGGGGCCAAGACCCCAGAGCTTTAGATCATTCCTGGAATTCAAGAGGACCCTTTGCCAAGGAGAAGAGCTGGAGAGACCGAGGAAAAGCACTGTCCCTGTGCTGTGTGCTGTGAGGGGTTGGCCTGCAGTTGCTACTTCCGCCAAGGAAAGGAGAAGGACTTTGCTGTGTGCTGTGTCCCCTGCTTGAAGGAGATTTCCAAGGGCGTGTGTGTGCTGGCCTCCTGTTCTGAAGTCTCAGGGACACAAATACCTCACCCCCAGCTCCCTTGAACTCTGCTGCTGTGAGTTCTGACCTGCCAAAAGGTGACTGTGCCAGTTTTGGGCCTCTGGAGGTTGTTGTTGCTGTTTGGGAGCTGGAAGAAAGAAGAAACTTGAAGATCTGCAAAAATCGACACATTGCTTTTCTTGCAGCTCTTTTTCCAATGCATCTCCACGGCGTGAGAAGAATTTCCACGCATCGCCGGCCGCTGCGAAAACCAATCCACGCATCACCTGTCACCGCTGCAAGAATCGATCGACGCAACGAGAGATCGCGGCTGACGAAAACCGACGCAGCGCCGCTTGACGCCGCTGCATTGACCGCCAACGCATCCCGGATTTCCACGCATTTTACATGTGCGACAACTCTTCTTGACGCATCGCCCACGGACCAGAATCGTCTCGAAATCGACGCATCAATTCCCCCTACAGACCGGGTTTGACACATCACATCCCCTGCATGCAGCATAACTGTTACATCGCCTCCCCAAGGTCTCAGGAAATGGCGCATAGCTTTGTGTTTCCGACGCTTCCCATCTCTGCAGCTGTTTTGCCTTGTGAATTTTGCCGCAACTTCAGGTACTCTGTGTAAAAATCATGCATCCATAGTTTTCTACGGTACAAGTTCTTGAAACTTTTTGAAAGTCATATTTTTAACTGTGTATTTTGGATTTCTGTCATTTTGGTCTTGTTAAGTTTAGATAAAGATATTTTATTTTTCTAAACTGTTGTGGTGTATATTTGTGGTGTTTTCACTGTGCTACTGTGAGTGTTGGTACAAATACTTTACACATTGCCTTGTGGATCAGCCTGTCTGCTTGTGCCAAGCTACCCAGGGGGTGAGCAGGGGTTATGTAAAGAGTGTAACCCCCTTAACTTGACTAGAAGCAAGGGTCCCTATTTGGACAAAGGTACCTACCGGTGACTGACTAGAGATCCCCATTTCTAACCATCCTTCACTTCGACAAGATAGCGGAAGGTATCTTTGACAGTGCAGGAGCTTTATGTGGGGGTAGGGGTGGGGACTCCCACTCACAGATTCTTCCGATGATTGATTGGGCACCCTCCTATTGAAGAATGATTTTTGCGCTTTTTGTATTCTTTGTTATATTCATTGGAGGAGTTTTCCTCTGTTACGCAGGACATGGATCTAGGTATGTTGAGAGTGAATCGTGTCCAACATTATATACTGTTCACTTGTGACAACTGACGAGTAAAATAGGAGGAAGTGTTTTTGATTTTCTCAACCTTATTTCATGTTGCAACTCTTTTTCGCCAACCCTTTACAGCTTTGATATAGTATGGGGAGCAGTGACATAAGGTTGGTTATTATTCAATCCGCCAACCGGGGTGAGATCCAGAATATCGCTTACGTGCAATTAGGAATGCAGTGATCACCGACTATGTAGAATCAAACAATCTTCTCCACCCGAGCCAGTCCAGGTTCCGATCCAACTTTAGCACAGAGACTGCTTTGTTAGAAGTCTCTGAGTCCATAAAGGAGAAACTTGACAAAGGAGGTAAAGCAGTACTAATCCTTTTGGATCTATCTGCTGCGTTTGACACCGTGCCCCATGACCGACTACTGCAGAGACTGCAGGAATGCGGCCTTGGGGGCACGGTGTTGAAGTGGTTCTCTTAATTTTTAGAGGACAGAAACCAAGAGGTCTGGTCCCCCCCTTTTGCCGCCCACATCCCTCCTCTGAAAGTGGGTGTTCCGCAGGGCTCCATCCTGAGCCCAACATTGTTTAATCTGTATATGGCCCCTCTCGCCCCCTTGGTTGAAGCTTGTGACGCAACAATAATTTCTTACGCTGACGATACTCAGCTGTTGTTCACATGTGAGAAGGGCAATGACTTCGATGGTGAGAAGATAAAAATTTGTCTGAGAGAAGTCTTTACCTGGCTCAGACTCAACCAATTAAAATGCAATCCCGAGAAATCCGAAATTATCTTTTTCGGATTTCCCTCTCAGGACGAATGGAAACATTGGTGGCCTGCTGACATGTCGCCCGCTCAGTCTTTGGTAAGGGCAGTCAAGAACTTGGGAGTGAAATTGGAAGACTCTTTATCCATGAAAATCCAAATACAGACTGTGGCAGGATCCTGCTTCGGCCCCCTGAGAATGCTCAGGAAATTCCTCCCACTGCTATCGCTCTCGCACAGAAAGACTGTGGTTCAAGCCCTCATTGCCTCCAGGCTGGATTATGTAAATGTTCTGTATCTGGGCCTCCCGGAGTTCTTGTTAAACAAACTCCAGGTCGTCCAAAATGCGGCGGCTAGGGTGGTTCTCATGCTAGGACCCAGAACCTGGATCTCTCCCCATCTGATGGCCTTGCACTGGCTACCTATCCATATCAGAATTCATTTCAAAGCCTTAGTCCTGGCTTCAAAGGCTCTACATGGCATGGGGGCCCACTACATCAGAAAAAGAGTTCTACACTATTCACCTGGGAGAACTCTAAGATCATCTCACCAACATCTGTTAGCTGTTCCCAAATTCTCCCGCACCCGTTGTGGTGGCCGCTCTTTCCAAGTACAGGTTGCCCATGTCTGGAACCTTTTGCCGATGTCACTCAGACAGGCGCCTGACTTAATGACTTTCAGAAGACAACTTAAAACCTGGATGTTCCAGCAACAACTCTAGGTTTCTTTTTCTTTCTGTTACAACTGTTATTAGGCTAGCCTACGGTCTGACTAGCGCCGGGACACTCTTTTGAGTAGCCGTGCACTCTACAAGTACCTTATAACATAACATAACATGTGCATGTGGGAGTGAATACTGGTTAATCTTTGATTTTGGACGGAAATTAGAGAGGGCCAAGACGTAGCTCAGAGTACATGGCTGTATTAGTATTTGTTCATGTCTGAATATGTTGCACTTATTTAACGTGAGGTTAATAGGGCCCGTGCACAATCAATCACATTTTTACTTTTAAAATTAACATCTTTTTAGACTATGGCTTTTAGCACATTTTGCTTGCGTGCTTGCATGTGATAGTGTACTCGGAAAGTGTTTTGCTTGTAAATACATTTCTTTGTCGGCACATTATCATGCCAGAGTATATTTTGTCCAAAGACCAAGTGCGCTGTGTAAACTGTCCTTGCATATTATTGTCTGTTCGGAGACAGCTCCAAATTGGTGGTAGAATCAACAATGACAGCTGAATCTGGACTCAATCACACTGAGACTCAGTCCAGTTTTTATTATATAAACTGCCCAAGCCTTTGTTCGGCAGAGGAGCATTTCAATGGATTATCGTGGCGATCCATGCCTGAATTGAAGCCCAGCTGAATCTCATCACTATCTTGAGAGGGATGGCGGCCTGTTCTACACCAGACTGGCTTCCAGATGAAGCATGCACACAGGTAAATGGGGAGTTAGACCACTCCAAGGTATCTATCTGGCAGAACCTCATTCACCCTATGCTCTCTAGGATAGGTAGTACTAGGTAGGAGTACAATTCTATGTATTCATGTAATCAATGCAATAATTATAATGGTTGAAATATTTTTTTTTCACTATTCTTGTAATGCTGGTTACAATGCTATGTTTCCTTCTACTAATCATTGCAGCACAGGCATTTTATACAAGAATCCAATTGTTTTAATATATGTTTAAAATGCCAATTTGTGTGTTTCTTGTGTCTCCCTTTGAGCATGCCTGAGATAACAATGAAAGGGTATATCTGTTTCCACGATTTCCTTGGGGGAATTACAGTTGTCGTGTTCTGAGGTTACAGGCACCATCTGATGCCCTATGATTTTTTTAATGATTTTTAAAAAATATTTATGTAGAGTATTTTATAAAGCGAGAACATGATCCAATGGTATCATAGCGCTGTACATATAATTGATAAACATAAACAAATACATCAAAAGTAACAAACTCATGTAATATATGGTATTTTGTAACAGAGATAATATTAATTGTCCACGATTGAGGAGAACTGACCTGCTTGGCTGGAGGGGGTGAGGAAGAGACGCCGTGCCTGACGTTGACCAAGCCCACTCTTGCACTTAAAAGCGCGTCACGCCCCCACGGCGAATGTAGCTGCGATTGAGGAGAACTGACCTGCTTGGCTGGAGGGGTGAGGAGGAGAAGCTGTGCCTGACGCTGGCCACATCCACTCTCGCGCTTAAAATGTGTTGCGCCCCCGGGACGCGCGCTGGGGCGGGCCCGTCCACGCCCATCAAAGCCCAGAAGAGGCTGGGTTGGGCCCCCCCCTCTACGCTTTTCTGCAAGGTTAACTCTTGACCTGGGACCTCGTTCAAAAACGGTTTGGAAACAGAAGGTGAGAGACTTTTGGACAGCGACTACTAAAAGATGGGTAAGCGGAAAGCCACAGCACAAATACTGGGGGGAGAAACAGTAAATACCCTTGACTTCTTCCTGACGAGAGCTGCCAATGTTTTATTTCACGAAATTGAGCTCACGTAGCGCCGCTTCTCATTGGAAGAAGGAAGGGGAAGCGGTCCACTGTTTCAAACCTCTCAGCCCACTCAATCCCCACACCTAGCAGTGATTGAAGAGGTGGAACAAAACACTAACCCTACTCAATCCCTCTCAGTGAGTGCAACTGTTCCTCCATCTCTGGACTCCCTTCTGTCCTCCATGTCTAACAAGTCCATTATTCAACCAGTAGTTAAGAGGAAAAGATCCGGAGGGATCCAGAAGACAAAACCCCTGAGAAAGACGTTGCAGCCTGGATGACCAACAGCTGCCTAAAGCTCAACTTGGAGAAGACAGAGGTCCTCGTCCTTGGACCCTCCCCCACCGCCTGGAACAACTCCTGGTGGCCATCCGCCCTCAGAAACCCACCCACACCTACTGCCCAGGCCCATAACCCCGGCATCATCCTCGATTCCTCCCTCACCATGACTCGCCAGATCAACGTCATCGCCTCCACCTGTTTCAACTCCCTCCGCAAGACCTTCAAGTGGATCCCCCCCGAAGCCAGAAAGACTGTCACCCACGAACTCAACCAGCAGACTGGACTACGGGAATGCCATCTACGCTGGAATCAACACATCCCTGCTACACGGACTCCAGACTATTCAGAACAGCGCGCCAGACTCATCCTCTGCACCCTCCGACAGGAGCACATGACCCAACACCTGCAAGACCTCCACTGGCTCCCCGTCGAGAAGAGAGTAACATTCAAGCTACTCAACCACGCCTACAAATCACTCCACAACATCGGACCCAAATACCTCAACGACAGAGTCCGTTTCCACGTACCCAAAAGAAACCTCCGGTCAGACAATCTCGCCCTGGCAGAAACCCGGCGCATCCGCAGAGCCAGAGCGGGTGGAAGAGCCTTCTCCTACGTTGCTGCCAAGGCCTGGAACGAACTCCCAGTCGACATCAGATGCTCCCCCACCCTGCGCACCTTCAGGAAGAGCCTAAAGACCTGGCTTTTTGGGTAATCCCGGAGCTGCACCCACCTCCTCCTCAGCAACTTGAGACCCTTACGGGTGGTAGTGCCCTTTAAAAATCCCTGATTGATTGATTGAAGGGGCCAAGACCAAAAAAAACTGCCTATGACCCCATGGTTCTGCCTTCGTTCCCTGTGGAAAAAGACTATGTGGCAGGGACCTGTGATGACTTGGTATTAAAACTGGAACAGATGGTCCTTACGTTAATAAACCCGCTAATCATTACGTTGGGGAAGGTTGAAGAGAAATTAGACTCTATCATTAATAGGGGCTTTACTTTTGGAGCATGTGGTAACCTCTCGTGTTCTGTTTACCCTCCGCCTCTGGGACAAGCCACAGGGCCGGCAGGGGGGGTTTCTAGGGTGGGAAAGGTCCAACAGAAGGTGGCCCACTGTACCTGCACTGCCCCTTTGACATCACCTAATGTTGCCCAGCCCACCCCCTCCTCCCCTCGACTTCATCATTGACTGGTATAAATAGTAGCTTTAAGGGAGGAAACTGAGTGCCCACTCACGAAGCCCCGGCTAACCTGCAAATAATAAGAGTAAGCGAGAGGCCGACAATTAAGGCAAATCTGAGCTTAGAGCCTCGACTGGTTGCCACAAAACAGCTGCACACATTAGACCTCCCTCCAGCAGCTATAGCGTATGTCCTGGTCCTGGTTAATGTACCCCCATTGAGTATGGGCCAAAGGGAGTCAACGGCCCAGCTAATGGCAAAGTCCTTACATTGGTTCAATAACCATGTTAAGGGCTATGGCATGTGGGGTAATAGTCTGGACAGGCATATTATTCTGGCTAGGAGGGTGGGATGGATGGGTTCCTCCACCAAAGAAATAAGGGGCGATTGTGTCATTGTAAATTGTAATATTCACCATGTGGTAAAAAATTTGCTGAGGGTCTATACAAATGCCCTCTTGCATAAAACAGAGATCACGGTTTCCCCTTTGGCACAATTCTATAGCCCCGTTTCATGCTCTGGATGGCATAATTTGCGAGAACCAAACGACCCATTATGCCCGCCCCTGTTAGTAACACGAGATCCTCCTAGTTTTCCCAGCCTGAGGTTGAGGTTTGAGTCACAGAACCAATTCGCCCCCTTAACCGACTTAGGGGTATATTCACAAGAACGTGTGATAACTACCGCAAGAGTAGCGTAACGCAACTTTCAATATCGCAGCCTAGCGCGGGAAAATAACCCCGTGTCAACGTGGAATTCACAACAAGGCGGTAGCATGCGATAGTCACCAGATAACGCGTCAAATGTCAGCGTGAAAATCAACGCCATGCCGAAAAAATGCGAAACTCGAACGCGAGAAATCATGCGATGAGGCCAATTGCGGTACAAAAAGTCGTGAAAAGCAACCTCAGGCCTGCAAATCCCACGCGTCTGGCAGGAAATTGCACCATAAAAACCACAGAAACAACACACCAGAAACAAGCCAAAGCACGTAGCAACATGGATGCACCCTGACCCAGCGCAGAGGTCAACGCGAACCCCACAACCCCCACAGACCACCAGCCAGGAACAACTGGTGCGGGGAAGGCCAAGGAGAAAAGGGAGAGGAAGACGGGGTGCAGACCGCAGGAAAACAAGACCAGCGCCACGGAGGCGACAAAACACTACCAGCAACTGACCCACAAGCAGACCACCTGGAATGCAGTCGGAGTGCCCAGGAGGCCAATCCAGGAGGCCAAGAGGCGCCGGCAGGAGGTGACAACCTAAACCAGGTACAAACCCGCTGCCAACAGGAAGGCAGCAACGGCGACAGGAGGTGGCAGTCCAGAGCCACAGGAGGAGCTGGAGGAAACCCAGGCCACAGTCATCAGTGTGGAGACAGTGCAAGGAGTAGGGAGTACGGACACAGCGCGAGAAGACCTGACACAACAACAACAGGGTGAGGATCCAACAGGGACTGGGGGGACGGGGGTGATGGACACAATGCCACACATGCACAATGAGGTGTAGCACACTGCACACCCACAATTACCCAGGGGCATGTCCCCCATCCCCGTGGCACACTGCAGCACACACACATAGCAATCACAGCACATACCATGACAATGTGGCACAAAGTGCAACACACACACTGCAGTGCAGGGGACACAACTGGGACAACCCAGGCGCAGAAACAGAAGAATCACATTGGACAGAGCAGGGAACTGTGAGATGCATATCTACCCCTACAACCCCACATCAGTCACGTAGGCCAAATGTACACTGTCCCAACTCAAATAGCCACCACCCCCCAAACAGTCACAATGTACATTGTCACACAGTCTGCATGTCGACAAGAACAAGGCGCTAACACAATGCCAACATGCACCTCCCCTTCACAATGCAGAGGGACAAACAACACCTCCAGCAGGTCAGAACAGACAACCCATCAGTGATGCCCGAGACAAACACCACACCCCAGACACCAACGCCCTACAACAGCCCATGGACATCCCACACAACCCACCACCAGGACCAGGGCAGACAAGCTACTCAGAGGAGAACCCAGCCCCTGCAACAGACCACACAGCATGAAGCACCCGCAATCACGGCTGCCTCACAACACTTCACCGACCCACACATGGCACCCCAATGCCAGGTGGCAGAATGCCAAAAGAAGGTGGCCCAACAGGTGAGGGTGTTGCCGAACCCATGGAATGCGAACTAGAACACATACGTGGGTGTCTAATACCCTTCAGGGACCACCTACACCCCACAAAGGAGACCCACACCTCCACAGAGACCCATGCAGATGCACATACCCAGTACAGAACCACGCCCAGGGGCACGCCCATATCAGTCACACACCCACATTGGCTCTGCGTCCAACGGCACAGTCCATTCCCCTTACAAATTGAGTGGGTGACGACAAAGCTACATGTCCAGGTTCCAACCCGCTGCCTGCGGTGACATGTCTGCGTCCGCTGTACACAGCACAATGTAATGTCGTAGGGCCCAGGGCCCCCATGCATACAACAAGACCACAGGGACACATGCACATATCATGTTGAACTGGCTACGGGCACGTGCGCCCGGCCCCCTTATTGGCAGGGCCACATGTACAGTGACGCCTGTGCTGGATGTGTGTGGGGTGAGTATAAGCCAGCCAGCACGGAGTGCTTGGTGCTGCCAACAACCTGAACAGTGGGCACCAGTGTAATGGAAACAGAAAACACCAGCATAACAGAGTCAAATGCAGAGCAACATGGAGGGATCCGGAGTAAGGACAGAGGTCACCCAATATTCAGTCAGGAGGTTCCCTGAGTTGCAGTGCACTGAGGTAGGGGCACTAGAGAAGAGCGCGCTCATGTGAAGAAATTGCTAGGATTGTGTCCCTTCGGGTTAGTCCTGATGCAGATGCAGTGGGGTGTGTTACACCTGCATCAACTTCCTCATCAACGTCCCAGGTCTCCCACACTGCCTGAGGTGACAGTTGTGTACGCAGTCCACAGCGCAGTACCCAGTATTAGATCCGGGTGTTTAGCTTGACTACCACCATCAGTCTGCATTCCTGCCTTGGGGCTGTTGCCACCTGCCCTCCCATTGTCTGTGCCTTCTCCTGTCCGCACACTTAACACACCCTCCTCATCATGGTTCCAGGTCTTCCCCACGGCATGAGGTGACATTGCTGCGCAACCTCACAACAGCACAAAATACAATCAGTAACGGACAATGGCTTGCGGTGCACTGAGTCACCGGCACCTGGAGTGCTGAGCAGGGTATCAGGCCGATGATGGCATCCACGACAGGTCTGAGCAACTCCGTAGGTCTGTCAGGACCACCGTTTCGACTCTGGTAGTTGGCGGTTGGAGGTGGTCCTTGCGGTGGTGGCGTGTGCCTTCTGCGGTGATGCGACGTCCGGGCCGGTCAAGACTCGATGCTTTGTGTGGGCCCTGGTCACCCGCAGTTGAGGCCGGAGGATGCGGACAGCGCAGGGCCACAGACACATGGTGTTGATGACCCCAAGACCATTGCTACAGAGGCCATTCAATGTCCCAGAAGAAGGGGTCCCAGGCCTGAGCAGCACAGAGTTAGTGGCCCCGGATGCACTGCGGCCGGCACAGGCACCCAGCCACGGGACGGTGACTTGCGGTGCAGTCAGATGGGCCATGCGACCTGAGCGGGTCCCCATCAATGTCCGAGGTGTATGTTGCGGAGGGTTTCGGGGGACAGTGGAAGGTGTCCTCCAGGGTATGATGCGGAAGGTCTGATGTTATCTGGAAGCAGCAAATGGAGGAGTGGAAAGCGCAACCCTCGTTTCCACCAACAATTCGGTATCAGCTACATGAGGATGAAAACTAGCCCCTAGTCCATAGACTCAAACGCCATCAATGTGCGACCAGTGAGTGTCCATGAATGTCGGGGAACACACTTAGTGGCACAGGTGCTGAGAGGGGATGCAGTCTGCGATGATGCCGGTACACAGATGTGAACTCCAACATTGCCAAATCAAGACTCTGTGACCCACTGGACCACAGTGTAGGCCGGAGGCAGCAGTCAGCATGGGCCCACAGACACGTGTCGTGTGCCTGTGATGCATTCGTTTGCTTCACTGAAAGCAGGGAGTTTAGTGATATCACCCCTGCAGTAGACATCCGGTCACTGCCATGGTGTAATCAAGACTCAGTTCCAAATGTGTGACGTACCTGACCATGGTGTAGGCCTGAGGCAGCGGTCAGCACGGCCCATTCACTGAGTGTCGCCGGCATAGGTTGGATGGCCCCACCGGCCTGCGTAGTTCAGGTTCAGTGGCACCACGTGTAGCCGGCTGATGTTGAACAGGGTTAGTGGCACCACGTGTAGTTGGCTGGCGTTGAACAGGGTTAGTGGCACCACGTGTAGCCGGCTGGCGTTGAACAGGGTTAGTGGCACCACGTGTAGCCGGCTGGCATTGAACAGGGTTGGCACCACGTGTAGCCGGCTGGCGTTGAACAGGGTTAGTGGCACCACGTGTCGCAAGATGCCCATATGGAACTATGCCTCACTGATCGGGGGAGGTCTGGTGCTGTGGCCACTTGCCCGGATTTGGGGTCACTGCCATTCATGACTCAGGACACAGTTTCACATATGGGACCTACTGGTCTGAAGAGTAGGCCTAAGGCGGCAGTGGAGTACGTCAATGAGAAAGGAATAAAGCGGGCCTGTGTCGTGGAGGCCGTGATGGTCTGAGGTGGCTGCCAAGGTCGCGGGCCTCGGGCTTGGAGCTTGCGCCGACACGTGGTGGGCCCTTCTTGACACACGCCGGTGTCGGCAGGTGGTCAGTGTGTCCTGGCTGCGCAGGGGCGGGCCTGTCGGGTTCGTGGTCCAGCGTGCCGCGGTCCGGCAGGCGCACAGCATCGCAGGTAACTCCGCTCACGAGGACAGCATCGGCATCGTGGTGGGGTGGGAGGTGCCGCCCAGGCAGAGACGTGGGTCTTTCCGGAAGAGGACCACGCCCAGGCCTACGTGCTTTTTATTCACACCCCTACACTGGCGTGGCGTACGCCTGGCCATGCCACTCAGGTGACGCTTAGGGGGGTGGGCGTGACAGGCAACATTTACGCGAGGTCCCCCACTGGCTGGGGTGACATGGTGGCGTCCACTGTCCACTACACTCCATACACCAGCGGTGTTTGTCGCCATGGATAGGGGTGTGTTCAGCATACTGCGGTGTGCGCAGCACATCTCCGCCACCCATGGCATTGTGTACTTTCCCAATCATGGTTCTACTGCATCCTTCACACATGCCTGGTTGCCACCTCTCCCCACATTCGGCTATGATGTGGCTGAGGTGCCATGCCGTTGCTGGCTCATGTTCAGGGCTTGCCCATGTGAACATTGTAAGTTGTTCTGTCATGTTTAGTGGGTGGGCATGTTGTTGTGCCTGTTGTATGTGATTTTGTGACGTGTGCATTGCCAGAGTTGTGAGTTGCATGGTTGTGGAGTTGAGGTGTGTGGGGTGTTCATTTGTATATTGCCAAGGGGCTGTGCATTTCCCTTGTTGCCATCCTGGGAACGCTGGTTGATGATGGACTGTCAGAGGATGAAGGTATCATGCACACTGGCTGTGTATTTGAAGGCGACATTGTTGGGGGTTCCACGGTGTTCTGTTGTTGCCTGCACATTGATGTGAGACGTGTGCTTCCTGTTGCGGTGATTGTGTGCTCTGTCACCAGGGGGCACAGGTAGTACATGTGTGCTGTGTATTGCCCCCAACACGTGCGTGCATCCTGCTTGGGCGTATGGTCCTTGCTTGGTCTCCAGCGTATCCTGCGCATTGTGTTGTACGTATGGGGACTGGGGTACCAGGGTGATGGTGATGTCCAGGACAGGTGTGGGGGACTTGTATGTGGCTGGCTGTGAGACTCCTCCGACTCTGGCGGGTGTTGGTTGGGGGGGTCCCAGGGGCCAACAGGTGCAGCCAAGCCATCAGCTTTGTGTGGGGTGGGATGTTGGTTGTCCGCTGTGTTGGTACCATAGGCCTGTTAGGCGATGATGGTCAGGATGCTTAGGTTGGTTGTCCCTTTCAGCCTGTAGTGGACGGTGACATTGTCAGATGTTGGGTCTGTGCGGCTGGTATGTTTCCTGTGGTTCCGCTGTCTTTGTCTGCGCTGCATCTGTGGTGGTCCGGGGGGGGTGTTCCGGGTGTGGGTTGGGGTCCTGGGGTGGTGGAGGTGGGTGTTGTGGCCCTCTTGGGTGTCCGGGCCGCATGATGGGTGGCTCCATGGCATCTGTTGCCCTTCGGATGTGGCCCTGGGCTGTGCTCCCTTTTGTGGTGCTAGCTGCCGTCCGACTTTACACCAGGTCAGAGCAGGTGTAAATTTCCTGGTGCTAACGCGCATTATCGCCTGTTTTGTGTTTTTATCGCCGATGTGGCTGGTCATTGTGAATGTTGAGGTGTGCTGTTGTCTCGGCTTTTGGCACGGGAACGCCTACTTTGCATCTCATTAGCGATATTTGCGGGCGTCCTCTGTCGCGGGTAAACTGGTGCTGTGGGCTGTTAACACCGGATTGTGAATGGGGAGGTAAATTTATCACGACTTTGGCTGCGATAAAGTGCCGTTAATGCAGCGATGGCTCCTTGTGAATATGCCCCTTAGAGTCTTGTGACTGACTAAACAAGGGAGATGATATTGGCGCCTCAACTAGTTCCATTGACCCACTACATACCTCAGTAGTACCAACAACTGAAGACTGGCTGAAACCAAAGGAGGGGGGTGAAACTGTTAAGCCAACCAGTACTAACCTCCCAATAAGTAACCCAGGAGCGTTAGCTCCTGTGGATCAGATGGGCGAGCAGAATCGAGGGGTGCAAGTAGCTACATGGAGCGTGGCAGGTCTTGCCAACAAGATGGCTAAAGTTGAGTGGGCTTTAATTTGGCAGGACAGAGATATAATATGTTTTCAGGAAACCTGGGCCGTAGCCCCAATATTTTTTAATGGCTTCCGAACCATTTAAACCCATGCAGTTTCTTCCTCGTCAGGCAGGCCTAAAGGGGGCTTGATAACCTTAATTTCCAATACCTTAGCTATAAAGATTATTAAATTTGAACACTCTTCCCCCTACTTTCATTTTTTAGCGTGGAAGGGAGTGAACCAGAAAGACTGGATACTGATAAATTACTATAATAATTACTTTGCGGGGATTATGGCGTCAGTTGTAGATTTACTGGAAAAGGAGCTGGAATCCTTTACTAGGGCTCTACTTTTTAAAGATTTTTATATCCTATGGTTAGGGGACTTCAATGAGCAACCCTGCCCTTTTTCTCTGGGAACGATTTGTGGTCTGGCAGATATGGAAGGAGACCCATTGGTGCACTTTAGGCATCACGATTATGGGAACACCGTAAATAGGTTTCCAGACTTGAAGAACTTAGAAGTATATAATAAAATAGATTCTGAGGGAGTAGGTCTTTTAGTGGCCAAAGAACGATGTTACCACCCTTATCTGAGTTTCTAACCACTACTTGCTTATTACTTCTGAGTTTCACAATTAATTGATTGTATTTCTCTCCTGATCTATATACCTCAATTTAGTTTTTTTGAGGTTTAGATTCAGTTTCTTTATTTGGGCTACCATCTGTTTGTTAAAAATGTCCAAGGAGTCCCGGGGCATAATTGGGTTGAACTTAGATTTTATTTTGAATGGGGTACATGGTTTTACAAACGTCCCTTGTATTGGTGTATTTTGGGCACTTATTTGTGTGTCATTCAGTTGTTGTTTACTCTCTACTTCACTGCTGATTTGACTGGCATTCTTATTTTGCAAGTCTTAAAGATCTTGGAGCAATGAGAGGGCTCCCACTCTTAAATTCATTGCGCTTGGTAATGTGCCTCTCCCCGTGTTGATATCTTGGGGGATTTTTGAAGTAGGTGATATTTCTTTAACTTCAGTTTCCGTATAAATTTATACACATCAGCGCTAGTTTGTGTGTAATTGAAGTTACTCTCAGGGCAATATGACAATCCCAAGGCAAGGAGTTGAGATTCGGCTTCGCTTAAATAAACCTGTGCCAGATTGATTATGGTGTTGGCACTTGGACTTACGTTTTGGTGCTGTTGATTTTCCATTACTTCTGTTTCAAGCACCCGCTCACTGATTTCTTGTTTGTCTGTCCGTCTGTCTATCTATCTATCTATCTATCTATCTATCTATCTATCTATCTATCTATCTATATATATATATATATATATATATATATATATGTATATATACACATATATATGTGTATATATATATTCACTGTAAAAAACAAAGGTTACAGAGGTTATAGATTTCACTCGTATAAAACCATAGAAATTCAGCAGTTATAGTTGACTGAGCTAACTATAACTTGCTGCACGCAATGCACTGCTTATGACCTCACATATTACATCACTCATGACATGGTCTGTGACATCACTGATGACATCTCAAATGACATTACTGATGGCATCATCCAGTGAGTGTGTAGGTTTTCTAAACTTTTATGAGTGTTAAACATATATACCAAGGTACTACATACGTTAAAATAGTATACTTTCTATACTACTAATGAGTGATACTATTTGTAATACATAATATGTGAGTGGCTGCGTGCATCAGTGTGTGAGTGGGTGTCTGAGTGCCAGTATGGGTGTGTGAGTGGGTGTGTGAGTGGCTGTATGGGTGCATAAGTAGGTATGTGAGTAGCTGTGTGGGTGGGTGAGTGAGTAGCTGTGTGAGTGACTATGTTGGTGAGGGAGTGGGTGTGTCAGTGGCTGTATGGATGATTGAGTGGATGTGTGAGTGGCTGTATTGGAGGGTGAGTGGGTGTATAGGTGTTTATATGGGTGAGTGAGTTGCTGTTTGGTTAAGTGAGTTGGTGTGTGAGTGTCTCCATTGTAAAGTAAGTGTCTCTGTGAATGGATGTATCGGTAAGTGAGAGGATGTGTGAGTGCTTGTATGGATGTGTGAATGGGTATGTAAGTAGTTGTGTGGGTGTGAGAGGGAGTATGTGAGTGCTTGTAGGAGTGAGTGAGTGGCTGTGTTGAGAGGCTCTATGGGTGAGTGAATGGCGCAGGCTGGCAAACCACAAAGGAGAGTGGATATGTAAAGGTCAGCCTGCTGAAACGCACCTTTTTATGCAGATTAGGAAAGCAGAGTGGAATAAAAGCTGATTTTACACATCCCGGAGTGCAGGGTCTCTTTTCACGGAGGGAGCAGTGTTATTATATCAGGGCGCTTGCGGTAGCGTCTATTCCTGAACCCCCCTGCGATAAGGCGCAGGGTGGCAAACTGCAAAGGAGAGTGGAAATGTAAAGTTCAGCCTGCCCCCATGCCGGACATGGAACAGCATCGGAAATAGAGACATGGCAGGGGCTAAGTTCCTGACTGGATACCTGTCTCTAAAGAGGATTGGATTGAACTAACGGAGCAGATAAACACTATGTAGCGAAGGGACGTGAAAGACTGTTTTTATGAACTTTAAATGGTGCGGAAAATCTAGTTTTACCACTGCCCTAAATACATCATAATTGCTGGCAAAATGTTTTTAGAACATTCTGATACTTACCGGGCAACCTTAAACATTTTGTGACATGTCCGTGCACTATGACGAGCAAGGTTGCATCTACAAATGCGGAAAAGTATTTCTTCCATGACAGTGGGAAGCATATTTGCATTAATTAAGCAATCATGATGCCAATTTGAAATAAAATTGAAAAAGGCAATCACGTGCCGAAACGCATCTCTTTATGCAGTTTGAGAAAGCGAAGTGAAATAAAAGCTGCTTTTGCATATCTCGGAGTGCAGGGTCTCTTTTCTTGGAGGGACCAGTGGTAATATATATATATATATATATATGTATATATATATATATATATATCTGCAATGTGTCGCATACAATTGCATGCAGCTAGAACATGTTGAACATCGCATTACATGTTATTTCAGCCATTTGAGTAGACAACCTTAGTGTTCTGATGAAGTTATCTGGTTCTCTTGATATGGTCTCCCCTTAAATTAGGAGCATCCCAGAACACATTTTTTTTAATTTGTTATGTTATGTTATGTTACAATGATTTATAACGCGCACGGCTACTCATGAGTGTCCCGGCGCGAAAAGCCAATAATGAAAACTGTAAGGAACTGAGAGAGATTACCGATTAAATAAACAGCAGGGTTTTTAGTCTTTTCTTGAACAGGCAGGGGTCGTGAATGCTGCGCAGTTCAAGGGGGAGAGAATTCCAAGCTTCGGCCGCTTTGAAGGATAGAGAGCTACCTCCAATTCTTACCAGCCGAAAGCGAGGGATCGATGCTAGGCACTGTGAAGCGGAACGCAGATGCCTTCGTTGGGTATAAAAACTAAACCGTTTCCTCAAGTAGAGGGGCCCTGATCCATAAAGGGCTGAGTGGGCCATCGTGAGAGCCTTAAATTTGACTCTTTGGGCCACTGGGAGCCAGTGCAGATCCCGCAAATGATGTTTTACGCTAGACCTGCCCGGAATACCCATCAGAGCTCTGGCCGCAGCGTTCTGTATTACTTGAAGTTTCTTGAGCTGGTATCCTGGTAGGCCAATATAAAGTGCATTGGCATAGTCAAGGCGGCTAAGGATCAAAGCGCGTGTGACCATCTCCTTAGCAGTCCTGGGTAATAGAGGAAGAAACTTCCTAAGGGACTTCAATGTGCCAAAGCATTGGCCAGCCAGTTTCTTTACTTGCGTAGAGAACCTAAGATTTTCCTCGAACCAAACACCCAAGTTCCTGACTGCCTGTCCCGTAGAACTGGGGAGGGGGTATTCTGGCGGCCAGAGGGCTTCCCTGAACTGTGGGGGAAAGGATCCGTATAAGAGGATTTCGGACTTGTCCTCATTGCACTTTAACTGGGCGGCTGCAAGCCATTTAAAAACGGATGTTAGACAGTTTTTGCTCTCGTTGGAGAAATATCTGAGTCCTTCCAAGTGAAGAGGAGCTGGGTATCATCTGCATATGCGATGATTTACCAGGAACATCTCTTTCCCTTCCAAGGGGCTTATTTATGAGCCCCATGCAACACTTTTGTGCCGCAGCGGCAGTGTAAATAATGCGGCACATTGCACCTTATTTACAAAGGGACGCATCTAGGCAGATGCGTCACTTTTTAAACCCCTGCCCCATATTATACCTGCATCAGGTACAATGTATGCAGGATAGGCGTTACCCCGCAAGAAAGCCTTGTAGAAGTGGTGCAGTGATGTCTATCAGATTTCACAGTGCCACTGCATCAAAACCTTATGCCTGCCTCATAGCAGGTGTAAGGGTGATGCAGTGCAATAGGTATAGGCCTCCCCAATGCAATGCTGGAGTTGCATCATGCTTATGAAAGAACTCCAGCAATGCATGAGTTTTGTGCCGACAGATATGTTAACATTCCTAACTCATCTGTCAATCCTTGCGACATGGAGCATTGTAGAGTAAATATGGCGCATCAATGGTGTTGCAAGGAGGACGCAGTGAAAAATGTTGCATCACTGTTTTATCGCAGCAAAGCGACACTTTTCATAAATGAGGCCCTAAATCTTTAGAAACAAATGCCCCCTACATTTTTGTTTTGCCTTTGTACATTTTTCATTTCTTTAAAGTCATTTTTTTTTTTAAAAGCAAGATATTTTTTTCTGACCCTAGATCAGATAGGATCCTGTTATTGTTGCAGTTCTCTAAGCACTTCATAATCCTCATCCTGATTCTGTGACATCTACGTGGTTTGCTTACACCAGCTAAACAAATTATTTCTCCTCTGTTTACACAACAGATGTCCTCAAGAATATCAGTGAATCTTGTACTCTTTTTTGTTATCTTTCCAATGAAATTCAATATAGCTAATGTCACTGGTTGTAGAAGCTGGAGCAGCTGCCACAGGTTTGTTGTGCCTTTGATCCTTGGAGCACTTATTCCAGTGCCTCGTCTCAGGCATCTTTCTGACTCCACTCATTCAGTTCTTCTGCACCCTAGAATAACTAAGTGAAGAATTATTTTTATATTGAATAAATTTTGATAGGACAAATTCTCCCTCTCCTACCCACTGCTATTTTCTGGTGTGCTACCTCTCCTGTCCACCGCTACCCCTAAAGTTTGCCTCATTAGTCTTTGTGGAACACAGTAAATTCATTAATGTTTGCAAACCAGGCACAGGTCTGGCCACAGACTTTTGTGGACACTATATCTATACTGTTAGAAATGGGATCTCTGGTGAACATTTTTATGGGGTCACAGCCCCTTCTTTTATACACCCTTTTCCTTTGTCTAAAGGTGTAGGGTTTAGGGAAAACCAGATGCAACTGGTTTGGGGGGAGCTTTGGAGCACTTTGTTTTGCTCAGCTCCTCTCTCCTTTCACAGGACAGGCTAGGGACATCAGACGCACCACAGGGGGTGGAGCCAGCATTGTGGAGGGAAGGCACAGCCCTATTCAGGTCCCAGGTGCAACTCCTCCCTCCCATCTAGATGCAGATCTCCCTATTCACCACTGCGCTGACTCACCCTGCCCCTGTCACTCACAAGCCAGACATGCAATTCACATCAGGCAGGCAGACACAGAGCACACATAAATGCCAACTTCTAGAAGTGGCATTTCTACACTAGTTATAATAAATCTGCGCACACCATTGCGCAGCATTTATTCTCACGAGTTCGCACATACTAAACTCGCCCCTGCACTCCTCTCCCACCAGGAATTACCATGTACACACATAACCCCAATGCATCCCTATGGGAGGCAGGTCAATCTCACTACACGCACTCAGCGCGCACGCACTTTACACTGGACCACAGTGCTAAAGTGCCCAGAGACTTAAAACTACTGACATACAAGGCAAAAGTTTAGGGGTGAACCGGCCAAAAAGGGCCAAGTCCAACACAACCCCTTCCAGCCAAAACGCAGGGCAGACCAATCACCACCATGATGGGCTTCCCTGCTTGGGGCGATAGAACACGGACGCGGGCCCGCACTGCAGGGACACCATCCGGTTCTACGCCACTTGGAACCCCTGGAATCCATCTAAGAGAGAGAAAAAAAAAGAAAAAAAAACTCAGGACCAACTAGGCTACCCCACCGGTACTCCTTAGTTGTCCACGGCCAGGACCAGGCCCTAGGCCACCCAGATACCACTGGTCCTTGCCAATCCACAGAGTGGGGGCAGTAACCCCTGGCATCCAATAGCCATTCTCCACTCTCCCTCTCAGTGTAGTTCCAAACTACCACTGATCCTTCAACCTAGGGTCCGCACCCTCAGGCTGACCAGAGGTCACGGGCGAAGCATCTCCTCACCCTACCTCTACTTCTGACGTTTCGCGCTCTCCCAGGAGAAGCACCTACCAGAACACAACTCTCCCACCAGTTCAGGACCTCTCTCCATCACTGGTCTACCACCTGGGAAATAAATTCACCGGCTGCACCGGGGTCAGAGGCGAGACTCCCTCCCTCTGCAGCCCCTTCCAGAGTCCGATACCCTCCCAACTGGAGTGGTACCCCTAGAAGGCAAAACCGGCCAGGACACTGATTACAGTCGCCCTGCCGTCCAGATCCGGAAACACCGGCTACTGGCTCCCCAACCCAGGGACGTACCCTTTGGTCAGATGCCCGGTGAACCAGGACAACACGAGGGTGACACATAACTAATGGGTCGTGTGACAGTCTGCCCGGCGCAAACCCAGGGCAGAAGTGGCATCACCATGGTCACTCATTGGCGACTCAGCCCTGCTGGCTGGCCCCTGACCCACTGGCTCTTCCACTGGGTACTTTTTCCCCCTCTAACCCCTCACTCTGGACTTCTGCACCCTCTCAAGGGGAGTGGTACTGCCAGACACTAGGACTGCTGGAGCTCTGATTACAGACGCTCCACGTCCTCTAGACACTGGGAGATCCTCCTCAAATGGCCTACAAGTACAGCCTAGGCCCCCAACCTGATGTTCCCTTTAAGAAACAATCCAGGTCCTGAGACTGGGTTTCGGGCACCTTGGGACAGAACCACTCACTCTTTCTCCTCTTGAGACAAGATGTGAGCCCCTACACCGGGACCTAGCTGGGCTACACTGAACCTCCTCCACCACGGAAGACACCTGAGCCACTCTTATTGGAATCACTTCCAGCTCACCTACCACGGGGAGGTCCCCCATACAGAACAGTCCAACAGGACAGACTAGGTTCCTTTCCTGGTGTTCCTTCTAAGAACCATCCAGTACCGGAGACTTGAGATTGAGGCTCGGAATACGGCCCAGTCTCACACCTTCCTCGCAGGACATGATGTGAGGCCTTGCAACCTCCTCACTATAACGGTTCCTAGTTGGGTTCCTCTGAACCATCTCCGCCACACGGGTTGGGAGACACCCGCACCATCCCTCAAGGTTACTCCCCAATGCAAGTTCCTTATTTCAGAGAACTCACCCCAAGTATTCAGCAAGCTCCTTATTTCAGAGAACTCACACCCAAGTATTCAGCAAGCTCCTTATTTCAGAGAACTCACACCCAAGTATTCAGCAAGCTCCTTATTTCAGAGAACTCACACTCACTCGTCCAGTGCAACACACCATTTATCCACACACATCCCCCCCCAGACCGGTGAGACAGTATCTACTGCCCCTGAATCTCAACCTGCACCCCTCTTACTGAGCACCAGGTACCATACTCTGGGAACGGGACGGGGAATTCATGCACTGGACACACTTCTGCTGCCACCACTGGATCCCACCCTTACTGGGGAATCCAGAAAACTCACACTGCACTTAGGGGATAATCTACCCTCCCGAGCTAGTGACTCCATACCAATTAAGTCCCCACTGTAGGCCAACCCAAGAACCAGCGCAATGGTTCAAGGGCAGTCTCTCCTCCAGATTCTCTGGTTTCTGTCCTTGGCAGGACACCCAACTCATAGTGCACAAGAAACACATTTCAAAAAGAAATGACACTTAAAACAAACTCAGAAACAATAATCTCTTTCCATGTGACTATCTAAAATGCAGAGTTTTGTAATGCAGCCAGTTGTTGCTGTGGTATTGCGCAAACGCAAGTCCTAATCCCCACCGCTGACAACCAATGTTAGAAATGGGATCTCTGGTTGGCTAAGGCTTGCGCCAAAGCCAGGCAGAGACCACCACTCTAGTCAGGGCGAGGGAGTTACACGCCAAAGATAACCCCTGCTCACCCCCTTGGTAGCTTGGCACGAGCAGTCAGGCTTATCCCGGAGGCAATGTGTAAAGCGTTTGCGCAACACACCCACAGCAACAACATACTAGGCACACCACAAAAAGGAACTCCACACAAGGTTATATCAAAAATAGCCTTTGTATTATCATAAAACACATTAGAATAGTACTCACATAATATACATGGTGCCACCTGGCACTAGGTCATATTTACAAGGGATTATTTACACCTGACAGGGCCAACTGGACCACTGTCAGAACCAGCACAAAGCGAACTTAGTACATGGAGAACTTATAATAAATGTAGAACATCATAAACGTACAACCAGTACTCACTGGTAGTTACTGTACTTAGCATCAGCCGGTAACATAAACCACATTATGCACAGCATCACATTAGGCGCGAATTACATTCTGCGCCAACCTCACCAGCATAAATACATTATGCAATCCTCTCATAATCATGAAACACATTTAGAGGTATAACCCAGGGTGCGTAAACCACAATATAGGAATCACATTTCCTAGCACCCAAAATCACATTAGCACCTAGATCAGATTAGGGCCTGGCACCCTATAAACCTAATTGTCCCCCTGGCCAACTGGCCATCTCTAAAGGGGCTCAAATGCCCTATGTCCAAAAGTCAGGGCGCGCTGCAAGGGCAGCGAAAGTCAAGGGTGCGCAACTGCGCAAACCTAAACGTAGCAGCTGCCCACTACTTGCTGGGCAGCTGGGAAGATATGGGGCAGCGGAGTGTATTTCACTCCTGAGTCACATCAAGAAAATGCCCCCCAAAGAAAGAGTAACCTAAACGGTGCAGCTGCCCACTACTTGCTGGGCAGCTGGAGATATTCAAATGAGGCATGGGCTCTCAATGGCCCCTTAAACAAATTATGCCCCCTTCGTAGGAGCCACGCACAGGCTCTCAAAATAACCATGTCACAGACGTTGCAGCGGCCCGCAACTGCGGCGCCGCTGGGAAGATCAGCCCCATACTGGGGGCACTAAACAAATGCTCACGGGCCCCTCTGGGCCCTTTATCAGAAAAATGCCACTCGTTGGAGCGGCCCGCTGCCAGACGGGGCCGCTCTTGGGATGGGCACTGACACCGTCTCTGTGCCTCACAAGGCCCCACGAGGGCGCCGGGAGCCCCCACCCTGGGGACTCCTACTTCAATCAAAGGCTGCCTCCCAATCGGCCCCCACTCACCGGACTCTGTACAGCGGACGAAGTCTCCTCTCTGTGGACTGCGGGCAGGACTCCGTCTCCGGGGCTCCCCTCACTCATGGGAGCCTCACCACACAATGCCTCTCTTCAGGATGAGGCGTAGCTTCACCCGGTCCCACTCACCAGGGTAGCTGAGAGGCTCCGTTCTCTTCTCTTCGCCGGGAAGGCCCCGGCGGCGCTCCACTCGGGCGGAGGGGGCAGGCACCGACACTGTGCCTCGCGCCCTCCCTCCGCCTCCATCACCACTGGCTGCGGGCTCCGGACTTCCGCATCGCCTTCTCCCGGCCGGGGGAAGGCGGAAATGGCGTCGGGCGAGGTCCCGCCCAGAGTCAGGCGGACGCGCCTGACTTCCGTTTGCGATCGGGCCGGCGGCGGTGATAATTCTCTTTGCGGCAAAGTGGCGGGGTGGGCACCCGCGTTAATTAGAAAATAAAACAAAGTCGCAGGGTGGGCACGTGCTGTATTACCCAAAAAAATACATAACGCGGGGTAGGCTCCCGCGTAGAGCAGGCAAAATGCGGGGTGGGCACCCGCTCTTCCCACGCACTGTGAGGGAATCCCCACGTCGGGATTCCCTTGGAAATGATCGCAGCCCAGCGCTGCAAAGCCCACGCACTCCAGGGGAAATAAAAGTAAAGCGCCCTCAGGGCGCTAAAGATGCAGCGAGGTCCTGGGGGATGCCAAGAACAGCAGAAGGGACCCAAAAGAGAGTCCTTAAGACATCAAGGGGGCAACGCAGGGCCCAGGGAGGCAAGCCCTCCTGGCAGCCCCCCCCTGGGCCCCAACAGCAGCACGCCCCGTAGGAACAGCAACCAGGAACTGCACACCAAGAGTGAACAGGAACACTGAACATTTTTCTGGGGTCACAGCCCCTTCTTTTATACACCCTTTTCCTTTGTCTAAAGGTGTAGGGTTTAGGGAAAACCAGATGCAACTGGTTTGGGGGGAGCTTTGGAGCACTTTGTTTTTCTCAGCTCCTCTCTCCTTTCACAGGACAGGCTAGGGACATCAGATGCACCACAGGGGGTGGAGCCAGCATTGTGGAGGGAAGGCACAGCCCTATTCAGGTCCCAGGTGCAACTCCTCCCTCCCATCTAGATGCAGATCTCCCTATTCACCACTGCGCTGACTCACCCTGCCCCTGTCACTCACAAGCCAGACATGCAATTCACATCAGGCAGGCAGACACAGAGCACACATAAATGCCAACTTCTAGAAGTGGCATTTCTACACTAGTTATAATAAATCTGCGCACACCATTGCGCAGCATTTATTCTCACGAGTTCGCACATACTAAACTCGCCCCTGCACTCCTCTCCCACCAGGAATTACCATGTACACACATAACCCCAATGCATCCCTATGGGAGGCAGGTCAATCTCACTACACGCACTCAGCGCGCACGCACTTTACACTGGACCACAGTGCTAAAGTGCCCAGAGACTTAAAACTACTGACATACAAGGCAAAAAGTTTAGGGGTGAACCGGCCAAAAAGGGCCAAGTCCAACATATACCCTATAAGCTTAGTGTTGATCGGCTGTCAAGCAATATAGCACTGTAGAGCAGAGAGAAGGGACCACTCACAATAGTGTACAAGTGAGAAGGGCTTCTGTGCTTGCCTGCCAAAGGGCCTTCAGGTGCATGATGTTCTTGAGGGTGGATGAAAGCTCCCTGAGGAAAACTCTTTAACTGCTTTCTGAAAGGAAGTGGCAGATCAAGTTTAATCTATAGTGGGTCTCTTTTCAGCCCCTCCTTTTGTCTTTCACAGGCACATGTACACTTAGTTATCCTTCTTTTGTGTTTCGCCCCTTCAGGGATGTGTGTGTATACAGTGTACATACTGAGTCCCCATACACCAGTGCAATGGCGTGTTTATTGTGTTGTGTGCCTTACAAACGTTGCCCTAATGCTTGTGATCTCTGTCGAGTTCCCCACATGCCCCTGCACACCCATAACCTTGTCTTTGGCAGTACCGTTTGAAAACAACCTATGGGGATGTATAAGCAGTATCGTAGATGTAGGCTGTCCTACAAGACTCGCCCACTCTCGAGGTTTACCTGCATGGCATTCTTGGTGGTAATGCTTTCCAGGGCTCTACCTTCAAAACAGGGCTTCATCCATGGCATTGGCTCTCCTGTCTTGGTTCTCCTCGGCCCGACACTTCACCCATTAATGCATTGCATTGAAAAAAAACAGAGTGTAATGGACGAGTGCCTGTAAAGGATGACCCATCATGTGTGGAAAAAAAACTTTTGTTAAGTGGAGGCTTAGTAAGCTAAACACTCACATCTCTGCCATTACCATGGTCTGCCCATCACAGCAGCACACTCAAGCACACATACCCCTCTTGTTAAATCCTTACTCCTTCTTGTCATTTCACTTGCACCCTTTCCTTATGTTCATCTCTGCAATGCACCCTCAACTCCAGCACATGTATTTCATTTTTGGCTCGTACTCCTCACTTTAACTTTCTCCTTCAGTTCGTTCTTCCCACTCATTGCCTCTCATTGCCTCTACGTCCTGCGTCCTCGACCCTCTCATAACAAATGAGGTAGTACCCAACCACAGACAGGAAAGAAACCAGGAAACGCTTGCTAACCCTACCCACCCTCATGCCAGGGGCTATAATACCATAGCCTTCCCTCAGTACTTCATGTTTTGGTTCGTGTATTCGACTGGATACGGGGGACGCAGAGGTAACTGCTGGACTTTTGCCTCCAACGTGAATTGTCGCAGGCCTTCTCCCTTTGCTGGGCTTTGGGAGCGCCTGTGACCTGTGTGGGAGCTATGGAGTCGGGCTGCATTTTGTGGTATCCTGTGACTCCTCGGTGAGACGACATGAGTATTCCCATGCTGCCGGGAGAACTGCTTGTTTGGCTCACGTTGTTCTCCTGGGTCAGAGTTGTGTTGACCGGAGTTTGGAACCATGCATTGATGGTTCGTTCCCGGCATTTGGATTCTGCTGTATCTTGCAGGCAGTGCACGAGGGCTTTTGTGTAGCCGTGTCCTAGAGGCTGGCTCGCCTGCGGCTGCCCTGCATGTTGTGGGGCAGATTTCCGAGCCCCCTGCGCCACCAGTACGTCACTTTTCCTGACGTACTGGTGGCGCAGGGGGCTGCTCCATATTTACAAGGAGAGGAAAAGCCACCCTGCGTGACTTTTCCTCTCCTTGTAAATACGGCCCCTTCACACGCAGCACTTTGCGGTGAAGGGGCGTTCCATGGGTGTTGCTGTGGGTGTTCCCACGCAACACTCATGGAACGAGACACATCTCCAGAATTACGAGAAATCGTAACTCTGGAGATGCGTCTGAGCTACGCCACCCTAGAGGTGGCGTAGCGAGACGTAACAAGGAGAAATGTTTTCATTTCTCCTCGTTTTCCTCTTTCAATGCGTGCTGCATTCTACAGCACGCATTGAAAGAGGAAAATGCTTGTATTGATTGTTTTTGTGCAAGAAGGTGCCCCTTCCTGCACAAAAACAATCTCCCCACGACGCAGGCATCCTTGCACCATGGTGCAAGGGTGCCTGCGCCGGCGCATGGCTGCAGTTGTGCGCCAGCGCAGGGGGAAGGACAGAGATGCGACATATTGTTGTAAATATGTTGCATCCCTGTGCTTCAAAACTAACGCAGCGCAGCAAAATGACTTGCTGCACCGCGCTGCGTTAGTTCAACGTAAATCTGCCCCTGTGTGTGTACTGTAGGTGGGAGAAATGTTGCTCATGTCGGCGGCAATGCATTTCCTGCATTTCGAAGGGCTTACCTGTTCTTACGGTAGTGGCTGCTTCTTGCCGATCCGGCTGCATTGTGGACGAGCGTTGCTGATGGCCTTTCTGTTTGCGCGCTGACATCCTCTGGTGGCAGCATTCCGCAATGGGGAGGCTAGCATGTTCCGGGCAGCAATTGTCTGCATTCTACTGAGGGAGATGATGTGGTTTTCCGTCTTGAGCAGCCAACATCAATGTCCTGTGATTCTGGGAAAATCACTTAATCTCCTTAAGCCTGCAATTCAATACCTTAAACCGCTCAAGGGTGATTGACACACTTTACATATCCTGGAGTTATTGTTTAACTACAGTACTGTCACTCATGCGCACATTCTCCTCTCCAGCAGTTTGACTGCATTTGTGGCGTCAACATGATGGGACATGGAGGCATTGTTCACCTATGTCGTCACTCCCGTCCTCTGTTGAGTGTCCTGGGTCTGCCCCTCTACCTAAATAGAAGAAGTTAGGTGAGAAGGAGCGGCTGCGCAGTTGTCTTTGGCCACTTCTCGTCCCTGATGAAGTTATTGGCTGGGTTGCTTTCTGGATGTTGGCGGGAGCTGTATTATTCCATTTCCAGCTGTGACTCTTCTGCTGTGTTGTCTCTGGGCTCTTTGGAACATGTGGGGAACTATGTTTTGGGAGCCGTGTTGCCTGTGATTCTGACTCATGTTGGTGGTGCCATGGGATTTCCCGTTGTGGAGGTTACTAGACCCAATGATGCTGTCTCTGTTTCGGGGAATTCTGCTCAAGCCCTGCCCATTCGTATTTTCGTGATGGACGCCCTCTTGAATGAGAGGAAGGCTCAGGTGCGTATTATTATGACTCGCTTCATTTCCAAGCTTTATCCATTGTGGAGTATGGTGGAGAAGGTTCCTAGATCCGTGCATGTGGCCTCTATTGTGGCCAGTCTGGTGCAGTGCCCTTCGATGGAGGGGATAATGTCCTTTGAGATCGAGTGCATATGCAGCTTGACTTTCCCTTGAGGAAGGCTTATGCAGGGTCTTGCCCTTTGTTCTGGTATATATAGTGCCTATGTTACTTAGTCCTTGTTGTCGGACTTCGAGACATTGTTCCAATCTATGCATGGACTTGTCGTGTGTTCTTGGGATCCATAGAACGACTGACTTTCTTTCTGCCATTGCATTTGGTTCAGTCAGGTCGTCAGTATTGTCCTGTGTTGCTTCTATTGCGGCATGTTGTTGTAGGGATGGATCATAGATTCTGCAATTTCTCGTTTTCTGGGCCATGACTTTTTGGTGCAGACCTTAGGGTGCAGTTGCACAGAGCCTTTCAGGATTGGATGCATTCATTTTCCTTTAGTGGCCAGCGTCGGCAGATACATTTTTCTTCTCCTCTGCGAAGTCCTTTTATCTACCTTCTTGTTGGCAGAGGTGTGCCTTCCTAGGTCAGAGGAGCTCGGGTATCCAGTTCAGCAGTCCAGACTATGCCGCTGCCAAGGTGGCAGTTGATGTGTTACCGGGATTGGTGGGAGACCGTCGTTTCCTGGTGCTTTGGCGGCGCACATCATCGGACACATGGGGGCTGAGTGTTCTGTAAGTGGATTCCTGTTCGAGTTCGCGTCCTTCTCCCGTCACCACTTCCATCGGTTGCCCTCAGGAAGAAGGTGTTGGTAGTTGGGTTTCGATTGCACCTCCACAAGGAGCTTATTGTTCCAGTTACGCAGTCAGAGTGAGGTCAGGGCACTTGTTCTGTGGTGTTCCTGCTCTTGAAGTCTACGTGGGCTTCTGGGTAGTGATCCACCTCCAATCTGTGAACCGTTTTGTGCGGAGGATTCCATTCATGTTGGAGGCCCAGCAAAGGATTGTCCCGTTGCTTCAGGCATGTGATATTATCTTTCTTGTTGCTATCAATGCTTGTTTAGTCTATCTGTTCCACGCCTTTGGTATGATGCATAGAATTCTTATTTGTCATGGTTCTATGCTTCGCCTTTGCTTGGTGTCAGATTACCGTTGGTTGCTGAAGGAGCTGTTTCTCTTTGGGGTGCTCTCATTGATGAACTCACTTGAGATATCAATCTTACAACTTTGTGGACTCCTTATTCTACTTTGTGCTTCATGATGGAGATCTATCAATTTTACAAGTCAGGCTTTGTGTTTGCTGCCAGCCTCCGTTTGACGGTGCCATTGTGGTTCCTGAAGTTTCTTCATTTTGTCTCTAGGAGATCGTTGTTGGCTATTTTGTGTTCTCCTGTTCGGCCTACATTCCTCACCTGGGGTCTTCACCATGGTGGTGCCCCCCGGTGGCTCTCCTTCATCTCCATGGGGTCACAGTACGCCCTTCCCTGGATGGCTGGCTGATCAGGCCCCATCTGTTCAGATGTTGCAGTGGCATCTGGGCTTGACCATATGTACTCTAGGAAGCCTCGGGTTCCTCCTGAATTTTCGACATGCGTTATCCAGCCCTCGCCCTGGATGTCTTTCATTGTAGCTGTGTTCGACTCAGTTGTGGGCGAGGTGTTCCTGCCACGATTCCGGTTCCTGCGCCTGCAGGGATTGGTGCTGTCGCTGTCATCTCAGAAGTCGGCTGCTCTGGCTCAGTGGTCGGGGTACAGGGGCACCTGGCAGCTTCGTTTTTTTGAGGTGCTGTGGGCCAGGTTGCTCCTTCGGCTGTTGCGCCTTCATCATTTATGCAGTTCCCGTTTCTAGATCTGTCTTTGGGGATCCCGATATCTTTGGAGGTTGTATGCTGCCTGCTGTGGTGGTTGGTCTCGTTGACTCTCTCCTGGGGCATGGTTGTTTCTTCCTTCGTCTTTGCCTGTGCTGCTGGTGGTTGCCCGTGCTCTGGATTGGGGCACTCCTGGGGGTCTATGGTCCATTCAGGCTCACTGGATTGGATTGGGGGCCTTTCGTTCTTCCACCTGGTAGGGTCTGTCGGCTGTGGTATGGGCCCTGTGATGCTTCATGCCACACCTGTCGTGGTGTGATGTTCTGGTCTGGTCCGATACTACGGTTGGGCAGCTCTCATGGTAATTCATTGGCTTGTGTGGTGGCGAGTTGTGCAGGAATCAATCTCTGGTCATGTCTGCTCAACACATCAGGAGTCCGGCCAATGTGGTGGTAGATGCTCTGTGCAGAGTGTTTCCGTCCTCACTGAATACATGTGTTTCACCCAGGGTTTTTCCCATGGTCTGCCAGAGGTTATGTTGTACGGAAGTGGTTTTATTTGCTTCCAGGCCCAATGCTCTTCTGCCGCCTCTTGCTCCTGGCCTCTGGTGGTGGGAGTCTGGGGAGTGGTTGCCTTCTCGATCCCTTGGCCTCCTCTGTTGCTGTATGCCTTCCCTCCCTTTCCCCTCTTCAGGCATTTCTGTTGCTGGTCCGGTGGTTGAGGGTGCTTGTGGTGGCTGCTCTTCCGTTTTGACCTCTGAGGTCCTGGTTCCCATTGGTGATGGTTGTGGCTATGGGTCCCAATTGGTCCTTGCTTCAGAGGCTCTCTCCTCTGCAGTCTTCCAGTGTCCGCTGGTCCCTCTGCCCTTTGTGGTTGGTGGTTGAGCTGCGGACCATGGGGAGGCTAGGTTTGCCTGCCCACCCTATTTCGGTGGTCCCTGGTTCTCGTAGGGACTCTACTCTGTCATCAGTTCTTTTTGGCTGTCCTTCATGGGGACTTTCCTGGTTACCATTACTTCCGGCAGGGGTTGGCGGGGGCTTTCTGCTTTGAGGTGTTCTCCTTTATATCTTCATTTCTATGAGGATGCTGTAGTTATGCGTTAGCTGCTGGCTTTCTCCCTAAGGTTCGGACTCGGTTTCCTGCCTCTCTGGAACTGGTACTGCCTTCTTTCTGTTCTTCTCCTTCTCCTCCTGGAGAGCAATTGTTGCACACCCTGGGTGTTACGTGTGCTTTGTCTTTTTGTGTGGACAGGTAGGTCTCCTGCTTTTCAGTCTTCTGCAGTCTTTTGGTCTTGCGGGGCGTGGAAAGCTGCTTCTGAGGTGACCCTGGGTATTGGGTTGCACTCAGCATTTCTTTGGCATATCAGGGCTCTGTCTAGCGTTGCCCAGCCATTTTCCGGGCAGGGTCCTCTAGGGGAGGTTCGGCTTCATGGGCCGCATGCTATGGCGGACCCTTTGTTGTGATCTGCTGTACTGGACCTTGGGAGTCTGAACATATGTTTCTTAGAGTTTCCTGTTTTACTTGTGCTCACACTGCTCATTTGGATTTTGGGAGGCGTGTGTTGCAGTCTGTGGTGCCTCCTGCTACTGTTTCTTTGTTCCATGGATATGGCATTGTTTCACCGTGGTGTACTTCTATCCTGGGTGGTTTTTGTTTTCTGTCTGTATTTCAAAGGCCTTCTATTTGGGCGTCTGCTTTGGTATACCTCATTTATTATGACAGGGTCGAGGACCAGGAACGTAGAGGTAATGCCCTGATTACTTACTGGTAATCCTTATTACTCTGAGTCCTACCCGTCCTCGACACAGTCATACTTTCCACCCACCCTCCCTATATCAGGCCTTTGTTTTGCTTGGTATTTCAGGAAGTGCTGAGGGTTGGCTATTGTATTGTAGCCCTTGGCATGAGGGTGGGTGGGGTTAGTAAGCGTTTCCTGTTTTGTTGCCTGTCTGTAATTAGATACTGCCTCATTTATTACTGGGTCGCGAACGAGTAGGACTAAGAGTAAAGAGGATTACTGGTAAGTAATCAGTGCATTACTTCTTGATGTCTGTCTTGCGCTTCTGTGACTTCTTCCTTCCTTTCAGCCATTTCCACTCTCCTATGGCCCTCTCCTTTGCTTGTCCCAAGTCTGTTACTTTTTAGCCTCCTTCCATTTTGCTGTCTAAATTCAGTTTTGTCACCCAAGGGCCCTAAGTATTAAAACTAAACCCAACAGGTTAAGTAAAAAATCTAAACATTAGAGCAACATAATAGTTTAGAAATGGAATTTGAAAACCTTAGAAATTCACTGAAAAACCCAAACGTTACAGGGACGTTATAGTTCGACTCAGATATCACTCATACAAAACCAATGAATTTCAGCAGTGATATTTGTTACCTGAGCTAACTATAATTTATGCCCCAGTAATGCACTGCTTAAGTTCTCACATATTACATCACTCATGACATGGTTCGTGGCATCACTGATAATATCTCAAATGACACTTCCAATGGCCTACTCTCATTAACCAAGACATAAGAGAATTCCACAAAAATCTGCTTTGTTCATTCTCTTTTTTCATGCATATCCATTATTTTCTGTATGGGAGAGATATCCTTTGTACTCTACTCTGGAAATTAAGTCAAATTTCTATCACTAGACTGAAGACCCCATCAGTTCTGGAAGCTAAAACTGATCCTAGGCTGATCCTACTTGAGCCTAGGTCACTATGGGATTTCTCCAATTTATTATTAACTACCAGTAGATTGATGTCAGAAAATAGGCTGAAGATAATGCAAAAGTGGAATATCACCTGACCATGGGCCCATGAAGATTTGACCATGTACTTGGACAAGTACACAGCTGTGTGTAATAGGTTAAAACTCTCATACCTTTATCAATATTGAGCATGGTCCACAGTTTACATTAGTCACTATAGTTGCAGTTTTCCACCATAAGATTCTCTACCAGATTGTCCTACTTTTCAGCTTTCAGCACGCCAGTAAACACAGAACTTCTAATGATAATCTCTAGTGTTGACTGATCCAGCAATGTATACTTTCAACTCTCTCTTTCCCTTACAATGCATCTTTAAACATTATAATGCACAGTATCATGGTTGCTGCTCTGTTTGACCTGTTGTGACCATCTCCAATTTGTCTTGTCCTTAATTCACGAGCTGCCAGTTGCCAGTTGTGTTACATTCAAGGCGCTGTAAATTGTACTACCACAAGTGGGGTACTTGCTCCTAACAAGAGAAGAAGAAGAAAAGAGAAATAAGAAAACTGTTGAACCTGGAATAATGTGGAGGGGATCTTCCTAATTAGGAAGTGATGCCCTCATACACCCATGTGGGTGCCATGTGGGTGTCATGCTTCATCATCTGTCTTTTTGCTCCTCGTGGGGCAGGCGCTGCAATGCCACAAAGGCTCTTTGACGGAGATCTTTTAAAAGCAAAAGCTGTGATGGTGCATACGGGTGTGTGGAGCTCAACAGTGGGGTGTGTGCGTGAATTTAAAATTACCTGAAGGGAACCCTGTTATACGTTTATTAAGGGGTCCCTTTGGTCGGCTAAAAAAGGGAATAAAAACTGAGCAGTCGGTGCAAGGTTAAGAAGCATGACTGTCTGGTAAATAAAGCATAGAAGCAATGTGGTTTATGCTGGATTATGTCGACATGTTTCATGCCCTGGTGGTCGTTTCTCCAGGACCAGTGATGGTGGTGAAGATCCTACTCTGGATCTGAAAAAAGAGTGGGGATGTTACAGTATGTCGTCTATTCTAGTGGAACAGCATCCGGTCTAAAAGTATTCCAAATATGCTTTCCCTATATTCCAACCTGGAGAAAACGAAACAGCAAAAAGAAAAATAATGCCTATGAAAGCAATTGAAATGGCCACAAGAAAATTAATACTGTGTGCTGGTAGGGGAGCTCATAATGGGGGATCACCCTACTGTATCATTCTCTGCATAATATGCTTTCATTAATAAGTATCATGCATTGGGGCATATTCTCAAGAACGTGTGATAACTACCGCAAGTGTAGCTTAACGCAACCCTACACATCGCAGTCCATCGCGGGAAAACAACTCCGTGTTAACGTGGTATTCACAACACAGCGGTACCATGCGATAGTCACAGGACAACGCGTCAAATTAACGCATTAGAAACAACGCGACGCCGCAAAAACGCGAAACCCCAACGTGAAAATAGTAGCGATGAAGCCAATCGCGATACAAAAATCTACGAAAACCAGCCACAGGCCTGCAAGTCCCACGCGTCATGCGGGAAAATGCACCAAAAAAGTAGAAAAAAACATACCAACAAAAGCCAAACAACAGCGAAGCACAATGGAGGCAGCCGGGGCAAGTACAGAGGACAACCAGAACCCCACAAGCCCCACGGAGGACCAGCCTGGGACCTCGGGGTCAGGGAAGGGCAAGGACAAGAAGAAGAGGAAGACAAAGTTCAGTCCGCAGGAAAACAGGATCCTGATAACGGAGGTGATAGAACACCATCAATCACTGTTCGTCACCTCCACAGTGTCATTGGCAACTAAAAATGGAATATGGCAGACCATCGTGGACAAGGTGAATGCAGTCGGAGTGCTGAAGAGGACAATGGACGAGGTCAAGAGGCGCTGGAATGATGTGAAGCTCAAAACCAAGCTGAAACTCGCAAACAACCGGAAGGCAGCAATGTAGACTGGAGGTGGGAGTCCTGCGCCACAGGAGGAGCTGGACGAGATGGAGGAAATGGTGTCCACAGTCATCAGTGGGGAGACGGTGGCAGGAGTCGGGGGACCGGACACTGCTCAACATGACCGGACACAACAGCAACAGGGTGAGTAACCACCAGGGACTGGGGGACGGGGGAGATGGGCACAATGGCACACATGCACAATTAAGCATAGCACATCTGCGGACAAAACATGCCCCGGACCCACAACTCCCACCAAGAGACCAATGCACACAGGTATGCAACATCTCAGCACTGCAGAAGCACAGAACCCAGAGGCACACTGCATGGAAGGGAGGATGGCAGCTAAATCAGAGCTGCAGGGGCGACTCCCCCAAAATGCGGCACACACGCATAACATGCAGAGCACATCAACATTGACAGCTAGGTGGTACAAACCGCAACACGTCCACAACAGAACAGAGGACACAACAGGTGCCGCATGTGCGTAGAACCTGGCCAATCACATATGGCACAGCAGGGAAATGTGAGTTGACAATGTACAAGTACAAACCCACATCTGTGATGTAGTCGGAATGTCCACTGTCCCGCATCAAATAGGCAGCTCCCCTGAAACAGTCACAATGTACACTGTCATGCAGTCTGAATGCAGACATGTACAATGCCTCAACATACATGTGCACACGATGTCAAACTGCATCTCCCCTTCACATTGCAGGGGGAAATCTAACACCTCCTGCAGAGCAGTCCGAACCTCTCTTCTCTGATGACGAAGAGGACCACCACACCTTCGACTCAGACGCCCTCGAACAGCTCGTGGAGAGCCTCCGCAGCCCACTTCCAGGATCAGGGCAACCCAGCTGCCACGAGGAGCCCCCCTGCACAGTACACGTAGCAGGCAGCACCCACCACCACGGCTGCCTCCCAGGACCCCCACGACGAACACATGGCCTTCCAACGCCATGTGTTGGGGTGCCAGGAGAAGCTGGCTGAACAGGTGCAGGTGGGGTTCGACCGCATGGCAGCCAAACTAGACGCCATACGTGGGTGTCTAAGTCCTATCAGGGACCACTCACAGTCCCTAACAGACACCCACAGTCCGCTCCATGCCCTCCAATGGACCATGGCTGACATCGCCAGAGTCCTGACTCTGCGACAAGAACGACTGTCTAGCCAGAGTTCCTCCAGAGATCTCGCCCGCAAGTTGGGACACATGCGGAGGATCATGGAGAACATAGAGCGGACGCAGGTGGAAAGAGCGGCTGCCACGGCTGCATAACAGCGAGAGGTAGCTGGGTCCCTCAATGCCCTAAAGACCTTCCTCATGGCATTGCTGCCACAAGGCCTGGCGCTGATGCATGCTGCTGCTACCACCCCATCCACATCTCCAGCCCCTGATGTGTCTGTGCCACACAGTGCTGGGGACAGTACACCACCACCCGCATGTGAGGCACATACAACAGCAGAGGATGAAGATGCGGATGAACCCACCCTTGTGGTCAGGGGGACGCAGTAGCATTCATCTCCGCCATGTGGACTGTTTCTGCTTGGTTTTGCCCTCTGCATCATCACCTTCCACTGTCCCCCGATGCACTCTGCGACACTCACCTCGCACCTCGACATGGACTGCCATATTCTGTTTGGTCACCAATGACACAGCTATCAGACTGCGGACTGAAGTCCTCCTCTCCTGATGTACCTGTCATTCCCTGAAGGACTCTGGCTGGCCCTCCACGGGCCGACAATGTGAAGTGGGGTTGGCATGGCCCTGTACTGCTCCAGCTGCAACACTCCCTTGAATGTGTAATAAACATTCATATCCACACAGATGTGTCATGTCTATGATCTTTCAAGTGTGGAAGTATGGATGAATGTAGGGTCAGTGATTCCCTCATACGTCCATGTTGCCCATGTTGTGGGACTATTGTCACAGGGTGACAGATTGCCGATTCCGGTCCGGGTGGCGCTGACACTACAACGAAGACACATCCATTAGTCACTTCCTTGTCCAGCCCAGGACGGAACCATGCCCAGAGCCCCGGGGTCATTGTTCGCACCCTTACGCTGGACTGGCATATGCCAGGACAGCCCACTCAGATTATGCACACAGGGGGGGGACGACAGCGCTACATGTCCTAGGTTTTCACTGTGGGGATCTGCAGCTCACAGTTCTAGTTGTCAGCATGCCACAGCCACTCCCTCATGGCTTGTGTACACCCACACCACACCCATCCAGCACAGGCGTCACAGGACATGTGGCCTGGCACACGTGCTGGACGCCATTTCCACTCTCTCCGACTGCGTGTCTCTGTGTAGTTGTCATGTGTGCATGAGGGCCTAGGGCCCTGCCGCCTCACATTGCCCAGTGCCGGGGGTGACATGATGGCGTCCGCACAACGGGACTCAATCATTAAGGGTCCATGGCTAGCGGGGCACAGACTTGGTGGCACCGGATACACTGCGGCAGGCACAGGCACCCCGCCACGGGACGGTGTCTTGTGGTGCAGTGAGAGGGGCACCTAAAGTGCTGAGCGGGTGTGCAGCCTGCGATGATGTGCCGTCCTGGCAGTCTAGACTGGCAAGGATTAGTGGGAGCCCTGCTGGGCCGCAGTGTAGGCCTGGGCCAGCGGGCAGTGCCGCCCTCCCGCCACGTGCCGTTGCGTCGCGCTTCACAGAGTTAGTGGCCCCTCAAGCGCTGAGCAGGTGTGCAGCCTTCGATGATGCCGTGTGCACTGATGTGGTCTCTGCCATTGCGTAATCAAGACCCAGAGTCAGGTGTGTGACCTGGTGGCCCGCGGTGCGGGGCTGCATGATGTGGAGGGTGCCATGGTCGCGGGCACCGGGCTTGGATATCCCTCCGGAACGTGGTGGGCCCTCTTGGAGACACGTCGGTGGCGGAAGGTGAGCAGTGAGGCCTGGTTGCCCCGGGGCGGGCAATCACCGCTGGGCGGCGGGAGGGGCTGGGGTGCAGCAGCCTGTGTGCATAGGGGCGGGCAAGCGATGATGGCGTGTGCAGCTTTATGGGCTCTGCCATTCATGTCTCTGGAAACTGTTTCAGATGAGGGACCTGGGGGACTGCTGTGAATACCGTCACGTGGTTGGAGACACACCGGTGGCAGCAGGTGAGCAGTGAGGCCTAGGTCTGCAGTGTCAGCACTCTCTCCCTCTCTCCCTCTATCTTTCTCTCTCCCTTTCTCCCTCTCTCTTTTTCTCTTGCTCTCTTTCTCTCTCCCTCTCTCCCTCTCTCTCTATCTCTCCCTCTCTCCCTCTCTCTTTCTCTCTTCCTCTCTCCCTCTCTCTTTCTCTCTCCCTCTCTCCCTCTCTTTCTCTCTCCCTCTCTCCCTCCCTCTCTCTTTCTCTCTCCCTCTCTCCCTCTCTTTCTCTCTCCCTCTCTCCCTCTCTCTTTCTATCTCCCTCTCTCTTTCTCTCTCCCTCTCTTTCTCTCTCCCTCTCTCTTTCTAACTCCCTTTCTCCCTCTCTCTTTCTCTCTCCCTCTCTCCCTCTCTCCCTCTCTTTCTCTCTCCCTCTCTCGCTCTCTCCCTCTCTCTTTCTCTCTCCCTCTCTCCCTCTCTTTCGCTCTCTCTCTCTGTACTTTGATGGGCGCATGGCACACCTTCTGATCCAGATTTCTGTTTTGCAGGCTGTGACTTACAGATTGTCCTGAGACGACCTGCCATGCCTCTTCAGATTTTTTTTCTTTGGTTTGTTCTGTAATAAACGTATTGTTTGGATATTTTGATATCGGTGTATGATTTCCCTTTTTCTGGCCACACATGTATGTTGGGTGTTGTGATTGTGCGACTTCAGGCGATTTGTTTGGTTCATGTTTCGTGGAGTTGATGTGCCCTATCTTTGTCCATAGGGAGGGGGTGGGGGGTGCCTGGGGTAGGGCCCCGGGGGGGGGTGGTGTGGTCCTGGGGTGGTGGCAGTGGGTGTTGTTGGCCTATTGGGGCTCAGGCCTGCTTGATGGGTTGCTCCAGGGCATCTGTTGTTCTTCATGTGTGGCTTTGGGCTGTGCTCCCTAGTCTGGTGCCGGTTGTCGTCCGACTTTACACCAGGTAGGAGCAGGTGTTAGTTTCCTGCTGCTAAAGCGCCTTAGCGCATGTTTTGTGATCTTATCGGCGATCTGGCTGGTCGTTGAGAATGTTGTGGAGTGGTGTTGTCGCGGCTTTTTGCACGGGAAAGCCTACTCTGCATATCATTAGCGTTAGTTGCCGGGCTCCTCTGTGGCGATGTTTTTTGTGACTGCTATCGCAGGTAAACTGGTGTTATGGGCTGTTAGCATCAGCTTGGGTATGGGGTGATAACTTTATCGTGGATTTGGCTGCGATAAAGTGCCGTTGGCTTGGCGATAGCTCCTTGAGAATATGCCCCATAGTTTTTGAAATATGGAGGTCTCACATCTGTGTATCTCAACATGGGAAGGTTTAGCATTCCGTCATTATCAAGACAAAACATCATTTATTGACACATAGGACTAGACAACACAACGCATATAAGTGATCATTTAAAAAAAATGAATGGAACACATCTCTATCGAGATAAATCCACGGGTCGAGTGGCCCACATTTCTTACCCCTAAGATTCAGCTTATGTGCTCCTTAGGTCTAGGCAGAGGACCGCGTACACTGCGGTGAACCTAGCATTATAAATAAACAGGAGCCGCTGTTAAGAATAGGGCTACTCAATGTCATTACTCACGTGTTTCCGATCTTTTCAGAGTGGTTATACTCACAGTATGGCACGCGTGATCACGCGTTCGACCTACCCCTCACCCTGCCTTCCTGGAAGTCGGAGCTCCACAGTATAATCGATGTATATAAGCATCTTCATCCGGGGAAATGGGTCCCATGGGCAGGGTCGGTGACCTGGACGTGGACCTGCCCAGGCGGAAGTAGAAGACCATCCCGTGAGGTGGAGTCAAAAGATACTCTCTCTGGCCGCCATCATGGAGCAGGATGAATGTATAAATCGTGGGTTTTCCACTATTACTAAGGGTGCGAGGCAATGATGTAATGCTGGGTTACACCTCTCAAGCTTCGACAAGGGCCGATCTTGTACAGTGTAGTGCCGGACGGGCATAAAGTTATTCACTAATAGAATACTGCTTGTGCCTTCAATACAAGGGCAGGGGCAGATCTAGTGTAACGTGCCGATCAAGCATCGAGTGATCCAATAGTGATGTAATGCCCAATACTAAGAGAGGAGGGGTATGCTCAGTGGCCATCTTGGAGGGGGGCTATGTGGATATATAGTCCCTCTTATTATTGTTCCGTAGTCCCCTGAGTGGGATGTAGTATAACACCATTATGTTAAGTCATGCACTAGGTGGTCATGAGTCAGGAGTCTACGGTTATGGTGTGAAGGAGGAGATGACAATCTTGGAAAGATATAGGGGCATATTATCAACAACCAGCGATAATTATCGCTAAGCGCGCTTAGCGCGAATTTAAATATCGCCTGCTATTGCTGGATTACATCGCCGAGTTAGCACGTTATCATCAACGTCTAAGTCCAAGGCGATAAAAAATCCAGCGATAGCGGCGAAATACGTGATTAGCGCTGGAAATCCACCGATAAAAAGTCAGCGACAGTGAAATCCTTGGTAATAAGCCAAGGTGGTCTCAGCCTGACAATCCACCTCCCATAGAAAAGGTGGCTAAGTCAGGTTTCAATCAGGCGTTAGGAACCAGCGATAATCGCGATTAGCGTGACTTTTATTATCGCTACGCGGGTTTGCGGCCGCATTGATAATAGGAGGTAGTCGTGTTAGCGACTGTATTCATGGTGTTTCTCGATGGCACCACCTACTTTGCATCTCATTAGCTATGTATATCGCTGAGATGCTTAGCGTTAATATTTCGGCTGCTAACATGCGCTAATGCATGTTAGCGCCGCCTTGGTGATAGGGCGATAAAAATATCGCCGCTTTAGCGGGAAAAAGTGCCGCTAAAGTGGCGATACTGCCCTTGATAATATGCCCCATAGTGTTCTTCCTTGTTGTTCGTTAATGAACCCCTGTGTAGCTCTAATGCAAGAGCGCAACCTGGTGAATTAGAAGTCGTACTGTAATGTCATGTATGGGGTTGTAGGGACAGCTAGCAGCTTAAAAGTGTATTAAGGAATTCTCACTACTGGCCGATGAGAGGGGTAGGCCTCGCAGTAGCGAAAAATGAAATCGGCTGTTTGTCACTACCAGGACATGCATAACATAGAAGTAGATGTCCTACCTTTTACTTACATGGCACCCTGCCCTTTAGGGTTACTTAGGGCCTATCTTAAAGGTGACTTATATGTAATAAAAGCGGAGTTTAAGGTTTGGCAAGTAGTTTTAAATGCCAAGTTGAAGTGGCAGCAAGCTGCACACATGCACTGCAGTGGCAGGCCTGTGACAGGTTTGAAAGGCTGCTTCTGTGGGTGGCACAATCAGTGCTGCAGCCCACAAGTAGCATTTGAGGTAGAGGCCCTTCGAATATGGCATACCACTCTACAAGGGACGTACCAGTATATCAAATATGCCAATCAGGTATACACCAATGTCATCATGTGTAGAAGAGAAGCATATGCATTTTAGCACTGTTTAGCAGTGATAAAGTGCTCAGAGTCCAAAGGTGAACAAAAAGACTCAGCGAAAATGGAAGGCAAAAGGTGAGACATCCATTACAACGCAGGTATTACAACACAATGCCTTTACAACGCAACCATTACAACGCAGCCACCATCACATCGCATGCCATTACAACGCATTTAGCATTACAACGCAAGCCATTTCAATGTATACTATTACAAAGCATGCTATTACAACACATTGGTAAGTATAGGATGGTAAGTATTTGTTTGGTAGTTGTATTCATTTTTAATTAATAATCTGTTATTTTTATGTATATTATTTTATATTTTTTATATGTGTTAAAAATATTTAATATGTTGAAAAAAGGTTATAATTGATTATTCTAATACTCAGGTATTACATTTAATACTAAATTAATTTTAATAAATGTTTAAAATATTTTATATTTGTTAAAAATGGCTGTTATTGTTAATTTTAATACTCAGGTATTAAATTTAATACTGAAGTAATTTTAAAATGATAATAAAATATTTAAGATGTGCAAAAAAGGTTGTTATTGTTTATTTTAATACTTAGGTATTAAATTAAATATTAAAGTATTTATATAATAAAAATTAGATCATAATTTATATTCGAAAAAGGCTAACGCGGAAACGCGTCGTCTTGGTGCACATTAAAAAATTGTGCAAAAAATCCCTGGTGTGCCGCTTGACTTTCTCTCTGGAGTTCTGGAGGAGAGGTTTTGGAGAATACGTAAATAACGGCGGCTGCCGCCGCAGCAGGCATCGACACCATTGGAGGGAGAACTGCGATAGCAGCAATTTGAGCAATATTAATTTATAAGTATATAAAATGGTGAATGTTTAAAAAACTTGGAAAAAAATAACTAAATTATTGTTGTGCAAATTATTAAAAAAACAGGTTTATAAATAAATACTACAGTATTTTTAAAACATTACTTGCCTGTTTTTTACGTTGTACAATTCTTCTCAGATTAGGAATTGTGGGCATACTACTTGCAACATGTGGTGGAATGTGTTGGGCTACCTCCCTCAAAACTGCACCACAGGGTTCATTGGAGGTGGATGCAATTTCTTTAATTTCATTTATTGTTTCTCTTACCTCAATCTCCATTGCAGAGGCAGAGTGGTTATGTTCTGTGGTTCTTAAAACAGAGTCACCAAGAGTAACTGCTCTGCCTGTGCAATGGGTTGAGTAATATTGCACACACCTCCAATGACACCTGGGCTCAGATAGTCTCTCCTTACAATAAACATACCCACTATGATTGAGTAAACGGTTTCCCCGGCTTGATGTTATATATTTGGCTTGATTTGACGTCATTTTCTGTTATGGATTGAAAAAGAAAAAAAAAAGTGAGTTTATTTATAATTTCTTGTGTTTACCTGTTTAGAGGAAAAAATATTCAGTACAATTTATGCAATTAATTGAACAGTTTAAAGTTAGTGCTTTTTGAAGTTATATTTAATGTTTTCAACGTGTTGCATTTCTAAATTTGAGGAAATCTTATTTAAAAAAAAGTTTTATTGGGAGAGAAAAATGGTTAAGTTGTTTTATTGATAAATATTTCTAGTTTCTTACCTTTTGACTAGATGTTCGTGATGCTATTACTTTGGTGGACAGTTTTGTTAATTAGTTGATTCTGAAAGGAAAAATATTTTATGTGTTTTATCGGTTGTATGTTATTTTAATAAAGTTTACTAGGGAGAGAAACATGGTTAAGTAATTTTATTGTTTATTGTTTGAGTAATCTTACCTTTTTTGAAAGGTTTTGGTTGTGGTTTTCAGTTTCTTGACCAGTTTGAATTTTATTGTGGTCTGAAATAGTAGAAAAAAGTCACTGTTAGGAGTTTGTGAAAATTTTAAAATGTTTACCTGAAATAGAATAACATATTTTTGGTTATGGAAGAACAGGTTAATGTTTTGACTTTTTACAATACTTTTTGTGTTTTTACAGAACAAATAGATTTGTGTTTATTTTGCAATATTAAGTATGTGAAGATTAACATATTTATTTACCTTCAAAAGGTATTTTTCTTTTGGAGAAGAGCATTTTGTTGAATTAAAATATTATGGATTTTTTTACAGTTCAAAAACTTTATTGACATATTTTTTTGATGTAAAAATTACCTCGTGATGTTTCTTGTTTTGATGTCTGACTTTTAGAAATGTTTTGATGTTTCAAGTTGTAAAATCTGGAAGAAAAAATATCTTTACATTGTTTTAAAAATGTAATTTGGATGTAATTCTATTTTGCAAACTTGTTTTTCATACAATATCATTGCTTTAGTTCTTTTTCGTGTAAATATAAAAAAAAAATACCTATGCAAATCATTTTCAGAAGGTCTTCTGTTGGTTATTTTTTCAAGAAAATATATTGTTCTTTTTACAGCTGTTGATGGATGCTGTAGTTATCTGTTGATATATTAAAATGTAGAATAAATATTTATATTTTTATAAAATATTTATAACCTAAAAATAAACATCTAGCACTTTCTCAGAGGCAAGCACATGTTGGAGTAGGATTAGTAATTTTGCACCCACCACTATCCAGCACTTTACCTGAGCCAAGCACCCTTCGAAGTAGGAATAGTAATTTGAATCCCACCACTATCCAGCACTTTCCCTGAGGTAAGCACCCTTTGGAGTAGTAATAGTAATTTTAATCCCACCACTATCCACCACTTTCCCTGAGGCAAGCACTCTTCAGAGTAGAAATAGTAATTTTGCACCCACCACTATCCAGCATTTTCCCTGAGGCAAGCACACGTCGGAGTAGGAATATTACATTTATTTCCACCACTATCCAGCACTTACCTGAGGTAAGCATCCTTTGGAGTAGGAATAGTAATTTTAATCCCATCACTATCCAGCATTTTCCCTGAGTTAAGCACTCGTCGGAGTGGGAATAGTAATTTTATCTCCACCACTATCTCGCAGTTTCCCTGAGGTAAGCACCCTTTGGAGTAGGAATAGTAATTTTAATCCCATCACTATCCAGCATTTTCCCTGAGTTAAGCACTCGTCGGAGTGGGAATAGTAATTTTATCTCCACCACTATCTCGCAGTTTCCCTGAGGTAAGCACCCTTTGGAGTAGGAATAGTAATTTTAATTCCACCACTAACCAGCAGTTTCCTTGTTGCAAACCCCCGTTGGAGTATGAATAGTAATTTTGCCACCTACTCTATCCATTAATTTCCCTGAGTTAAGCACCCATCGGAGTAGGAATAGTAATTTTGTCCCCACCACTATCCAGCATTTTCCCTGAGGCAATGTCCCTTTGGAGTAGGAATAGTAATTTTGCCCTCACCACGATCCATTATTTTTTCAGAGGTAAGCACCCATCAGAGTTGGAACAGTAGTTTTGCACCCACAACTATATATTAATTTCTCTGAGGCAAGCACTTGTTAGAGTAGTATTATTAGTTATCAAATTTACAATATTGTACTCTTTTTTAATGTTAATAAATGTTTGTTTTACTTAAAAACAATAAATATTTAAATATATAGTTATGTTTACTCACAATATATATTTTTTCTGTGACTGTGTTTTCTATTGTGCTTTATGCAATGCTGACAATTTTTCGACAAAAGCTGTAAGATATTACAAATGTTATATATGATAAAATTTCTGCTTGGATTAATTTGCTAATATTTTACATTTAATATAGGTTTCACTTACTTGGAATTGTAGATGGCACTGTTTGATGTCTATAATTTTCTGGCAGGCAAAACACGTGTGGTGTGTCTGGCAGTCAGTTAACCACTGTTTTTAAAATGGTGGACGACTGCTTTTATACATTTTTTTGTGGTGTACGTTAATTGAAAACAAAATATGTTTTGTGTATATTTTTTTGTCGTCTTTTTAATGCTGTGTAAAACTGTAATTATTTTTTTAGATTTATAAATGTTCGTAATTTTTTTACATATATGTTATGTCCGCCATTTTGGTGACCTGCGGGTGAAGGTGATTTCATTGAAAGTATTGTAGGACTTTCGTTTTAGTGAAGTTTAAAATGGTGGATTATTCGTTTGGATTTAGATTAGTTTTGTGTTATTGGCGTTTTATTATGTTTAATATTTTAAATAATTAATGGTAGATATTTTCGTAAAATAAAGTGTGTTAATGTTAGTTTTTTGGGGTCGTCGTCCTTTTGAAAATATTTTGGAAAAATTGATATGATGTGTTTTTAATTTAAATATTCGAATAAAAATTATATTGTTAATTATTTTCTTTTTCTAAAAAAATGTTGTGTGAAAAATATATTTCCATTTTATAAAATAAAAGTATATTTTTATAGACGTATTTTTTTATTGTTCATGATAAAAACAAGCGATTATTAGTTTTAGTACTCGAGTATTAATTTTAATGTTCAGCACTTTTTTAAAATACCGTGTATTAATACAGTAACCCACCCAAAACCCCTTTTTTCTCTGTATTCCGACCCATTTGTTAGTATAAGATTTTTGATAAAATAATAAAACACAAGCATTCATTTTAGTACTCGAGTATTAATTTCAATACTTAGGGGCCGATTCCAATTCCGGTTGTAAAACGTACCGACGGACACGGACCGGGAATGGAGACCGACCGACACGTACCGGCGCCTTACGACCCGCGTAGTACGATGCAATGCGTGTGAATTACAACCGACTCGTACGGAACACAAGCCGCACGAGTCAACCGTACGGAAATCAGTGATTCGCCCATAAACAGACCGGGAATCGTACCGACCGACACGCATCAGGAATGGACCCAACCGACACGTACCCGCGCTGTACGACCCGTGTAGTACGATGCAATGCGTGTGAAACGAGACCAACTCGCACGGAGCACAATCCGGAAGACCGAGACGTACAGAAAACAGTGACTAGCAAACAATAGACTCCTTTGCGACCGACGCGTATGCCAACGTAGAAACACAGCAGAATGTCAGTTTGACAGACTCGGATTACCCCGCAAGAGCCACTGGCAGCGTCCGTCCCGGTCAAATGAACGTCTCCATCATGCTCGACAAAACCAAAGGAAAAAAGACAAAAAAGGACCAAACAAGCAATGACAAAGCCAATAAATAAAAAAATAAAAACATGGAACAAAGACACACCCACAACTCCACCTACATAAAGGCCAGAAATCCCTACCATGATCCTTTGCAAACTACAGACATAGGACAGCAGACAACACCACCACACTGCAGAGACACACCACAACTCACACACCACACAACATCTACACCAGTTGCACCTCTCAAAAATCAATCACACATTCACAGATAAACTCACACCCACCACACTCACTTACACCCTCACACACACATCAATCCCACAACCACCCAGCACCATGCCCCCAGGAAGAATCCAAAGTTCACAGATAGTGAGTTGGAAGTCATGATTGATGAAATCCTCAGAGTAGAGCCACAGTTGTTTGGCACATTGGTCCAACAGACCCCTATGTCACAGAAAACAAAGATGTGGGAGAGGATTGTCGACAAGGTCAACGCACAAGCACCTTGTTTGCGCACAAAGGACGATATTCAGAACAGGTACTATGATGTGCGCAGGAGGGTCAAGAAGCTCATCGACAGGGAGCACGCCTTGAGCAGGCAGACTGGCGGGTGCCCTCCTGCCAAACCAACATACTTCAGGTCCTGGGATGAGAAGGTGCGGGCCATCCTACCACCGGAGAGCATCCATGGATTAACAGGAATACCAGAGCCTGGTGAGTACACAACCAATATACTCAATATTGTGCGGCAATACGCATATATCACTGTCAAGGGGACAGTGAAACCAAGTACTGTTAGTAAAGCCATAGCAACAGAAAGGCAAGTATCCTGTGACGTGTATGCCAGTTACACAAACACAATACCTGCCATCTCATAGTAATATGGAACTATGTCATAACATGTACAAACCTAACAACAAATACAGCAAGGCATTGGCATAAATCACCAACAAACACTGTCAGCCATTTTGCCACCACTGTCACACTACCTCACAGGGAAGCTGATTCACAGTAAGGACGGTTTGGTATCTGGAAAGGTAGGTGTACCCGATAGCATGATGGGAGTGGTTGTCACAGCCAATAGTCCACATCCCACATGGACCATCAAGCTCACACTGAACCATGCACACCTCACAGGCAGTGGAAATGTACTGATAAGATGGCTGACACTGGGCTCTGCTGTGGGGAGCACAAGGCCCAGCTGGGAACTGTGCTCAAACAAACAAGAGGAAACCACTGTCAGTCATCTTGCCATTGCTGTCTCACTCACTCACAGGGAAGCAGAGTCAAAAGGAAGGTAGGTTGGGTATGCTGGGAAGGGGGGTGTAGCCAAAAGCAAGATGGGAGTTGCAGTTACAGCCAACAGTCCCCATCCCACATGGTCCATCAAGCCCACCCTGAACCATGCTCACCTCACAGGCAGTGCAAAAGTAATGACGAGATGGCTGACACTGGGCCCTGCTGTGGGGAGCACAAGGCCCTGGTGGCACTTGTGCTCAACCAAACAACAGGACACCACTGCCTGACATCCTGAACGTTAACCTTCACTCCCTGCAATGGAAGCATGCCTCATGGGGTGGGATATCTGGCCTAGTGGGAAGGAGTACTGCCAGCTCTGACTACATCTACCAGCAGGTTCTTGCACACACACACCCCTTAACACAAACTCCACACAACTTACCTGGGATAATGCATTCCCTCAGACTCTATTAAAATATCTCACAAAGATTTACCACACTGGGTTCTGCTGTGTGAAGCACATGGGCTTGTTGGGACTTGTGTTCAAACAAACACCAGGACACCACTGTCTGCCATCTTGTCAGCACAGGCATACCACCACACAGGGAAAATGAATCACAGGAAGGAAGGTTAGGTATTGTGGGAAGCTGGGTGTAGCCAAAAGCATGATGGGAGTTGCAGTCACAGCCAACAGTCCCCATCCCACATGGTCTATCAAGCCCACCCTGAACCATGCTCACCTCACAGGGAGTGCAAAAGTACTGACAAGATGGCTGACACTAGGCCCTACTGTGGGGAGCACAAGGCCCTGCTGGGACCTGTGCTCAAACAAACAACAGGACACCAATGCCTGACAGCCTGAAAGGTAACTTGCACTCCCTGCAATGGAAGCATGCCTCATGGTGGGATATCTGGCCTAGTGGGAAGGAGTACTGCCAGCTCTGACTACATCTACCAGCAGGTTCTTGCACACACACACCCCTTAACACAAACTCCACACAACTCACCTGGGATAATGCATTCCCTCAGACTCAATTAAAATATCTCACAAAGATTTACCACACTGGGTGCTGTGTGAAGCACATGGGCTTGTTGGGACTTGTGTTCAAACAAACACCAGGACACCACTGTCTGCCATCTTGTCAGCACAGGCACACCACCACACAGGGAAAATGAATCACAGGAAGGAAGGTTAGGTATTGTGGGAAGGTGGGTGTAGCCAAAAGCATGATGGGAGTTGCAGTCACAGCTAAATATCCCCCACCCACATGTCCCAGCAAGCTCACACTGAACCATGCACACCTCACAGGGAGTGGAAATGTACTGACAAGATGGCTGACACTGGGTTCTGCTGTGGGGAGCACGAGGCCCTGCTGGGACCTGTGCTCAAACAAACAACAGGACACCAATGCCTGACAGCTTGAAAGGTAACTTGCACTCCCTGCAATGGAAGCATGCTTCATGGCAGGATACCTGGCCTGGGGGGAGGAGGAGTGCTAGCTCTGACTACATCTACCAGCAGCCCCTGTCACACACACCCCTCCCACCAACACCAACATACACACCTGGGACCATGCTCCACAAGAGAGTGAGTGAAAAGCCACTTCCAAGATGTCTGACAATGGCGATCTGCTGTGGGGAGCATAAGGCCCTGCTGGGACTTGTGCTCAAGCAAACAACAGGACACTACTGCCTGACATCCTGAACGTAAACTGTGACTCCCTGCAATGGAAGCATGCCACATGGGGGATTACCTGGCCTCTGTGGGTGAAGGGGGTCCTGCAATGTCTCCAAATGCCATCAAGGCCAGCTCAAAACACACCTTCTCAGCCAGAACAAATAGCACCCTTGGGACCAGTCACTCCGAAAGTAAATGCCCTGGCAAGATGGCTGACACATGGTCCTGATGTATGAATTGGCTGCAAGTCACACCTACGTACTGGCCAACTCAAACACATTTACACTCGCAGCCATTGGAACTGTAGGTATCCTCTCACTGTCTGGGGATGCAGTGTCCCTGGGGTGTCCCCATACCTGGTTGTGAAGGTGTGTCTCGTAGATGACAATTGGGGAGATGCAAACATAGTACATAGCACCAAGCACACACAATGTCACCTATACATTATTGACAGGGGACACCTGACATTGACTAGAATGGACACACCCATATAGCTGACATTGTAGCATGGTGTCATTCCCAAAAGGTCCAGTTGTGAGCTGCATTTCAATCCCATATCGTTCTGCGTTGTATGCATCATTCACACAACACATCACTCACTGTCATAGACACTGCAAACACAATGACTAACCTGGACTGCATTGGAGGAGGCATGCAACTCACAGCAGCAGAACTGCAACACACACACCTCTGGCCATCACTGTCATGAGCATGGAAAAGCAAGAGAGCTGCTGTGCTCAATCCCTCTCACCATGGAGGAAATTGACAAGATAAATGACGTTAGCACATACAAAACTCAGCACCAACATCATTAGCTACGGTAACACCATGACTTGTATGAAATGAGATGTGAACTAGGAACACAGACAACCAAATAGTATCTCCCATCAGATCTCAGGCATACCGGACTGTGACCATGTTGTTCAGACACACCAATGTGACGCACAAAGACAAGCAAAAACTGCCACCACACATCCCCCAAGCTTGCAACATACCCTAAGTGGAATTGTACGTATGTTATCGTTAAAGCACAATTGTGGACAGGGATGATACAGCTGTGTCAGGCATGTGATGGCACTTGAGTAGCAATGGCCATGTACAGACAATCGATCAATAAATGAGCTGGTCATGCACACAGCTTGACGTGCACATTGAAATGCTTCAGGTTGCCATGACAAAGTGCTTCAACAATATCAACCTCTGTCTGTCACAACTTAGGACAATGCAATGTACCGACTCTCATAATGATGTCCAGTGGCAACTGTCATGTGTGTGAAACGTTGATGTGTGTAGAACCATAACATACATTGTGTGTCTCCTCCAACCACAGGGATTCTGGAGACACAGCAGGAACTGAAGAAGAGTCCCAGTCCCAGGCTCTGGCGGCCCCTGAGCTCTCTGGTGTAGATCAGTCTCTGTCCACTTCGAACGACGACCACGAACGACCTGGCACCTCCGGTGTGAGTCATCGTGCAGCACCAGCAGTAGGAACATCAGCACCCCCTGCAACCACTCCTGCCACATCTGACAACAGAGTACCCCTGCCGACACGGACAGACCAAGGCCACAGACCACCGACGGCACAGGTACACAGGGCACCCTGGAAGCGACGGACAAGACCACCAGCACCAACACCCAAGGGCGCCCAGTGTCGCCTGTGACTGCCACGGCAGGTCCTGACCATGTGGGTAGGGGTGGTGGGAGGGGGGGCAGGCAGAGGACACGGCCTGCAGAGGGGGCTGGACTGCATGATGAGCCACACCTGGGATGCATCATAGATGCGTACCATGAAAGCACCGGATGTTTTGGCCAGGTAGTGGGGATCCTCAAGGACCTCAAACAACAGCAGGCTGCCCATTATGCCCGCTTGGACTCCCACATGTCCCGGGTGGAGACACACATGTCCCGCATGGAGTCCAAGTGGGACTAATTGGTTGATCTAACAGCGGTGCATAGGGACATACTGACATGCCTCCGCCAGATCAGCGCCAACATGACCACACCTCCCTGTGCGCTCACGACATCTTTTGCCACAACATCGGCAACTGCAACAGGGAGGGAGGAGGACTCTGGCGGAGAGTCCTCGGCACCGCAGCAGCCTGCACTTGAGGGTCCCCCGAGAAAGAAGAGGGGTCGTCCGAAGAACGGCAAGTGAGACGCTGATGGCATGCACATCCCCCAGGAACTCAACACCTGTTCTTGATATCGTCCTTTGTGTGCAAACCATTTAACCTTGTTGACTGACACCCAACTCACCCACTTGACATGGAGGGTCTAAGTTGGAACAATGCATCAAATTACTGTGGACTTTACTCTGGACATTTCATCTTTCAACCCTACCAACTCACCTGTGAACTTTGGATTACCATCACACTGTACAGCACTTCCAATTACGTTCACTATCCTCACACATGTTTGTAAATAAAATCACAATCACACAATACTTGCCTCTGTTGTGATTTAAACTTGGTTTGTGTCATGGAGATGATGATCTGCTAAAGAACACTGTGCATGTAAACTACTACAGCAATGTGAACACCGTTATGTGAGTCATGGTAATGTGACACATATGAGGGAGACACACCACGAGGGCAACATAACACATACTCACCATGGCCATCTAATTCATCGCCTACACTGATGTTGACAGGAAATACAGTGGAATGCACATACACCACACCCATCCTGAGTCAGTGGCAATAAGCCACAGGTACAGAATACAAATGACTGTCAGATGTGTGGATACAGACGAAGCACATCCCAAAGTGAAGCACAGGTTTATAAAAGATTTACAACCTGAGAATTCCACAAATGATGCAAGGTAACCTCATGTGACAGTGATCAAAAAGTAACCAAGTGGTAAACAATGAAAGTCCAGGGGTGTGTGGCACATCATTGGTTGGGACAACGACTACTTGCACTCTGGAACAGGAATCTGGGTGTCGGGGTTCAGACCTCACCATACAGCAGCCAAAGTACCCTGTGAAGGACAGACAGAAAACACAATCAAAAACACAGATTTACAGCATACAACTACAATATACTTGCCCAAAACAAATCCCAAGCTACGTAAACACAACCTAGTAATCAGGTAAACACTGTTTGGGAGTACAGACTACCTGAAAGGACACATCACTGCAAGCATCCTGTCAAGTAGCACACAGCCACTGAAGCAGCACACTCAAGCAGCACCAGTGCACCACCAACATATATCAGGCAAACACAATACTTTGACAACACATCACTGTATACTGACATTCATGTGAAGAAGTTGTGGATCAGCTGGGTCCAAACATCACCCTCACCCTCACCATCACTGGCATCATGCCCCAGGGCAGGATCTTCCACGGCTGGCGGATGTTGGTCATCGTCATCTTGGATGAGAGGCAACTCCTTCCTCACTGCCAGGTTGTGTAGCATGCAGCACACTATGAAGATTTTGCACACCTTAGCAGGTGCATATGGGAGGGCCCCTCCTGTCTTGTCCAGGCAGCGGAATCTGCTTTTCAGGAGACCAAATGTCCGCTCGATCACTCTCCTGGTCCGACCATGTGCCTCATTGTAGAGCATCTCCGCTGGTGTCACAGGGTTCCTGAGGGGTGTCAGCAGCCACAGCATGTTGGGGTATCTGGAGTCACCTACATACAGACAATTGCACATTAGATGAGTTTGAAAAGAGGGTGGAAAACAACATTACCAAACACACACAATGTTAAACAGTCAGTACACACCGACAAGCCAGGCACGCTGGTTCTGCATCTGTGACACCATCGTCGGGATGCGACTACTCCTCATGATGTAAGCGTCGTGCACTGAACCTGGGAAACGTGCACACACATGTGAAATGGTCATGTCTGCCAGACATACCACCAGAGCATTGATTGAGTGGAAATGTTTCCTGTTTCAGTATGTCTGCTCATGTGCCTGTGGTGGTACCAAAGCCACATGTGTCCCATCAATGGAGCCAATGACATGTGGCATCCTTCCCAGTGCATAGAAGTCACTCTTGATGTCAGTGAGTTGTTGTGGGGTTGGGAAATGGATGTAGTGGTTGAGGAAATGCAACATCGCCTCCAACACATCTCGAAGCCCATGGCTGAACATGGTCTGTGACATCCAACCAGCAGAAGCCACAGTGTATTGGAAGGTACCGGTGGCAAAGAAGTGTAGGGCTGCCATCACCTTCACCTTGGGGGTCAGCGCTGTAGGGTATGGCCGGCCAGGTTGCAAGTGTGGGGCCAACTGCCCCGCCAAATCATCAATCAGTGGCCTAGTGAAGTGGTACCGTCGGATGCAGTCACGTTCAACCATGGTTGCAAGGTCAGGGAACGGTCTGTGGACAGCTGGTCTCCTGCAGTACACAGATGAGCAAAGAAAGGTTGTCAGTTCCCCTATCTATGTGCCAGTGTCCACGCTAAATAGCACATGAAATATCATAACAGGACACAAGTACCTGATGTGTGTGCTGTTGGGTATGGGCACATATGTCAGCTACATGCCCATCATCTGACATCTCAGCTCTACATGTCTACACAACAAGGTCCATGTTGTGCTGTGACAAATCTATGGGCTCTGTCACAGTACATCAGTATGAGTGTCACATACCAAACACACACCACAGTGACTAGTGAGGACAGATGTCTTCCCCACATCACAGGTTTTTGACAGACACACACACAGGGACCTTGTATTGCCACAAGGACACTATCATGATGTAGCGTCTCATCTACACGCCACAACACACACATGACACCCACATGAAGTGCCACCTGATTTATTTGCAGGTCATACATGGATGTCTGTGACACACAGACATCAACTCACATTGACAAAACACATGGAAGTGGTGATTGTTTGACATTGAGCACATGAAATCAGAGTCATCTGTGTTGCAAAATGCACACATACTGTGGATGAACATCATATTTGTGGCACTGGGACACCCTGTGACACACATACCATTCCACCTAAGAGTCAGGGTGTATGTCACATGTCATACACAATGTACCCCTGGAACTGTGTTCATGCCTCGTGCTCTGAACTGTACAGTTGTCAATCAAAGTGGTTATGTGCACAACACACAAAGGTATCTGTCCCTATGACACTTTGCACAGCCTGGAAGTGGGTGCCACTAAGTGCCACATACTAAATCACATGTTGACCCACATACACACACAGGTAATGCAGCCTGACATGCCTTTTGATATACTGTGTCACAGGCTGTATTGTTGTAGGTGTGCACATGAGTCCCTGGCAAGCTATGGTGGGTGGCATCCTTTTGTCCATTGACTGCAATGGTGACAGACGCGGGTGACTTTTTCAAAGATGCGTCGTACACCTAGGGACCGATCCGTGCACACGCCTTGCCCATTGACTGCAATGGTGACAGACGCGGGTGACTTTTGAAAAAATCCATTGTACACCTAGGGACCGATCCGTGCACACGCCTTGCCCATTGACTGCAATGGTGACACACGCGGGTGACTTTTGAAAAAACGCGTCGTACACCTAGGGACCGATCCGTGCACACGCCTTGCCCATTGACTGCAATGGTGACAGACGCGGGTGACTTTTGAAAAAATGCATCGTACACCTAGGGTCTGAGCCGTGCGCACGCATTGGCTATTGACTATCATGGAGACGGGTGCGTGTGAGTTTTCAAAAGACGCGTCGTACACCTAGGGACCGATCCATGCGCACGCATTGGCTATTGACTGCCATGGAGACGGACGCGGATTTGATACTTGTACGATTCGTGTGCTGAAAAATCCGTTGGCTCCCTACAACAATGTATCAAACTCATTGGGGTCATGAAGTTGACGCATTTCTGTACATTATCCCGAGGACAAGTTGGACCTGTAGATACAAAATAGAGTATATGTATCCAGGCTAATCTTGCTAAAATTATTCCTAGGGAATTGTTGAGTTAAAAGACAAAGTGTACTGTCTATCATTGTTCTTTTCCCTATTTTTTAGGGGTCTCTGTGGTAAAAGTGTCATAAGATGTTATGTTATGTCCTGATCTGATGAATTGTATTGTTTTTAATTATGTTGAATTGATGCATTGTGTTGTATTTTAGGTGTTTTACTATATAAATTGTGTTTTTAATAATATTCACATGTACTAAAGAAATAAATTGACCCTTTTTGTATTGCATGTTATAGTGGTATTATTGTTTGAGTGTGTTAGGGTTTGTAGAGTGAGATCTCCTCAAAAACAATTTCTATGTGCTTTATATGAATTAAGAATTCCACTAATGATAGGGTGTTCTTGTTGATTGAGTAAATCAAGGGATAATTAGTTTTTTGTACTGGTAGTACCCCACTCCCTTGGTAGCTGACAAGGGGTCTCTCTCTGTTTAAACACAGATTCATAGGATGCAAACGTGTTGGACCTATTGCTTTGGACGCATGGGATAGAATCTGCCTCTGCAGCACAGATATAAGGCTGTCTGTTCCCCTGATAGCTCACTTGCCTGCACTTCATGCTCCAGATTGACATCTCTGCTACCACTGCTGCTGTCTCTGCATCCTCTGGCTTCAAGAATGGCACGTACTGTGGAGAGGGCCCCAGCCTTCACAGAGGAGGAGAACCAGGCCCTGCTGGACAGCCTCCGTCCACAGTCAGCAAGCTGTATGGGAAACCAGGGGAGCAGGTGAGTGTGCAGTCCACATTCTTTCTCATTGTGCATGTTGTCTGACTAGCACTAATGGCATTGTGTACACCAGTGGCTAGCATGCTCACTGAGTAGTTGTAACCCCCAAAGTGTGTAGGTACCTGTAGTGAACAGGTACTGTGCTGAAAAAGTGCATTTTTACACGGTTATAATACCCAGGCAATGTTTCCATGTTGTTAATGCAGGACAACTGTCCATTACCATAGTTGCACTACCTGTGTACATCATATGCCCTTGTGATAACGACATGTATATCCAACTGTGTGATGCACAAACATGTTGCATGTGTAGTAATGGTCTTTTAACTTTGTCATCCTCACAGGTTGATGCCCATCAGAAACAGGAGATCTGGAAGACCATCGTCCGGCCAGTTCGATCTGTGGGGGTCTACAAGCGCCGCATTCGCAACTGCCAGAAGAGGTGGCAGGACCTTCGTGGCTGGACCCGGAGGATCGCAAGAGTCCAGCTGAAGCTGTCGCCTCCTCGCAGAAGGGGCGGACAACGGATCCTGACCCCCACATGCTCCGGATTCTGACGGTGGTCTTCCCTGACCTGGATGGGCAGTTAAAGGCCAGACAGCAGCAAGGAGGGGGTAAGTGCATGCCTTTTCTGTGAACTATGTCTCACATGCTATTTGCACTCCTTCAGCCTGGTTACACTCCCACAGTTCGTCTGTCTGCTTGAACAAGAGTCATGTGCCTAAATTAGGTTATGGCCCATCCTCATCTGATACACAGCTGTGGCCCTTTCAGTCTGTGACTTGTGTCACTTGGGTTGTGTGTCCCTGCTGTTGTCCAAGGTTAAGGTTGGAAACAGCATCTGCTACCGGTGCATTGTTTTGGGCTTCATGAGTGAGGCAATTGATTGACATGTGTCTGCACATTGCCAGAAATCTGACATGTACTCTGTGTGGGCCATTAATATGTGTTCTAATTGCTGCTCTGGTTCATCATATGTGTCTGGGGTATTTACCACACACCCATGCAGCAGGTGAGACAATGTTGGGGCCTCAGAAGAATGTAGATCATGTGTGTCGCACATGCATAGACACATGCCTAGTGTTCAGGGTAATCACATGTTGCACATGGACCAGGACAGGTATGCCTACTCCGGACATGAAAGTACACTCTGTTCTCCTACTCCTGTGTGTCAGCCTACATTTTGTGCATTGTGAAATGTGCAATCAGGTGTCTGCCTCTGTGTCATTGTGGAGTGGCCTAGCTTTTTAGACTCCTGGGGTGTTAAACAGTTTGGGGTGGGCAGCCAGCTCAGATGTGGCTGTTGGATCAGCACAATGGGGTAAAACATAGGTGTGTAATCACTTGACTGTGCCTAATGGTGTATTCTACATTAAAGTGCAGGCAGCTTTAATTCGTTCTCATCAGACTGTGATGTGATCATGTTTACAGATTTGTGCTTGCAGTCACTCAACTGTAGCATTTGTATCACGTGGGATCATCAGATGCCTTAAGATGTGGGTAGCAGTGGGTGAACATGTGCACTTGACAGCTGCAGAGCTTACATTCCCCACAAAAACATGATTGTGACACAGTGCAGACTGTTTGTTTTTGGATGCACTGCCCCTGTGACTGAAGCCAGTAATGACTGATTAGCCAGACTGGCCTGTAGCATGGTATACCACTTGCAAATGTGTATCCTGCAGTAATGTCAGTTGTCCTGCATGCACTCAATTGTGGCATTGACCATCAATACATGAGCACATCATGGTGTCTGGTGAAGGAAGCATATCCATATTACTGACAATGACTTTGCCATGCCTTATCCTGACACATGTACTGAGTCAGTGGCAGGAGATGGGATATGTGTGTACTGACACATTTCAATCACAAATCCTGAAGTTCAGACAACTGTCTATGTGGTGCATGTGTGCACATATGAGTAGTGGCATACTACATGCACCAGACAGATGGGTCCATGGACGGGAAGGATATGAGGGGCATGGTTGACTGGCAGACTGACAAGTGTCTTGGTCAAATATGTGTCAGCACTTTTTGCAATATTTTGCAAATGATGCCAAGGCGTGCTCTGTAATGTGCTGTACTGACTGTGATGTGTCAGGTCAATACAGGTGACTGATATGGATCTGTTTATCCTGATTGTTTGCAGATACATCTACAGCTACTGGAGGAGACAGCTCCACGGACTAAGAGGAGCCGCAGAGCCAGACTGGGTCCGCTGTAGAGGAGTCAGAGGGACCCAGTGGCACGGAGGGTGAGGGGAGCCACACTGAGGAGACCTCAGCTACAACCACCTCGGCTGAGGAACACAGCAGCTCGAGTGATGACTCCCTTGTGGAGGCAGGTGTCAGCAGACCCCAGACAACACCTAGCGAGTCTGTCCCTGCCACCACCACCATCTCCACCTTCCAATCTGCTCCCATCCCAGATGTCCGTGGAGGCTCCCGTGTAAGGGAGCATGTCTCCTTCGTGCCAGGCACCGCACCCCCTGCCTCTGTCTTCCCTGCTGCCCTGAGTGTGGAGTCTGTGGACTTACTTAAGCAGATCCATGTAGGGCAGACAGCGATGCTGAGTGTCCTCCATTCTCACACCAGTCTGTTGACACAACTGGTGTCCTTCATGGAGGGCATTTCATCAAACATGTCTGCCCTACAGCGGACCATTCAGTCCATGGCCTCCTCACAGACGGCAGCAGTGTCCCTCCTCCAACAGTCCCTCGCCCCTCCTACCTCTGCCTCATCCACAATCCCCACTACCCTACCTGTCCAAGGCACACACACACCGGCACAGGCACGCACCACAACATACACAAGCAGCACACAGCCACGCAAGACAAAATCCAGACACACAAGCACGCACACTCCGGGGACTGATGGCACACACACAGGGGATGGGTCACAGATGCACAAACAGACATCCACAAGCACTCCGCAGTCCTCAGATGCCTCTCCCTCCAAAACCCCTTCCCTTGCCTCACCTGCAACCCCCCCTTCCCAGCAGCTCTTCGACTGTGACCTTGGCCTCTTCCCCACCGATCCATCTGATCCAACTTACAAGGGGAAGAGGAAGTCACCAAGCACAGAGGGGAGTTCCCCTGCCACACGGACACCCTCCCCCAGGCACAGGAACACTGAGGCCCCCATCGGTAAATCCCCCGGACCAGGAAGGGCAAGACCCCACCACAATCCCGCACTTCTACCACACAGTCTCTGTCCTCCATCCCACAGGCCACCACTACACAGGTCCCCCGCCACACCCTGCCCCAGGTTCACCCACACACCAATACCGCATCCCCAAAATGCTTAGGCCCTCCCCCCTACCACATGCACTTCCACCCCCACCTCACACGCTCAGCCTGTTCCTGCCACTGATGTGGAGACCGTGTCCCCCCCCTCTGTCCTGCCCACCTCATCTGAACCCCATTACACTCCTTTGGAGATTGGCACTGCAGTAGAGAGCATATCCACCCCATCTGACTTGGGCACTGCAGTGGAGACCCCGTCCACACCATCTGACTTGCCCACTGCAGTGGTGCCGGCAACCACCCCATCTGACTTGATCCCTGCAGTGGTGACGGCACCCACCACATCTGACTTGAGCCCTGCAGTGGTGACGGCGCCCACTGTGTCAGACACCTCCACTGCAGTTGCCAGTGACACTCCTGCACCCACCACCCCTCCCCTGCCCCATTTTGCTATCCCCTGATCCTGTCCCTGCGGTGCCTGGCTTGCCCTATGTATGCCCCTCCAAGGGGAGATGTCCCCTGGCCGTAGCAGTGCAGGCAAGCAATGGGTGACAACTTGTCACATATCACCCTGGTAGGACCCTTGAAATGGACTGGCCATTGGCCTTTTGACATTGTGGACTTAACAGTTACAAGGATTTATGTGCTGAATAAAGCCAATTGTTGTTATCCAGTGGTGTTGCATCTAATGTACATGACGTTGATGATGAGTATCATGAACTTGCTGTTGTAATGGTGTTTTAAAGGAATAAGAAACTGATTTGTTGATGTGATGGACTCCATGTGGTCCATGGGATATGTGTACTATTCTGGTATGTATCCATGACATCCTTTGCTGCAATTTCAGGGTGTAATGATAGCAAACGTTTGGGACCAGGATTTTCTCCTTTTGTTTGCTACTTCACATCTTTGGCATACACTGTTGCACATATGTTGGGCTTACATTTGTGCACATTGTAAGATTCCCTGACTGGGCCCATCTCCACTGGACAGGCAAGTTTGTGCATCAATGGTACACAAGTCATCTGTGTCATCAGTGCAACTTGCGATACATGTGTATTGCATATGTGCAGATGACTTAAGGGACACTCCCGTACACAGGCTGATGTAACCAGAGCTTTCATTGTGTTGTAATTGTTGGCTCACGGAGCAAGTGTTATGCTGACATGACAGAGCCCTGCACAGACAACGTTTTGCACAGCTGACCTTCCCCTGGAGTGGAGTCCCCTCATGGCAGTGTGTCATTCCGTGACATTTCCTGAGCCCATGGTGTGTGTTGTGTGAGCATGTCTGTGTGTGTTCCCTTCCCTTTTTCTACACAGCCTGTGTTCTGTACAGATGTTCCTGTTTGTGGCGCTTGCTGAGTTGTCCTGTGTTCATCCAACATCTTTGCCCGGGGTTTTCTGGGATGTAGGTGCATGGCAAACTACTGGTCATTAAGGTGTCATCCCTAGGTGTTTTAGTTGTAAGGTCCGGGGATGTTGTCAAACGCATGTGGGACATATTCAGGATTCCCCTTGGCACTTCTGTGATACCAACATCATGTTGTTTTCCCTATGTGGTATCTGTCAGTGAGTGGGTCACTTGTATGTGTGTGTGACTACTCCCACAAATCAGGGTCAGAGCGGTAATGTTGGAAGGTGTCTACATGTGTTCTTTGTGGGTCTCCTTTGATTCCTCATTGGTGTGGGAGTATGGCAGGGATCCCAATGATTCTGGTAGATTTCACGTCATGCCCATGTACCGCATACTGTGCAGTGTGGCAGACATTCACAAGGGTTGTTGACTGGCCATGTGTGATGCTTTTTGGCTACCTTGGATCCCCCCACCACCCCTGGGATTGTCATGGGTGCATGAGCAATGTCACCAGTCCATGTGTGCTTAGCTGATGCACATTGGTGCAGATCAAGGTGTGTGGTATTGAGAGTGGCCAAATGTGAGTTGTCTCATGGCTAGGCCCCTACCTACATTTTGTCCATTGATTACAGGCCATGGCCAGTGATTTGTGTTTGTGTAGGTGTGATGGAAGTTTGTTGGTCAGGACATATGACCCAGTGCGCACAGGTGACTGTGCTCCACAGTATGGGCAACATCTACCTTTGTCATCACAGTGGGATTATCATACGGGCTACTGTCACCCCACTGTAGGGTCCCTGAGGGTAGTGCTGTAGTGGGTCTGTCTCTTGCTGTGTTGGTTGCTGTTCCGCCCAGCATGTGTTACATGAATCCATTGGGATCCCACTCATCTGACAATGCCTGCTTGCCCACAAAGGGGTGCACAGTTCATGAGTTACTTTTGTATGGCACTGTGTACACATCTGTGTCATTGGAGTTCAGCCCACCATCATGTGTTGTGTACTAGCCTGGGGACACTGAGACACACACACATGTTGTGTTTGATATGCAGTGTAGGGCTTCCTGTCTGTGTTTGTGCATCTGCACCACTGCATTGGTATGGCTTTTTCGGTCCATTGGCTGGATGTTGTTTGGAAGTTTTTCCCTAGTGTCCCTGGGTCTCCTAGCTCATCAGCCTGCACATTCATCATGTTTGGTATGTCCCATTGCTGCCATGCTATGGGACTTGGTCACCTAACATCTACAATCTCCACAGTATTCCTTAGTTTGTGTGTCTGTTCATAAAGATATGTGTGTATGCATCATGATGCTCACTTTTCACATAGTCTAATTGGACACTGGAGGTATTGTCAGGGATCATGGCCGATGCTTGTCTGCACATGGCAGAGGGTGTTCTTGTGATACACAGCAATCTTTGCCTCACCAAATCTATGTTTGTATGTGACACAACCACTACATTGCCACAACATTGCTTGTGGTGTTGGGACCAGGAATCATACATGCTGGTTTGAAGATGCTGCTATTTTTATGTCCACACTCACCTTCTGGTCACTGTAGTGATGTGGGGTTTAGACCCCATTACCACAATGTTCCTGATATGCTGGTGTTTTGAACCCCACAATCACCTTTTGGTCACTGTAGTGATGGGGGTTTAGACCCCATTACCACAATGGCCCTGATATGCTGGTGTTTTGAACCCCACAATCACCTTTTGGTCACTGTAGTGATGGGGGTTTAGACCCCATTACCACAATGTTCCTGATATGCTGGTGTTTTGAACCCCACAATCACCTTTTGGTCACTGTAGTGATGGGGGGTTTAGACCCCATTACCACAATGATCCTAAAATGCTGGATTTTTGAACCCCACAATCACCTTTTGGGCACACATGTGATGGGAGTCACATTGTATGTTCACTGTCAGAATCTGTGTCATAAGCATTTGACACACAAAAAAATAATCTTGCCAAGATGGTGGGGGGAGTTTGCTTAGACACCCTACTTGTGTGAATGCTGGTAGTGCTAGGCATCCAGCCCCCTATGAGTAGGGGGTACTGGTAGTGATGGGCATCCAGCCCCCTATGAGTGGGGATGGTAGTAGTGCTGGGCATCCAGACCCATATGAGTAGGGGGTACTGGTAGTGATGGGCATCCAGCCCCCTATGAGTAGGGGATACTGGTAGTGATGGGCATCCAGCCCCCTATGAGTAGGGGGTACTGGTAGTGCTAAGCATCCAGCCCCCTATGAGTAGGGGATACTGGTAGTGATGGGCATCCAGCCCCCTATGAGTAGGGAGTACTGGTAGTGCTAGGCATCCAGCCCCCTATGAGTAGGGGATACTGGTAGTGATGGGCATCCAGCCCCCTATGAGTAGGGGGTACTGGTAGTGCTAGGCATCCAGCCCCCTATGAGTAGGGGATACTGGTAGTGATGGGCATCCAGCCCCCTATGAGTGGGGATGGTAGTAGTGCTGGGCATCCAGACCCCTATGAGTAGGGGGTACTGGTAGTGATGGGCATCCAGCCCCCTATGAGTAGGGGATACTGGTAGTGATGGGCATCCAGCCCCCTATGAGTAGGGGGTACTGGTAGTGCTAAGCATCCAGCCCCCTATGAGTAGGGGATACTGCTAGTGAGATACTTTGTAGAGCTGGACCAGCGGCCATGATGGCCGCTCGGAGCTGAAGATCCCTGGTGAACCCGCACACCAGCTTCCTGAGCGGCGCTTCGCCGCGCTCTAATCCTGCCGAAAACAACAATCCCGCAATCGGAATGCTGGTGGATTATTTGGATCTCAAAATCGCATTGCTCCGATCCTGAATCTCCGAGAAATGAACCGCGACATCACCGTAAGAAATTAAGCTAAGATGGTGCATGGGGAGCCTCGGGACCGCGCCCGGGGGCCGGGAGAAGTGAGCCGCGATGTTGCCGACCTCCACTTTACCATCTGATGGCGGCCCCCCCCTGCACTGATTTGCCGGCTGACTCCCCTGGGGAGGAAACTCCACGTCGAAGAACCCGCCTGTCTGTGCCATTAGAGAGGTACGGGTGCTGCCGGAGGGGGAGGGGCCCGCGAATCTGACCTGCGGCTTCCCCCGCAGCCGGGCCTATCCTCGGGACCGAGTCCTGGCCGGGAAACATAGGGACACTGGCGCGAGCTGCGCGCCGCTCCACTGCACGGCAAGCACCCCTTTGTGTGAGGCGGCTCCGCATCATATACCGCCTGGTGAACCTTCTCCAGCGCCGTCACCAGCGGCCTCTCCCTGCAGCCTTTGGGAGCTTTGAGACACCGGCGCCTCGTGGATGGAGGGAAGTTTTAAGGGCAGCCCACCGCTCTCTGTATAGCTGCATCACTGTCGGGCCCTGAGGCGCCCAGGGTCCCCCCACCATTAAGATCCTGCACAAGTAGTTAACACGCACTGTTTTTCAACAAGACTAGGGAGGGCCTGCAGGCTTTGGAGCTGTTCCCTGCACCTCTCCCCTCACTGCTCTTGGTACGTACAGGAGGTGACTGCCCCCAACGATCCAGGCCATAATTGCTGGGAGAGCAGAATCCACAACCAGAAGGCACAGGCGGCGACGCGCTTTATTGGTCAAGAGGTGGAGCATTTTTCACCGCACAGGAGATCCAGGATCATCGCCCTAAGGCTTTCACGCCCGAGTCTGAGTTGGTCCATTAAACTCCAAGGACCTTCAGCACTTAGTCGGTCATTACCAAGATGGCCGCTGATCTGTAGCTGGTTAAGATGCTCCCACGGCCGGGATCATCAGCATTTAAAATATCCCGCGGATACCCTGCCATCCACCTACCATTTTACCACAGTGCCCCAAGACCTGTCATTATTATTGTGGCTAATCTATTGTTCACTTGTAGCTGAGGGCAGAGGTGAGCTGACCCCCCCCCCAGCGCGAGGCAAAATGGCGGCTCCTACCACGCTTGTCCCGCCGACAGGGGAGATGCGTCCAGGCGGGCTTTTATTGGACTGCGTTACCCCCAATCACATATTGATGCTTGGGAGATCTTGTGACCTTTTAAGAGCTGAGGGAGACTGGCCCATCCTTCCCTGTAAAGTACTGTAGCACCTGCCATCTTGATCAGCCCTCACCTGACCCTGTTCCTGCTCACCCACCAGGACATTTACTCTGAGAACTTTCCCTAGTCAGCTGAGACCTAGCCATTTTGACTGATGCCCGGTGGAGCTACCTCGCGAGCTAAAGGGGAGATGGGCTTTGGACTCCCTCCTTGGCCATCCCCTACCCAGCCGGTCTTTGGGCAAACTCTCCTGCGTCTCTCCTGTCCTTATCTCCCTCCTCCCCTTCACCTTACCCCCTACCCCTTTCCGCTCTACCCTTCTTCTCTTTCCAGCTATTGACCTTTGCCCTCTCCCGTCCTTGCTCATAGTTCCCACCCTGATTACCAACTGGACTTTCTTCTGTGAGCTTTCCCTCGTCAGTTGAGACCTAGCTTTTTGACTGATGCCCGATGGAGCTACCCCTGTTTAGCTGAAGGGGAGACGGACTGTGGATTCCCTCCTAGGACGTCACCTACCCAGTCGGCCATTGGGCAGACTTCCTTTCGTCTCTCCTGCCGTCTTTTCCCTCATCCTCATCCTCCCCCTTCACACTTCCCCCTTCCCCCCCTCCGCTCTATTTGTCTCCACCTTCCTTTCCTCTCTCAATGTGTTGATTATTCTTGATGTTATGTGTAATTGTTATCATTTTTCTGTAACATTGTGTAACCTAATGTAAAGCGCTCTGATACCTACCGGTCTAGCCAGCGCTATATAAAACTCTAAAAATAAAATAAAAAATAAAATAAATAAAAAGTGATGGGCATCCAGCCCCCTATGAGTAGGGGGTACTGGTAGTGCTAGGCATCCAGCCCCTATGAGTAGGGGATACTGGTAGTGATGGGCAGCCAGCCCCATATGAGTAGGGGGTACTGCTAGTGCTAGGCATCCAGCCACCTATGAGTAGGGGATACTGGTAGTGATGGGCATTCAGCCCCCTATGTGTAGGGGGTACTGGTAATGCTAGGCATCCAGCCTCCTATGAGTAGGGGGTACTGGCAGTGATGGGCATCCAGCCCCCTATGAGTAGGGGGTACTGGTAGTGATGGGCATCCAACCCCCTATGAGTAGGTACTGCTGGTAGTGATAAGCCCCCCCTATGAGTGGGGACTGCTGGTAGTGATAGCCATACACCCCCCTATGAGTAGGGACTGCTGGTAGTGATGGGCATCCAGCCCCCTATGAGTGGGGATGGTAGTAGTGATGGGCATTCAGCCCCCTATGAGTAGGGGGTACTGGTAGTGCTAAGCATCCAGCCCCCTATGAGTAGGGGGTACTGGTAGTGATGGGCATCCAGCCCCCTATGAGTAGGGGGTACTGGTAGTGCTTGGCATCCAGCCCCCTGTGAATAGGGGATACTGGTAGTGATGGGCATCCAGCCCCCTATGAGTAGGAATGGTAGTAGTGCTGGGCATCAAGCCCCCTATGAGTAGGGGGTACTGGTAGTGCTAGGCATCCAGCCCCCTATGAGTAGGGGATACTGGTAGTGATGGGCATCCAGCCCCCTATGAGTAGGGGGTACTGGTAGTGCTTGGCATCCACCCCCTGTGAATAGGGGATACTGGTAGTGATGGGCATCCAGCCCCCTATGAGTAGGAATGGTAGTAGTGCTGGGCATCCAGCCCCCTATGAGTAGGGGGTACTGGTAGTGCTAGGCATCCAGCCCCCTATGAATAGGGGATACTGGTAGTGATGGGCATCCAGCCCCCTATGAGTAGGGGGTACTGGTAGTGATGGGCATCCAGCCCCCTATGAGCAGGGGGTACTGGTAGTGATGGGCATCCAGACCCCTATGAGTAGGGGATACTGGTAGTGATGGGCATCCAGCCCCCTATGAGTAGGTACTGCTGTTAGTGATAAGCCCCCCCCCTATGAGTGGGGACTGCTGGTAGTGATAGCCATACACCCCCCTATGAGTAGGGACTGCTGGTAGTGATGAGCACCACCCCTATGAGTGGGGGCTGCTGGTAGTGATAACCATACAACCCCTATGGTTTGGCTGTTGCTGGTGGAAGGGATATCCACCCCCTATGTGTGTGTAGCATTTCGCGGGTTCGTGACGTTTGTTTGTGTGGTGGGTGTCTGACTTACCGTCTGCGACGTACGCGTCTGTTCCTGATCCGGTCATAGATATACAGTACTGGGATGACCTGCGCGATGGGATTCATCATTGGTTCGTCTCGTACTTGCTGATTGTTGCTCCGTCTCATACACGTTGATAGTTGGTCCGTCTCGTAGCCGGGGATCGTGTTGTGGCGCGAATCGGACCTGAAATACAGCTCTACTGGATGCTGTGACGTGCTGGAAGTGGCGACCCGTTCGGCGCGTATGAAGTACACATCGTACTTGTCCAGCCGGAAATTGCTGTGAAAATGCTTCCATGCGACTCGAATCGGCGTTTACAGATCCGGCTCGTACGGGAAATGTTGCTGGAATCGGAGCGTACGTGCTGATCGGGATTTTTACACATTTGCGCATCGTACTTCAGCGCCCGGATGGACCAGCTCCCGGACCGAGTCGGTCGCAAGGTAAGGCTACGGACAGCTCTCGGAGAGCTGTCCGAGCGAGATCGGAATCGGCCCCCAAGTACTAATTTTAAGTATCCATGTTTTAGTACACTACCCCACCCAAAACCCCTATTTTCCCTGCATCCTGTCCCAGGGGTTTATTATACAAATTTTAAAAAATGCGATGTAATTGTATGCGTTGTACTAGTATGCGTTGTAATGGTACATTTAATGCATTAACATAATTTCACGTTGTAATGGTATGCGTTCTAAAAACATGCGATGTAATGATACTTGCGTTGTAAAAACTGTGTTGTAAAAGCATGCTTTGTAATGGTTTGCGTTGTAACGTCATATATTCAGGCAAAAGGCGCAAAGTCTGGAGAAAGTCCACCCTAAGGATACAGGTCTAACACCAACCTACTCATAATGAGGCCCCTAGATAATTCTCAAAAGCCTTCAAAAACAAAGCTCGTTGTTTTCCACACAGAAAACAGAAAGTAAACTGGTTTCTCACATTATTATTGTATTCCTGTACTGTCATTAAACTTGTGTAACGAACCAGTGTTCAAACTTTGAGTCTCTGAGTGAATTAATATATATATGTTTTGGAACTGAAAGTTTATACTTTTGGTAATTCCCCAGAGGTGATTATTGGGTTCCCACTGTTCTGTCAATATTTAACTATAATAGAAAATATTTCAAGCACAATTGTTGCAAACAATGACTGATTATTTTATTGATTGTGTTAGTACAGTGCACAAACTGCAATTTTCTATCCTACAAAATCAATCATCAAATATCCACATATCTGAGTCAAATAAAAGAAAGAATACGTACAACTTTCATTGCATTCAAACTATAAAAACTCATGTTATCTCGAGAATCTATAAAAGCATTGCTCTTTCAATTAAAGAAAGCTTAACATACAAATATGTGAAACTAGGAGGCAAAATAAAATCTCAAAACGATCTGATGCTGCTGATAAAGACATAACCAACACGACCGTTGTTTAAATTTTGGACAAAATACAGAAAAATACCAAGTGTACAAGTGCCACAGTTTCAGGGAAAATGTAAAAGCAAAGAAGGTCAGGCACAGAAATTCCATTATCTGATCTACAGCCAGTCTGGATAAGCTTTCGCATGAACTACTGCTCATGATCAATAGCTGAAAAATAAGATAACGCTTGTAGAAATGCGCCCACATTTTTCTCATAAACAGTGTTTTTTATTATATTTCTGATTGTTTTTAGATACTTGCATTGTATGAATGTTCATTTTATTTTTTCAGAGGCTATGGTTAGCAATATCTATATTTTACACGTGTGTAAAATTGTGATAATCAGCCGCATGAAGAATTCTGTCTCAACTTCAATTAGAAGGCCTTTATCCTTCAAACACAAAAATAAAATCGTTTACAAAAAATTAAAAATCAACTATTCCTCATGACCTCTATGACCAGCCTGTCCAATCAACTGTCCTGAAATGATCAATCAAAGACAGGGTAAGAGATCAGCACCTCCAGCGCTTTAGACAACAAGGACCTGAGCAGCTTTTACTAACATTCAGCATCCTTTGAATACTGCCGAGCTAGTGTGCAGGAACTTCTGCTCCCTGATGCAGAGCTTCGGAGCACCAGGAATGAACAAGAGCATATTAGATGGAGTAATAGTGTCTCTCTTTAACCTCCCTTTAACGTGCTCATACATTTGGAGGAATTATATGTTTGCAGATTTCAATAAAATTACATGGACTACATCACAAAAAATTGAAGTTATATCTGTTCAGTCAGTAAACTTACCTTCGAGAGATCACCAAGAGCTCATCTCATTGTTGAATTATACAGCCCTGGCTGGAAAGTTAAATTATTAGTATACATACTCTAGACTTGTGTCTGCAGGAAATTTGTAGAAATCACGTATGTTTTTGTGCATAAATGTCAATTGTGAAAGCTACTGAATTATCCTCTGTTTTAATAGGCAATTCCTTCACAACAAGTATCACTATAATTAATAAAGCTTCTGCTAATAAGGGCATATTTTGCATTCATAGAAGTCAGTTAAAATGAGGAGCTGATTTTTTAAAGCTAGATTGTGTTAATATCTGTGGCTAACATATGAGATTAAGAGAAAAATGTTCAGAAACATTTTCTGTTTGCTTAGCCTGTGATTAACAAAATCACAGGGTTTGCAAACGCAAAATGGATTTTTTTAAGGTACTAAACCCACTTTCTGAGTCAGTGATGGGTTACTAAGAAAGGGCTTGTTTAGGACATCCCTTCTAAAGATTCGTTGTTGTATGTATCATTGGTGTGCAACCTCAATTTCCGTCACAACTCATTGATAGGTTATCAACTCTCAAAGGAAGTGGTAACCCATTCACAGTGGGAGCCATTCCCCTTTGAGAATGGAAAGGAGTGGGTAGTAGTTCAGGTGTCCACTGCTACCTCTTAAACAAACGTTTCTAAAAATTGTTCCTTTAAGAGAAACAGGATGCATTAAAAACAAAAATACTTTATTTAAATTCAGTCTTAGACATAGCGGTCTGCTGACCCCAGCAGATCGCCCGCCATGTGATGACTTATTAAAGGCAGTTTCAATTTGTGACCTACCTCATGAAAAGTAATGAAGTAGGCCAACTTTCTGTCCAGTCTGAATACTGATCCTGCAAGCTGCCATGATAGTATATAGGTAGGTTCCCAAAATCAGAATCAGTTTGCCAAAAGTTTGGGTTCAATCTTCAACGACTTTTTGTGAATTGAGGGGCATATTATCAAGGGGCCGCAATAAAATTATCGCCGCTTTAGCGTCCGTTTTCGGGCGAAAAGCGGTGATAATTTTATCGCAATATCATCAAGGACACGCTAGCGCGTGTTTCTTTGACTTAGCGCCCGTTTCAGCACGCCTAACTTTGCATCTCTAATGAGATGCAAAGTGGGCGTCACTGGGCGTACCCCTGACGGACTACCTTGTTAAATATCGCGAAATGTACATCGCGATATTAACAAGGAGTCCCACGCATTTTTGCAGACGTTAGTTTTTGGCGAAAACCACGGTTTTTGCCAAAAACTAACATTTGCAAAAATGCTGACTTACCTATACCTAACAATGGGGGTGGATTATGCTGATACGACCACAGGGTCGTATCAGCAAGGTTATCGCCGTTTTCCATGGAACATCGCTGGAACACCAGCGATGTTCCATGGAAAACACCGCTATCGCTGGGAAATTATCGCCATTGTGCTATGCGTTGTTAATACAGCGATAGCATGGCGATAATTGCCAGCTATAAAAAAAATCTCGCTAAGAGCGGCCAGCGATAATTATTGCTGCCGCTTGATAATATGCCCCTGAGTCTTTGTACATCTGACCTTAACTTTCGTAAATTGAAATAATTGTTGACTTTTTTGACTGTCAGCAACCTGTCTCCTAGGTCTTAAGTCAATTGCTTTAAAAAACCCAGACAATTCAATAGCTCAAATATCCAATGGGACTGACATTTAATAGCACATATTCCACAAGGCTCTACTTCATAGGTACCATTAGTGAAGGCCATTAAGAAAAACTGAAATCAGGTCTGCGATAGCATCCCTTTGCCATCGTTGGGTTTGCTTGTATCAGTGTTTTCCTAGAACAACAACACCTGTTGCTATATGTCATAATAAGCACCAGCTCAGAAGCCTGAATACACAAGAGAAAGCAGGGTAGTATATCCTTTTTCACCTTAATAAACCAATATGGGAAAAGGCTATTTTGCCCACGGAGAAAGAATTAATTTGAACTCTACTCAGGCCTTTAGGTGCTGCTGTTCATGAATGAAAGGGTTTAGCTATACTCTTGCAGTTCTTTTCTGACATCAGTTTCTGATAACCCCGGCACATGTACTTAACTTTTCTTTCTGCTTGCATTCTTTGATTCCCAGTACTTGCTCAGTCTCAAATAGTTATGTATGTTTAATCGTTATTTTGCATTTCTACTCATAAAGTGACATGTTTTAGAGAATCACTGACTAAATATCGAAGGACACAATATCGACCTACAAAAATATCGCAGCAAAAATATCGAAGACAAGAATATCGACATCCTATCTACATTAAGGTAAGTACAAAAATATCGAAAAAAATATATCGATGTCAAAAATATCGTTGTTAAAAATATCGTTTTTAATTTAAGTTAAAAAAATATTTTAAAATAAAGTAAATAATACATATAATTAAAAGAAACATAGTTAAAAATATTTTAAAATGCTTAAAAATTATAAGTAATATATATAATTTGAAAATACATTAAACATATACATATAATATATAATATATATATACTTACTTATTAATATGTTTTAATATTTATTTTAATAACTTATAAATTGTTTAATTTATTTTTTATAAATTATAAATACATCTATACACATAAAAGAATAATATAAATAAAAATTAAATAAATATCTGTAACACATTTTTAAAAAATTAAATTATTTTAAATCTTTTTAAAAATAATTATACAGTACATTAGCTAAAAAAATAAAAAATATTAGATAGCGTAGAAAATCAAATTACTATTCCCACTCCAGTGAGTGCAACAGTAGGGAAAGTGTTGGATAGCGTAGGGGTTAAAATTTCTATTCCCACAACAGTGAGTGCAACAGTAGGGAAAGTGTTGGATAGCGTAGGGGTAAACATTACTATTCCCGCTCCAGTGAGTACAACAGTAGGGAAAGTGTTGGATAGCGTAGGGGTAAAAATGACTATTCCCACTCCAGTGAGTGCAACAGTAGGGAAAGTTTTGGATAGCGGGGGGTAAAAATTACTATTCCCACTCCAGTGAGTGCAACAGTAGGGAAAGTGTTGGATAGCATAGGGGTAAAAATTACTATTCCCACTCCAGTGAGTGCAACAGTAGGGCAAGATGTCGTCCGCTGGGTCGGACGCGTACGCTGGCTGCTCCTAGGTGCTAAACCCCCCACGCTATGCTAACGTACCTGTGAGAGAGGAGCTGAGGAAAGACCGGTACGGGACGGGATGCTGATTACCGCGGCCGCATCATTCTCGGGAAAATTACGCCACCTGCAATATTGTTGTGGCTGGCGGTACGCCCAGAGTTGGAGTCGGCGTTTTCTCCCGGTGTCTGCACATTACGGCGGCCGCAAAGGACTGGAGAGAGCCGCATCAACAATGCCTCCCAAGGGAGTGAGAGGGAGGACTCGTCCTCTGGTGGACAACGTCGGAACTTCAATCAAGAATACATTAAGTACAGTGAGTGGTTCTAAATCGCCAAATAAAGACACTGTCTCTAAGGGAGGAAAAGGAGGAAAATCTATGGAGAATGTGGGAAAGTCTACTATACCCATACTATTCTCTGCTGGTAAAGTAAAAGATAAGGGGGAAGCTTCCCAACTCCCTAAACCCCCTCAGGGTACACCTCCTGCTGTGGCAACAGGACACAGGCGCACTATGGACCCCACCTCAGAATCTGAGGGGAGAGATAGAGTCTGTGACCTTCATGATGTGGTCGCTGATAACTCCAACATGGGATCACTGTCCACACACAGAGCTGTCCAAGTCAGAGAAATGGTCGAGGAAATGGTTGAGGCTGCAACCAGGGAGGGGAACTTATCTATTAATCTATGCGAACCCCCTACCTCAGTACCTTTGGTTGCTCTCGGTTCCAATGCCAATTTAACGGGTGCCAATGATTTAAAGTCTACAATGCAGGATATAGAGACTGGGGACTATTTTTTTTCGCTATCTGATCACTCAAACTCTTCTAATGATGACCTCAAGTCTATTCCCGGGGCCTCAGCCAGGTCTGGTACGCAGGATGACGGAGGTAGTGATTCTAGTGTACATTTGGAGGATTCCGGTGATATATCAGACGGCAGTCCGCGCACAGTGCGTAAAAAAGTAGATCTGAAAAGCAGTGCTAAGCCAAGGAATGGTGGCAATGGAAGTAATGTTCTGCAGTGGGACTATTCCTGCTCAACCGATTTAAGCATTGAGAATGGGCAAACCCTGGGGACTGGTACAGAACCGTCAACCAAGGCTTCTGAGGACATATCATTAACATTGATTTATCAAACCATGGTTACTCATGAGAGGAGGCTCGAGGAGAGAACCAGAGAGTACAGGGTTCATGTCGTAAATTACAGAACTCTGTACGACGTATAGCCAAGACCTGCACAGAGTTCACAAAGAGATTTAATGAAGCAGAAGCAAGAATCTCCTCTCTCGAAGATGAATTGGTTGCACAGAAGGCTCTAACTGACTCTCTACGGTCCCTAAAAGACGATACGCAATGGAAGTTAGCTGACATTGAAAATCGTTCTCGTAGGAACAATCTTAGAGTTTTGCAAATTCCAGAGGGGGTCGAAGGACAAGATCCTCGCAAATTCATTATTGATTTATTTGCAGAAGCCTTTCCAGAGCTGAAATGGGACTGGGCAAGAGAAGTAGAGAGAGCGCATCGTTTCCCATTTAATCCACGCCCAAGATCCGGTCAATCCTCGGACAGACCCAGAGTGATTTTAATATCTCTTAACAGCTTTTTGGCCAGGGAAGATGTGTACTCTTTGGCACGCCCTGACAGAAAAAGGGCTGGGAAAGGGCTAGAATTTTTGTAAGGCCTGACTTCTGCCATCTTACGGTGGAAAGGCGCTGGCATTTACGTCAGCTCATTGCACCATTTCAGGCCAAAGGGGCTCAAGTTTTTTGTTAAACCCAGCTAAGCTCAAAGTTATTGTTAAGGATCAAACCTGGTTCTTTACCTCGGAGATACTAGCGAAAGAGTTTTTGCAAACGCTGTAATGCGCTTAATCTGGCGGTTTTTGGTAGAATCAGGTAGAATGAGGATCAGGATTTCAATCAAGATGTCGATTTGCAATTATGTCTGTCATCGGTCTCTACCTGTTCTCTCCCTCTCTCTTCTCTTTTTTGTTTATTTCCTTTTCCTCTCTCTCTTGTGTTATCTTACCCTATGTGTAAGTTTGGAGATATAATTAAGGATAAGTTGGCATCAGCACATGTTCATGGTCTAAGGATGTTCTGAAATTAATATGATGCCATGTCTGCTCCATAGGGTCGCGGTGTGGTGTGGGGGCTCACCTGGGTGGCGGGAGCTTGTCATCACAGGGACTATCGGTCCCAAAGCCTCATGGACGGGTAGGGGGGGCGTGGGTGGGGACTGGGGGGTCAGGGGGGATTCGGGTGGGTTGGGTGGGGTGGGGCAATATAAAGAAAATAATCCACAGTATCGATATAGTTTTGAGTTTGAGTTTAAGTTTCACAGATCTATTGCCTGTTTTCAGAGAATTCAATATCGGATCGACCCCCTATTTATTTAATGGCTAGATCTGGGCTCAGAATATGCTCATTGAATGTATGTGGTCTAAATAGTTATAACAAGAGACAAAGGGTAGCTGCTGAACTCCGGGTGATTCAACCAGATGTGGTTTGTTTACAAGAAACTCATGTATCCTGGGGAAAGCGGAAAATCTTAGCAGAAATGGGTTTTGTGCTTTTAGCAGCTTCTCAGCAATCTGTAACGACTCGGGAGTGGCGGTGCTAGCTAAACCTATCATACAAAATTCGGGACGGGTATTAGTTGATAAACTGGGGTGTTGGCTTATTGTAGAATGTATGATAGGGGTGAATACATTTACGTTTTGCACTGTTTACGGCTCCAATCTTGATGAAGCTATGGTTTTGGAACAACTCAATGTGGAGCTCGCATCATGGCCCACCCCCTTGGTGCTATGTGGAGATTTTAATATTAGTTTGGTCAATAAGGAACTTCAATTGGGTATACAAAATTATAAGGGTAGGAAACCCAGAGTTTTTAAGGCGCTATCTCACTTACTGATGGATTATGGTTTGGTCGATGTATGGGATTATCTTTGTCCACATGATCCTGGGTATACATTTTATTCCCATCCTCATCAAAAGTTAGTTCGACTTGATTATTTTTTGCTTCACCTGTATTATTCACAGAAGCCCAAATCCATGTTTTTCCAAGAATCACATCTGATCACGCACCTGTAGTCCTGGATATACCCGCATTAGGCTCTCATGTAAATCCACACATTTTTACCTTTAATAGGAAACTGCTTCTTGAAAAACCCTTTATAGATCATATTAAGAGCTGGATCAAGGGTTTTTTTCAAGATAACCGGCACTCAACATCGCTGGGGTTCTGTGAGATGCTTTTAAAGCCTGTTTTAGAGGGGAGGTCCTGAGCTATGGTTTGTACCAGCAAAAGAAAGCTAAGCTTGCAATGCAGGAATTGTATACTAAACTTAAGACTGCGGAAGAAAACCTTACACAGGGGATCCTGGCTAAAAACGATATTGACGAACTACAAACTAGGGTCGCTAGATGCAAGGCTAACATTAATCTATCCTGGAGTAAGGAAATCACAGCGAAATATTTGGTATACAAAAAGGAATGCTATGAGTATGAAGAAGCGGTAGGGCGTTGCCTGGCTAACAGACTACGCTCTAACGAAGCTGCTCACAGAATAGCCGGCATGAAGAATCAGTTAGGTGAAATGGTCTATGACCCTCAGGAAATTCTCCAGATTTTTTATGAATTTTATGAAAATCTTTGTCTAGGCAAAGAGACAGGGTCGCATATAGGGGACACTGCAATACAACAGCTGGTGGAACATGTCGGTCAGGAGGAGGCAGAGATTTTGGAAAGCCCTATTACTATGGAAGAGCTAGAACTAGCCATAAATAGCATGGTGGTTGGTAAGGCAGCGGGCCCCGATAGGCTTCCCTCAGAGGTGTATAGGACCTTTTTTCAGGAGATCAAAATAGATTTGTTGGCCGTCCTCCAAGCCGCCCAAATGGGAAGTGCACCGCAATCTTGGGACGAGGCCAACATTGTCATCTTCAGAAAAAAAGACAAGCCATCGGATCTGCCAGGGTCTTATCGCCCGATTTCTCTCATCAACTGTGATGGGAAGATTTATGCCAAAATTCTTGCGAACAGGTTAGCAAAGGTTATCTCGCCCCTGGTCTCCCCAAAACAACATGGATTTATCCCTGGCAGGGGGACTGTGAATCACATTAGCAGAATTGTGACACTCTTTGATATTGCTCAGGTCACAGCAAGGGACCTGGGGCTGATCCTGCTCGATGCTGAGAAGGCGTTCGATCGTGTGGCCTGGGATTTCCTTTGGGGGGTTATGCAGTGGATGGGGTTCGGTCAGGGTTTTATTCAGGCTGTAAAAGTACTATATCGATCACCTTCGGCAAGGATCTGCTCTATGGGTCTGGCATCAGGCCCTATAAAAATTTCAAGAGGCACACGGCAGGGTTGCCCATGCTCTCCCCTCTTGTTTGCTCTTTATATCAATCCTTTTCTAAGAATGTTAGAGAGAAGTACCCAGATTAAACCCTTTCGCGTTCTGGAAGACCAGTTTCGTGTCTTTGCATATGCTGATGACATTGCCATCATAACATTGGATCCTCTCACGGCTATACCTGAAGTAGAACGCTTAGCATGCGAGTTTGGCGTGGTTTTGGGCTATAAGATGAACACATCTAAAACCCAGATTTTGTGTACAAAACAGATCATGGCCAGCGATCCTAGAGTGGTTAAGGAAGTCACATATCTGGGAATTAAGATCCGAGAAAACTTGAAAGATCTGGTCGATACTAACTGGGGGGATATTACTACCAGGATAAAGCAATCGTTAGATAGTTGGGATTGCCTACATCTTTCTCTGGTAGGTAGAGCTAACATCCTCAAAATGAATATTCTCCCTAAGGTGTTGTATTTCTTCAGGTCTGTACCGCTGGAGGTATCCCGCGCCCAGTTACAACATCTGCAGGCACTTTGTGCCAAGTTCTTGTGGGCTCCAGGGAAACCCCGGAGAGCAATGCACTTTATGACTCTTCCTAGAGAAAGGGGGGGGGTGGTCAGTCCCGACTTTACACTGTATTACTACTCTTGTCTCTTATTGAATATGCGGTTAATGTTGACTGGAGAAGAAGTTAGCAATACGGCTGAGGTTCCTTCAATTTATCAGATGGTGCTAGGTAAAGAGGTCAAGAATTGCCTGTTCAAGAAATTGGATAGGAGCTATTATAAAAGAACACGTTTTAGAATCTTAGGGGCAGCTTTTAAAGTTTGGAATGTGGTCCGAAAATACTTACAAATTCAGGGATAACATTTTTATACTCCAACTACGGCCGTAGGCATATTGCCACCAATATGTCATGACCAAATCGTTAGTAGCTGGAGACGGAATGGCATCTCTCAAATAGGGATTTTTATGATGCTGGGGGCTTTATGTTTCTTTTACAGATTTAGCAGCAAAATTTCTACTCCACAAGAATCATTTTTTAAAATTCTTACAAATACAAGATTTCTTGAGCAAATTATCCACGGCTATGGTACCACTTAAAATAGTCGAAGCTATTAGGGGTCAAGAAAAGATAGGGGCTCTTTATAAAATTCTATTAGAGTCAAGGAGGGATGATCTGGAAAAACACAATTGTAAGTGGGCAGCAAAGTGGGAGAGCCAGGGGTGTCTATAGAGAAGGCAATTGCTGTTGCCGGGGAAATTTGTCTGTCGGCGAATCTTAAAGCCCAGTTTTACAAAACCGTATTTAATCTCTATCATACTCCTGCCAAGATGATGAAATGGGGGAGGGGTAATGATGGCAAATGCTTTCGATGTGGTACGGATAACGCTGATAGTCTTCATATTTTCTTTGATTGTGCCAAACTAGGGCCGTATATACGACATATAGAGAAATTCATGACAGAAATCTCGGGGGTCAGCGTTAAAATATCTGCCTCTATGATGTTGTTGGGGACCCTTGTATAAACTCCGGTATCTGCTCTTTATTGCTACGGCGGTAGCTCGACTATGTTTAGCGTCTTCTTGGCTTCAGCCGGAAGCATCATCTTTTGAAAACTGGCGAGCCCGGTTTTATAATATGTATAATTTGGAGTATAGTCTGTATTCTGTGAAAGGATCAAGGAAACGTAAATTAGGTATATATATATATGGGGGGCAATGGTCGATCATATGAATTGTTGAGTGGAATGATAACTCAATTTAATTTAATTCAACTCTGTTTTTGTGGTATAATTGAATGAAATGAATTGCTTTTATATCTTGTTATTAGATCTGTATGTATTTTTTTTGATATTTTGATACTGTGGATAATAAAAAATAATTTTAAAAAAAAAGGGAAAGTGTTGGATAGCGTAGGGGTAAAAATTACTATTCCCACTCCAGTGAGTGCAACAGTAGGGAAAGTGTTGGATAGCGGGGGGTAAAATTACTATTCCCACTCCAGTGAGTGCAACAGTAGGGAAAGTGTTGGATAGCGTAGGGGTAAAAATTACTATTCCCACTCCAGTGAGTGCAACAGTAGGGAAAATGTTGGATAGCGTAGGGGTAAAAATTACTATTCCCACTCTAGTGAGTGCAACAGTAGGGAAAGTGTTGGATAGCGGAGGGGTAAAAATTACTATTCCCACTCCAGTTAGTGCAACAGTAGGGAAAGTGTTGGATAGCGTAGGGGTAAAATTACTATTCCCACTCCAGTGAGTGCAACAGTAGGAAAAATGTAGGATCGCGTAGGGGTTAAATTAACATACATATATAAAATCTTTTTTTAAATACATTACATATTATTGATTATTTACCAAAATAATTATTGCTAAATACCTATTCAATTAAATTAATATTTATTTAAATAACATTAAATTACATCCCACCCTATTCCCCTATAAACACACAACGCGGTACACTTAAAAAAAAACACAATTAATGTAATTATCAATTAATCAATTAATAAAAATTAATGACCAATTAATTATTAATTAACAACAAATTAATCAACAATAAATACAAAATATTAATAAATTAATTATCATTAATATAATTTTTAATTAGCCAATTAATAAAAATTAATTACCAATTAATAATTAATTGACAATGAATTAATAATCAATAACAATAAATATACACATATTAACTAATTAATTATATTTAAATTACTTCCCACCCTATTCCCCTATAAACCCACAACACGCTACACATTAAAAATAACATAATTAATTTAATTACCAATTAATCAATGAATTAAAATTAATTACCAATTAATAATTAATTTACAATAAATAAATTAACAATAACAATAAAAAAATATAATAAATTAATTATAATTAATAAAATTATAAATTAACCAATTAATATAAATTAATTACCAATTAATAATTAATTAACAATAAATTAACAATGAATAACAATAAATAAAAACATATTAATTAATACATTATAATTAAATTACTTCCCACCCTATTCCCCTATAAACCCACAACCCGCTCTGATACTAAAACGCAAAATTTCCTTTAAAAAAAATTACTATTTTCTAAACATTTAATACATATATTTAAAAATAATTAAAAAACTTTAAAAAAATCTTAAACATACATATAAAATACATAACACTAAAAAAATCGATATTATTTACAACTATATTTTAGCTAACGATATTAATGACTTCGATATTACTTACTTCGATATTAAAAAATCGATATTACTCACCTTAAAGTCGATATTCTGGTCAACGATATTCTTGACTTCGATATTCTGTCCCTACGATATTAAAAACTCGATATTAGTGTAGGTCGATATTTAAAATTCGATATTTTGACTGCCCACCGTTTGTAATGCATACAAATTCTTATGCAAACACAAAATGCAAGCCTTTGGATAAATTACCTCATGAAATCAAAATATTAGAAGTTGCAGTGACATTGATTTATGTAGGATTTTGTGTACCTCACTGAAGTGCAGTATCAGCTTCATTTACATTGAGGTTACTTTATTCCATTTACTAAATGCCCCTCAATAGATAGTTCAGGGGAAACTAGAGGCATCCTTTGTATAAAGAAAGGAAGTCACAGCCATCTGCACTAGCACTGGGGTATGATGAGTTAATTCAAAGAGGATGAGTCAGAGTGAGTAAGTAAAGGATTAAAAGTTAGGGTGCCAATGAACATCTTTGTCTAGCTCTACTCTTTATTTGATACAGTATGAGCCTGCCTACAGTAACTGATAGATAATAATTCATTTTTTAAACAATCTGAAGAAGGAACATTAGACCCCTCACCATATTTAGCTGCCCCTTTATTGTAAAATGTAAAGCCAAAACATTCTGCTAAGTGCAGATAGGCCAGGGAAATGTGACTCTTCTTTACAGGTGTATGCTTTTTATCATGATTCTTAGGACCACTCCACAGTGCTTCTCGAAGAATGTAAGCCAACTTGTTTGAGAGAGAAAAGTCTACCTTCATGTTCTAAATTCTCAATATCAATTATGATTCACTTAATGAAAATCCAATTCCTTCAAACAGACGGCGACACAAGTATTTTGATAAAATACCGTGCCTGTGTTCTCCCATTGTGGCTACCTGTAAGAAATTAGGGTTATCAGTTAAGAGAAGTGATGACCCACCTTAAATAATGAAACATTCTTTGTCATGGTGAACCACTAAAGTCATTAAATTAACTGTGCTTAACCCCAGTAGCTATGGCACAGACCAGATAGGCTTAGCTTAGAGGTAATGTGTAAAGTATTTATGCAGTATCAAAACAGTAATAAAGTCCACACGCAACAGAAGAAAAATTCCAACACAATTTGAAAAATAGGGTCAATTTTAATAAATACAATTATGCCAAAAATGTCAAAGGTCCAATAAGGGGACCCAGAGATATGAATTTCTGAAGTCTTAATTAAAAATAGCTCCAAAAAGCTTTAAGCTCTAACTCCTTACAATAGAGCGGGACTTTGGTGCAATTTGTGGCCAATGGCAATAGAACTTTTGTCAACTACAGAAACTAGGTTCAACCTACCCACTCTTGCAGCATTTACTGAAATTTATGGATGTTTCCTACCTGAAGATAACATTACTAATTTTAATGTTGCCTCCTAGTGATTTCCTATGTAACAGCCAGCTTTGCTACAGTGAGGACATGCTTACTATTACATTTCTACATGTCTTACTTTTAAATACTATGCCCCCTGCCTTATGGGTTATAGGGCCTACATAAAGTGACATAGTAATATTTAAAAGGAAGGGTTAGACCTCTCAAAAACATTTTTTTCATTGGCTGAATTGCAGTTTACAGACTAAGGGGTCAATTCCGATTCAGGCCGGAAAACATACCGACTGACTCGGTACGGGAATTTAGTCCGACCGACACGTACCGGCGCTGCCCGATCCGCGTAGTACGATGCAATGCATGTGAATTATGACCGACTCGTATGGAACACAAGCCGAACGACCGAACCGCACAGAAACCAGCTATCCGGCCGGAAAATCTACGCGAATCGAACCGACCGACACGCACCAGGAATGAACCCGACAGAAACGTACCCGCGAACTCCGACCCGCGCAGTACGATGCAATGCGTGTAAAACCAGACCGAGTCGCACGGAGCTCAAGCCGTACGACCGACACGCATGCAAAACAGGGAGCCGAAGCAACACAATACTCCGCGACCGACGCGTACGCTGCACATGAAACCCAGCAGAAAGACAGCGTGAAAGACTCGGAGAAGCTCGCACGAGCCAACTGCAGCGTCCTACTCGGTCAGAAGAACGTCTCCTACATGCCTAAAAACTACAAAGGAAAAAATACAAAAAAAGGGCCAAACAAGCAATGACAAAGTCAATAAATACAGGGGAAAAAAACATGGAACAAAGACACACCCACAACTCCACCCATATAAAGGCCACAAATCCCTACCATGATCCTTTGCAAATTCAACAGACCTGCCAGCACAGAACACCATCAGACAGCAACCACAGACACACTCACAACTCATCCATCACACAAGCCACACACCATTAGCACCTCCCAAATAGCACCCTCACATACACCCAGCAAAACTGACACTCACCCACCCTCACTTGCACACTCACACACACATCAATCCCCACCACCACCCATCACCATGCCCCCAAAGAAGAATCCAAAGTTCCTAGACAGTGAATTGGAAGTCCTGGTAGATGAAATTCTCAGGGTAAAGCCACAGTTGTTTGGTACATTGGTCCAACAGACCCCCATGTCGCAGAAAACCAAGATGTGGGAGAGGATCGTCGACAGGGTGAACGCACAATCACCATGTTTGCGCACAAAGGAAGACATCCAGAACAGGTGGTATGATGTGCGCAGGAGGGTCAAGGACCTACTCAAGAAGGATTACGCCTTGAGTCATCGCACCGGCAGTGGCCCTCCTGCCAAACCAGTATACCTCAGGTCCTGGAAGGAGAAGGTGCGGGCCATCCTACCACCAGAGAGCGTACATGGACTATCAAACATCCCAGAGCCTGGTGAGTACACAACCAATATTCCCAATATTGTGTGACAATACACACACATCACTGTCAAGGGGATAGTGAAACCATGCACCGTTAGCAAAGCCACAGTAACCAAAAGATAATCATCCCAAGATGTGTATGTTAGTCAGACAAACACAATACCTGCCATCTCATAGTGATATGTAACTGTGTCATGACATGTACAAACCTAACAACAAATAGAGCAAGGCAGTGGCACAAATCTAACCAACAAACACTGTCAGACATTTTGCCACCACTAGAACACCACCTCACAGGGAAGCTCACTGAAAGGAAGGAATTGTGTGTATGCTGGTGAAGTGAGTGTAGCCAATAGCATGATGGGAGTTGTAGTCACAGATATTGGTCACCCTCACAATTGGCCCATCAACACCACTCTGAACCATGCTCACATCACAGGGAGTGGAAAAGAACTGACAAGATGGCTGGCACTGGGTGCTGCTGTGGGGAGCACAAGGCCCTGCTGGGAACTGTGCACCAACCAACAGCAGGACACCACTGCCTGACATCCTGAAAGCCAACTTGCACTCCCTGCAATGGAAGCACGTTCCATGGTGGGATATCTGGCTGGGTGGGAAGGAGGACTGACAGCTCTGACCATAGTTACCAGCAGCTTTTCTCACACACCCCCTTAACACAAACTCCACACAACTCACCTGGGAGAATGCATTGCCTCACACTCTAATTAAATATCCCACAAAGAACTACCACACTGGGTAATGCTGTGTGAAGCACAAGGACACTTTTGGGACTTGTAGCCAAACAAACGCCAGGACAACACTGTCAGCCATCCTGTCAGCACAGGCACACTATCCCACCCACATGGCCCAGCAAGCTCACACTGAAGCATGCACACCTCACAGGGAGTGAAAAGCCACTTCAAAGATGTCTGACAATGGTGCTCTGTTGTGGGGAGCACAAGGCCCTGCTGGGAACTGTGCACCAACCAACAGCAGGACACCACTGACTGACATCCTGACAACCAACTTGCACTCCCTGCAATGGAAGCACGTTTCATGGTGGGATGTCTGGCCTGGGGCGAGGAGGAGTGCCACCTCCGACTACAGCTACCAGCAGGCCCTTACACACACACCACTTCCACTAACTCCAAACAACACACCTGGGCCCGTGCTCTACAAGAGAGTGAGTGAAAAGCCACTTCCAAGATGTCTGACACTGGCCTCAGCTGTGGGGAGCACAAGGCCCTGCTGGGAACTGTGCACCAACAAACAACAGGACCACACTGTCAGCCATCTTGCCATTGCTGTCACACTCACACACAGTGAAGTCGACTCAAAAGGAAGGAAGTATGGGCATGCTGGGAAGGGGGGTGTAGGCAATAGCATGATGGGAGTGGTAGTCACAGCTCAACATCCCCCACCCACATGGCCCAGCAAGCTCACACTGAAGCATGCACACCTCACAGGGAGTGAAAAGCCACTTCAAAGATGTCTGACAATGGTGCTCTGTTGTGGGGAGCACAAGGCCCTGCTGGGAACTGTGCACCAACCAACAGCAGGACACTACTGACTGACATCCTGAGAGTTAACCTGCACCCACTGCAAGGGTGGCATGCTTCATGGTGGGATAACTGGGCTGGGGGGAGAAGGAGGTCCGGATGTCAACCAAATACCACCAATGCTGGCCATACACACACCTACTCTGCAAAAACACATTGCACACGTGGGACCTGTCACACCCAAAGTAAAATCCCTGGCAAGATGGCTGACACATGGGCATGAGAAATGATGTGCCTGCAATTCACACCCATGCACTGGCCAACCCAAACACGTACACACTCACAGCCATTGCAACTCTATGTTAACACACACTGTCAGGGGATGCAGTGTCCATGGGTGCCCCCTGGCCTAGCTGTGAAGGTGTGTCTTGCAGATGACAACTGTGGAGAATCAGCCATACTACATAGCACAAAACACACAGGAAGTCACAGAGACATCATTGACAGGGGACAACTGACAGTGAATGCAATGGACACACCAATATACCAGACACTGTACCATGGTGTCAGTCACACAAGTTGCGGTTGTGAGCTGCATTCCACTCCCACATCATTCGGCAACATATGCATCCTTCACACAACACACCACTCACTGTCATAGACACTGTAGACACAAGCACCAACCTGGACTGCATTTGAGGAGACATGCTACTCACAGCAGCAGAACTGCAACACACACCACTGGCCATCACTGTCATGACAATGGAAAAGCCAGAGAGCTGCTGTGCCCAATCCTCATCACCATGGAGGACATTGACAAGATTAATCACGTTTGCACATACAAAACTCAGCAACAACATCATTAGCTACTTTAACAACATCACTTGTATGAAATGAGACGTGAACTAGGAACCCAGACAACAACACAGATACTCCCAAGAGATCCCAGGCATACCGGACTGTGACGATGTTGTCCAGACACATCAATGTGACGCACAAAGACTGGCAAAAAAGGCAACCACACATGGCCCAATCTTGAAAGATATCCTAAGTGGAATTGCACGTATGTCCCTGTTAAAGGACAAATGTGGACAAGGATGACACACCTGTGTCAGGCACGTGATGGCCCTTGAGTAGCAATGGCCATGTACAGCCAATCAATACATGAGCTGGTCATGCACACACCTCAACATTCACATTGAAATGCTTCAGGTTGGCAGGACAATGTGCTACACCAATATCAACCTCTGACTGTGACAACTTAGGACAATGCAATGTACAGGCCCGCATCCAGATGTACAGTCACAACTGTCAGGTGTTTGAACCATTGATGCCTGTAGAAACATAACATACATTGTGTGTCTCTTCCAAACACAGTTGATGATGGGGACACAGCAGCAGATGATGAGGAGTCCCTTTCCCAGGCTCCGGTGGCCCCTGAGCTCTCTGGTGTGGAAGAGCCTCTGCCCTCCTCGGATGGCGAAGACCTACCTGGCCCCTCCGGTGTGAGTCATCATGCAGCACCAGCAGGACCACCATCTGCACCCCCTGCACCCACTCCTCCAACATCTGCCAACACACAGACCACCCCCGCCGACACGGACAGACCAAGAACACTGAATGACAACAGCACAGGGACTCCGGCCCACCATGAAGCAACAGACAACAACCCCAGTACCAACCCCCAAGGGGGCCTAGGGTCACCTGTGCGTGCCACCGCAGGTCCCGCACGTGTGGCCAGGGGTGGTGGGAGGGGTGGTAGGCAGAGGTCGCTGTTTGCAGAGGGGTCTGGACTGCATGATGACACACAACTGGTACGCATTGCTGATGCGTACCAGAATAGCGCCGGATAGGTCAGCCAGGTAGTGGGGATCCTCAAGGACATTCAACAGCAGCAGGCTGCCCATCATGCCCGCTTGGACTCACACATGTCCCGTGTGGAGACACACATGTCTGGTATGGAGTCTAAGTGGGACACATTGGAAGAACTGACAGCGGTGCAGAGGGACATATTGACATGCCTCCGCCAGATTAGCACCAACATGTCCACACCTCCCTGTGTGCCCATAACATCTGGTGCCGCAACAACTGAAACTGCCACAGGGAGGGAGGATGACTCTGGTGGAGAGTCCTCTGCACCGTAGCGGCCTGCACGTGAGGGTCCCCCCAGAAAGAAGAGGGGTCATCCGAGGAAGGACAACTGAGAGGCAGATGGCCATGTACATCCCCCAGGAACCCAACACCTGTTCTGGAAATTCTTCTTTGTGTGTAAACTGTTCACCCTGTCGAATGCAACCCAACTCTCCCACATGACATGGGGAGTTTAAGTTGGACTAATGTATCAGATGACGGTGGACTTTACTCAGGACATTTCTGCTGCCAACACTTCCAACTCATCTGTGAACTTTGGATTCCAATCCCAATGTACAGCACCCACCATCCTGTGCACTATCCTCACACATGTATGTAAATAAACTCACTAATACACCATACTTGCCTCTGTTGTGATTCCAACGTGGTTTTTGTCATGGAGATGATGATCTGCTAAATGACACTGTGCATGCTAACTGCTACAGCAAGTTCAACACCGTCATGTGAGTCATGGCGACGTGACACATATGAGGGAGACACACCACTAGGGCAACACAACACATACACACCAGGGCCATCTGACTCATCGCCTACACTGATGTTGCCAGGAAATACAGTGGAATGCACAGACACCACACCTATTCAGAGTCTGTGTTAACTAGCCCACAGGTGCAGTAAGCAAATGTCAGTCAGATGTGTGACCACAGACAACGCACATCCCAAAGTGAAGCACAGGTTTATTACACATTTGCAACATGTTGTTTCCACTACAGATGCAAGGTAATCCCACGTGGCAGTGGCCACACAGTCACCAAGTGTTGAAGAAATAAAGTCCAGGGGTGTGTGGCACATCACCTGTAGGGAAACGACTGCTTCCACCCTGGAAGTTGAATCATGGTGTCGGGGGATCCGAGTTGAACAAACAACTCTGAAAGAACCCAGTGAAGGACAGACATGACACACAGTCAAAAGCACTGAAGAACAGGACAGAACTGCAATACTCATGCCCAATACATGTCACAAGATACCTACACAAAACCAAGTTAGCATGTCAACACTGTTGGGGAGTACAGACTACCTGTAAGGACACATCGCTGCACGCATCCAGTCAAGTAGCACATGGCCACACTCAAACAGCAACAGAGCACCACCAACACATATCATGCAAACTCAAATCATTGACATAACATCTCTGTATACTCACATTCAGCTGAAGAAGTTGGTGATGAGCTGTGTGCGGACATCACCCTCATCATCATCATCATCACTGGCATCGTGGCCCAGGCCAGGATCCTCCACAGGTGGCGGATATTGGTCATCGTCATCCAGGATGAGAGGCAACTCCTTCCGCACTGCCAGGTTGTGTAGCATGCAGCAGACGATGACAATCTTGCACACCTTTGCAGGGGCATATGGGAGGGCTCCTCCTGTCTTGTCCAGGCAGCGAAAGCGGCTCTTCAGGAGACCAAATGTCCGCTCGATCACTCTCCTGGTCCGACCATGTGCCTCATTGTAGCGCATCTGGGCTGGTGTCACAGGGTTCCTGAGGGGTGTCAGCAACCACGGCATGTTGGGGTATCCGGAGTCACCTACATACAGACAATTGCACATTAGCTGAGTTGGAAAAGAGGGTGGAATACAACATTGCAGAACACACACACTGGTACAAAGTCAGTACACACCGACAAGCCAGGCACGCTGGTTCTGCATCTGTGACATCATCCTCGGGATGCGACTACTCCTCATTACGTAGGCATCGTGTGCAGAACCGGGGAAACGTGCACACACATGTGAGATGCTCATATCTGCAAGACATACCACCAGAGCATTGATAGAATGGTAATGTTTCCTGTTCCTGTATGCCTGCTCATGTGCCTGTGGTGGTACCAAAGCCACATGTGTCCCATCAATGGAGCCGATGACATGTGGCATCCCCCCCAGGGCATAGAAGTCACTCTTGACGTCAGTGAGTTGTTGACGTTTAGGGAAATAGATGTACTGGTTCAAGCATCTCAACATCGCCTCCAAAACATCGCGTAGCACACAGCTGAACATGGTCTGTGACATCCCACCAGCAGACGCCACAGTGTGTTGAAAGGTACCGGTGCAAAGAAGTGTAGGGCTGCCATCACCTTCACCTTGGGGGTCAGCGCTGTAGGGTATGGCCGGCCAGGTTGCAAATGTGGGGCCAACTGCCCCGCCAATTCCTCAATCAGTGGCCTGTTGAAGCGGTACCGTCGGATGCAGTCACGTTCAACCATGGTTGCAAGGTCAGGGAATGGTCTATGGACAGCTGGTGCCCTGCAGTGCATAGGTGAACAAAGAAAGATTGTCAGTCACCCCACATATGTGGCATTGACCATACTCAATATCACATGATACATCATTACGAGACACAAGTACTTGATGTGTGTGCCGTTCTGTATGGACATATATGGCACCTACATGGCCACCATCTAACATCTCAGTTCAACATGTGTTGACAACAAGTTCCAGGTTGTGCTACGGGAAATCATTAGGCTGTGTCACAGTACCCATGTACTGCTGTCACGTTCCAAACACACACCACAGTGACAAGTGAGGACAGATGTGCCCCAGGCATCACAGCTCTTTGACAGGTAGATTCCCAGGGACCCTGTATTGCCACATGGACACTGGCATGACATGGCGTATCATGTACACGTCAGCAAAACAACCATGACTCCCACAGGTAGTGGCCCCTGTTGTCTCTGCACGACAGACATGGACGTCTGTGACACACACACGCACAACATCAAAGTCGATGCACAAACAACGTGGATGTGGAGACTGTTTCCCATTGTGCACATGGAATCAGAGACATCTGAAACACAACATGCACACAGACTGTGGAGGGCCATCACAATTGTGGCAATGGGTCACCCTGTGACGTACATACCATCCCACATGGGACTCAGGGTGTATGTGACATAACATACACATACACAACCTGGAAATGTGACCATGCCACATGCTCTGAACTGAACAGTTGCACATCACAGTGGTCATGTGCACAACACACAAAGGATTCTGTCCCCATGAACACGTGCACAGCCTGGGAGTGGCTGCCCCCAAGTGCCACCCAACAAACCACATGTTGACCCCCATACACACACAGGTAATGCAGCCTTACATGCCTTAGGATACAGTGTGGACAGGCTGTGGTGTTGTAGGTGTGCCCCTGAGTCCCTGGCAAGTAATTGTGGCTGGCATACGTTCACCAGTGACAACCATGGTGACATATGCGAGTGACTTGTACAGGGACGCGTCGTACAGCAATGGACCGATCCGTGCGCACGCATTGGCCATTGCATATGATGTGGACGGATGCGTGTTGTGTTTCAAAATACGCGTCGTACAGCAATGGACCGATCCGTGCGCACGCATTGGCCATTGCATATGATGTGGACGGATGCGTGTTGTGTTTCAAAATACGCGTCGTATAGCAATGGACCGATCCGTGCGCACGCATTGGCCATTGCATATGATGTGGACGGATGCGTGTTGTGTTTCGAAATATGCGTCGTACAGCAATAGACCGATCCGTGCGCACGCATTGGCCATTGCATCTGACGTTGACAGATGCGTGTTGTGTTACGAAATACGCGTCGTACAGCAAAGGACCGATCCGTGCGCACGCATTGGCTATGGACTGACATGTTAACGGACGCGTATTCGAAGCTTGTACGAGTCGGATGCAGTGAATTCAGTTGGCCACCCACAACAATGTTGCAAATTCATGGGTGTCATCAAGTTGAAATTTTGAAGGATGCTGTAGGCGTGTATAAGTGGTGCAATTCCATGGATTGGCCAGATTCAGAAGATGCAAACGACTTGGACCTATCACTTTGGACACATGGGACAGTATCTGCCTCTGCAGCACACATATAATGCTGGCTGTTCCCCTGAGAGCTCACTTGCCTGCACTACATGCTCCAGGACGACATCTGCCACTACCACTGCTGCTGTCTCTGCATCCTCTGGCTACTGCAATGGCACGTACTGTGGAGAGAGCCCCAGCCTTCAGCACTGAGGAGAACCAGGCCCTGCTGGACAGCCTCCTTCCACAGTACAGCAAGCTGTATGGGAAACCAGGGGAGCAGGTGAGTGTGCTGTCCACTGCCTTACTAATTGTGCATGTTGTCTGACTAGCAAGACTTACAGTGTGTACACCAGTGGCTAGCATGCTCACTGAGTAGTTGTCACCCCCCAAAGTGTGTAGTTACATGCACTGAACAGGTATAGTGCAGTAACAGTGCATTCCAACGAGGTTTGACTTCCCAGGCAATGATACCATTTAGTAACTGCTGGACAACTGTTCATAGCCATAGTTGCACTACCTGTGTACATCATATGCCCCTGTGATTGAGACATGTATATCCAACTGTGTGATGCACGGATATGTTGCATGTGTAGTAATGGCCTTTTCACTTTGTCATCCTCACAGGTTGATGCCCACCAGAAGCAGGAGATCTGGCTGACCATCGCCCGGGCAGTACGATCTGTGGGGGTCTACAGGCGCAGGATCCGCAACTGCCAGAAGAGGTGGCAGGACCTTCGTGGCTGGACCCGGAGGATCGCAAGGGTCCAGCTGAAGCTGTCGCCTCCTCGCAGGAGGGGCGGACACCGGACCCTGACCCCCCACATGCTCCAGATCCTGCCGGTGGTCTTCCCGGAGCTGGATGGGCAGCTGAAGGACAGACAGCAGCAAGGAGGGGGTGAGTGCTAGCCTTTTCTGGGTACTATGACTAACATGCTCTATGCACTCCTTTAGCCTGGTTCCACTTCCACAGTACGACTGTCTTGTCGTCCTGGACTCATGTCCCTCACTTGTGTCATGCCCCCTCCTCATCTGATACACAGGTGTGGCCCTTACAGTCTGTGACTTAGGTCACCTGGGTACTGTGTACTTGCAGTTACCTGTGGTTCAAGTTGGCGACAGCATCAGTTACAGGAACTTTGTTGTGGGCTGCATGGGTGGTACAATTGCTCACACAATGCCTGTGATCTGACATGTACTCTGGGTATGGCTTTAATATGCGTTCCAATTGCTGCTCAGACTCACCACATGTCTGGGGTATGTGCCACACACCCATGCTGCAGCAGAGGGCAAGGTAGGAGCATCAGGAGTATGTACATCATGTGTGTGACACATGCATAGCCACCTGCCTAGTGTTCAGGGTAATACCATGTTGCACATGGACCAGGACTGTAATGCCTACTCCAGACATCGAAGGCCCTCTGTTCTCCCACTCCCGTGTGTCAGCATACATATTGGGCATTGTGAAGAGTGCACTCAGGTGTCTGCCTCTGTGTCACCGTGGTGTGGCCTTGCTTTTTGGACTCCTGGAGTGTTTAACAATTTGGGGTGGCCAGCCATCTGAGTTGTGACTATAGGATCTGCACATTGGTTAATGCATAGGTCTCTGATCCCTTGACTGTGCACAATAGTGTATGAAACATTGAAGTGCAGGCAGCTTTGGTTCATTCTCATCAGACGGTGAAGTGCTCATGTGTATGGATTTGTGTTTGCAGTCACTCAAATGTCTCATTTGAATGACGTGGGATCATCTTAGTCCTCATGATGTGGGTGGCCAGGGGTGCACATGTGCACCTGTCAGCTACAGGGCTTGCATTCCCAAAACTTCCATGATTGTGACACAGTTCAGACTGGTGTTGTGTGTATGCACTGCCCCTGTGACAGGAGACAGTTATGACTGACTTGCCAGACAGGCCTGTGCCATGGCATTCAACTTGCAAAGGGTGATCCAGCAGTAGTGTGATATGTCCTGCATGCACACCATTGTTGCATTGTCTATCAGGACATGAGGACCTCATTGTGTCTGGTGATGGAACCAAAACCTGCATAGCGACAGAGACTCTGCCCATCACTTTTCCTGACACATGTACTGAGTCAGTGGCAGGAGATGGCATGTGTTTGGAGTGACACGTTTCCATATGTTCTCTTGGATGTCCAACAACTGTGTATGTGGTGCATGTGTGCACATATGATTAGTCGCATACAACAGGCACCAGACAGATGGGTGCATGGACAGGTAGGATATGAGTGGCATGAATGACTGTCAGGCAGACAATGGGCTTCTTCAAATCAGTGTCAGCAGTTATTGCAATGTCTAGCGAATGATGGCAGGGCTTGCTCTGTGATGTGCTGTACTTACTGTGGTGTGTGTGGTCAGTACAGGTGACTAATGTTGCTCTGTTTATCCTGATTGTTTGCAGATACATCCACGGCCACAGGAGGAGACAGCTCCACGGACCAAGAGGAGCGGCAGAGCCAGACTGGGTCCACTGCAGAGGAGACCGAGGGACCCAGTGGCACGGAGGGTGAGGGGAGCCACACTGAGGAGACCTCAGCTACGACCACCTCGGCTGAGGAACACAGCACTTCCAGTGAGGACTCCCTTGTGGAGGCGGGTGTCAGCAGACCACGGACAAAATCGAGCAAGTCTGTCCCCGCCACCACCACCATCTCCACCCTCCCATCTGCTCCCATCCCACATGTCCGTGGAGGCTCCCGTGTAGGGGAGCGTGTCTCCTTCATGCCAGGCACCGCACCCCCTGCCTCTGTCTCCCCTGCTGCCCTGAGTGTGGAGTCTGTGGACTTGCTGAAACAGATCCATGTAGGGCAGACATCAATGCTGAGTGTCCTCCATGCACACACGGGTCTGTTGACACAACTGGTGTCATTCATGGAGGGCATGTCATCTGGCATGTCGGCCCTACATCAGACCAATCAGTCCATGGCCTCCTCACTGACGGCAGCAGTGTCCCTCCTGCAACAGTCCCTCACCCCTCCTACCTCTGCCCCATCCACAATCCCCAGCACCCTACCTGTCCCAAGCACACACACACCGGCACAGGCACGCACCAGCACAGACACAAGCAGCACACAGACACACACACCAAAATCCAGACGCACACGCACGCACAGTCAGGGGACTGATACCTCACTCACAGGGGATGCGGCCCAGACACACATACACGCATCCACGAGCACTGCGCAGTCCTCAGATACCTCTCCCTCCAAAACCCCTTCCCTTGCCTCACCTGCAACCCCCCCTCCCAGAAGCTCTTCCTCTGTGAGCTTGGCCTCTTCCCCACAGATCCATCTGAGCCAACGTACAGGCGGAAGAGGCGACCACCACACACAGAGGGGAGTGCCCCTCACACCCGGACACCCTCCCCCAGGCACAGGCAGACTGAGGACCCCATTAGGAAGTCCCCCCGGACCAGGAAGGGCAAGACCCCACCACCACCACCACGCAGCTCCACCACGCAGTCTCTCTCCTCCATCCCCCTGGCCACCACTCCACAGGTTCCCCCGCCACACCCTGCCCCAGGTTCCCCCACACACCGATACCGCATCCCCAAACTGCTTAGGCCCTCCCCCCTACCACTTGCTCTTCCACCCCCAACCCAGACGCTCAGCCTGTTTGTGCCACTGGTGTGGAGACCGGGTCCCCCCTCTGTCCTGCCCACCTCATCTGCCCCCCTTCCACTCCCTTGGAGTTATGCACTGCAGTGGAGTCCACAACCACCCCGTCTGACTTGGGCACTGCAGTGGGGACCCAGTCCACTCCATCTGACCGGCCCACTGCAGTGGTGCCATCACCCACACCATCTGACTTGTGCCCTACAGTGGTGCCGGCCCCCACTGAGTCAGACACCTCCACTGCAGTTGCCGGTGACACTCCTGCACCCACCACCCCTTCACTGCCTCCTTCTGGCATCCCCTGATCCTGTCCCTGCGGTGCCTGGCCTGCCCCTTGTATGCCCCTCTGAGGGGGATGTACCCTGTCCGTACCAGTGCAGGCAAGCAATGGGTGACAAGTTGTCATATGTCACCCTGTTCGGACTGTGAATGTCGACTGGCCATTGGCCTTAGTTTCTTTTGGACTTCCAATTTTTCTTTCACATTGGCTGAATAAAGCGTCTTTTTGTTTACTAGTGGTTTTGCTTTTGTTGTACATGATGTAGATGAGTATCATCATGCATTTGCTGTTGTAATAGTGTTCAGATCAGGAAAATGAAGTGTTGCTGTGATGGACTCCATGTGGTCCATGGGATATGTGTCCTAATCTAGTCTGGATCCATAGACCCTTTGCTGCAGTCTGAGGGTGTAATGTTCAGCATTTGACACAGGGATGTACGTTTTGCATTTGTAATTTAATATCTGTGGCTTACACTCATGCACATCTGGTGGGCTTACCACTGTTCAATGTTTCTATTTCCCTGACTGTGTGCCCATCTCCACTGGACATGCAGTTTAGCACATCAATGTTGAAGGACTCATCTGTGTATACAGTGCAACTTGCTTGACACGTGTTTTGGGTATATGCAGATGACTGAAGTGACACTCCCGTACCCAGGCTGATGTGAGCAGAGCCTTCAGTGTGCTGTAATTGTTGACTCACTGACCGAGTGTTCTGCTGACATGTTTGAGTCGTGCACAGACAAGGTTTGGCACAGCGGACCTTCCACAGGAGTGGAGTGCCCTCATGGCAGTGTGTGATCCCGTGACATTGCTTGGGCCCGTGTTGTGTGTTGTGTAAGCATGTCTGTGTGTGCTCCCTTCCCTTTTCCTACACAGGCTGTGTCCCTACGGATGTTCCTGTTTGTGATGCTTGCTGAGTTGTCCTGTGTTCATCCAGCATCTTGGACCTGGTTTCTCCGTGATGTGGGTGCATGGCAGACTAATGTTCATCAGGTTGTCATCCCTAGTTGTCTTTGTTGTCAGGGCTGGGGATGTGGGCAAACGCAGATGGGACACAGTCAGGATTCCCCTTGGCACTTGTTGGTTACACAAGTCATGTAATTTACAGTTTGTGGTAGCTTTCAGTGATTGTGACACGTTGTGTGTGTGACTGCTGCCACTCCTCAGGGTCAGAGCTGCAATGTTGGAAGTTGTCTACGTGTGTTCTTTGTGGGTCACCTTGGCTTCTTCATTGGTGTGTGACTGTGGCCGGGATCCCATTGATTAGGGTGGATTTCACGTCATGACCATGTACCGCGTACTGTGCAGTGTGTCAGACATTCACGAGTCTTGTTGACTGGCCAGGTGTGATGGGTTTCTGCACCTTAGTTCCCACAATCACCCCTGGGATTGTCATGGGTGCATGTGCAATGTCACCAGTCCATGTGAGCTTCACTGCTGCACATTGGGGGAGATCAAGGTGTGTGGTGTTGAGTGTGTGCAAATGTGAGTTGTTGCATGGCTAGACCCTACCTCCATATTGGCCTTGGCTGACAGGCCGTGCTGATTGATTTGTGCTTGTGTAGGTGTGATGGTAGTTTGTTGCTCAGGACACATGGCTATGGTTCACAGTGTGAACGACATCTACCTTTGTCATCACAGTGGGATTATCATGCAGGCTAGTGTCACCACAATGTGGGGTCCCTGGGGGTAGTGCTGTGGTGGGTCTGTCTCTTGCTGTGTTAGTTGCTGTTCCTACAAGCTTGTGTGACATGTGTAATTTGGGCTCCCTCTCATCTAACAATGCCTGATTGCCCACATAGGGGAATCTGATCCATGAGTTACTTTTGTATGGCACTGTATACACATCTGTGTGATTGGAATTCAGGCCTCCTCATGTGTTGTGTGGTTGCCTGGGGACACTGGCACACCCCCCATCACCTGTTGTTTTTGATATGCAGTGTGAGGCTGCCTGTTTGTGTTTGTGCATTTGCACCACTGCATTGGCATATCTTTAGTGTGCCATTGCCTGTATGTTGTTTGGAGGATTTCCCCTGCTGTCCCTGGGACTCCTAGGTCATCCGTCATATGTCCCATTGCTGCCATGGTATGGTATTTGTTCACCTCACATCTACAGTCTCCACAGGATATCTACATTTGTGTGTCCATTAGTGCAGATATGTGGGTCTGCATTATGATGGTCACTTCTGGCATTGTGTAATTGATAAATGGAGACAATGTCAGTCCCCATGGGTGATGTTTGTCTGCACATAGCCAAAGGTATGTTTTATTTGCACTGCACTGTTTGCCTCACCCAATCTATGTTGCTATGGGACACAAGCACTACTTTGCCACTGATGTGTTTGTTGCTCTGTGACCAGGAATCATCCATGCTGTTTGGCAGTTGCAGCTTTTTCCATGACAACACTTACCTTTTGGTCACTGTGATGATGGGGGTTTGGACCCCATTGCCACAATGTTCAAAATGTGCTTCAGCTATGGACCCCACACTTACCTTTTGGTCACTGTGATGATGGGGGTTTAGGCCCCATTGCCACATTGTTCAAAATGTGCTTCAGCTATGGACCCCACACTTACCTTTTGGTCACTGTGATGATGGGGGTTTAGACCCCATTACCACAATGGTCATGGTCTGCTTGCATTGTGAAGGGCACACACATTTTTGTGTGACACATGTGATAGGGGGTCACATTGTATGTTCAATGTCATGTTCAGTGTTGTAGGCATTTGATACAGACTACACACTCTTGTCATGATGTTGGGGGGATGTCTTTTGCTGACATTCCTTGTGTTGGAGTATGCTGGTTGTGTCAAGCATTACCCGTCCTATGAGTGGGGATGGTGGTAGTGGTAGGCATCCAGCCCCCCATGAGTAGGGGTGGTGGTAGTGGTAGGCATCCATCCCCCTATGAGTGGGGATGGTAGTAGTGACAGGCATCCAGGCCCCCATGAGTAGAGGTGGTGGTAGTGGTAGGCATCCAGCCCCCCATGAGTAGGGGTGGTGGTAGTGCTAGGCATCCATCCCCCTATGAGTGGGGATGATAGTAGTGACAGGCATCCAGGCCCCCATGAGTAGGGGTAGTGGTAGCGGTAGGCATCCATCCCCCTATAAATGGGGATGGTAGTAGTGACAGGCATCCAGGCCCCCATGAGTAGGGGTAGTGGTAGCGGCAGGCATCCAGCCCCCCATGAGTCATGAGTAAGGGTGGTGGTAGTGTTAGGCATCCATCCCCCTATGAGTAGGGATGGTAGTAGTGACAGGCATCCAGGCCCCCATGAGTAGAGGTGGTGGTAGTGGTAGGCATCCAGCCCCCCATGAGTAGGGGTGGTGGTAGTGCTAGGCATTCATCCCCTATGAGTGGGGATGGTAGTAGTGACAGGCATCCAGCCCCCATGAGTAGGGGTAGTGGTAGGCATCCATCCCCCTATGAGTGGGGATGGTAGTAGTGACAGGCATCCAGGCCCCCATGAGTAGGGGTGGTGGTAGTGGTAGGCATCCAGCCCCCATGATTAGGGGTGGTGGTAGTGCTAGGCATCCATCCCCCTATGAGTGGGGATGGTAGTAGTGACAGGCATCCAGGCCCCCATGAGTAGGGGTAGTGGTAGTGGTAGGCATCCACCCCCCTATGAGTGGGGATGGTAGTAGTGACAGACATCCAGGCCCACATGAGTAGGGGTGGTGGTAGTGGTAGGCATCCAGGCCCCCATGAGTAGGGGAGGTGGTAGTGGTAGGCATCCATCCCCCTATGAGTGGGGATGGTAGTAGTGACAGGCATCCAGCCCCCCATGAGTAGGGATGGTAGTAGTGACAAGCATCCAGCCTCCCATGAGTAGGGGTGGTGGGAGTGGTAGCCATCAGGCCCCTATAGGTGTGTATGGCATTGGTGATAGCCATCCCGCCCCTATGGTTCGGCTGTTGCTAGTGTACGTCATTTCTGCATCCCTATGTGTGTGACAAATGTCGGGTACGTGTCGTTTGTTTGTGTAGTGGGTGTCTGACTTACCGTCTGCACCGTACGCGTCCGTACCGGTTCCGGTAATAGATGTACAGTATTGGTAGGACCTGCGCGATGGGATTCATGGTTGTGTCGTCTCGTTCGGGTTTCTCGTGGCTTCGACTCGTACTCGTAGCTGGCTTGGTCGTCTCGTAGCCGTGGATCATCTTGTGGCGCAAATCGGAGCTTATGTGCAGCTCTCCCGGATGCTCTGACGTGCCGGACGTAGCGACCAGTTCGGCGCGTACAGAGTGCGCATCGTACTAGTCCGGCCGGAAGGTGCTGTGTATTTACTTCCGTGCGACTCGAATTGGCGTTTATGGATCCGGCTCGGGCGGGGAACTGGAGCTGGAATGGGTACGTACATCTCGGTCGGAATCTGAGCAATAATGCGCATCGTACTTGCTCGTTCGGACGACTGTTCGAATCGGTCGGGAAACCCGCGTTCGGCTTGTATTTTTTCCGGACGAATCGTATGCGGTGCGCTTCCGGCCGAGATCGGAATCGACCCCTAAATGTCATGTTTTATACTGTTCTATAGTAGATGACATAATGATTGCTGCAGTCTACTAGTAGCATTTAACTTACGGGCCATACGTACAATTTGTACCATATGCTAGATGTTAGAAATTGGGTTCTTAGTTGAAGTGGTTGTGAGCCCTCTTCAGGAAAGCACCACAATCCTAGTCAGGGTGAACCAGAATTGTTGTAAAATAAATTTGTGCTTATCCCTCTGGTAATGAGGACACAAGCAGTCAGGCTTAACTTAGGAGCAATGTGTAAAGTATGTGTGCAACACACAAACAGTAAAAAAGTTAAAACAGAACACAAAATTGGTCCCAAAATGACTTAGAGAAATAGAGTATATTTTAATAAGTAAAATCACACCAAAATGAAAAAAAATCCAATCAGTAGAACTTTAGATATATCATTTTTAAGTATTAAAGGAAAATACTACTTAGAAACGGGAAGTGCTGGAGTGCTTGAAGTCGGGCCGGTGCCGGTAAGTTCAAGCCGGGAACACAAGAGTCGTGCCAGCATCGGAAACCTAGGTAGGTCCAGTGAAAGAATTACCTTGGGCATGAGTGCCAAAAATGCAAGGGTTCAAGGAGTCGGGAGCGTCCTTCACTGTCAGAGTCGCTGTGATCGATGATCGGAGCAGCTTGTCATCGGAGTAGAGAGGACCGCAGTTGCTGTGTCGGAGCTGAAGTGATATCAGACAGGGGTCGCTGTTGTTGGTTTTGGATAGGAACCACTCGGCATCAGAACCGCTGGAGCCATGGAACAGGGTCCGCATTGGAACCCGAGTTGGGGAGCCATTGATGGCCGATTCTGCTGTCGGAGTTGGACAGGGCAGCTGGACTTCATAACAGCTTGTAGTCTTTGATTTGAGTTAAGGCGTTGGGCCCTTCGGAAGTTGTTAATCGGAACCTATTCGGAGCCAGAGTCGGGGATCATGGAGCCGCTCAGTGTCGCTAAGAGTTGGTGAGCGGAAACTTGCAGGAATTTCAGGGAGTAGCACACTCTGACAGCACCCAAGGGTCTCGGACCTTTAGGACAGGTAAGGGGGATAAGGGCTCACTCCTTCAGGGCAGAAAAGCAGCAACCACAAACCAGAAGGGTTCTGGTCAAGGAAATGCAAGTGAGGCCTGTGGAACTTGTTGAGGTCCTAAAAGCAGGGAAGAGGCCAACTGGTTCTTGGAGTCACTCAGGAGTCTTGGAAGAGAGAGCAGGTCTAGTCTCTCATGCAGCAGGGCAAACAGCGGTGCAGTTTTGTCTTCTGGTGTCCAGTCCAAAGATGTTCTGAGGCAGTTTCTGACATGGGTCTTTTTATCCAGGTGCAAAACTTTGAAGTGGGGGGCAGAGTATCGACACCAAGCCCTGCCCTGAGCAATTCCTCACCACTCCTTCAGAGATGCCATGATGTCTCGTACCTGGTTGGTTATTGTGTAAGTGTGAAGATACGGTATTAATAATAATAAAGAATCTTTATTGTTGATTAATAAAAATCATCACAATCAAGGAATATATAAAGTACATTAATTTCCTTAAAAGAATACAATTATATAGACATAATCAAACAATTGTATTTTCTTCACTCAACAAATGCAGGACGGTATATTACTAATTTTGTAATAATTTTGGGGATTACAAATCATAGCCGTCTCAGCAATCCATCCCTATAGTGGCATTTCATTCTACAATTTATATTTCAATTAATTTATCTTTCTTTATTAAAACGCTTTTTTATATACTAATAAAAATTTCCCATAAAACTATCGATACTACATTACATTTTAAATTCCTGAGTTAAAGTGCCATTGTGCATCTCATTCAGAAAGTGCCATTCTTACTTGAATCATTATTCTATATTATTATTAAATGAAAATAAGATGTTTCTCACAGGTCAACATACACCAAGTAGATCAAATAGTTGATAGTTAGAGTTATTACAGATTACTACAATCGGATAATACCATATAAAATTTCCACTCCTGAGCCGTACTAAGCATCTTCAAAATCAATTTTTTATGGAATTACAATTAACGATCACCATGTTCAGGTCTCACAGCACCATTTAAAAGATGGAATATCAATAAAACATTACTAGTCATTACATACTACCCTTTGCATCTGGGGGGGCACTCATAATTTATCTTTTTTTCTACTATGAGGATGTACTTTACAAATGGTGTTGTCAAACGTGCAGATCTCCCCGAAAGGCAAGTTATAATTGCTTGGCGACATGTTCTCACTCAATTTTCTTTGAGGATTGACTTTAACAGGGCTTTCCTCTCCTCTAGCAATCTGAGACAAGTGGATACAATATGCAATAATGATTCATTATGAAAGCTGCATAGTCTACAACTGTTTATTGGCCAGTTTTGTACCGGTAAAAGAATTCCGTCCTTTGTGGGATATCGCCTAAATCGTAACAACAAAAATGTATCTCTTAAAAACGGTTTTAAATGGGAAATAAGATATGGTTGTGGCTCCAATTTGTTAAATGAATTAATAACCGACCAGGCATGCCTTTTTTTTGCAAACTCCTCATTATCCAATATAATCGATAAGAAGTTGGCCGATTGATTTAATATCTGTCTGAACGCAGCTTTGTTTCTAGCCATAAGCTCAAAGGGCTGGGATTTAGTAGTATTTAGGCTCTCAGTTAGATAAGATCTCCAATCACTTGCATACTCATGCTTCATTATTTCCTGCCAGCAGTGATTTGCAAGGGTGCCAGGGTCGGACAAAAAAGTGAGTATAAACATTTTAAAAATGCAAATTGGCTTATTAAGGTTTGGTGAATGTGCATTAACATTTTTAAAATAAGATGGTAAATTTGCCATAATAAGGTTAAAAAGGCATGGGGCTAAGACACATCCTTGTTTAAGACCACCATGAGTTTCAAGTCGGCGAGTAGTACAACTGCCGTCCCCCATTTTAACCTGGACCCACGTATTAGAGTATAGTAATATAATCACATCTAACAATTGTTTTGGAATACCCCATGCGAATAGCTTTGCCCAAAGTAGATTACGGGGAACAGAATCAAAAGCAGCCTTAAGGTCTACGAAACAGATGTATAACTTTTGCCTTTTATACTTTGCTCTTTCCGCCAATAAGGTAATTGATATCAAGTTCGAGATCGTTGACTGGCCCCTGCGAAAACCAGTTTGGAATATTGGTATAATTTCTTCTTTCGTGGCCAATTCTTCCAAGTCCTTAAGCAGACAGGTAGCAAAGATTTTTGCCTCAACATCTGTTAGGGCAATCAACCGATAATTGGCCGGATTGTCTAATGGGCTACTTTTATAGATTGGCTGGATTATACTTCTCTGCCATGATTCTGGAACCATTTGAAATTTGACAACACCATTAAACAATTACGTTAAAATTTCTGACCAAAGATCTATTTTTGATTTAAAAACAGAGTTTGGGATCCCATTGGAGCCTGGTGCTCCATTTGATCTAATCCCGCTTATTGCCATTTTAACTTGTTATTCTTGCAGTAACTCGGTTACTAATGGTTTGACTTCGTTATGATAATATTCATTTCCCTTTATCCCGCTACTTATGTTAGTCAGCGGACTTGGCATGTACTGTTCGATGTTGTTGTCTAAAACAGTGAATAAATAGTCCCCGTATAGGTTATTAATGAAGGATGCCCAGCATGATTCCGAGATGTTGCACTGTTGGCTCTTCTACTGCCATATTCAAGGTTATTAATTAGTCCCCAAAAAGCTTTCAGATTATTCATGTTGCTAACGAAGTGCAACTTTGTCCATATTTCTTCATGGTGTGTTCGTTTTGCTTTCCATATTTCATTTTTATATATACTTCTCAAGCGTTTTAGTGAGCACAGTTTTGAGAAGTTAAAGGCACTGTTCGGTTGTTTGAAGATGGCCCATGATGCTTTATTAAGTGCCTTTTTTTGTTGGTATAACCTATTTGAATACCACCCAGTTCTTTTTGGCCTTGTACTATATCCCCTTGATGTTGTTTTTGCCCAGAAGTGATCTAACAAGGAAGCACAGAGTCGGACCAGATTTCAACCATTGATGTCCCTTGCCTGCTCTCAGTTAGTGCTGATTCAATTGCAGGTTCTATGAATGCCCATATCTCCATTTGATTTGTTGGGTGCCACACTAACCTTTTCAGATTGTTAGCCGTTGATCCAGTTACCAGAGACCTTGACTCTGGCAGATGATCAACTGTTAACAACAATGACATTGTGGATTATGATCACTTTCCACTCTGAGGGTCACTTGATACTCAGAAAGGGAAGATACAAGATCCTTTGAGATAATGGTGTAATCAATAATAGAATGTTGCTGTGAATTGTTAAATGTTGGAGCACTCTCAGTATTATTTTGGTTGACTTCCTGTAGTAGCATAAGGTCATATTTATTTAGCTGAGAACAACACATCTGTATTAAGGCTCTACTTGGTTTATCTGCTCGGTTTTTAGAATGCAAATGCATATTGAAGTCTCCTCAGATAATTAAGATAATGGCAGGGTATTGATAATTCAGGAATTTAACTATTTCCCAAAGCACAGTAAATTGAGATGTCTTGTCTTATTTTTTTTAAAATCTATTTTAATACATAATAACCATGTTAATTGGAAATCGATTTCATAGTGCTTGATATCCAGGTCTCACGACACATAAGCAGATAGCCCGCCTCTTGCACAACCATAGGCAGATGAACGGGATGCAAAATTTGCATACTCCTGATATCTGATTATGGGTTCTTTACACATATTCCAAGTTCCCATTTCAGGCGACAAGAATCCTGTTCCAGGCCCTCATCCTCTCTTGTCTTTTCTTGCCTAGGTGGTATCCTGGAGCGGCTAATATCTAACTAGTTGTTGCAGTTAGACTGCAAGGTACATTGTTACTGTGCACGCCCGGATACCCACTGAGGGTATTAACCCTTGATTCACTGTTCACCCACACCACACTTTATTTAAATTGTTTTCTTGGTCCTGAAGAAGCGCCACGGATCTGTTTGGACCACACAGGCGCGAAACATGTCGACCTCTTTAGTTACCTAGGGCCCATCTAGCCTATATAGGTAATGCTTGACCTACGGGTTTTTTAGTCTGCCAAGGGTGCCCCTCTTTATTAAAAACTTTTCTTTGGGTAACCCTTAGACAGTTTTAGACTCACTCTGCACGCACCACTGCACCCTTTTATAGGACCCACACTACACACCCGCATGCACCATACGGCGTTTTGTCTCAAAAGATCTCAACTAAAGTGACCCTTCGGGGGACCCGTAGGGCATTGCAGCACCGGCCCGACGAGGAGCAAAACGCCCAATGATGAAGCATGTCATCCTTCGGGGTGTGTGAGGGCATTAGGAGACAAGACTTGCTATTTCCTCTCACACGTGGGCCTCATAAAGCCTAGGATCACTTATACCTCTACCTTACTCTTTATCGAGTGGGTGACTACCTGTACCCCTCATCTGGAACAGTGCCCCCTGTTTTGATTAATACGGTTTACGTTAGGAGCACGGGCACTGGACCTTAATTGGCTCCTGGTCCCCCCCTCTCTTTGTATAGATACATTCGTAGCACGGCGGCATAGCCGAGGGACCCTATTATTCTTCTCTCTACTTTCCTCCTTTCACTCCAAGTACGAGACATGACTACTTCCACCATGGGTGAGAACCTAGGACTCGGATTCGGGGAAGACGTCGTGGCAGAGATCCTGAGAACCCCCTCACTACTGGATAGCGAGGGTAATATGGCAAGCGTATCCATACAAGGCGATTGGAATTCACTGGCATCCCTGAAGAAACTACAGGTCAAAATCGCCATGCATGGCACCATCATGACGGAATACCTAAGAGCAAACGCTGCACCGAATGGCCTAATAATACGGACGGCCCCCAGAATCTTCCTGGACGATCTAGTCTTCAGACAGGAATGGAGCCAGATCGCGTGGAAGTGTACCCGCGACTGGCTGATCCTGATTATTGGCACGGCCAAACGCCTCTCTGAGGCACTTATCATTAGAATTAACATTGCAGAAAACGGGCTGAAGACGGGCATTAGCATCTCCGCTTACAAAACACGTCTAGCAGAGATTAATGCAGAGATGACAGACCATCGGGATTACCTTCTTCAACAGAAGGTGTCGAAACTGCAGAAAGACATAAAAAAATTAGAGAGAGAAAAAATATATCCCTACACGAAGGACGACTACAAACCATCAGAGAGCGATGCATCATCGGATGATGGATCATCCTCATCAGTGAATTCAGGGCGCTCCACATATAGCAACTCGAGTAACAGCAGCTGGGGAAGGAACACGACCAAACCTGGACTCCTCCCACCGCCAATGATGCCACCCATGTATGGGTACCCTCACCAACCCTTTCCACCACAAGGCCCCATGTGGTATCCAGCACTTTCCGGACCATACCAGGGATTCCAGCAACCCTTTTTCCAAAATGCGCCACCTCCTTTTCAGAACAGAGGCAGGGGGCGAGGCAGAGGAAGAAGAAGAGGGCAAAAGCAGGTGCAATGGCAAGATCCGGAGGCACAGCAGAGAACAACGAGGAGCACGACATACCCAAGACCTTGATTGTGAACTTATCGGGGAGACAGCTCAACACAGATGAAACCACTATCCTTGAGATGGGCCTTGGGTTTGTACCCACCCACAAAGAAGATAATTTTCGCATGAATGAAGAACTCCACCAACTGTTCCGCAAGATAAGACTCAAATCCTTTTTCTGCAACAATCCTGCACCAGAACGTCAAGATACAGGACTGAGGCCTCCCTCCAGATTTACTCCCTTGGCAGGGATGGTCCCCAGCGAGGTGATAACCTTTGAGAAAGCTGTCCTCAAGGAGGCTAATTGCCTTACTGGAAAACCTACTTACGACAACATGCCTAAGAAACTACGCAACGCAGTTCACTCACTTACAGATGACAAGACCATCATCATCAAACCTGTGGACAAGGGGGGTGCTACGGTCATCCTCAAAGTAGAGGACTACAAAAAGGAGTGCTCAAGACAACTTAGCACCCCCGAATACTACAAGAGACTAGAGACAGATCCCACGGATCGATTACTCTCACAGATACGGATTCTGGTGAACGAAGCAGCCAACGAGGGTTGGATCTCACCCCAGGAGGTGGCATTCCTGGTCAATGGGGACCCCAGGATACCGTATCGATTACTCTCACAGATACGGATTCTGGTGAACGAAGCAGCCAACGAGGGTTGGATCTCACCCCAGGAGGCGGCATTCCTGGTCAATGGGGACCCCAGGATACCGTATTTCTATCTTTTACCCAAGATTCATAAAGGGATAGCTCCCCCACCGGGACGCTCGATTGTGTCCAGCATAGGCTCCCTGCTGGAACCACTGAGCAAGTTCAGCGACTATTTTTTACGCCCACTTGTCCAGGCTACCCCAGCATACCTAAAGGACACACGAGACGTCCTAAATTTAATACAGGAGATCAATAACAACAACACTGAGAGCATCAACCTCCTCCTCACCCTGGATGTGGAGGCCCTGTATACGAACATTCCCCAAGATGCAACCATCGAAGTAGTGGGGCAACTACTTCAAGAAACTAATCTCCCGACCAACACACTGGCGGAATTCATCACGGAGCTCATCACAATGGCATTGAAAAATAATTTCTTCATGTACAAAACCACCATCTATCACCAGGTACAAGGGACCAGCATGGGGAGCACTTTTGCGCTGAGCCTGGCAGGATTGTACATGGCACATTTTGAAGCAATTAACATCTTCACGGATAACAACCCCTTCAAAGAGAACCTGATCACCTGGAAGAGATACATCGATGATGTGCTCATCCTTTGGAGTGGAGATGTGGACACCAGTAACAAATTCCATGAATGGGTAAACAACTTGAACCCCCACCTACGCTTCACCAAAACAGCCAGTGACAAGGAGATCCCATTCTTGGACCTTCTGATCACCCTGGAGGAAGGACAACTACATACAGCCACCTACAAAAAAGCAACAGACCGTAACAGCCTCCTCAGTTTCAAGAGTCACCACCCCAAGGCCCTGAGAGATAATCTACCCTATGGCCAATTTCTGAGGATACGCCGCAACTGCAGCAATATCCAGGAATATGATACCCAAGCAAGCTGTCTGGCAAGAAACCTCCAGGACAGGGACTACCCAGAGGAGGTGGTCAACAGGACTAGGAAACGAGCCAGAAACAATAATCGACGGGCACTTCTGGAGACAAAGGAAAAAGAACCTGATAATATCATTACATGTGTGACAACCTTCACACCCATGTCTAACAAAATCAAGAACATCGTAAACTGCAATTGGAAGATCCTGAACACTGGCACCCTGAATATGGAACGACCACGGTTTGCGTTCAAAAGGACCACGAATCTACGGGACCAACTGATCAACACCAGACCACGAGTCAAGAAAAACTCCCAGGAGACAACTTTGTGGGATCTTCCGCCAGTGAAAGGCCATTTCCCATGCGGTACATGCAGTGCATGCCCATTCACACGGCATACCAAAACCCTCAACCTGGGTGACTTTACATGGGAACAGCATAGACACACGAACTGCAACACCAAGAATTGTGTCTACCTGATTACCTGCCCATGTACACTGAGATGCATAGGGATGACCACCCGGCCCGTCAAAGTCAGGATCAGCGAACACAGAAGCACGATCAGACGGGGCCGGACGGCGACGAGATTGACGAACCACTACATTGACAAAGGGCATTCCTGTGACAAAATGCAATGGACAATACTGGAGACCAACCAGATGTGGAACAATACATCCCTACTCCGTCAAGAACAACATTGGGTACATCGTCTGCGGACACATGAACAAGGTCTGAATGATGAGATACCCTGGGCAGAACTTTGAACTTATATGCCCATTGACATTGCAAGTCCAGAAACACATGACTCCCCTTGTTTATTATACTGGTATAATAACCAATAACCAATATCATCCCCATCTGTTTAACAAACTTGAGGCCAAGAAAATGGGGTGATATCTATATAACTGAACCACCCACACCACATCTTACTAATTCACCTCCCTCTAACAACTGTTCCCCGCCACCCCTTCTCACTTGGATTTAGGGGCGTGGTGTTGGAACCTCTATGACAGATAGGTCCATAACATAGCTGATAACCCTCCACCAACATGAGAGCTTATACAGATGGCTATCATCGGACCCCTAACAATGACCAGTATACAGTATACATATATTTCTTGAGTAACCCCTGGAACACGATCAAACCAGATCCATTTATGTTCCCTCTGAAAACGCATTAGCAAACACACTCATGAACGCACTACTACTGATCGCGCCGACAGGGTGACCAAATCACAGTGCACACATTTTTCTTTATTCAACTTTTGGACCACGATCAAACCATATTCATGAGTGCTCCCACTGAATAAAGCATTAGCGAACATACACTCACTAACGTGTAAAAACTGATCGCGCTGACATGGTGAGAGCATCACTTGTTGCTATGATGACCGGGCACAGTAGTTACAGCGCATGCGCGGGAACACAGGGTCTCGACAACACGCAGGTGCAAGAGAGCATCCTCACGCGCAATAGACAGCTGAATCCGATGCTGGCCGATCGGACCGGAAAGAGGCACCCCCACAACCAATTAGCCGGATTACAAATTGCGGCACTGCCAGAGACCATTTACATGCAGGCAGGAGCACGGTTGGGGTAGGTGCACAAGAGCCAGCACCCGAGCAAAACTGTAAGTAAGATCTCACCGAAAGGGACTCGTGGAGCATGTTCACGTTATACGATATAGACCGCACTGTTATGTTACAACGCTAGATGATATTGACGTGTGTCCACATTATGTCATTTTCTGTCTAGCCCGGTAAGGTGCGGGCGCTCGACTCCTACTAGCCTATGGAGAAACTCCCCCTTCATTTTTAGGTAAGATTGTGTGTGACATAGTCACTGTTACCAATGGTGTGTTATTGTGGCTACAACAGAGGAGGGCAACCAAACCCTGATAAGAGTCACCTTGTTAGGCATGCCACCTAGCACGCTAGTGAAATATTGAGGCATGGCCTGGTGATATTATCATTGGGTTTTTGAACAGGAGTTTGTTGGGACATGCGGGTGACTTCTTGAGGGTCTGTGGGACCACATACGCCAGGGCTTCCCTGCCTCCATGACGTGTGTGGTACCCTCCTATCACTCGGGGTTGGAACCCCGCATTCCAGCCGCTCTTGAAAAGGCACTTTATAATTCATGTCTAGCTCGTACTTAGTTATTTCTTTCTTTGCGTAAACTGAGGACAAGCTCTGGGGAAACATCGACATTCCCTACCAAGAGCTGTGACGCAATTTCTTTCTCTTTTTCTCTTGTCTTTTCTTGCCTAGGTGGTATCCTGGAGCGGCTAATATCTAACTAGTTGTTGCAGTTAGACTGCAGGGTACATTGTTACTGTGCACGCCCGGATACCCACTGAGGGTATTAACCCTTGATTCACTGTTCACCCACTCCACACTTTATTTAAATTGTTTTCTTGGTCCTGAAGAAGCGCCACGGATCTGTTTGGACCACACAGGCGCGAAACATGTCGACCTCTTTAGTTACCTAAGGCCCATCTAGCCTATATAGGTAACGCTTGACCTACAGGTTTTTTAGTCTGCCAAGGGTGCCCCTCTTTATTAAAAACTTTTCTTTGGGTAACCCTTAGACAGTTTTAGACTCACTCTGCACGCACCACTGCACCCTTTTATAGGACCCACACTACACACCCGCATGCACCATACGGCATTTTGTCTCAAAAGATCTCCGCTAAAGTGACCCTTCGGGGGACCCGTAGGGCATTGCAGCGCCGGCCCGACGAGGAGCAAAATGCCCAATGATGAAGCATGACATCCTTCGGGGTGTGTGAGGGCATTAGGAGACAAGACTTGCTCTTTCCTCTCACACGTGGGCCTCATAAAGCCTAGGATCACTTATACCTCTACCTTACTCTTTATCGAGTGGGTGACTACCTATACCCCTCATCTGGAACAGTGCCCCCTGTTTTGATTAATACCTCATCCTCTCTCGCCTAGATTATGGAAATGTTCTTTATCTGGGACCCCCTCTTTCCATCATCTATAAGCTCCAGATCATCCAAAATTGTGCCGCTCGTCTGCTCCTTCAGATTCCCCACAGACAGTCCGCTAAACCAGCATTAAGGAACCTCCATTGGCTCCCCATCAGGGCAAGGATCCTGTTCAAAGCCATGTGTCTGGCACACAAGACCTTCTGGAAGTATGCCCCAGCCATCTCCCAATCCCTGGTTACACCCTATCACCCAGCCAGGAACCTCCGCTCCAGTCTCACCTTTTCTGCCGTTACGCACAGAATACGGAGAGCCAGATGGGGCGGGCGCTCCTTCTCTTTCCAGGCCGCAAACTCCTGAAACTCCCTACCCCTCCATCTGCAGAAGGAGTCCAACTTGTTGGCATTTCGAAAACTCTTGAAAACCCATCTCTTTAACATCCCTTTCTAGCACTTGCTCCTGGCCCGCTTGTTCCGTCCGCAGCGCTGGGAGGCCTCAGGGTAGCCATGCGCTATATAAGTCTCACTTCATTCATCCATTCATTAGCACTTCAAAATTCTGTATAAAAGTTACTGTAACTTGATCTTCTAGCAATCTTATCAGGCCGTGAACATTCTATGAGCCAATATTAATGGATTTATTTGTAATGGTTGAGCTGTTTAAGCATCATTCGTTCACTTCAGCTTTCTCTTTAGTAGGAATTTTCAGAAGCCAAGCCCAGTCATCACTAAAAACTGGATTTTTTTTCATTCCTCACAAACTTGTAGGCCCGAGTTACAGCTTGTATCTTTGATGCCAGAAGTCAGTACAGGATTAAATAATAGACCTATTGCTCCTTTTAAAACATTGATGCGACCTCCACGTGTTTCACTAGTCATGGTGTTTAACGGAACAGTTCTCTTTAACACTGTCTTTGGAATTAATAAGGTTGGATATTGGTTGTCATTACATTGCCTTAGTTCGATGCCCCATTTCACAAATTGTGGTTCATTTTCTAGGATTTTGTAAGTAATCTCTTCACTATGCCAAGTGATACAAGACACCTCTTGAGTAGGATTACTTGGATCTTGCTTAAATTGGACTAAGTCTAAATCATCCAATGTTAGATCATTAAGCTCTGGGATTGAATTTAATAGTTTAAGAATATTACTACAATTTAAGATATTGTACGCACCCCTTGAAACATACAGTGGGATAAATATTAATTTCACAGAGGAAGCGAAACTGTTATCACCCATTGTCATTGCATTTTCACAATTCGTAAATAATGGAGGTAAGCCTTGAATCTTCCTACCCCCTGATCAGTCATCTTCTGTAGCAATTGGATCTAAGCTTTTCCCAGACCGTGAGGTTGATGGAGACTTTATGTTAGTTGGTTTGTTTTCCGGTAAGACTGTACTATTATTTCACCTTCTCCTTTCCGTATCCTGCACTGATAACTGCAGGTCTTCGCTTCCTGGGGGGAGCCGTTGTCCGAGGCCTTGTCCATACGCTGAGCAATTTGATGCATCTGTGGAATGCGATATATAGACTTATTAACAGCCTCATCAGAAGAAAATGACAAGTCTGGTCTACTTGGACTTCTGGTCAACCCATTTTTCACTTCGCACAGGTGTACTTCCGATGATTTAAAATGTGGGTAGATTTCTTTCTGGTTTATGGCGTGAACTTGCATTCATTGTTTTATTTATTTGCTTTATTTTGTTATGCGCTTCTCTTAATCTTTTCCTTGCTCTTTTAGTTAGCCCTTCTTGCATTGGTTTGGAAGATAAATCTGTATTATTGATAACTTGGGTATCTTCTGCATTTTGTGCTGGTGATGACTCTATGGGTTCATTACGTTCACTAGGATCAGGCGTTTTTTGTAGACTACTTAATATTCTTTCTTCCCTTACTTATTGATTTTCCCTTCTTTCGTCTTTCATTATAGATGGTATTATTTTCTGTAGCTGATCTTAGTGCCTGAAGGAACCTTTTTATTGTTTGTCGACTTTTTTCCAATCCCGTTTATATCCAATGTTTTCGTAAGTTGGCAAGATGTTGGCACTATTGGTGCTTTGGTGTCATGGCACTGGCAATGATCTTACTCTATTGTGCCTACTCGCTCCTTTGTATTCAGTACCAACATTGACTTGATCTCCGCCACCAAAGAACCGACTATATATGGTAACTCTGAGATTTTGTCTAACATGTGTGCACAGGTACAGGTGATCAATTGATTATCTTTATCAGATTGTGCCTGCACTACCAGATTTGATAAATTAAGTAACTTAGAGTCATTGTCGGCAACATAGAGGGCTAGTGTGTTTAATATATCCAACCTGGATGTTCAATTTAGCTGAGTGAAAGTTAAGAGCATTAGTTATAGTATCCATGTTATTAAGCAGGCTACCCCATAATCCAGTTTTGGCCTCTTTTTGACCCTCTAGTACTTGTGCTCCTACCAAGAAATGTTCAGCATATTTAGCTAATAATGACAGGTCAGCTGAGTCGAGGGGATTGTTCATAGAGTCAACTTGCTCTACCTTACTTTGTCCATTTATAGTGAGCGCACTCTCAATGTCAATTATCTCCGGGATCAAAGTCGGTTTAAGGTCATGTATAATAATTCCTGTTTCCGATATCGGACTGAATGGATCAATTTCAATTTTGTTCTTACGATCCTTAGGGCTTGAAAAAGTTTCAGGTATCATATTTTGGCATCCTCCAGCTTTTTTTAAATTTGACAAGGCGAGATTGGGCGGTCGAATAGGAGATGACAAAAATACCTCATCACTTGTATTTTGATCAATGCCGGATGATAGATTAATCACCATATTGTTCTGATTAGGGCTGGAATCCTGTTCCATTCTGTAAATTTTATCAGCATTGTGATCTATCACTGACTTTTTCTCCAGCCCAATAGAAGGAGGGGTGATTTGTGTTCCATTCACATGCCCTTTAGATGCACTTCTTTGCTGAATTACTCCTCTTGGAGTACGAGGGGCCTGAACCTGCACTTTTACCACCAGTGGGCAAGGGCCCATCTCCGGAATCTCCACAATTGAGATCACATTGTCGACTTAAGATACGTTGCAAGGACTCTTATCAGCTGTTGAAGAGTTATTTACCACTTCCTCATTCAATGGAAAAGAGGTATCATTGATTTTTTTTATAACTCGTGTTGTTTTAACTTTGCCCATTGTTGTTTGAACTCCAGGATCTATATTGCCTTCCCTGGTGCGTTTACTGGTTCATTCAAGAGTTTTGAAATATCCTGCGATAGTTAGCTGGCAAGCCACGTTGTGAATTTTTGAATATCGAATGGTGGAGACATTTTTGAGAGAGGTCAGAGATGATATTGTTAAATTAGCTGTTTCTCCTGTTGGGGTGCTTAGACCACTACGCAATGCTGCGGCCCCGTTTTTGCCCAATCGCTTCCTCCGCTGATTTATATGTAGTTGGGGCAATGTCCCACGTAAGCAGCCTGACCTCATAGCTATATTTGCTCAAAGGGATAGAGGGTCTGTGAGCCGTTCTAACCGGGCTAATAAAGCTGAGACCGAGGGGACGAAAGGACTCCTCTTTTACTTTGAACACCCCTCTCCCTCCTCCTCTCCTCCTCACCTCCTCCTCACCTTCAGTACGCTGCTTTCAAACCGCTGCCAGTCCGCTTTGTCAGTCCATGGTCACACCCGCATATTCTTTCTCCCTGGGGCAATGCAGGTGCAGATTGCAGCCTTGGGGCAGGCAGACCCCCTACCACACCGTCGGCCCCCTGCTACTTATGCTACCCCCGAACCGCAAGCCGCACCCGGTCTCCGCTACACCTAGCCGCCTCCACGGATAGGGGGACTAGAGTTGGTTAGTTATTTGGTTAGTTAAATTAATTAGCAGCAACGGTCTCGTCCTCATCCACAGGCTTCACGGGGCAATAAGACGCTGTAGGCGCTGCAGGCGCCAAGATGCCTATAGGGGAATTAACAATTTATGGGAGGCTGCACCCCTTCCGCCAACCGTTTGAGGCCTCCGCTCCATGTCTCTGTGGCACCTCTGTCCACCCAGCTAACCACCATGCGAGTGGGGGCCACCAGACGGGCGCAGACTGCACCCAACCCGGTCGGGCCATTTCCGCAGCCCGTCTGCAGCCCACACTCCGCGGTTGCCCACTTCTGGCAACCGCACTCGCTAAGGCTGCCATTGATTTGCAGATGGAGGGTGATGGGGTTATTGGCGGTAGCGGTAGCGGGTGGCCGCCACCGCCGTGCACAAGCCTCAAGGTCCTGGCAGATGGCAGATGAGAGGGCCGAGAGAGCGGAGATAGAGAAAACAACCAAGCTCGACCTCACTCACTGCTCACTGCTTGCCACACCCCTCACGTCGCGTCCTCACGTCTTCAACAGCCTATTGAAAGGTAAGTGGTGTAAGTGCCAGCTCCACCCCCTCCTTCTGCCTCAAGTGTTCACCACTCACGACACACAGCCCCTATTGTCTGGTGTCTGGTTCCAATTCGCAACCCAGAGAGGGAGTCATCAGCATGCCAGACAGGGAGACTACACCCAGGAAAGGCCCTAGAGACTGGAGGAAGAAAAATACCAACTTTCCTAAAGTGGTATTTTTAACATTAGCAGCTAAAATCCAACTTTACCACTAAAGAGGATTTTATATTCTAATGCAAGTAAGTGTAAGAAATATTTCTCTAGTTGTACCAATTCAGATTCTAGCATTTAGTGGTTGCACAAAAGGGAATCCATGTTAGTCTATGGAAGAGCCAGGCCTTGCAACAGTGAAAGTCACATTTGGGAGATTTTCACTGTTAGGACATGTAACATTTAAAGTACATATGAGCTGAAAGGGCCTACTCTAGGGGTGACTTACATGTAATAAAAAGGAAAGTTTAGGGCTTTGGCAGGGGTTTATCCTGCCACGGCAACATGTTAGTTTTAGAACTACCCTTGCAGGCTGCAGGAGTGCAGGCTTGAGGCATAGCTTTAGGGTATAGTAGTGGGTGGCACAATAAGTCCTGCATCCCACTAGTAGTATTTGATTTACAGGCCTTTTGTACCACAGTACCACTTAAGAGGGCCTTACAAGTAAATTAAATGTGCCAAACAGGTAGATAGCAATTGCAACATGTTTAGGGGAGAGAACACAATGACTTTAGCACAGGTTAGCAGTGAAAAAGTGTGCAGAGTTCTAAAGCCAACAAAAATGAATTCACCAACGAGAGGACCAAAAGGCAAAAAAAGTCTGGGGAGTGACCACTCAAATGCTTCTCAGTCCAACACTAGGGACCTATAGGTATCATACACATGCATTCTATCCCATTCACATTCTGTGCTCTCAAATAACACCATTTGCCATCATATTGCACATTATGCCCAGTGCCTAATTTGAGCCGCTGTTTTCGAGTACTCGTCAACTGCACTTTATTGCTAACACTGGCTCTTATGAAAGCCTGCCACATGGTGGCACTGCTTGTCTTATTTTTTAGGCGCATGACAGCTGTTGTTTAATCTTGAAATATACATTGAAATCACTAATATCTGTCACGTAAAGCTATACAGATAGCTTGGGCAGCATGAATTAGTCATTTTAACGTATATTTCCAGTCTGAATTATCACACTTGTATGGGTGTGATGGCTAGTAGTGAAGGTACTGCTATTGGCAGCGCTAGTGGGAGCAATGGGTGGTGCAAGCTGCAGTGACCTCCTGACAATGACCCTGGCACTTCTTTTTTTTAATTTTTATAAATTAAGCACTGACTAAGCCTTGTTGTTACATACATTAATTTAACACTAATTCTTTTCTCTTTTCATTAGATATAGGACAACTGAGGACAGAGTAGCCATGTGCAAATTAACAGATATATGTATACAGAATGTCCTGTGCCAATCAAGTCAGAGGCGAAGAACTAAATATCAGACAATATGGGCCCAAAGGAAGGTCACTATTCTAGTCTTTCATGCAGACGTCCTTCAGCATCCCACACAACATAATTTCCTCTGATGTGTATGGTCCAAGACCTTGGAACACTCTTAGTACACTTTAATTCTGAAATAGAATTAGGAAAACACAGTTGTCTAACCAAGTAGTTAATTACAATTGTTCAAGCATGCAGCACAAAACCACAGATCATACCAGGTTTGCTGTAAAAAGGAATAATTAAGTGAACAATCATACCTTGGCCATATTCACATTTCAACCATCCACAATCTGTAGCACACAGCATAGCTTGACAGACCACAGCCTATGAAGACAGCAAAGTACACACCTATCACAATAATTCAGAGGTTTGGTGTGCTTGCAAGGTGACATATTACTGCAAGTCACGCCATCATGATAAAGAAAGTTATATAAGATGCTAGTCTACTTGCAAAGTGCTGCAAGGTCCTGAAGCAAAAGGCAGTAATATTCATGTTAAAAAACACACATCAAAACCCAGTAGGTAAAGGGGAAAACTCCTGTGTACCTGGGTGCCTGTAAGAAAAAGCCCCTGTTTTGCACAGACACCCCCATTTTTTTATTGCTGGTTTTTGGACTCTGCACACTGCAACATTGCTGTCAAGAGCCCAATCCATTTGTTCTGACCCTTAAAGCATGGCAACATTGGCAATGTCTGTAATTGCCATATTTAACTTACCATAAAGTCCCTGGTTTGTGGTTCAAAGTGTACCAAGGGCCTGAACGTTAATTGTCACTAGTGCACTGCAGCACACATTGTGGCATGACTAAAGTGTGTAAAACATGACTACACGCTTACCTCTGTGCAGTGTCTTTGCAGTTTTAAGCTGCAATATCTACCTGTCAAAATAAACCCTTTTGACAGGCTTAAGATCTCCTTTTAAACATTACTAAATCACCCCTGAGTAGGCTTTAAATGCCCCAATAGCAGGATGCATGGTATTTAAAAGTCAGACCTCTAAAGGTTTAATGGTAAACATGCCCTTGCAGTGACTAGGCTTTAAAAGCTATTTTCACTGTAGCAGAGTTAGTTGTTCTATTGTTCCATAGAAAAGCAATGGGATACAATATTACCTTTAATAATGATATCTCTGCCTAGGAATCAGATAAAAAGCTCATTTTGGACTTTTTAAAATATTTATTAGAAGGCCAACTTACTGATAAAATCAGATTTGTAGTAAATATCTTTACCAAAGGCACTTTTAAAAAGTCAATGTTAACCTGCCTAAAGCCTCTAGAAGCCCATGAGCTTCCAACTGTCACACAGGAACTGAATAGCTCCTTTGATAAGGTGTGAACTTGCTCCCAGAGCTGAAACAAATTCCTTGGGTGTTGGGAATTTCTCTTTTCCTCTGACGGCGATGACCTTTTGGACAGTGCCCAGGAACTTAATTAACTTCAGAGGATCATACCCTGTCACAGGCAGATGTAGCTAATAACTGGGCCTGCGCCATCCTCCATTACCTTAGTCATTCAGGCACCAATAACAGTGGGGGAACAGCTGTCCCCAGAACTGGTTTGAGTTACCACAGAGGGGGGTGTTGCTCATTTCCCTGTCCACACCTCTATAGAGGGCCCTGGAGCTCTGCACAGGGGAGGAACGATTCTGCCATGTTCGATTTAGACATAGATGGGCACTGTGTGATTGTATGCAGTAGGGCAAACCGGAACAACTGCAAAAGTGGGTAAGGTTACCACTCTGCAATCTTTACCTATTGTTTAGAATGTGGCCAGGAGCCATCCTCACCCACATGCTAGAGCCAAGCATAACTGTGCCCCCCGGGCACTTTTTCAGAATGCTACTGGACGTGTGGAAGACAGAAGAAAGAACTGCTGTTGAGACCTATAAGGAGACCTGAAAGGCTGGAATTGCTCCTACTTGTACCCAAGACAAAGAAATGGGCTCCACAGGTCAGTTGGCTGACCTCCTGTAAAGCTACAAGGATACAACAAGCTGCTAGTGGCCTGTTTCCGGAAGAGCCCTGTTGCCTACTGTCAACTGGAACTGCCATGGACTCTACTGGTGACTTCTGTTGGAGTGAGTCCTGATACCCGAGTAATGTTCCCTAGGTCCTGGAACACTTGGCAATGTGTCAAAGTGTACTCTTTGTTGGTGGCTTCTTTTGGAGTGAGTCCTGACCCCCAAGTATTGTTCTTGAGATCCAGGAACCCTTGGCTGGCATCATAGTGTACTCCTCCTGCCTAAAACATGAGACTTAAAAACATTTTGATAACTTTTTTCCTGAAGATATGTTGAGGGACTGAGACCAACTTGCTAGCTGATCCAACAAGGGTGCACTGATGCTGAACATCAATGCTGTAGATTCAGCTTTGTTCTTCTCTTGACGCTGAAATCACTTGGTGTTGAGCCCTTCTCGGGTTCCCAGCCACAGTTTCATTGGCACCACCAGCAAAGGATACCTGCTTGACAACTGAAACTTGAGCTTGTTGTGCCTCAGCTTATCCTGACCTAAAATAACAATTTTGCCGAAACGCTGCCTAAACACAGGAATATGTCATTTTTGAGCCCATTCTCACAGTGCCAGCTTACTTCCTTCTTTCCTGAAGGCTGTTGTTATTGAGAGGTGACTTTTCCTCCTGGTTGAACTTGTTCCTTGCATCCGATCCTAACTCCATCGTGGTTGACCTTAAACCTTACTCTTGGCCTGGTCAAGTGCAATCAGGTGACAGCGTTTACCGCTTAACGCTTTTTGGTGGCATTTTCGTTTAAAATATTAAAAATTCATATCACCAGTTCAATTATTAGATGTTTTTGTTTTGGTGTCATTTTGCATACACAACAAGATGATGAACAAAGCGCTGAAACCTTTCAAACACTCACCCCTAGTCACAAATCTGTTGTTATTTTGTTCATTAAAATAGTCTCTATTTTTATGAATTGGAGTAGGATTTTTATTGTGCTGTGTTGCGACTTGTTTGCTGTTTTGGTATTTCTAAATGCTTAACACAAGTCTGTCTGCTCTGTTTTATGGATTGGGCTCAGATTTAAAATACTGAACCCTTTACTAGACCTAACCATTTGAAGTTTAAATAAAACAATAATTTCTTTAGCAGTCATTCATTCTAGGGGTATCTACATTGGTGATTCTGCTCCTTTGGAGTTCTACCCCAATACCCACCTTTCAGAACTGATTGGATAACATGTATGATATGGCAAGTTTTAAACGCCTCATTTACAAGCTAAATGACAAATTACAGATATTTCAAGAGGTCTGGGGCTAATTTCTTAAAGACTGACATGCCAAACTCACCCATACATCCGAGGTACCTATCGTGCATCATTCTGCTTCATGTCCCACGTAGATCCCTATGTTCTGTTCCCAATCCCCTTCCCAATTTATGTTCCCCAGTCTTTGACCCCTTATATTATTGATCTGTATTACAAGAGGTTTGGAATAGGAGATCTTCCAATTTAACTTCCTTTTGCGTGGGTGTTTTATCATGCCACCCCCCCTCTCCATTACAGGTGCATGCTTCCTTCCTTCTTCCTTTTCCCTTCTCCTTTGAGGGTAGCATTCTCTTCTTCTTTCCTCCTCGTTTGTATTATTGCTTATTAATTGCTTTATTGGGATCTGGTTTACTAATGGATTATGGGGTTGTGCTTTACTCTGTTGATATTCTCGCCCTGCATGACATTTGGTTTTTACATCTTTATTCTATCAATCTTGTTCCGGTAATGAGAAAAAGTTAGTGAAGAATTGAAACACCAAGAAATCATTCCCACTGCCGAGAAGAGTCTTAGAGGCCTGCCATGGGAAGGTGCCCGTAACCTTTTGCAAACCTTCACCTCCTGGAAAAGGCCTTTCCTCACCCCCTTATTCACACTTTCATCTCCCTACTTTAAGTTTTTGTTCCATTCTAGCTTCTAGCTTTTGTGAAGCTGCACTGTTCTTGTTCTTTATTCTTAGCACATGCTTGTAAGCCCAGCCCACAACAATCTTCTATCCAACTATCAATCCAGCTGCCCCCTGCTGGGGTACCACTGACTTCCCACCAGACTGTCCTCTCAGCCATCTCACCCAGCAGCTCAATATGTGGAGGTTTGCAGGCCGCTACACAAGATGCTGCCACAGGAGGTCTCACTCACAGAACATCCTGCGGCACGAGTGGTTTGTAGGTCCTGTACGTGAAGTCAGGAACCTCTGCCTACTTAAGCTTTGACAGATTTCGCAATTGAAGGAAAATCTTGACCAATCATGAAAACAGAGTACACTCCTGACAGGGTCTCCCAAAAAAGTAAAATATCCTAACTGCGGCATTAATCAATTCATACACTCTGTACTTTAAATTTAATAAATATTATTATTTTTCAAATTTCGATACATTGTGTTAATTAGAAAAAGTAGGATTAGTATATGATTTTGCCCGTTTTAAATTTGAGTTGAAATATACATTGAAGAGGCCATTCTCCACAGTGCTTTAAATGGGCCGGTACTCACCGGTACTGAGTACCGGCACTTTTAGATTTTCTCCCCTTGAGTACTGGGACCTTTCCACGGACAAGGAGAGTACCGGTACTCATAAGGGCCCGATTTGATGCGGTTAGTGCTGCGCTCCTGAGCTCCATCCTTGGCAGCACCTTATGCACGTCCTGCACGGGTTCAAGTTTCAAACCGAGCTGATGAAGCCTGCGCCGAGCTGGTTCAAAAGCGCCAGGACAGCAGCTCGTCTTCAGTAGAACACATAGAGCTGCGAGTGCCTCTCTGGAAGTTAAGAGAGGAGGAATATCACTGCAGGGTGTCTTTCAGAGGGGGTCGGAAGGTGTCCATAAAACCTAATGGGCGCGAGTGTGGGACACATTGTTTAGGGCAATACAGCTTGTTAGCATGCCCATTGTTTTATACGCATGCAAATCTTCGCCCATCAATCATTTAAATGAAAGGGATTTGCATGAAAGAAAATCCCTGTCCTCTAGACTTAAATCAATGCATTCATGATTTTAAAAAGATGGCAACACTAGTATTGATTCGTTAGTGTATGATTTATTGATAAACATTTGTTATATAACTATAAACTTAGGTGATTTGCAGCACCCAAATCACCTCCTATGTATCTCTGCTCCAATGAGACACACCTATGGCAGTCTCTGAAAAGGTTTCAATATGCGAATACGTACATCTCACAAAATGTGACCCCCGACTTTGTGCTGCACCTGTTAAAGTTTTTTGGCCTCTATTGTCCGGCACTGCGTGTGAAAGATAATGTGTGAGAGCCAGGAAGTAAAAGCAATAAGTGTGTGAGTTTGCAAGCATGGGTATGACTGTGAGAATGAAAAGTAGTACTGTGTGTTTAGGTGAAACTAAATGTGAAACTAAATGTGATTTGGAGACCATAAAATGGGCTTTTAAGTGTGTGAGGGGGCAAGTGTGTGTGACAGGGGGAAAATGTATTTAGACAGAGTGTAGTGAATGTGTGTTAACAGTTCATCTCCATCTTTTCTAGAGATCATTTTGTGATTTTTATGATGTTCTCTGATGATTTTGTGAAATTTTGTTTATCTTTTTAAGAAAATGCCAGCTATGTGAAAAAATGATGCAGCAGGTTTACCATTCAGAAAACAGATGTAGTGGTGGGGGAGCCAACAAAATTACAGGGAGAGCCGTGCCAAGGGTCTGGCTGGGCTCTAAGAGAACTTGCATGAGCCGAGCCCTGGAACTGTTTGCAATGTAAATCATCCGACAAACATCACTTAAAATTGGATAAAGTCTCTTCAAAATAAAAAAAGCATGTTTCTTTAACATGGTACAGCTTTGATATTAATAGGTCACATAATACAATATTGAGGAATAACGAAGAAAAAGGGAGATTTGTAAAACGAAACGTTTGCCTAAGGTCACAGAGTTTGGTTAAGTGGAGAAGCCGGGCTATATCTCAGGTTTTCTTGTTTCACTTTTAACATATCAACCACTAAGGAGCATATCTAGAAGGGCTTTATCTCCGCTTTTTTGGCTTAAAAAGCCAAAAAAGCGGAGATAAAACTAACGCCCTATCAACAAGAGGGTGCTAACATGCATAATCGCATGTTAGCACCCTTTTCCTAACGCCTCCCTTTGCATCTCTAATGAGATGCAAAGTGGGCGTTACTGGGCATACCCCGGATGGACTACATTGTAAATATCACCGATGTTCACATCGCGATATTTACAAGGCAGCCCACAGGATTATAGCAGACGTTAAACTTTGGTGAAAACAGCCGTTTTCGCCAAAATCTAACGTCTGCTACAATCCTGACTTACCTATGTTAGACATAGGAGGTGGATTATGCTGATACGACCACAGGGTCGTATCAGCAAGGTTATCGCCGTTTTGCAGGGAACATCGCTGGAAAACCAGCGATGTTCCCTGCAAACCGGCGATAACCTCGCTATCTCTGGAATTTTTATCGCCCTGGAGAAACGCGTTGTTAATAACGCGCTACCAGGGCGATAAATTCCAGAGATAGCCTGCGTTAGGAAATACATCGCTAATCACGGCCAGCGATAATTATCGCTGGCCATTGATAATATGCCCCTAAATGAGTATCTATTTATCTCTCCTTTTTACGTCGAATGTTAATGTTTTGTTTTTAACTTAGTGCCATTTTGGACTCACAGCTCCAAGAGAACCTTGAGTTGATCCAGAGCCCAGCATCTGGCTCAAGCCTGGCTCGGGCTGTAAGTGGCTCACACACCTCTAGGCAAATGTACTTTAAAAAATTGCTATTCATGAGGCCAACTCTAGCTTTATTAATCGGGCAAAGGCCAAGGGTTAGCAGCAGAAAGTGGGCGCAGTCGCAAAAAGCAAAGTCTGAATGTAATTATTTTTTAAAACTCTGCCCCAAAGAATTTGACAACAAGACAGATGTGATAATAAATGTATTCTGCCTTGCCTAACTCATCACAACATGCTGCATTTCGAAATATTACCTGGTACAGAGTACTTTGTGTATCCAGTAAATTCCCGGGTACAATGGCACTTTAATAACTCTGGTGGTTAATGCACTTGCTGGAAATATCTGTGTGCATTCTTGTAATCAAAGGATTGGCTGAACATAAAATTGCATAGAGGATCAATGTGCCTGCTGTAACGCACAGCATGAAACATGCAGATCACAGACTTGTTTTTTATATAGAGAGCTCTGTTGGTTACTGTTTTTGTGCAGAGATTATTGTATTACCCGCAGGTCACAAGGTAAAATCTTTATTATATAGTTTAGTTATTCATGATCCTGCATCAAGGATATGCATGCAAACTACAAGGCAAACAGGAAACTTGCTGTTATTTTTCTCAATATTTTATTATTATAAGGTTGCTAAAAAAAAGGTTACTTTGGTCAATATTAAGGACTTTTTGGTAAGTACTATATACGTGGTTAGACATTCGTACAATGCATGCATATTTTTTGCATACAAAGCTTAGAAAGGTAAAAAAAATTGCCCCGCCCCAAACTCCACCCCCAGTCCACTGCTTATTTTTGGTGAGTACCTGCACTTATTTTTTCCCATTTAAAGCACTGATTGTCAGGATAAGTTTGCCTGTCTCCCAACGTTTGATTCATGAGCTGATGTCGAGTGTGCATAACGAGCACGAAGGACACTTATTTTCATGGCTATGACCGTCACAACTTTAAGAAACCCTATTAGCACTTCCTCTCTGCGAACCGCGACGGTTCAGAAAACTCTTTTAGAGACTGCAAGGACTGCGCGCCTTTTCCTACTGTAAAAGCTGAGCAGTGGCAGATGGCAAGCATTGGTTTGCCCCTTTCTGTCTAGCTGTTGAAACATTAGTACACCACAATGTTTAGAGATGTGGAAAGAGGCTTTTATTGTCAGGTAGAGCCCTCACTCTGAACATTCTGAGTGGACAGAATTTTTTTTAACTGAATTTATCTAAAACAAGTGTACGATGCACACAAACCTAAAAACATCAATGCATGTCCAATTGCTGGTGGCGCCCTGTGCGACAATGTTAGTTGGCGCGCCCAATGACCACCTCCACCACAGATTCTCTCACTAGCTCCCTTTAACAGTGACCAAGTCTCCATAACCACTCTCTCTCAGATGCATTGAATTAGTTACATAGCACCACTCATACCAGTAAAGGATGTCAGAGCGCTTTACATCACACACACATTGCACAGAGACAATCAATCATACGTGTGTAAATCAGTGTATAGGAAATGTTACATAAGCCAAAGGACTAAAAGTGTAGGTGTCACGTCATCCATACTGGTAGTATAGTTTAAGAGTGCTTGGTGTGGAGAAGCACAAACTCAGAGTCGAAAAAGAAACAGCATAGTTGGGAGTTTTCTTTAATAATAAGAATCGATTTCTAGCCAAATTAACCCATTTTGCAACATAAATCAATGTTCTAATGTATACTTTGCAGTGTGTATGCAGTTATATTATGAAAGTTTATAGCCCACTGTTCTATATTAGGACTTTAAGTTATAAATTGCAAGTAACAAAAGGATGTCTCTTTTAAAAGCAGTAACCTGCTTATCTGTTTACATTATATGCACTCTGTAATTTACTTGGTACACGTTCTTTGCAGCAGGCATAGTAACCCTCTGCACTACCTTCACATAAGTCAAAACCTTAACTATACAAAACTCTGATCTCTCTCCATGAAAAACATTAATCACAGGAGTTATTTTGACAATTTTGTGAGGCCTGTTAATTGTCGGAGGAAAGGAACGCTGCAGCAGGTGCTTTAAAAACAGAATAAACTTGCAAACACGGCGCCCCCAGGAAGCCAGCACCCGGTGCGGTGGCACCAGTCGCACCGCCCTAGAGCTGGCCCTGTCCAATTGTATCAGTTAGTGACAAAAATTGATAATTAATGTAAAACATTGTAAAATATCGTTTTTCCTAGTTCAGGGCCAGGAAATATTAGGTTTCTCCAGTGCTCACGTGATCACGTTTTTTTTTAAATAAACTATTAGGGATATACCTTCCTAGCAAGAGTTAAATAATGACATCTTGAAAAGCGTGAAGCTTAGAATCTTCTAAAGAGGAACTTGAATCTGGGAGGATTGCATGCGACTGAGAACTGCTTCCAAGACAGGGTGAAACCAGCTCAGAGAATCTGTTCTAGGACCATTTTTCGGCATCAGCTCTCCTTCTTCGGGTCAGCCCTTAAAAAAAGAGGCGTTTCGTGTTTTTCAAAATCAATACTTCGAGTTAGTCTGAGCTGTTACTATAAGTTTGCATTAGGAAGACAGTGCTGATTGCACTTGGATGACTGCAACTTTCCTCTGCCAATATTTTCTAATGAGACAAATAGTTATTTTTTTAGCTCAGTTGCAGAATGCAGACCTCTGGCCTAAATTATCTTGCAGTACAATTGCAGGGCCGGTGCTAGGCATGGGCAGTGTGGGCAGCTGCCCAGGGCCCCATCGGCTGTCTAACTACAAAAACATAGAGCGACCTCACATCACAATAGGCGCTGCTCACTTCTATTGAAGGGAAAGGGAGAAGAGCAGAAAATGGATAGGGGGTTATTATTCTTTTTTTTTTTTTACAATTCGGTTTTATTGTTTTTTTTCCAAACAAGCATGTGCATCCAAAAGTAACATGAACAGAGTCAAACATAAATAGTAACTGCAGCCGAGTATAATCGCTTACTGTTTTTTACTTTCATGTAATTTACATGAAACAAAGGAATAATGAACAATTGAGTCTGTAAAAGAATAGTGCAGATGATAAGATTCAGTTGGGGGGAGGGAAGGAGTGATGACCCCACATCCATCCTTACCACCCTGAGGGAAGTGCAAAGAACCGTCCAAGATACACCGAAATTATATAACCCCTCAAACCACACACCATTCCTTGTTTTACACATCTGAAAAGGTAGCACTACTCCCCGGCATCATGTTTGTTCACATCTGAAATCCTGAATTCCCATGTTCCTGGGAACACCTAAGGAGGTCTGGTGTTCTCTTTAGCTTTTATTAGAAGTATTGAGGGAGAGGTGCATCTAAAAGGGGTTAGGCAAACAAAAGAAGGTAAGAGGTGGGGGAGATGACAGAGTACAGCAGAGAGGTAAGAGCTGAACATAAGGGGCAAAACAGCTATATAGAACAAGAATCTTAAGGAAAGGGAGATGGGGAAGGAGTGATGTGACTGTAATGCAGAGACACAACTAGAGGCAAATTCGGGGGTGCTACTAAAAATTTCGGGGGGGAGGGGGGGCTAATTCTTCCAGCAATAGGCAGAGTGGAGTTGAAGGGGTGAAAAAAACAACAAAGCCTTGTTAACACGTAAATGGTATTTTAAAGACCTGTTAAGTACTCGGGTGCGGCTGCGATAAGCTCAAAAACTGTCTGTGTGTGTGCCGGGAAGCTGTCTCAGCCCAGGCTGACACACACGATGGGGGGGGCTGAAGCCCTTTGAGCCCAATGGGCGTTGTGCGCCTGCTGTAATGGCAGGATCAATGGGAGAAGGGAAGAGACTTGGTTAGGTAACAGGAATAGCATGCAAAAGAGAAATGTAACAGGCTTGGGGAGAGTGGGAGGATGGAAGAGGAGAGAATGTTGTAAGTAACAATAGCAGTGGTGAAACACAAAATGATGGGGTCCCTCTCTGCAGAATGTGATAATGGGCCCCTGAGTCTCCCACATCTCACAGACATTCATTGGCCCTGGGTGAATGGGAGCCCCCTGATGGGTTGGGAGCCCCCTGAAGTGTTGTGGGCTCATCTATGCTGCAGGGGCCTGTCCCGGCACAAGAGGTGAAGCAAGGTAAGAGGCTGGTGAATAGCAGCACATGTAGGGGGAAGCGGAAGCTATAGGGGCAGAAACAGCGAATAGAGGTAAGAGGTGAGAGATGAGAGAGAGCTAAAACATGAAGAGTTGAGCATGGAGGGGAGAGTTGGACATGAAGGGGGCAGAACCAGTGAACAAAATTGAGGCTAGAGAGAAAGATGAAAGGTGAAAGGCAGTGCTTGGATAGGAGAGGTAGATATAAGAGAAGTAAAACCATCGGGAGAACTTAAGTGTCATGGAGAGGGAATGGTGAGTGTTAAATGTAAGAGGGCAAGACAACCAGGAGCAGGTAAGAGGCTGGGGGAGAGAGGAAGGGGAGAGGTCGAATTCAGAGAGGTAGAACCAGTGAGAGAAGGTTAGAGACTGCAGAGAGATGAGAGGTGAAGCATTCAGCATGTAGGTAAGAGGTGGGTGTAATAGAGGTACAATTAGTGAGAAAGGTAAGAGACCGTAGTAGAGATAAAGTGAAGTGTAGAGCATGGAAGGGTGACGTGGATATGAGAGGCAGAAACAGTGAGACAAGGTAAGAGGCAGGGGGCTTTGTCGTGTAGTTCCTATATTACCCATACAGGATCTGCACGTTCGGATAACATAAACTGTAGGATTGGTGGCAGACTGGCTCTGAGCACCCCCATGAGAATGTTAGCCTTTCTGTTTTAGCTAGCTCACAGTGCCACTAGAATCTACTCTTATCACGGAGAGAATAGTTTCTGGCAACCTCAGAACATGACAACCCTGATCCCCCAGGATCGTGGAAACAATATACTACTTTTCGCTCAGTCACTCGTGCTCACTTATTCAGTATCAGAGAGTTACACAGAAGAAACAGTTGGGCGTGTTACAATAAGAATTTATTGCACAGTTGTTCTTCTAGTGTAAATTAGATGTGCTGCAACAACCATTAGACAGTAGCAGATATATATGATTAGCAGTACAGTGAAAATAAAAGGATAGTACAGTTCTACCATCTTGCAATAATCATGGATACATACATGAATATAAAATGCATGATAAAAGTGCGCGTACTCCTACGATGCCTATCTAGATGTACTTAAGTGTACCTAGCATGTGAGTAGGTGTGAAGCCAAGAATCCCTCTAGGATTTAGTCTAACCCCATTACCTGAAGTGAGACAGTGTGGGACCCCGTCCTGGTCTCGAGTTGGACACCCCGCAAGGGATGTGTTAGACCACTGTCAGCTGGAGCATCTGCATGCAGGACCCTCAGCGTCTCTGGTCAATGTGTCGGCCTGGAAGTCTCAGTTCCCTCTACTAACCCTAGCAAGATGTGCTGTATTTATACAAAAAGTATCTAGGGTTTCTTTGTCCCTTGTTTCTTGTATTAGCCATTGTTGGATTTGAGGATGACATATGGGATGAACCTTGTATGTAGATATTATGCAGGTGGTGTAGCCCCTGCCTGGTTTCCAAGAACCCTCATGAATATTCATTCATACTGCATGAGTCCATTTATGGAGTTATAGGACGCTATTGTTCAGGGAAAACCCTCCTTCTGCGCCCAGGACTAGAACTAGGTAAAGGTTCAGTCCTAAAGGCTCGTTACTGTGTAGTATAAGGGAGATAATGTAGGTGAAGGTGTATGATATTACCTGGGCCTATATTAGGGTACCTATATGAAACATAACACCCACTCCCCTTCCAAACAGTCAACAATGATAAAAATGCTAGAGAACTACTGTTTTTACTAGGTAGCAGCGCATAAAACTATCAGTGAGCTTCATAAAATATTGTCATTAAAACCATTTAAAAACAGTCTAATCGGGGGGAGAAGAAAAAAAAATATTTTCGAAAGCTAGTATTGGAAATGTCACTTTAAGCCAAAGTCCTAGTTGAGTTCGTTTATATAAGCCAAACCACTACAAGCGTCAGAAGGCCATGCTTTTCCAGCGAAAGTGTCAATTTTAGTAAGTGTTCCAAATTTAGTTGAGTTTTGAAATCAAAAAAGAAAAATTCAGAATTTTTTCCCAGCACCCGATGAGCCAATTATAGATTAAGGGGCCGATTCCGATTCAGGCCGGAAATCTCTCCGACCGAGCCGGACCCGGAGAGATTTCCGACCGAACCGGACCCTAGCAGTCCGACTGAACGAGTACGATGCGTTCGCATGCTATCGGACTCGATTCGGTCGGACTCCCATTGAAGTCAATGGGAGCCGTTCGTACAACGCGTACGCGGGCTCCCATTGACTCAATGGGTGCGAGGTGAACAAGGGCGCCCCCTACAGCGGGTACACATCGAAGCGGGTCGTGCTGTACATGCACAGGTAGGGGGGACCCATGGGTCCCCCCTGTGTGCGACTCGCACGGCTAGGCGTACAGGGGGGTCCGACACGTACCCCCAAAGTGCGGCTCCGACTGCTCTTTCGAGCCGGACGGCGCGAGTCGGTCGGACTGCTCGAGGCGCGCATCGTACTTACCCGGCCGGGGAACGTCTCCATTGCGCGGTGCGAGTCGTGTCCGTGCGAGTCGGTCGGAGCGGTTGGGTCCCGCCAACGAGTCGGTCGGCCATTTCGCGTACGCTCGCATCGTACTCGCTCGCCCGGACGCACGTCCGACTCGGTCGGGAAACAGGGCTCCGAATCGGATCCGGTAATGCCGACTCCGATTCAGAGCCCTACCGGCTGAGATCGGAATCGGCCCCTAAGTGTCCTGGCTGGGAGACGCAACATCGCTGTTGCTTGCCGCTGCAGAGGACGGTCCCTGTAACACCTCAAACCCATTTCTACCTGTTTATCTGTTAGATAGTATTCAGAAAACAGAGACGTACTGTTGATAAAACGCCAAGGCACATAGCCTTCACGCAAAGATTGCAGTGTCCAGCTTAACAACATGATAGAACGTAACTGAGATTGCCCGGGTTGTAATATGGCCAAATCTTGTTCCAGTATGTCTATTGTAGAAGATACAATGTTACCTAAGGAATAGATCCTGGAGGTCAAAGTTGTTAACCCGTTATCCACTACTGCTAAAGTTAATACGGTCTATTTCCCGTATTTTCTCTGCGGCCTCTTGTTGGGATATTTTCCAATTTTCATTGTAGGCAGCATAAATGCCAGCATATATGAAACGTTTCTGACGTGAATTCCTGGGGCCTAGTAAAAAGTCCCTAAGATCCATGTCATGTGTGAGTAAGGATAAGTGATGTTTCACTTCTGTGAGTCTTGAGGTTCCTAGCCAATCAAGGCACAACTTCCCAACACTGTAGGATGTCACTACCCCTGGGTGTTCTCTTTGTACATAGCGTGGGTCTGGCCTATGGATACTGAACCCTTCGGTTATACCCCAGAATAGTTTCTGACATGTGTTCGTGTCTAAGGGCCAAACCACCCATTTCTTCCAATTAGGGTCTGATCTATTATACTGTAAAATGTCATCTACTGTTGCCCCTTCTTGTGAAGTTGAATTTTGCCACCCCTTCATCTGTGATGGTGTTGGAAACCGAGGTGTGGTCAGGTCCTTGTTCTTGGCTAGTTCAAGACAGGATGTCTGTTGCACAGTGTCATTTAGGAATATCAGCTGCTATGGAATGAGGCATGCTCTAAATAGTGCTTCTGTTCCCTGGACTTGCCAGTCTCTAGAACCCCAGACTGATTTTAAGTCTATTGTGTCCTTCCATAGGTCAAAACCCTGTTCAGACAATTGGGTGATAAAGGAAGCAGAGTATATCTGTTTGGTGTTTGCCAACATAATTTTCAGTGCTGATGTCGGTGCAACCTTGTACGAGGTCGGGTCAGTGGTGTTAGACCCTGAAAAATATGAAAACTTCTGTGCAAATGTATGCGAACTACCTTTTGGTGGTGTAGGGCAATGTTCCCACTGGTGGTACTCAAAAACATTTCTAGGTGATATAGATTTGTGCAAGAAATGATGACCATAATGTTGGTAACAGTATAAAGTGTCATAGTCTGAAGTACCTTCTAACATTTCAGTGTTTGGAAATGCGGCAGTTTTCTCTAAATCAGACATGTTATTAACAGTTTCAGAATCCCAATCATCAGAAAATGTACTGGAGGTAATGATATCACTCAATGAAATTTTAAATATATGAGACATTTTTAAAATTTCAGTAGGACCGAATATATCGAAATCAACCTTGTCCCAAACTATACCGTCCGGTATAGGAACTGCTGTAATGTTCACTGATGACAAGTCTCTTTGTTCACGATGTGAGGACTGATGTGGTTTCAGAATCAGATTTACTGTTGAGGCTGCAGGTCTTTGTTGAAGGTATCGTCCATTAATAAGCATGCTAAAAGTTATAACTAAGGCTAGCCAGAAAAGAAAGAACAGTATCCCAGTAATTACCCAGAGTTCTACCCAAGGTGATACCAGGTAAGTCTTTTTGAGAAAGTTCAGAAAGTCTGTAATCTGCTGCTTGCGTGTTTGTTGGGCTGGCATCGTTTCTGGTTCACTTGGATCCAAGGAAAACGTATCGAAGTTCATGAAGTAGCCAGAAGCAGTTCGATCAATTGTAGGAATTGCATCGGGATTTGTTGAAATCGTAGTTTGCTCTTGTCGAGGCATGTTGACGTAAACATCAGTATTTGGTCTTATTGCAACTTGTGCGTTATTTTGAGTTTGATTTTGAATTTGAACTTCAGGTTCAAGGGGAACGAGTTCCATAGCATTGTTGCATAGTCCTTCATTCTGTACAGGAGGCTCTTCGAACGTGATGAGTCTTTCTGTTTGAACTACTTGGATTGTAGCTAGAGGAGGGCGTCTGCTACAGCGGAGTCCACGAGGCCTACTGTTCAGTATCGGCCACATAGTGTGGTTTGATTAAGTCAATTGAGACAAATTGTTTCTCCTTTTTCTGGGCAAGAGGCAGCAAAAGCACAATTCTTGTTCCTTGAACTGCTAGGACAGGTACAGCCTTTCTGTATGATAGTCCAAATTCTTTTTTGTCCGTTATTTTCTCTCTGACCAGATCCCCGACTTTTGCGATCCAGACAGGTCTTGCCGTGACTGCCTTGACTTCCCCAGTGGCGGTTTGTTTCAGGTGGACGTTACTTTGTTGTGTCCTGGATTCATTTAGATCCTGTAAAACAGCCAAACGATCATGGATATCAAATGGTTTTTCATCCCCCACTGCGCCTTCACAATCAAGATCAGGTACCCACATTCTTGTCCCAAATAGGACCTCGTAAGGAGTGACACCCCCTAGAGAACTTCTTGGCTGGTTATTGAGAGCGCGTTGTACCCCATATATATGATTGACCCAACTACCGCCCTTGCCTAATACCCTAGCTGTTAAAGATTGCTTTAGGTCCCGGTTCTTCCTCTCCACAACCAAATTTCCCTCAGGATGGTACGGAGAGGAGTACCGCAATGCTACGCCCATACTTTCCATGGCCTCTTTGTAAGCCCGAGAGCTAAACGCCGGGCCACGGTCTGAATGTGACGTGCCAACTGCGTATGTCCCGATAAAGACTCGCAAATCTTTGATAACAGTTCGAGCGTCAGCTGAGGCCAAACCCATAGGATTCTTGAGCAGGAATCCACTGCAACCATGATATACTTATAGGTCCCATCTGATTGTAAGGGGCCGCAGTGGTCCAGATACACACAAGCAAGAGGTTTGTCTGATTTTAATAATGGTGTCTGTGCCGGGCGTGTTATGGTGGAGCCTTTCATCTGCTGGCAGATGTCACATTTCAAGACATAGGGGCCGATTCCGATTCGGGCCGGAAATCTCTCCGACCGAGCCGGACTCGGAGAGATTTCCGACCGAATCGGACTCTAGCAGTCCGACCGAACGAGTACGATGCGCACGTATGCTATCGGACTCGATTCGGTCGGACTCCCATTGAAGTCAATGGGAGCCAGTCGTACGACGCGTACACGGGCTCCCATTGACTCAATGGGCACGACGCGAACAAGGGCGCCCCTACAGCGTGTTCGCGTCGATGCGGGTCGCACCGTACATGCACGTGTAGGGGGACCCATGGCTCCCCCTGTGTGCGACTCGCGTGCCTACGATTCCAGGGGGTCCGACACGGACCCCAAAGTGCGGCTTCGACAGCTCCTTGGAGCCGGACTGCGCGAGTCGGTCGGAGCGGTCGCGATGCGCATCGTACTTACCCGGCCGGGGAACGTCTCCATAGCGCGGTGCGAGTCGTCCCCGTCCGAGTCGGTCGGAGCGGTCGGGTCCTGCGAATGAGTCGGTCGGAGATTTCGCGAGCGCACGCATCGTACTCGCTCGCCCGGATGCACGTACGAATCGGTCGGGAAATAGGGCTCCGAATCGGATCCGGTAAAGCCGAATCCGATTCGGAGCCCTACCGGCCGAGATCGGAATCGGCCCCATAGTCTTTAGTCTGCTTTGTTAGACCTGGCCACCAGTAGTGCTGTTTCAACAATGAAATAGTCGCTGTAACGCCTGTATGCGTAGAGCCCAAACCTTTGTGTGCTGTAATAATCAAACCTTACCTACGATCCATATTTCGTATTTCTCTGTCCCCCACTCCAGGAATCTGAGCATAAGGAATGTTGTTTGCATCTAACTTGTAGGAGTACTTGAGTGGAAATTTCTTAGGTACTGCTGAGCTGCCTTTGCGCGAAGCAATGACAGCGACCATAATCTCACAGACTATCCTTGTTTTTGAACGAGTGATTGCAGCTACGGAAGCTGTGCGTACAGCCCCCTTTGCGGCTTCATCAGCCAATGAATTCCCTTCAACGTGAACACCATCACGTTGAGGTCTCAGTGTATGAATCACGTGAGCCCGTGGTAGTTCGTTTCTCAACTCAACTACCTGTTCCCATTGCATTTTATGCTTAATTGTGCCACCTTTTGCGTATTTGAACCCATTTAGTTCCCAATGATGTAAATATTCATTGTATGATTGCACACAGTAAAAAGATTCACACACTATCAGTGTGGGGAATTCGTGATCCGTATTCACCAGTGCTAGTATCAGCGCTTTTAACTCTGCCAACTGAGCGGTGCAGTATCCTAGAGATTGAGTTTTGGTGCAACTTGGATGGAACTTTCCATCCCGCATGCAACCTTTAACGATAGCACATGCTGCGCTGTATTGTTGCTTACTCGCTATGGCCGGTTGAGTGGATCCGTCAGTGTAAATAATATATTCATACTGATCTAGAGGCAAGATTTCATTCGGAAGAGGGTATTCTTGTACGTATTGCAGAAATGCTTGTGTTTTTAGACTTGGATCAAATCTGTATTCAACATCCGTTGCAGTAAGAGAATTAGCCCATTGTATCCATCTCGGATGTAAGGCTTTTGCATTTGGAATGCTAGCTTTTGTAACAGCTTCTAAAGCTGATACCGGTGTTTCAACAATTATGCGCTTTCCCTGAGCCAGTGCTCTTTCTCTTGCTACAGCGGTCTGAACTGCTGTCAGGATTTTTTCTGTTGAAGTGAAACGCATTTCTGCGTTTGTGTACAGGTGCGATTTGTAAGCGATTGGTACTGTTTCGCCTTCATTGAAGGTTAAGTAAGTGTACCCGCATTGACCCGCTATTACGTGGATCACTAAGTTGCGTACGTTTACCCACGTCTGTAACTGTTTTGAAACCATCATGTCTTCTTTTAGTGAACGCAGGATGTTTGTGTGTTCCTGTGTCCATTGTCTAACTGAAAATTCAGGTTTTATTAAGTCGTAGAAAGGTATTACTCTTTCCGCGTAATCCAAAATGTATGTTCTGATGAAATTTAGGAATCCCAGTATTGATTGTAAATTTTTTAATGATTTTGGAGTTTGGAGCAGCGCACACTTTTCTAAAAAGTTGGCTGCCAGACTTTTCCCTTCACTTGAAAGCTCATATCCTAAAAATAGGACATTGAGGTGGGCGATTTTTGATTTTTTAAAATTCAATTTGTAGCCCTCAGAAGCGAACCCCATAATTATGGTGCTCACCCTGGTCAGGTGCCTTTTTAAGTCATCGTCCATCAGATAAATATCATCCACATAGGACATAGCTTCCTCATCAAAAGTTTGGAGTAACTCAGTTACTCTTGCTGAAAACACCCCCGGGATATTGTTATACCCTTGGGGGAGACGACAAAATTGTCGCTGTGACCCCAATGCTGAGAATGCGGTCAAATACCTGCTTTCAGGCGCTATATTTTGGCAGAAAATTCCATTTGAGATATCAAGTGTAGTTTTGTATTTTTTCCGCACAATGTATTCATTAATGCAGCACTGTGTATGTGTTTAAATGTCTGTAATCTAAAACTAGACAATATGAGTTGTCCGGTTTTATTACGGGAAACAAAGGATTGTTCATTGGTGAGGTGCAATTTTCGATCACCCCTTGGTATTCAAGTTGATCTAAGATCTCCCTGTCCTGTTTTTTAGCTTCTTGCTTTATTGGATAGTGTCTCTGTGCATTTGGTGAGACTTTTAACGGGATCACGTGATGGGTTGAGTTCTCATCCCATCCGGCATGATTTTTGTATAGTGCTGGAGCTAGGGCAACTGCCCACTCCCGTGCATATGTGTGTTTTAAATGAATGGGAACGACGTCGGAGAAGGCTGGAAAAATTACTGTTTCTCCTCTAGGGCACTCCATAACGAATGCTGGCGGCCAATCTTGATCAGCTAATAGGATGTCATAACAAGATGACAGATTCTTCCAAAATAGACCTTTAAGTTTCCTGGGCTTGTCCCCCTCCATTTGGAGTGTTATTTCATAGAACTTATGTGGGACGCTCACCCTCGTGTCTGGTGTTTCCACCGTGATGTAATCATTCAAGTCCGCTGTCAGCAGAAATTCCATCAGGTTCTGGCGAGCTATTGTTACTTCTGCCGCACTGTCTAGCATCGTCTGAGCCCATTCCCTGTTCAGAAGTTGTGTCCTCAGAATTCTGGGCATGTCTGATCTTCAGGCCTGCAACTTTCTTCTTCTTAAACTGAGTTTTTGATTTTGGCTTTTCTTCTTTTTTGGAAGTATATGTAGGAAAGTGGGTTTCTGTTGCAGTACCCCCCCACTTTTTGCCTGATAACTGATGCACTTTTCCTTGGTGTGCCCTGGGTCCCTGCCAATCAGGTACCCAGGGCCTGAGTTCCTTCCCTAAAAACTGTACTTAAGCCTAAACCCAATTGGCATCTCTGGCCACAGGTAAGCCCCTGGTAAATGGTACCCTAGGTACCCAGGGCACTGTGACCAGAGAAGGCCCCTAAGGGCTGCAGCACTTATTGTGCCACCCTTAGAGGCCCTGTACCCTGACACACACACCCTGCCTTTGCAGGCTGAGTGTCTTGGTGCAGAACTAAACAGAGAGTCGACATGGCACACATCCCTGGGTGCCATGCCCACAAACACACTGCCCTGGCATACCTCAGTCACCCCTCTAGCTGGGTGCACTATGCCAGTGGTGTGGGCACAGGTGCATGAGCCCTGTGCCCCTACAGTACCCAGGGCCATTCCTGGGCACTGTAAGTGCAGTGATGCCATTAAGAGTATATGGTGCTGGGAGGTTGTCATTACGAACTCCACAGCACCATAAAAGCTACACTGAAGACTGAGAAGTTTGGTATCAAACTTCTCAGCACATTAAACCCACACTGATGCCAGTGTGAGATTTAAAGTAAAATGCACGACAGAGGGCAACTTAGAGTTGCCCCCTGAACCTAACCTACAATCCACATCCTGCCTGAGAGGCTGCCTAGGCTGCCACCCAGCAGACATGTTGCTGGACCCCTGGGTAGAGAGCCATCCGCTCTCCCGGGCCTGCAACAATGCACGTCCTGGGCGAGGTGCTAGGCCTCCTCCCCCAGGATGGGCAGGGGGAAGCGTCAAAGGCATTCCGCCTTTGTGAGCTTCCCCAGACCACTTGCTGTACTCAGCAACTGGTCCCCACTGGTTCTAGCCCCCACTCTGGCTGGAAGACTGGCGGGAAACACCAAGGGAGGAAAGGGGTGTGCCAGCCTCTGCCAACCCCACCCCTCAGGTGGGGGAGGCGACGTGAAGCACATCTCCGGGCTCTCGCCATCTTGAAGATGGGGAGCCCTACCCAATCAGGACTAGGCTCCTGCCCCATCCCACTGGAGAGTGGCAGGATAGGGGGTGTACCCACCCCAGGGAAGGGACCCATTGGTCCCTGCCCCTTACCTACCTGTAACACCCCTAAATCTAGTATTTAGGGGCACCCTGAACCTTCCTTCCTTAGATCCCGAAACCGAAACAAGCAAGAAGAACAAGAAACAAGAAGACTTGCCGTGCAGCTGCTAACAAGAGGAAGACACCAACTGATTTGGCCCCAGCCCTACCGGCCTGTCGACCCTCGAAATTGCTCCTGCTAAACCCTGGCGTCTCCAGTGGTCAGCAACCTCAAAAACCCCGGAGGACCTGACTGCCTTGTGACTCTAAGAAGACTGGGACTCCCACGAGCAGTGGTACTGCTCAAAAGCAAGTAACAAGCCCCTGGCATCAGCCAGGAACCGCGAACCCTGCACACTCTGCACCCGCCAAGCCTGGCCTGTGCTGGAGTGAACAAAGACCTCGAGGACGTCCCCCCGGCGACTGTGACCCCAAATCCAGCACCCAAGGACCCACCTCGATGCTCCTGACGACGCCTGCAGCCTCAGAACCAGGGACCCCTCCAACCGCGACCAGCCGAGGGTAGGATTTCCGATGCCTAAAGACACCCCTGCACCCGGCGCCCCACGGCCTCCTGTGCCCAACTCCTGGGTGCCTACCCTTCCTACAGCTTCCCAACTTACCTCTCAAAGTGGTGGTCGCACCTGAAGAATCTTCGTCCCCGAGCTTGCAGCCTTTGTTCGTTCTTGAGCTCCTCCATTGAATAACATTGAGCGCCCGACGGCTCAAAAGCACCCTGCACCCAGCCGCCCGAGTGCCCCTGGCAGTGCAACCTCTACTCTAATGTACTTCCCCATTTGCCCTGAGCATGTGACCAGGAGCCCAGCTCCCACAGCCGCGTGGCCTGCTTGCCAGCAGCCACCAACCAAAGGCCCCCTGCCTTCCATAGGATAACATTGGGCCTACTCACTCTGCACCCGGCCGCCCCTGTGCCGCTGAGGGTGTAACAGCTGTACCTACCTGACCCTGGGAGACCCCTGAGTCTGTGCCCAGAACCTTAACTCTGCCAGTCGAGTACTTACCCAAAAGCCGATAACTCACTTTTCTTCCATAGGGTAACAGTGACTGGTTTCACTTGGAAATTCTTCTAAGTGTGGAGTTTTGAAACTTTAAAATATTCAGCTAAAATCAGCCGAATCACGAAAACGAAAATACTCACCTGTTATCAGGAGAGATCCCAGTGCTGGATCTTGGTGCCCAGCACTGTCCCTGAAAAGTAATTGTAACTGTACTTACCGGTAACTTGAATTTCCTTCCATAGGATAACATTGCCTGGTTTTTGCTGAAAAAGTTTCTGTGTCGATTTTTGAAACTTACAAATATTTGCTAAAAAACGCCTGTGTGACATAAACGCATTCTTTCAATTGTTTACAGGAGATGCACCAGTGCTGGATCCAGGATCCAACACTGAGTAAGAAAAAGTAACGATAACACTACTTACCTGCTAAGTGAATTTCCTCCCATAGGATAACATTGGGGATTCTATGTGAAAAAGTTTCTGTCAACTTTTAAAATACAATAATATTCCTTAAAAATCACAACTGTAACCAAAATGTTTTTACTCAACTGTTTACAGGAGTTTTCCAGGACTGAATCTAGGATCCAGTCCTGTGGTAAGAAAAGTAATCCAAAAAGTAATCTATTGCATTTAACTAGAAATTCCCATTGAGCTCAATGTATTATTGTGTTTGAAATTGTGTTGCCTAATGCAACAACTGTAACTACTGTGTTCAAAAGTCTATTGCCTCTTGAAAGTATTCAACTACAGCATTTGAATCTGAGAAAGTATTTTGATACCTATTGTTGGTTCTAAAAATAAAACAACTATATATTTTTATATACAAAACAATTGGCCTGGAGTTCAGTTTTTGAGTGTGTGAGACCATTTGCTGACTGAGTGTGTACAACAAATGCTTTACACTGTCCTCTGATACTGCCTTACTGCTCGACCAAGCTACCACTTTAGAGAGTAAGGTTATATCTAATTTTAGCCTCTGCCAAACCTCTGGGGACTGTGGACTCTGTGCACACTGAACCTTCCTTTGGTGCAGTATATACAGAGCCACTTTCTTACAGTATAGTCTTGAGCATGCTGTTTGTCTCTGGACTTTGTGCGCTCCTCTTTGTGTTCTGACTGTCCTTGTCTCTCCGAGTTTTTCAATGAACCCTGAAAGGAACGAGAGGAACGTGTATCAGTATCCTGATACCTGTCAGGTTTCTTAATATTGCCCCTATTCCTATGGTTGTTCCTCCTTTCGGAGGGCTCCTGTGGAGGCGATCTGCCTCGGGATTGAGATCTTTTTCGTTTAAAGTTTTGTTGTTTTTTATTATCCCACTTCTTTTTAGAAGAAGCAGGTGTCTGTTTGGAAGTGTCCTTTTCAGGACTGCCCATCAGTTGTGGTTTTAAAGCTTTCCCACCTAAACTGTCTCTGCCTAATTCTGCATATGCAGTTTCAATTATTTTGGGCAGTTTGTGTTGTCGATCTATAGGACTGAACTCCCTTAGGCATTGGCGGATTGCCACCGAAACTGCTTCCCCTTTAATATTAGCTAGTATTATGGCTGATACCTGATCATAGTTACCTAGTAACTTCATCCCTAAGTTTAGGGCAGGCTCTGCTCCGTACTCATTTTGCATTTGTCTTACTACATCAGGCGCTACTGCGAATGAAGGAATACCATGAGTTCTGGTATAAATTGCAGCAAAGCTTGTACCCCAAGTGGTACAATCTTCTACTTGTGGTGTTATCCCAATGGGCAAGCAGATTGTTAGCATTCTTTGTTTTTCATACGGGGTAGTTTTCGGGAATACTGCCTTGAGCTGAGTTATTTTCTGAGCTACCCAGAATGGCATTTGTTCACGTTTCGTGGGCATTTTGCCTATTACCGCATGTAATGTTTGTGGTGTGATTTTAGTTGCTGTACCCTGAGATTGAGTACCATTTGTTGCAACTGTTGCAGGTTGGACTGTGAAAGTCCTCATGATGAATTGTGTCATGTTTCTATAGATTTTAATCAAATCCTTGTGGTGTATGAGTAAGTCTGCCTGTGGCATTGTTTCAATGTCAGGATGTGGTGTGTAGGCCGCTAATATCGGCCATGTTGCCCCCTCTCCTCCGAGCGGGCCTAATCTTACTCTATTTCTTATGTGGGGTAGGGCGCATTTAAACCAGTATAAGTGTTCCTGGTACGTGAGTGGAACCTCTATGTCCTCGAACGGACCATATTCCACCGGTGCATCTCCTTCTGTATAGTAGTGAAATGTCTGTGTTCTCGCATCTGCTCCTGGGAATGTAATCCACGAATAAAAAACCTCTGTTTTGTTTGATTCGTGTGCCTCAATCACAAAAACTACTAAGCCACCCCTGGCTGATAAACCATTTTCTACTAGTTTCAGGGTGATCGTACGTCTGAATTTAGGTGCAATTTGAATTGCGTTTGTATCTTCTTCTCCGGCTGAGAGGTGTAGATCTACTACTGGGTCTTCCCTGTCCTCAGTCATTTTGTAAAGAAGAAGTTTTTTATTCAAGGGAACTAATATAAGGTTTTATTTGCACAATTTTAGGAACACTGTGTCTTTCAAGCTTGATTAACCAACAGCTAATACATAGGATATTTTGCCTACTTAGCTGTGGCGGAGTTTGTGCCCACCCACTCCAGACGTCTCTGGCGTTTTGTGAGTAGGGGTCTCTGAGAATTAGCACGACTGAACTACTCAGATTCTACTGTTAAATAAGTACCCAACCAACGTTGGGCACCATGTCGTGTAGTTCCTATATTACCCATACAGGATCTCCGCGTTCGGATAACATAAACTGTAGGATTGGTGGCAGACTGGCTCTGAGCACCCCCACGAGAATGTTACCCTTTCTGTTTTAGCTAGCACACAGTGCCACTAGAATCTCCTTTTATCGGGGAGAGAATAGTTTCTGGCAATCTCAGAACATGTCAACCCTGATCCCCCAGGATCGTGGAAACAATATACTACTTTTCGCTCAGTCACTCGTGCTCACTTATTCGGTCTCAGAGAGTTACACAGAAGAAACAGTCAGGCGTGTTACAATAAGAATTTATTGCACAGTTGTTCTTCTAGTGTAAATTAGATGTGCTGCAACAACCATTAGACAGTAGCAGATATATATGATTAGCAGTACAGTGAAAATAAAAGGATAGTACAGTTCTACCATCTTGCAATAATCATGGATACATACATGAATATAAAATGCATGATAAAAGTGCGCGTACTCCTACGATGCCTATCTAGATGTACCTAAGTGTACCTAGCATGTGAGTAGGTGTGAAGCCAAGAATCCCTCTAGGATTTAGTCTAACCCCATTACCTGAAGTGAGAGAGTGTGGGACCCTGTCCTGGTCTCGAGTTGGATACCCCGCGAGGGATGTGTTAGACCACTGTCAGCTGGAGCGTCTGCATGCAGGAGCCTCAGCGTCTCTGGTCAATGTGTCGCCCTGGAAGTCTCGGTTCCCTCTACTAACCCTAGCAAGATGTGCTGTATTTATACAAAAAGTATCTAGGGTTTCTTTGACCCTTGTTTCTTGTATTAGCCATTGTTGGATTTGAGGATGACATATGGGATGAACCTTGTACGTAGATATTATGCAGGTGGTGTAGCCCCTGCCTGGTTTCCAAGAACCCTCATGAATATTCATTCATACTGTATGAGTCCATTGATGGAGTTATAGGACGCTTTTGTTCAGGAAAAACCCTCCTTCTGCGCCCAGGACTAGAACTAGGTAAAGGTTTAATCCTAAAGGCTCGTTACTGTGTAGTATAGGGGAGATAATGTAGGTGAAGCTGCATGATATTACCCGGGCCTATATTAGGGTACCTATATGAAACATAACAGCTTAAAGAGGAAAGGTGGATGTAAAGGGGACAGACAATAAAAAAAACATTAGGAGGCTGGAGGAAGAAATGAGAGGTGAAAGGCAGTAAATGCATGGGGTATGTAGATGTAAGAGAGGCAGAAAAATCAAGAAACCTTACACAGAGAAGAGAGAGGAAATGGTGAGAGGTGGATGGAGAAGGCCAGAATCAGTGAGAAAATTAAGATGCAGTGGGAGAGATGAGGCATACAGCATGGAGGAGGAAGAAGGATATAAGAGGGACATAACTAGAAAGAGAAACGACGAAGCTGGGGATAGCAGAGCGATTGATGTAAAAGGGGCGTTGAGAGAGGCTGGCATAGTATATGGTGCTTACTTATGTAAGTGTAGCACACAACACTAATCCAGAAAACCCTTATGGTGATTTTAGTGGTCTTAGACAACCTTAGAAAGCTCTCTAAGTGGTAGCTGTGGAGAGCAGTCTTCAGGCTTAGTCCAGAAGGAGTGTAAAGCAGTTTGTTTTACCAGTACTTAATCTTATGGTATAGGTTAAGTGAAAAAGAATCACACAGTGTAGTTATAAAAATAGGTATTTTATTTCAAACACTCATTAACACAATGTATTATCTCCTACCCGGAGATATAAACACAATACACACAATACTTAGGAAATAGAGCACGTGAGTAGCACAAACACACAGTGGTCCCCAGGGGGAGACCAAACCATATACTAAAATAGTAGAATCCGAACCACGACCTAAGTCTAGAATGGACCCAGAAGACGTAGAAGAGCCGGAGACTCAAGGAACCACCCTAGGGGAGTATCTAGGAGCCCCACAAAGGTCTCGTGCTGAGTGGGAACACGAACACGTGCTCAATGATAGCCAATAGGTAAGACGCAGTTGCGATTTTTTAAGAAGAACCTTTCCCAGTGGACCCTGAAGAAACCCCGTGGAAGATGGAAGGTTGGAGAGTGGATACACCAGGAACCAGGATACCCACACCAGGAAAGCCGGGTGCATAGGTGTGAAGTGACGTCGGAGACCGCTGTAGACCACAAAGGAGGACTTCAGGAAAGGTGCACCTGGAGAAGAAGACGAGGGAGTCCGGTGGAACACAAAGGTGGATTCAAGATAAGATCTTGGCTGCAGGACTTGCTTGAGGTTGGAGCTTCTTGGAGCCCGAAGATCTCTGGAGGAGAGAACCAACAAGCCTTGGCAACGGCAAGTTGACGTGGTGCACAGGGGTTCTGTTCCAGCGGTTCGGACGAGTGATACTGGCCTCAAACTTGGTATGAAGACAGTTCAGGCCTCGGGGGAGTTGCAGAACCACGACCTGTGTTGCTGAGCCTTTCGGAGTCAGTGGGAGCCCAGGATCAGCAGACTGGTCAGCTGTGTTGCAGTGCCTGCAGATGCAGGGGAGTGACTCCTTCACTCCAAGGGAGATTCCTTCGGGTGTCTTGGATGTCCACAGGCCTATGGAAGAACCTGTATGGAGCACAGGCACAGATGGTGCAGAAGACTAGCAGGACGAAGAGACCAGGAGCAGCAGGAATCTTCCCCGTTGCAGTCTTGGTTTCCAAACAAAAGTCCAGAGTGTCCAGACAGTTGAAGTTGAAGTGGTGTATGATTTGAATCTTGTCCCATGACGCATCTAGGGACCCACCCACAGGTAAGCCCTTAAGTACCCTTAGGAAAGGGTTGGGACAATTCAGGGGTCCATCCCAGAGGAGGGGCTGGGCAGTGGGGAGGATACTCCCATGTCCTTTGTCCAGTTTCACGCCAGAGCAGGAGCCAACGGCTCCCTGAACTGGTTTGAACTGGAGTATGCAAGGAGGGCATCAAATGTGCCCTTCAAGCTATCTCAGTGGCGCTGGCAAGCACCCCACCCTGCCACAATACACTAAACTATTGTGTCACCTCCCTGTGACACGATATCTTTGCTCTGCCTTCCCCTACTCGAGCTTGGCTCAGCAGCAGGAGGGCAGAAACATGTCTCTGGTCGGCAACAGCCCTAGTTTGCTGTCCGGTTCTGGAAGACTGGTACCGGGAGCACTGAGGTCCTCCTAGAGGAGCTTTACAGTGCATGGAATCATACCTCTCACACCGTTTACGGTGCGGTATGATTCCAACATGTTTGATACCAAACATGACAGGGTTCGTTACAGCCAGTTTAGAGATGGCCATCGTGTAATGACACATGGCCAGTCTATATGTTATAATGCCTGATGCACTTACAACTCGGGAGAATGGACTCCGAAGGTTGTAGGGGTGCCCCGCTCATGCAGGGGCACCCTCACACTTAGGACCCAGCACCCTGGCTTCAGGATTGAATTTCCTGCCTTAGGGGTAACTTAAAGGTTTTAAGTGTAGTGACCTCAGATATAGGGAAACCTATATCTGTCGTAAGTGGTGATAGCACCAGCTTACACAGGCTGCAATGGCAGGCCTGTAGTTACAGTTTGAGTGGTCTCTCATGGGCGGCATAATACATGCTTCAGCCCATGGGGGACTCCTGGTGTACCTATGTCCATATACTAGGGAATTACATGGGTACCCTAGTAGCCAATCTGGAGTGTACCTAAGTACTCACCATGTCCAATTTAGGGAAGAAGCACAGAGAATGGGGTCCTGATTAGCAGGATCCCAGTCAGACTAGTCAGAAAAACGTAATGACACCAGCAAAAAGTGGGGGTGACCATGAAAGCAGATCCTATGTTTCTCCACGCGTGATCCACAAAATAAGGTTTGAGGAAGAGACGGGAATAAGAGTAGAGCATGAAGAGAAATAGGTGGTGTAAGGGGAAAAATCAGTGAGAAAATATAAGGGGTGTTCAGGAGGATGAAAATGGAGAGAAGATGTACATGGGGCAGAGCCAGTGAAAAAAGTTATAAGGCTGGGGGTCAGATGAGCAGTGAAGGTAGTGTATGGATAAAGGTCATGGCTATAAGAGAGACAGAACCAGCAAGAGTACATAAGCAGACTGGCGAGAGAGAAGTGGATGGAAGAGAAAAGACCCACCAAGAGATAGTAAGAGGTTGGATTAAGAGCAAGAGAGGAAGGAAAGGTAGATGTTCGATGTGCAGAAACAGCCAGAGAAAGTTAAAGGCTTGGTTAGAGATAAGATATGAGGAGTAGATCAGAAGGGCAAAAGCAGCAAGAGGAGAGAGGGAAGGAGAAGGGGACAGGTGTATGCAACGGGTCAGGAGCAGCAAGAGAAGATAAAAGGAAAGGGGAGAAGGAAAAGACATAGCTGTATTTAGGATGGCAGAACCAGCAGAGAAGATAAAGACTGGGTGGAGAGTTGAGGCATGAAGAGTAGGGCAGGGAAGAGAGATGTTGATTTAAGAGGGGCAGAATCAGCAAGCGAATATGAGAGCCAAGGTGGAAAGATGAGAGGTCACGAGTAGAGCATGGAGGTATGAGGGTCAAGATGGATGTAAGAGTGGCAGAGCCAGAGAGAAAATGTAAGAGGCTTGGGGAAAGATGATACGTTAAGAGGAGAGCATGCAGAGTGAGGTGGATGTAAGAAGGGCTGAACCAGCAAGAGAAGAAAATAGGCCGAGCAAGAGGTGAGGTAAAAAGTAAAGCACAGAGGAGAGAGGTAGATGTAAGTGGGCAGAATCAGCAAAGAAAAAGTAGGAGGCTGGAGGAGAGGTAAAAGTGACTTTGAACTAGCATATGCTGCTGAGTACATTGAGCCTTCTGCCAAAGTTTGCAATTACCTGTCTCTTTATAGTATCCAAGTAGAAAATTTGGCTTAGATTTGCGATGTGTGTCATCCTTCACAAAGGTTTGGGATCTTGAACCATCCTCAACATGTCTGCGGAATTACAGCCAGCACTCTGTGTACTCCTACTCCTCTTGACCTTTTTATTAAATCTAGCTCCCAGTTGGGACCCTTTCCTGCCCATTTCATAAATGGACATCTAAAGAACATATCCCCTGACCTGACCTCCATTTGCAATATTGCCCTTGCCTCGTCATCTGTCCCTACCAATGTAGAAAAAAAACAAAAAAAAACTAAAAAGCTGCATTTGTTCCTCTGTTCAAAAATCATCAGCAGGTTCAAAATTTTCAGCATCTTCTAACTTCTCGTTGCTGCCTTTTTCTGAAAAATCCTTGAAAAATAAGTCAACTGACAAATCTCTTTCATAGAAGCTTATTTACTTATTGATCGCTTGCCAGATGGATTCTGACCTCTCCATGAGTTGGAAGTAGCATTTCTTGCTGTGTCAGACAGTTTGTGCCTGATTCTTGATCAGGAAGGCAGAGCAGCCTTGATATTACTAAATTATAGTGTCACATTTATCAGTTTCCCATCCAGTGCTTTTGAATCAACTGGAACAACCTGGAATTCAAGGTATTCCACTGGCGTGGCTTCAGCTCTATCCTTTCTGAGATGCCTGGTCTCTAACCAAGAAAATGTTTCGGACTTGCATGCAATCAGTTGCTTTTTGGATAAAGACAAATTCATTAAAACAATATAGTGAAACATCAGGCATCCGCATCCTTAAGGGGCCTGGTACCATACACACTGCTCTTTGGTGTGTTATGGAGCTGGGCCAATCAACCACCATGGTTGCGTCAACAACAAAATCTTGGATTGATTTTCCAACGTCTTCTCTCCTTGTCTGGACAAACAGTGTGTTATCTACTTCTACTACATCCATATGCAACACAAAATTCTGCATTTTCATCTGTCACTGCCGTAACTGTTGTACAGTCAATTATCTTCTCACAATCAGATTATGCAAGTGCTCCCTATCGTGAACTTCCCACCTTTTGCATTTGGTACCCGTCAGATCATTAAGAACAGTGATAGGATTCTCATCTGAGGCTGCCCTAGATGCTGTAACATTTCTATTCATCTTTCTGCTGATTCCGGCTACCAAACAATCGATCCATTTGCCGTTTTGCACTGCATAAAAGGGCACGCTCATTCTTCAGCACTATATTATTCCTTCAGTTTATTCCAGAATCCTATGCTCTGTAACAGCCATGCTCCTGTGCTATCCTAAAATTAAGAGGAAACATATTGGAGGTAGATCCTTCTCCTTTCTAGCTGCACAGGACTGGAAATGTCTCTGTGTTGAGCTATAGTGCATCCTAAATATTCTGGGGAAAAACGTATAACTGGCCTTTCCATACATTAGTATAGCCTGTACCTTTTCCTTGGAAATCCCTTAGCGCCAGGATACCCTCTTGGTGTGGTGTTTTCATTCATCTCTTTCAATAGAACAATAACTAAAGAAATTTGCATTATCTGCACAATTTGGTGAAATTTAACAAAACACCCTGAGGAAAGGGGAAGGTGTAAAGAAGTCCAAATATCTTGTAAAAGTAGTTTGATGGCCTATTGGGTATCTGCTGCAGCGTGTTTTAAAGTTTATCGTTTGTCACTAACTGTCCAAGAAAGCTAGAGCCATATATACTACACACTAGTTATCCTGTCCAAAAGATTGTTAAAATACATTTACCAGGCTGCTGTGCAGGGTCTGTCTGGTCATGCTCCCAAAGATAGCCTGATCACTGTCAAGTGCAGAATGACAATGGGCAGGCCTGGGCAAGCACAAAATGATGTGCGCCTCTTCCCACAACAAATTATCCCAAACATCAAGGAGTGACGTGAGGCCTGGGGAAATTGCTGCTTTTCAGCAGTACAGTTTGAATTAGCCTTACTTTGGAGGTGAGAAGAAGGGGCAGTGTACAGGAAAAGGAGGCTACAGAAGTAAGCTGACTGAGGAGTGAGTGCCTCATTCCATAGAGTATATGTTCATACATGGAGTGATTAGCCAGTCACTGAGCCTAGGTCAGTGGGTGGTCAGTAGTTTTAGGAAGGCAAATCTTGTATTGGCGATTGGAAGGAACAAAAGTGTTTGATTAGGTAGTACTTTATGGATGATGGACATGGTCTTTCAAGGGTCTTGCGTTCAATTATCTCTTTAACCAAGATCCAGTAGATTTAACTGAGGGTAGGTGCAATTTGGTTGTTACTTCTGTTACGTGTCTGGACCCTCCACAATTTGGCAAGTGTCTTCTCAGCTATTAAGGATATGTGACTTCAAATGTGACTTAAAATCTTTAAAAATGCAAATCTCAGGGATTCTCAGGGGTTATGGGGATTTATTTTGAAAGTCAAACACCACCTCCCCAACCTATTCCACATTGCTAGATTTAATTTCCCTGTAAGGGAAAACTGCACTGAGTCTGCTATAATAAATCCCTCTTGTTTTGTTGTTTTAATTTACTACTTGTCTATTGAGTGACTGGCTCCCATTGTAGCCTTTGGCAGTTGTTTCCCTTTCTACACATTCTTGTCCCTATTTAGCCATCTCATCTTTATATCTTTAAGTTAGTTCAGCTCTTTTCATCTCCTAAAAATGAAGTGTGAGAGTGTTTGCTGGGTTTAGGCATTCAGTTTGAGGGAATGGTCCAGCTTTTGGTGCTCCTGTCTGCCATATATTAGCCACCCCACCTGTGTATGTCATCTGTGCCATCTGTGCCATCTCATCCTCTTATTTTCTTTAATAAGTGCTTTCTGTTATTTACTGGAGCATTTGCATATCACTCACCTGAACCAGCATGGATCCCTTTGTGTTGATGCCCATGCCTGCTAAAACTAAATGCCTTAACCCTGAGCTTCACTGGTGCAACGGGAGTATCGAGGAGTCACCTGAAGATCCACTGTATAGCTATGGGACAGTCTGTCGAAGAATTTTAATCATGCACGTATCTGGAAACATTGGTTTTGGGGAGATATAGGCCTAGCTTTTCAACCCTGTTTGACGTGTTGTATTTCCACATAATAGAGCTTGAAAATAGTTGCACTCATTTTATTAGGGCTATTATTTTTATTTGTAGCCATCTCAGTGATATCCACATTAGAGAAGTAGCTTCTTGCAAAGCTACTTCAACAGTGCCAGAAAATGATTGGTCAGTTGACACTTCCTATGATGTCACTTGCTGTGATACTACATCTTATGCAAATCAGAGGGGCCGCGCAGGTTCCTTTCCTGCCCGGGGCCCCACAAATCCTAGGACCGGCCCTGTACAATTGCACCCCGGACATAGAAAGAGGACCTGTCCGTCAAATGCTCCTTGTGGCCTTGTTCGTTATGCAGAGTAATGAGTGTTTTGTAGCAATTGCTGCCCAGTCTTTCACTAGGCCATGCTGGTGCAGCAGTTTTGTGCCTTTTTCGAAACATTTTCATCATAAGATGTTAACAGTAATAGACAACAATGATTTCCATGCACATTATTAAGTGCTTAGACTTTCTGATGAAAGCCTGAAAGAAGAGATTATTGAAACACAAGAGAATAATTTCAAACAGTGGTCCTACTATCACCTATAAAATGTACTACCAAAGCTGTGAGATCTATCAGCATTCAAAGGTAATGTTAAGATTGGCTCAAGCAATCAAAAGCGTTATATTGAAGATAATAACTACTGCTGTTTACCTGCATGCTAAGTTCAGTAAAGGCTGGGTGATGACAGGCCAGATTGGTACTGGAATAGCCTCCAAAATTCGGCTGATGTTCCATCTGTCTTCTTTGTGGCTGATGCACCTCATTGAGAGGTATGGGACCACTCTGTTTTCAATAGCAGAAACTCAGCTGGCTCCATTAAAAAGAGCCCTTTTTGTGGTGGGCCAACAAATGAGGAGCCCCAGCTCTGTGGCACTGGAAGGCCTGCACTATTTATTGCAGACTGTTTAATGCTGCGTTCGACCACCATGATCGACATGGCAGTCTTGGGCCACAAATAACTAGTGATATATATGTAGCAAATTAGACTTTTCTGAATGGTCACCCCAGATTATTCTGTGCCCTTTTATGCTGATGTTTGGACTCTGTGCATTATGATATTGCTATTAAATTTATGTGATTTGACCTTATAGTGGTATTGGTAAAATTGATTCAGTCAATTGTTCTATTTAACTTTTTTTGGAATCCATAGTAGATGGCACAGCATATGCACAAATGCGCAATGGGAGTTAAATGTCATATATGGGTGCAGTGTGTATTAACACCAACCACATACATGACAAAAATATATGGCTGCCAAGAGCATCACTGTGGTTTGGCTGGAGTGCACTGTAGAGGTGCTACATTAACATGTGGAAAGGAAAAAGAAAATACTGCAGACAATCGAAGGGGAGAGAGATGAAAAATGACCGCCCATTCATCCTACCAAGCAGTAAACATTACACTTAGGATTATGGTGGATATATCATTCAAATAATAAATTATATAATGTAACAGGGAAGTGTCCAATATTGTAGAAGTAGAACCCTTGCCCATACCCATTTATCTTGGTGCTTAATCATGGGGACTTAAACCCGGACAGGACTTTCACCTCCTAAGGTTCACCAGAATCTGGGCGCTACTATATTCAATCAATCAATCAGGGTTCTTATAGAGCGTGGCTAATCACCCGTTAGGGTCTCAAGGCACTGGAAGGTTGGTTCTTTAGTTCAGTCGAAGAGCCAGTTCAGTCGAAGAGCCAGGTCTTACCAAATATTCTTGGCTGTGAATCAAAGAAAACAGAAGTTTAATATTACCTAGGGAAATCTGTAAGGTAGTTTATTAGCAAGGTCATTTCAGATTTCCATAAGTAATTGTAAATTTCTATTTTCCTTCGATTCCAACCAAGAATATATGAGATAAGAGATCCTAGATTCTGATCAACTCGGGCAGGTGGCATACAGCCCTGTCCAGAGAGAGAACCCCATGATGAAGCATGTCACGGTAAGTGGATGAAGGTTCACAAAGTTTTAAGACAAAGAAAGTAGATTTGCCATGTAGGAAAACATATTTTATATGTAATAATAGGTCATCCCTTAAGTGTACCTTGTAAGCCCTCAAGTCAGGGCGTCTAGGATATATAAAGAAGTGGCAAAGCATACATAAAAAATGTGCCTTTACAGTGACTGAAGGCCAAAAATCTACTTCAATGTGTAAGTTCAGCTACCTTGCCTACATCGTCACCTAGCAGAATGTTGGAAACATTAATCAAAGTTATTTTCCACGTCATTAAAGAAAAGTTAACTTAAAGAAGAGTGACGTCACTACGATGTATTTTAGACTGCCAGAACTGGCTTAAACCCAGTTATTTCACTCATCATACCTGAGAGCTCATCTCTACCTCTTTTGACTTGAAAATGCCAATGAGGATTTCTCCCAGTAATTCCTAGGACCCTAGTAGAGAGCCCAGCTACATTCCCGAGGGTGGGGAGGAGACCAGCCTGGACCCTTAGACCTAGAAATATAGGGTCTCATTTACAACAAAAAAGACGCATCTTGGCACTGCAAGCCATTTTGCTGCACTGAGCTGCATCTTTTTAAAAGCACTGGGATGCATCATATTAACAACAATGTGACACATCCATGTGATTTCCCATGCGCTGGTGCACAATTTGCTGCCACGTGCCAGCGCAGGCACCCTTGGGCTTTATTGCAAGGATGCCTGCGTTGCAGGGATGATTGTTTTGATTTTGATGATTGTTTTTGTGCAGGAAGGGATGCCTTCCTGCTCAAAAACAATAATTGATGGCATTTTCCTATGTCCATGTGTGCTGCGGAATGCAGCACGCTTAGATAGAGGAAAAGACGAGGGGAAATGAAAGCATTTCTCCTCGTAGTGCCGCATAGGATTCTGACGTATTCCCAGGTTTACCAAACTTTGTAAATCTGGGAATGTGTCATGTTCCATGGATGTTGCGCGGAAACACCCACAGCAACACCCTTGGAACACCCCTTTTGTGCAGCGTAATGTGTTAAAGGGGCCCATATTTACAAGGACAAGAAAAGTCACGAAAAGTGACTTTACGTGGCATTGTAAATTTGTGCAGGCATGCTGCATCACCGGTGCGGCAAAAAAAGTGACACACCGGCAGCGCAATGGCCTTGTAAATGAGGCCCATATCATAGGTCATTTAAATAGGTAAGTGGCTGTTGCAGGGATTCTGCACATACACAGAACTATGCGCAGGAAAATGGGACCTCCGTGTATAGGGGCTAAGCCTTCCCACCACCTTCGTGCCCACGAACCCAGGACCGACTAGCTATAGTGTCTCACTCGCTCTCCTACACACTCATGAAGAAGCAAATGATTAGACACCCCAGCACACAACACTCCCGGATCTCTCAATAATCGCGGTAACAAGACACACCTTTTCGCTTACACTCTCGTACCTGTCCACAATAAGAACTGACTGAAACACGATTATAGTTTAAAATATTTATTTCAACTATCGTGCTCTAAAACGCAGTATACGAGCCACAACCAGCAGCAAAATGCATAATATCAATACAGTTAGCATTGCAGCAAGCCCATATATCTTATAAGGAGATGTCATCTTATAAAGACAGTGGATAAAGGACTATAAGGCCTAACCACCCTCCCCTTGGTAAGAAGAAGTATTATTAAAAAATAGAAGATCTCTGGGTATTGTTAGCAGACCCCATACGTAAGTGCCTAGATGGTATATCTACATCATAGAAACCGCATGGCTCTTCTCCCTGAAAAGCTCCCTCTCCAAGAGTATGTTACCTAAACATGCATCCCCATAATATCAAAGCACAAGTTTCCAGCAGCAGCTGTGTTAGCATGTTTTGTCTAGGTGCTAGGGACTGACCAGAACAGAATAACAAGGGGCATTGTTTATCGACCTTGCTCACAGTGTTCAGACTAAACTCCAGGAATAGGCAGAGAACAAACAAAGAAGACGGTTCTCATGTGAAAGGCATAAACAGAGTCTTGCAAAAATAAAACCATGTAGGAATGTGGGCAAAAAGCAGCATCATGTCTGCTGGGCTCTTGCTAACTTAGCGATGTCGACAATGTCCCTATCGGCCACATGACACCCTTCCCTTGGCCAGATCGTAGCATATAGAAAAAACAGAATGCAACTGTAAGCAGAATCAAATAGCTTGGAAAAAGGGCCAAATTGGAAAATGTCAAAATTCCAGAGTAAAAGTGTATTGAAGGCGAGTCTGGAAAAGTCATCCGATTACGTGAACTGAGGAATGCAAGCTGTTCCAAAAGGTCATCCCTGTCATTCATAGCAAAGAGGGATGCTACCCAATTATGCAGTTCGAAGGAACACCCATGCTCCTCATAATCTGATGCCTCCAGGAGCATATCCGGGCAACTTGCGTGATACTCTATGAAACTCCGTTGCAAGAGGCGCTGTGCAGCCTCACAGGTATTCCAGTCTGCCAACATTCCAAGTGCAGCCGCAGGCATCAAACGACCATCCCCAGAACAGGCCTGGTAATGGGCCAGTAATGTACCCATTAACAGATCATAATCTGGGTCAGTACCGGACGCATTGGAGAGGCATATATCCAAGGCCCAATAGAAAGGGCACCGTCGGCAATAGAACACAGATTGCACGCAAGTGAAATAGGCGAAACGAAAAGTAAGTCCATAACTCACTCCAAGCGTGCCAATGGCAAACATCCAAACAGTTGTTGCATTCGGTCACGGTACAGGCGCAACTGGCCGGGTCTGTGCAGTACCACAAGATGTGCAGCCATTGCGTAACAGGAGCAGAAGTACCAGTACGCCACTCGCCAGCAAGAGTATCCATGGGAGCCCTCCGAAATGCGCTGGAAAAAATAGAATGAATAAATGCCGGTATTACTCCAAAAATCGTCTGAAAAGAGGACACAAGGCCGGGTCCCACAAGTTTAAAAAAAGTAGCACGGCCTTCAGTATGAGACGCATTGAACATTTGGTGTATCAATTCTCCAAAATGGAGTGGGAGATTGGTGTTTAGTAGTGAGTGTATCTCACTAGCGGTTCTCGCCACCTGCAATTCGAAGGTCTCTCGCGCTGATGTGAGAGCCACTTCTTGTTGAAACAATAGCGCTTTGAGTCTGCTTGGTTTATTGAAATCTGTTTTCAAAGGTGGAATGGAAGGCCAAAGCGAACTATCTACAATCCCATGTGGGGGTGGAAAAAGGATATTGCTGCAACAAGTAACACGTTGCGAAACCGTTACTATATATGGGATGCCGGCTTGTAAGCCAAAGCAGTCCTGGGTATTCAAAAGAAGATAACTGCCATTTGAAAGCAACGTGAGTGTGGGAATAACTGCTGGAACTGGCGTTCCTTTAAGAAAACAAGCCAGATTAGGCGCAGACACGTTACAGGCGCCGTGCAACTTAACTTGTTAACAAACAAGGGAATGTTCTACCGTGGAATCACAATCCTCCCCTGTTAGGAACACCTCCTTATCCGTGCGCTGACATCTGTATGTGAAGGGTATGGACCATAATTCATGAATAAAAGCCCTGCCCAGGGGTTCAAAGCGGCCAACTGGGAAGTGTTTCAAGCAAGAAGTGAACTGAAATAGTGAGAATGGTAGGGAAATAACACCATGTATTAACCACACAGCTGAATAAGTCTCTGTCATAGAAAAAGATAACTGTTCTAATTGTTCAATATGTAACAGTTTGTAAGTTGTGTCTTTCATGGACATAAACTTTTGTTTATCAGTCAAATTAAACGGTAAAAACAGTGCAGAAGCATAACGTCCATGCAAATTGCATTACAGAGCCCAACTGATTTTGACCATGATAAAACACAGATACATCATTCAGTACAATATCAATAAAAGAGGAAACAATATTATCCAAAGTGTAAATACGGGAAGATAATGTATTAATGCTGTTATCCACAACTGCAAGGACTTTTTCCAAATCGGCTTGGTCAATTTGGCGCAGACGTACCGCAGCTTCCATCTGCGATAATTTCCATAACTCATTATATGCCTCGTAAATAAATTTCTTTGATCTAGGTGATTTAGGACCTAAAATAAAATCAGCCAAATTGATGTCACCTGACAAAAGTGACAAGTGTTGTTTCACTGACATTAGTGTGGAATGTCCCAACCACTGCTGACACAATTTCCCCACTGAGTACGTGGTTACTGAATGAGACTGCAGAAAACTTGGATCAGGTCTACTTTGTGTGAAACCTGTGGTGGTATTGAGAAAACGTAGTTGACATGCATTGGAACTTGTTGGCCACAACAACCACCCCAGGGGTCGATGTCTGACACATTTATACCACCATTTCTGAACAGGGCAAGCAGTACATCAATAGTATGATTGGTGTGTATGCCATGTATCGCACTCAGCTAAAATTAAAGCACGCAGCTCCGCCAATTGAGCCGTACAGTCTCCAAGTGCCTGCCTATGGACTATAGAAGACTTAATTCACCATTTACTATTGGACCCGCCACAATGGCGCAAGCCGCAGAATAAGCATGCTTCAACCCAACGGCTGGTTGAGCAATTCCATCGGTGTAGATAATACATTTGTACTGATCCAAAAGAAGCAACGACAGCGGAGGAGGATGAACATCAACTAAATGTCATTGACGTATGAGAACGCATCAGGGTCAATGTCGTGTAACAGAGACACAACACGAGCAGCAAAAGCCCCGGGACTGCTCTTATAGCCCATAGGCAAACGCGTAAAGCGCATCCGATTGCCAACCGCCGTAAACGCAGTTAAGTCACGGCTACCAGGAGCCAAATTGTCACTATAAAAACCATTGGAAATATCCAGTGTCGTTTTGTATTTCTTACGAACTATATTATTCACTAACGCAGAGCTGTGTGTGTTTTGTACTGCAAATGTATGAACGTGACTGTTTAAATGTCTGTAATCCAAAACTATACGATATGAACCATCCGGTTTCGATATCGGAATAAGAGGATTATTCAAGGATGAAACACAGGGTTCAATGACACCTTGATATTCCAACTGGGTCAAAATGTCACTTACGGATGCTTTTGCTTCACGCCTGATCGGATATTGAGACTGCGGCTGTGGCATAGACCGTAAAGGTATTTCATGTGCTGGCGAATCGTTATCTTGGCCTACCTGATTACGATACACAGCCGGCGCTGACGCCAAAACCCATTCCACAGCGTACGCTAGTTTAGTCTCTTCAGGGACGTAACAGGAAAAACTCAGGAGTATTACGTCTTCTCGTGAAGAGGATAAAACAAAGGGAGATATTCCAACCTGTCTCTGCCAACAAAATGTAATAAGAGGAGGTAAGGTTGTCCCAAAAGACCCCCTTAATTGTAAGTTTAGTATCACCGTCAAGTTGGATGTCTATTTCATAAAGTCTATCAGGAGGTTCAACTCGTGTGTCTGCAGTTTCCACAGTAATAAAAGTATCAGTTGCTCTCGCCTCCAGACAAGGATGGAGTGCCTCCCACACTATGGTAACTTCCGCCGCGCTGTCGAGGAGTGTCACCGTCCATCTCCAATCGAGGAGCAGGGTTCTCACTGTCTGAGGCATACTTTGCTGTCAAAGCGGCAACTTTCTTCTTTTGAAACGGGGCGCGAAAAGGAGGTAGTGCCTCCGGTTTGGCTTTAACGTCAAACTGGGGTGGCAGATCACGTCTCTGCTGAATGGTGTCACCTTGTCTGCAATCCTGGCGCTCTACACCACTGAACTGTGAGTCCGATGAGTACTGTAATGAACGCGGAGAGCGTTGATCAGGAACTTGAAACCTCTCCGGTGTCTTAGTTTTAGAGCGGTCACGCAAATCCTATCTACGCTCATAAGCCTCAGGTGTCGGTGAACCAGCATGTGAACCTTGCTTCTGTTGTTGCTGCCGCTGACTCCTATTCCACGTCTTTTTAGGAAAGACGGGACGCCCGTCCTTTTCAGGTTGGGTTTTTTGTTGCGTCTGCGTAAAAGGCTTAATCCCCAGATTATTGCACCCGAAGGCGTTATAAACTTTAGCAATAATCTTCGGCAACTCGCGCTGCTTATCGATGACTGCAACCGCCAAAAAGGTGCTGACTCACCTGTAAGCTAACTGCTTCCCCTTTTACAATAGCAAGGATCATATTGGTAACAATAGGGAACACCCCGATCAATCTCATCCCCAACTCCAGGGCAGCCTCTGCCCTGTCTTCATCTTGAACCATTTAAAGTACAGACGGGAGAATGGTCCTGGAGGGGGTGCCAAAACACAGCGAGTATACGGGTACAAAAACTTTCCCCCCGGTGGTACAATCAGCCAGGTTGGGAATAAGCCCTTTAGGCAAGCTCTTAATTAGGATCCTGTGTTTCTCCACAGGCGTAGTATGTGGAAAGACAGCTTTGAGTTGCTCAAATTTTTCTGCAAGCCAGTAAGGGAAATCATCCCTATTCTGAGGACGTTTACCCAACACTGAATTAATCATGATAGGACTAATAACAAGACCACCACCATGGCCTGGTGGTTGATCAGCGGCCCCAGCCGGAGCCACCTGAATATTACGTGATATAAACTGTATTACAGCCCTATGTATATGTATCAACAATGTATGCAATTGTCTCAGCTCTGCGATAGAAACATGAAGGTAATTTGGATGTGGTGTAAACCCAGCCAAAACGGGCCACGTGGCCCCATCGACTGATAAGGGGCCTAAACAGACCACAGAAACAGGGTGAGGTAGGGCACCATGAAACCAGATAGTATGCGGCCAAGCTGTTAAAGGAACTTCAAGTAATCAATAAGTGTGATAATTCCGCGGGACCACGGAGGCAGTATATTCGTGAAACAAATTATCATTTCCATCTACTGCCGGAAAGGTAACCTAAGAATAGAAACCCTCGAAGCGAAAGTTTGCATCCGCCTCAACAACAAAAATAAAATCAGCCCCTGAATTAGGGACTGCATGTTGACCGCCATAAGAAGAGAGGCTAAAAGTCACAAGAGAACGATAGAGCACAAACGGGCCAATACAAAAAGAAAAACCTTTGAAAATTCAAGCTTGAAAAACCTATATATATCAAATACAGGAGGCTAAGCAGGATATAGCAAATACAGGAGGACATCTCCGGAAACTGGTGAGGGGGTATTGTGGATAATCAGAAGCACTACTCAGAGGTATCGTGAATAAGTACCAGACCAAATGTTGGTGGCGCCATGTTGCGGGGATTCTGCACATACACAGAACCTTGCACAGGAAAATGGGACCTCGGTGTATAGGGGCTAAGCCTCCCACCACCTTAGTGCCCATGAACCCAGGACCGACTAGCTATAGTGTCTCACTCACTCTCCTACATACTCATGAAGAAGCAAATGATTAGACACCCCAGGACAAAACACTCCCGGATCTCTCTGGAATCGCGGTAACAAGACACACCTTTTCGCTCACACTCTCGTACCTGTCCAGAATAAGAACTGACTGAAACACGATTATAGTTTAAAATATTTATTTCAACTATCGTGCTCTAAACCGCAGTATACGAGCTACAACCAGCAGCAAAATGCATAATATCAATACAGTTAGCATTGCAGAAAGGCCATATATCATAAAGGGAGATGTCATCATATAAAGACAGTGGATAAAGGACTATAAGGCCTAACCACCCTCCCCTTGGTAAGAAGAAGTATTATTATATAATAGAAGATCTCTGGGCGTTGCCAGCAGACCCCATACCTTAGTGCCTAGATGGTATATCTGCATCATAGGAACCGCATGGCTCTTCTCCCTGGAAAGCTCCCTCTCCAAGTGCGTGTTACTTAAATATGCTTCCCCATAATATCAAAGCACGAGTTTCCAGCAGCAGCTGTGTTAGCATGTTTTGTCTATGTGCTAGGGACTGACGAGAACAGAATAACAAGGGGCATTGTTTATCGACCTTGCTCACAGTGTTCAGACTAAACTCCAGGAATAGGCAGAGAACAAACAAAGCAGACGGTTCTCATGTGAAAGGCATAAACAGAGTCTTACAAAAATAAAGCCATTCAGGAACGTGCGCAAAAGCAGCATCATGTCTGCTGGGCTCATGCTAACTTAGCGATGTCGACAATGTACCCATCAGCCACACGACATGGCTAGGGAACTGAAGACAGGCCATGCCTGCCTGGTTACAGAAGGATTCTGCCATATAGAAACCGAGACTCATGGATAATTTAAAGTAAGGCAAACACAAATTGCTTCAAAAGAAGGTAAGGGCTCCAAGAAAAGATTTTGGATCAGGTGGTAGATTTTCTCCAATTGCTTGGTAGTGCACAAGATAAATTTGGCAACTCGCGCATCACTTTCTCTGATCATTCACTCACGCATCACTTTCTCTGATTATTCCTGGCCATGGAAAGACTCCAACTGAAGTAGAAGATCCTTCCAAAAAAAGGTAGACTTCTGACTCCTTCCTTTAAAAAAATCACAGATTTTCCTGAAAGTGTCTCCTATTGGCCTATCAGAATCTAGATTCACTTAAATACGGATGAGAACAAAATGTAATATCCAATATAAACAGATATAAATTTGATAGTCTATTCCATGTGCTCAGTGCATATTTGGGAATTTGAAATAAAGCATTTTGCACTGGTGGCTGTTTCCGACATGTGAGTGTGCAACCTGAAAATCACCAGTTACAATATTGCCTTCATCCTTGCGGGCATTAAAATCAAGCCATAGAGTCAATTAATTTACAATGTTATTTACAGAGCTACGAAATGACTTCAATTTTTCAAGAAATGGCTTTTGATCGTTTCAATACCATCCTTGTCATTTTTAAAATATTTTACGCCATCTTCTACATCAGGGCACAAACTAATAAAATCACATGACCTGTTTTCTAGTCGAGAACAGTTCAAAAAACATCTCCGTGATAAAAAGTGCAAGCCCTCGTTACCACCAAAAGACAGCATTATTTATGTCCAGTAGCGGCTGTTAGTGACGGAGGTGGTGAGCCAGGGGATGAATGTTGTTAAAAGAAGGACTGACCTATAACGGCTGGCCGCCGCCTCTTCTCCGTCCTCATCTGTCCTGGCCAGCAGCAGCAGGAAGCACCCAGGCAGATAGGCTCCCCTGAGCCAATCACAACGCTGCAATGCAGCATTGTGATTGGTCTGGGCGCCGTGGATCGGCGCTCAGATTTGGAACAAGGAGCCTGTGCATTTTTCTAACCAGGCTGTGTAATGCAGCCTGGGAGGAACATGCAGAGAGCGCATGAACTGTTTGGTCAGCCCAAGAGGGCCAGCCAAACAGTTCATGTGCACTCAGGGAGTGCACCCCACTCCTCCCCTGCTCTGGCCAGGCCAGCCCCGCCCCACACCAACCCACCACTAACTGCAATAGGGAAAATAAAATGAAAATAACGATACGTTATTATCATATCATTTCTGCTTTTGAGCAGTGGGGCGACACTCCTCCGCCTTAGCGGAGGAGCCGCCACTGTTTATGTCGCTGTTCTTTGTATGCTAAAGCATCCCCTCAATGTCCTTCTGTATGCGCCTTTACAACTAGTCATTTTTTATGTGTTATAGTATATCAACACTAAAGCTGTGTGCGAATTAAGCTACAGGGAAGTGTTCCATTTTAGTATACTATTTGTTATTTGTGCATTGATGCACACACATTTCCCTGTTTGAATCTACCTTGTTTGGCTATTCTGTGCATATTTGTCACCAGTTTAACTTGGAACCCTTAACTCAGTGCTATTTACCCTTTCCCGTTTAAAATGTATATTATGTATTTTGATATTTGATTTTACATACCATTTTCTAGCTGGGGGTCTTTCACGCATGTACATGTGAACATAGGACTGACAATTAAAGGTGTCTGAAATGCTCCTTACTGCTTAGCAGAACATCCAGAATATCTATGCGATTTTTCAGAAATTCTCTCAATTCACATCCATTGCAGAGCATCAGATTATGTCCAGCAATGGGTTTATAATATCTGAGAAATTATAGGGCTGTATACACTCCAGTAGTTATGAATCCCAACTCCCCCTTTCATGGTGTAACAATGATTGAAATGCCAAAATACCACATCGAAGTTAACCTTAAAGGCTTGACATGATGAAGTTGCAAAACCACCCATGTAGCCGCATCCCATTAATAACTGCCCTGATGGCTAGAAGTCTTAACCGAATAGATATCCTGAATTTCTCTTTTCAAGGTTATGATATCCTGCTCAATCTTGTATTATGCTGTATTGCCATCTAATAATTATGTTCATTTAAATGTTTATGTGAATACATTATTTGTTCAAGTTTTTTTCCCAGATTTAAGACTGTATTTCCGTGAATGCATTGTTCGAATCATAAATTTCAGTTTTTTTTATCAGCGCTCCCTAACACTGCATTTTCTCACTTAGACTATGTTTTTGTTTAATCATAACTTAACATGATTGAAGAGTGTATTCTAAATATATTCTAGAATCCCTGCTTTGGATTTGGAATAGACCAGCAAGTCTCAATGAGTTTTCTAGGGTTTAGTCTGGCACTGCAGTAGGATGTGGTATCCCCAGTCACACCTATGAACTCCCATGAGAACTGTTCATAATTTAAATATTTTGCTACCATGATCAGGCAAAATTCATCTCTGAATTGTTAAAAAATATTAGGTGCTTTGTCTACTATTACATGCATGTACGTCCTGAAAGTTGGTCCGTGTAGAACAAACTTTAGTTTTGGGAGAAATGTGTTTGTGTAATCACCAAGTACTAAGGGCCTGATTATGAGTTTGGCAGTGTGAGAGCGATGCGGCACACCACCGCCTCACTCGCATACCGCCATACTCCACCTCTGACTGCGCGCCGGATTACAAGTTGTAATCCAGGCAGGCAGTCATGCGGCACCTGGCCCACGACACAGCATGGGACCACCACAGCATGTTCCAGCACAGCATGGACTGTAAAGTCCATGCTGTGCAGGATCTGGTGGTGCAGAAAGACGGGGGCATGCCATGTGCCCCCCTGCATGTACCCCCATGCACTGAGGCACCAGGGGGCCCTGTAGGGCCCCCTTAGTGTACTCACTGCCACCCTTTTCATGGCGGGCTCACCGCCATGAAAAGGAGGGCAGTGAAGAAACACATAATATGCTTGGCAGTGCAGCAGCTGCACCGCCAGTATATTGTGGCCTCAGACTACTGCAGGACCAGCATGGATCGCGGATCCCTGGTAGTAGCAGCGGTCCTATGGTGGGCCGACCACCAAAGTCATAATTCGGCAGTCAGACGACCGGTGCAGCGTTTGCCACACCTCCACCATGGGTTTGGGAGTCCATCGGACTGCCAAACTCATAATCAGGCCCTAAGACATTCCTTCTTGCTTGGAGTTTCCCATATAAGGAGGGGTAGTGTTCCAGAACAGTGACAGTGTTAGCAAAGTCAGCATCAACTAAACACTGGATGAAGTTGGCACTCTGTCCATATGAACACTCTTGCACCAGGTGCTGCCCTTCTCTGCTCCGTTCTCGTGGAGATATTATCTGTGCTTAAGCACAAATAAATCTGTAGTCTTTGGCAGGATAAACTTCCAAAATTAAATATGGTAAATATTTTGAGAAATACATTATGGAGCTGATTAAGGATATCTTTGTATATGTTTTAAAATGAGGCAGTATGTGGATTTCATACATTTTAAATATGTTGCCTATGATATACATTATACATGAAAACACATACAAAAGACTCTGCATTGTTTACACTCATTGTTGCCACAGTTTGTGGCAAGATTATTCATTACCCGTATGTATATAACCTGTTTACATGTAAGGCTCTGCCTCCTATGAGTGGGCTGGGAAGTCACTTGTGGATGTCTACTTTTACGTTCAAGGTGCCTGCAACTATGGATGGATTGGGATGCGGTCCCAAGCAATTGGCAGTGGCTGCAATTAATTCAAGCATTCTATCCTTCACCTTGTTGTTTTTGCATTTGCAACTATTCCACAGCATTCTTAGCTCTCATCTGTACTAGGGGATCCCATGGGTCACTACCCAGTCTTCTCCTAAGCCCTGAGCGTGTCAATGGAGGCAGAGCATAGTGGTATGTTTGACATTGTGCTGGGCATGTGTGAACAATGACTTCTTTTCAGCTCTTTAACGTTTCTTGGAGTCTTTGTCTTAAAACATTTACATTTTGTATGCAGCCTAATGGATTTTGCTTGTTTTGTGGTGTGTTTGTATACTTAGGTTAAGCCTGTCTGCTCCTTGCCATAGCTACCTGGGGCTAAACCCAGGTTTATTTATTGAATTTGTGTGCTGGACCTAGTAAGAATTTGGACTTATTGTCTTGAAAGGACTCACATCCTTCCCAGCAAGTAACCCATTTTTTACAATGCTTACAATGGTGAAATGAACTTTTTGATAAGGTTAGAGGAAGTGTAACTTATTAGAATGTACTTTTGGCTGCTTGAGCCAGATCTGACTTAAAATCTGTTCTACAACTCATCACACTTCTAGAGCTGGAATACACATTGGGAGACTTCATGATCTTAGCTTAGAGGACAATGGTTTGGCTCTGAGAAGGACTGGGCGGTGTTAACTGTTGACACTTACCAAAAATTAGCTATCTGGGGTTTGACAGGAACAGAGCAGCAAAAGAAAAGACAGCCTTGACACTACATCCTTAGACTTGGAGTTGCCAGGGAGGGCTTCTTCTATTCATTCGGAGGACCCTCCAAAATAGCAAGGCTTTTGTTACCGTGCAGCAGAAAACTAGTTTGGACCCTGCCATGTGGTAGAGGAGCTAATCTAAACCAGGTAGAACAGCTGAGGGGCAGAAGACAAGCCTGCTTAGTGACAAAAGCATTTACTATTTTTAAACTGGGGCTCTTTAGTAATTTTACAGTAAGGTAAAGAGGAAGTGTTGCAAATAGAGGTGGGGGACTATGAGAAAATAGGGTTGTGCTGCATAATTTCTCCAGTCACTGGCTAATGCTCATGATAACTCTGGCACCTTGACCACCACCTCCATACAACATTCTTTTGTATGGGAAATCTCCACTTGAATAAGTCTCTGCTGGAAGAAGACTCTTGACTCTTACTAGAAGGAAAGGACACACTCAAGGTCACAAGAACTTTAGATGCCTGATAGCACTCAGGAACTGAAACTACTCTCCAAGGGTCAAGAGTCTGGCCTCCTGTTTGCCTATTTTAAAGACAAAAAAAGCACAAGGACTCTGACTCCGAAAGGCCCCAGACACAGAGGACCAAAGCTTGTACGAGACCTGGCAAAGAGAGACATGTTGGCTGCAAGCCTGCCTTGAAGACCTAGGAGCTGCAGGACTAATAGGAAGTATTTACCTAGCAGTGGGAGAAAAGTTGGATTTGGTAAATTTGTCTAGCTCCAGAGGACCGGAAAAAGGGGTTGAGGCTTGTCTGGTACTGTCACACCCTAGGTAGGGAAGAAAGCCAAGTATGCCCTACTTGGTGCTTTTTACCGCACTAGAAACAGGTTCAGCAGGACCTCAGGGTAAAGTTATAAGGCCTTATTGATCCCTGCACAACTACAGATTCCAGCTTTGCCCTGCTGAGAGAGTTCAACTTACAAAAATTGTCAAAAGGTCCTGATTCAGAGGTTGGCAGATATGTTACTCCATTACAAATGCGACAGATATCCTGTCCACCGTATTACAAGTGCATTATATCCAAGGCACTGTAATATGGCAGACGGGATATCTGTCATATTTGTGACCATGCAACCGGTCCACCAAACTGCAAATCAGACCCTAAGACCTAAATAAAATCTTGGACTTGGGTGTGTCAGTAAATCTAACTGACCGGTGACGCATTCTCTGTAGCCATGAAATCCAGCTTTGTCTAGCTCAAAGGATTTGGTGCTGAGACCAGTGGCTTCAGCAGGAACTTGATTAGATTGCATCTGACTTTGAGGGACCCATGCCTGCTGCAGCCTGTGCATAGTAGGATGTGGGGAGGTACAGGCCTCTCTGTGGAGACCTCTCTATGGGATGACGGGTGGGTGTAATAGGGTGTGGGGAGATACTGTACGCTGTCCTTAGATCTCTCTCTTGGATGATGGGCATGTGTAGAAGGGTGTTGGGAGTGACTGACCTCTCTGCTGAGACATCTCTGTTGAATGACAGATCTACAGCTAAGGTGTGGGGAAGAAATGAGCTCTATACTGAGACGTTTCTCTTGTATGACAAGCATACAGACTAGGTTGGAGAGAGACAGCCAGGTCAGCTCAGACATCTTCCCAGAGTAACACATGTGCAAAACAGGCTGTGGGTAGAGACTGCTCTCTCTGCTCATACCTCTCTTCAGATAATGAATGTCATTAGTTGATTATAAAATGGAGTTTCCTCTCTTTTGACAACTGTGCCTTGGACAACCAGTGTGCATATTTGAATGTAAGAACACACTCACCTGTCTCTCAGACACCTCCTTATGGGGACAGGCATATGTAGTAAGGTATACACAGAGACAGATCTCTGTGCTGAAACTGTTCTCCAGAGTGACAACCATATATATTAAGATGTGAAAAAGAACTGCCCTCTCCACCAGCTGACAGCAGTGCGTAGTACACTATGAGAATGCCTTCTCCTCTGTGCCAAAACTTTTCTCTTGTATATAAATCTGTATACTACAATGGGAAGAAGCACTAATCTCTCTGTAGTACCTTATACATACATATACATCAAGCAGCACACTGACAGTTCTTGAAAATGGAACTGCTACTTTAAGTCAACATTGCAAAACTGTAATAATATAAAAATCTTTGAAAGCTATTAAGGAAAGAAATCAGTACAAACTACATTAACAAACTACAACAACTGTACAACGAACAAAACAGCAAACTTAACTAATCTATAACATTGTTTCCTCACTTCAGTTACCAGGCACCAACACCTCCTACTCTTTTTTTTCACTTGCCTACTGGATTTTGATGTACGCAGATCTTCTTTTCCTTTGTTTCAGCCACATTAGCCTGCCAAACAATATCTCCTTTAATGGTCTTTTTCGGCTCCAACCCATCAGCCTGGGACGACTCCTGGTGGCCCTCGTCACTAGGGGCACCCCGACACCAACCGACCACGCACGCAACCTGGGAGTCATCCTCGACTCAACGCTCACCATGTCCAAGCAAGTCAACGCAGTCTCCTCCTCCTGCTTCAACACCCTCCGCATGCTCCGCAAGATCTACAGGTGGATCCCGACAGACACAAGAAGAACAGTCACCCAGGCCCTCGTCAGCAGCAGACTCGACTACGGAAACGCCCTCTACGCAGGAGCCCCGACCAAGCTCATCAAACAACTGCTAAGAATCCAAAACGCCTCTGCACGCCTGATCCTCGACATTCCACGCCACAGCGATATCACCCCCACCTGAAAAACCTGCACTGGCTCCCCGTCGACAAGAGAATCTCCTTCAAACTCCTGATCCACGCACACAAGGCACTCCACAAAACCGGCCCAGCCTACCTCAACAGTCGACTCTCCTTCTACGTTCCCAACCGTCAACTCCGCTCCGCCGACCTCTCCCTGGCCACCGTCCCGCGCATCCGGAGAACCACCACCAGAGGAAGATCCTTCTCTCACCGTGCCGCCAAGATCTGGAACACCCTTCCCCTCAACCTACGACAGACCCAAGACCTGCTGACCTTCAGGAGACGACTCAAGACCTGGCTATTCAACCAGTAGCGGCAACACCCCCCCTCCTCTCCCTCAGCGCCTTGAGACCCTCGCGGGTAAGTAGTGCGCTTTACAAATCTTGTGATTGATTGATTGATTGACAGGCTAGGTGGCAAAAGAGTAAGTTCAAATAAAATAATAAAAGGAGCTCAGCCGGGAAATTAGAAACAACCAGTGTGTTACATCCATTGCAGGAATGTAGAACTATTGTAGATGCAGTCATTCTGAAAGGATAGCTGAGACAAACTTAGCTTGTGCAGCCAAAGTACACATTTGTTCCCCTGTCTACACATTCTTTCAACTAGCAGAAACAATCTCTCCCCAGGTAATTACTGCTCAATCAAATAACAACCTTCCTTTTGTAAATACAACTTTTTTTCTGTTTAAGTAAGCAGATCATTTTGTCATCAAAAACAAGTATATCTACACAGAACAAGCATGTCCAAGGGTACAAATTTCACCATTGACAGTAAAAACAACATCAGTTCTGCAATAAAAAAAAATTCTGACTTTCCACATAGTTACTGTTCCCTCTTTCTTCCACAGGGAACAATTTTTGTTTTCCTCCTCCATATATTCTGTGACATGATACTTCTGTTTTTCAAAGCTACTGTTTTCTATTTTCTAACTAAAAAAAGGCAAGGTATGCAAAAAATTTAAAATTAAATACTGATCTATATTTGATAACAGTGAAACATAACTATATACTTTAAAGTATTTTTATATTTTTCACCCACAATCACATAGTTATATGTACAGTACCCCTAACTTCATATTCCTTTCTCTTGAAGAATTCAGCACTCTCAACCAGTGCATTTCTTTCACAATTAAACTATAACATGCCATCAAACATGGTTCCATAACAGTTTATAAAGTAACACATTCCTCTAGACACACCTTTTCTAACAGCTAGCACAGTATGTTAATCCAGAAGTAGCAATATCTCCACTCAAACATCTCATAGGGGTAAAGTATGTGTAAAGTAAGGTTCATAAAACACTTTTGGTCAGATGTACGACCATACTAAATTACGAGTCGCAATTTGCGCTCGTTTGCGAGTCGCAAATTGGAGTCGCAAATTGCGAGTTGCAATTTAGTATGTACAACAGTGTCAGAGACACTGATTGCGATTCCCAATGGGGTCGCAAAATGCAAGGCTCATTAATATTATTGAGGAACTCGCATTTTGTGACCCCATTGGGAATGGCTGGCCCTCCCAGGGATGGTGGCCTGCTGGGCTCAGCAGACCACCATATCTGGGACTGCTTTTAAATAAAGCAGCTTTTTTTTAAATGCAGCCTGTTTTCCTTAAAGAAAAATGGGATGTATTTAAAAAAATAAAAATGAAAAGTTTTCGTTTCATTTTTAAAGGGCAGGCAGTGGTCCCTGGGACCACTGCCTGCCCTTAAAAAAATATTTCGAATGCATTTGCAAAGGGGAAGGGGTCCCCTGGGAATCCCTTCCCATTTGTGCATGCATTACCACCTACTTGAAGTAGGTGGCACTTGCGAGTGTTTTGCGACCGCAATTGCGGTCGCCAAACATTAATACATGGGTGAGAGTCGCTATTTGGAAGGGAATGCCCCTTCCAAATAGCAAGTCTCTAAACACTTTTTTGCGAGTCGCAATTCATTTGCGACTCACAAAATTGTGTTAGTACATGGCCATACCAATTTTAGCATGCGCAAACGGGTCGCTAACCAGTTTGTGCATGCTAAAATTGGTCGTACATCTGGTCCTTTGCCTTGTATTAATAGATTGCAGATTCTTTGTTTTATACTTTGAGAAGCACTGCCTCTTTTACTTAGAACTACATATAGATTGAACATTTGATTTTTTAACACAACATCCAATTCTTGGTGATATCTCTCTACATTCTAAACTTTACCTCTCAAAACCTATATTAAAAATATGCACCTCTACAAGCAGCTTCTGATTAATTAAACCTTGTATACAATAAGTTTACCAACAGTAGTGCTTTTACTGACACATCTCAACAAAGTTCATAAAGTATATTTTTAATTACCTGAATTTTCTTATATGCAGATAAAGACACCAGTCTGTCTCAGTTCCAAATCCAGTCACTTCTGTTGAGCACAACTCCAACAGGTTTCCTTCTCCTCCAAATCACATCACAGCATTTCTTCAACCATGTAATAGGAATGATAACTACTGGTTGACCCTTGGCCCTTTTTTCTACTTCTCCCCATTATGATCTTGTGGGACTCACGTGGGATCATAAAACACCTCATGGCAGGCTCAATATTTTTCCATCAGGGTCTCACGAGCCTCTCGCAGGTGTGTGTAGTAGGGTGTGGGGAGAGACTGGCCTCTCCTTTTAGACCTCTCTCTCAGATGACAGGTGTGTGTAGTAGGGTGTGTGAATGGACAGGCCTATCCTTCCAGACCTCTCTCTCAGATGACAGGTGTGCATAGTAGGGTGTGTGAATGGACTGGCCTCTCCTTTGAGATCTCTCTCTCAGATGATAGGCATGCGTAGTAGGGTGTATAGAGAGTGACAGACCTCTGCTTCAGACTTCTCTCTCAGATGACGGGTGTGCATAGTAGGGTTTGGGGAGGGACTGCCACCTTCTTTTAGATGTTTCTCTCAGATCATAGGTGTGCATAGTAGAGTGTGTGGAGGGACTCCTCTATGGAGAGAACCCTCTCTCTGTAATGATGTGTGTTTGTAGTAGGGTGTGGAGAGGGACTGCCCTCTCCTTTCAGACCTCTCTCTCAGGTAGTGGAGGTACATAGCAGGGTGTGTGGACAGACTGGTCTCTCTGGTGAGACCTCTCTCTGTAATATTGCGTGAGCATAGTAGGGTGTGGAGAGGGAATGGCCTCTCCTTTCAGACCTCTCTCTCAGATGACCGGTGTGCATAGTAGGGTGTGGGGCAGGACTGACCTCTCCTTTGAGACCTCTCTCTCTCAGATGACGGATATGCATCATAGGTGGGGTAGAGTAACTGGCCTCTTTCCTGAGACCTCACTCTGTAATGATAGGTGTACGAATTAGGGTGTGGTTATAGTCTGGGCTCTCCTTTCAGACCTCTATCTCAGATGATGGGTGTGTGTAGTAAGGTGATTGGATGAGCCTTAAATCTGCTCACAATTCTTCTTAAACCAATCAGCATAAATAGTAGAGTCTGATTAACACCATCTCCAGCAAGACTCCTTCATACAGTAACAAGTGTATATAGCAGAGTGTATTAAACATTACCTACTCCTTCCTACTGTATGCATGAGTGAGTGACTGTGTGAGTGACTGTATGGGTGAGTGGCTGTGTGAGTAGCTGTATCGGTGGGTGAATGGCTGTATGGGTGAGTGAGTGGGTATGTGAGTGGCTCTATGGATAAGTGAGTGGGTGTGTGAGTGGTTGTATGGGTCTGTGAGTAGTGGTTTGGTATGTAAGTGGGTGAATGATGAGTGAGTAGGTGTGTGAGTGGCTGTATAGGTGAATAAGTGGGTGTGTGAGTAGCTGTATGCATGAGTGAGTGACTGTGTGAGTGACTGTATGGGTGAGTGGTTGTGTGAGTAGATGTATCGGTGGGTGAGTGGCTTTATGGATGAGTGAGTGGGTGTGTGAGTGGCTCTATGGATAAGTGAGTGGGTGTGTGAGTGGTTGCATGGGTCTGTGAGTAGTGGTTTGGTGTGTGAGTGGGTGTATGAGAGGTTGTAAGGGGGTGTCAGTGGGTGTGTGAGTAGTTCTGTGGATGATGTAATCAGTGATGTCACTGACCATGTCATGAGTGTTGTAAATGTGTGGCATGGGTGTGGGTTCCTGGGACACAGTATGTGAGCCTGCCCCGAGGGATGGGGTCACCAGGGCTATTAAAGGCTCAGGGAAGGGGGCCTCAATTCTTTTGATAAAATTAATGGGCGTGGGGGATGGGGCCCCCAGGGCCTGTTTAAGGGGCAGGGGGAGATGTGACTCCCCCTCCCCATAACAAATGCATTGCGTCCTGCGGAATGGGGTTCCCAAGGCCGAAAATGGAACGGAGAGTGTGGCTGCGTGCCCCCTCCCCTTAATCAATGAATTGGGCCAAAGGGGATAGTGCCCCAGGGGTAACAAATGGCTCAGAGAAGGGGGTGTGTACTCCCTCCCATTAATAAATAGATTGGGCCCCACGGGATGGTGTCCCAAAGGCCTAAAACAGCTCAAGGAGGGGGGCCATACTCCCCTTCACCTTAATTATACCCCGCTGCCATTTATTTACTTTTTTTTTGCTGTGATCCCCAGGGACTCTCAGGGGGTCACAGTAAAATTCCCCTCTGTGTCACCCCATGGTGCCTAGGGGAGCAGGGTATCACCTGGATACTTGGTTTGGCAGACTACATTGCTATTGACACAGACACCATCCAAATTACAATACCGTGGTGGAATTTCAATGACAGTACCTTAGCACAGGAAGCCAAAATACAGTGGAAGGATGGCACAATGCCTTCTAAACCTCACTAGGCAGAACCCAACCTATGAATTTATAGAAGCCCTACCTAAAGAACAAAGCTACCAACAACTACAAATGGAGCAACCTGTAAACCAAATTGCACCCAAACGTAGCAAACAAACCAAAAGAATGTACAAACTGTTACAATTTAAAGTAAAACTCTTCATAAAAAACAAAGGAGTAAATTACTAAGAAATAATAGCCAAAAATATATTATAAAATAAATACTTCCCTACAAAACTCCCCTAAAAGTATAGCATATTCTTAACCAACATTACAAATCGTTGTTTAAATAAATAATAAACCTAATATTTTAATACATCAGTCGAAGCATTTAATAAAACTTCAATTTTAAATAAGACTGATAAAATAATATATTATATTATTTATATAAAAAAATTAAACCTCACAAACCAAAAACCTCAAACAACAAACTCAATCTGCTGTGTGAAATAATTACAACACATAAAATACACAATACCAAATAACAATCATATAACACTTACAAAAATGATATTACATTTCCCACCCAAAACAAATACATTAAATGTGACCTACTGTTCAGTAGCTGCTGATCATCCTCTGTATGCTCGTAGTAACAAAGCATAATCCACCAAAAACTGGAGAAATATTTTCCAAAAAGACCAAACAAAATGAAAAAATATCCATTTAAGCAATCCAGAGAATTTAGGAACCATAAAAAACCAGTAAAAAGTGTTTAACAAAAAAACACTCCTGGAAACAAGAAAAAAAAGAAATGAAAGTAAAAATGTTTTGCTTATTAGAAACCAAACCAGATTTACGTTAGGAAAAAATCTAAATCCAAATGCCCATAGGATACGTTCATAAAGAAAAATCTGCAAAGTAAAACAGAAAACCCAACAACAAAAAGCATCACAATAAAAAAATACATGACACTAAGGGCCTTATTATGACTCTTGGTGGCGGTTCGACTACTGCCACACTGCAGGCCCACCCGCAGTATTACAAGTGTGCCGGGCGGACCACCACAAGACTGCTGCGTCTGCTGGGGATCTAGGATCCTGTGGCAGTCATGCAGTGGGCAGGAAGCTGTAATATGCTGGCAGTGCCACTGCGGCACCCCCGAGCATATTACAAGCTGGCATTCCACCTCCCCGTTCATGGCGGTGAGCCCGCTATGAAAAGGGAGGCACAGAGGCAACAGAGGGGGTCCTAGTAGGGCCCCCATTGCTCCTTGGCCTTGGGGTGCATATGGGGGGGCACATGTAGTGCCCCTCTGTATTTGCACCCCCAGTTCCTGCATGGTATGGCATGTATGCCACACCATGCTGGAAGGTGCAGTTGGCACTCTGATGGAGGCGGTTTGCATATTAAACTCTTCTATAAGCCTAACAAACTGCTGCAGTCAGTCCCCAGCAGCACCCCTTGAGGTTTCTGCCACGGGGTGCAGGGATGAACTGCACCTGGCAATTTTACAATGGGAGCATGTATTCCAGTCAGAATGCATGCTCCCATTGTAAAGTATAGGTATGCGACCGTTCAGTGTTCGGTCACATCTTACTTAGTCGGTCGGGACCACCAACCGGGTGTCGGTCAGTCCCTTGACTGAGACGATGTCGGGCGGAGGAAACTCTGTCCGACATAGTAATAGGGTCCTAAATGTACTACAAACCCACAAGCACTACTATAATTAACTTCCAGAACTCACCCCTAAATCCCTTCCACCCTCAAAACCCTAATGAAACCATTAAAAAGGAAAATAGGTTAAAAATGTTGAAGAAAATCTTTTTCAAATTTGTAAAATGTAAAACATGTTAAAAAATGTTGTTAAAAATGTAAAGAACTTGTGAAGTAAAAATGAAATAATAGTATAAAAAATACAATTGTTTAATATATACTAAAAAACGGATGTAAAATTTATGTTAAGATATATATATAAAAACAACTGAACTAATGTTAAAAAAGTTAAACAATAAAACTATGACTATATAATATTATACTATACTCAAAATAGCCCATTTTGGGAAAGGGATTGGACACTAAAGGGGATATATTTACTATTCCCATTCCAGTCTAAATCATTATGGGGAAGGTGTTGGACACAAAGAGGTGACACTTACTTTTCCCACTTCAATCTAAAACATTTTGGGGAAGTTGTGGGGCACTAGAGGGATGACACTTACTATTCTCACTGCAATCTAAACCATTTTAAGGAAGGTGTTGGAAACTAAAACGATTATATACACAATCAATACTCCATACTCACACATAATTTTTAATGTATAAAATAAAATAAAAAGCATCTAGAAGACACAATAACCCAAGCTAACCTATATTTTTACAATTAAACTGTCTCGAAAACAATGGGCTAGAGGTAAAGACCTACAGCCACAAAAGGGTCAAGAGATCCTCTAGAGCAGAGGTCTTCAAACTTTTGTAGGTTAAGCCCCCCCAGCTGAATTTTTTCAGATGTCGGGCCCCCAACCACCTGACAGAAATTTCTGAAATCTGGTACACTGCATAATTGACCGCCATCCGCATATCCCTGGCCATATCCGGCAAATAATGTTAAACACAGTAAGAGTGTTTAGTAAACTGAAGGTTTGTGAGTGGGTGTAGTTAAATGACAGAAGCTTATTACACAGTTCAAATCTAAATTTTCCAAGATAAAATGTGCGCAAATTGTTTTTACTAGGATGCTTTGTTTTACACATAGAACACATACTTTGACATAGATTGATAATACCACCACCAACATTAATGTGACAGGTGTGCCTGTTTTCCGCCACAGATACGGTCAATCTGTGGATGGATTTTTGCTACTGCCTTCCTCAGATTGTGCTCCACATCCAGTCTTGAACGGTACTTAGTCTTTAACACTGCAAATGCTGAGAACCCAATCTCACATAAATAGGACGAGCTGAAAGGCAAGAGAATTTTGATAGCAGTTTCTCTCAAAGCGGAATGTTCTGCCGATGTTTTCGGCCATAACTCCCCCAATGAGACTTTGCTGAATTGCATCTGCAGAGCGTGGTCACTTTGGAGATCAATCAGTTCTTCCTGCATGCGAATCGGGAGATGCCTCCCCACCTCTGCCAGAAATGTTTGAAAGACCCAGTCATTGAAGGGATCATTGTCCTCAGGAAAATACTTTTCTAAACTGTCCAGAGAGACATCAGGTGATTTTTATTATCTCAGCAGCGCTTAGAATTTCATATTAAGTCTCCTCAAGAGCATCTACTAAACATGGAAATGGCTCAAACAGGCCATTTTTAACTATTCTTCTCCATAATTCCAGCTTCTTCTTGAAAGCAGTTATTCTTTTATTCGTGGTAAAAGAAGTGGTTTCAGCTCCTTGCAGAGACAGATTCAGGGAATTTAATTTCTCGAAATTGTCAGCAAGGTATGCTAAAAGCACAAGCCAGCGGGGATTGCATTGTTGTTCTGCTTTGCAGGGGTCCAAACACAGACAAAACTGCTGTACTACATTCCTTAATTCAAAGATGTGAGTCAGCACTTTCCCCCAGGATAACCACCGCACTTCTGTATGAAACAGCAAGCCATCATGCTCAGCTCCCATTTCTGCACATTTTTATAGCAGAAGTAGGTACATCCTCAAGTTAACTGTCCATGTTTTGAACAGCAAGGGCTTCCTGGTGTATCATACAGTGGGTCCACAGAATATATGGAGCTACTTTCAACACGTTTGCTTTTAGGCCAGCCCTAGCACCACACATTGAAGGAGCACCATCTGTGCAGATTCCAACACAGTTGTCTCATTTTAAGCCATGGATACTCAGGAAATCGTTTATAATGTCAAACAAATCAGATCCTGTTGCTCGCATCTTGATTGGCTTGCAAAATAAAAAAAATTCCAATAATAGTGTTTCATAATAGTATCGAACATAAGCAATTAAATGGGCATCCTTTGACACATCCAACTGCAAAGCAAACAAACTTGATTTCAATCGGACTATGAGCTGTCCCTGGATATCTTCTGACATGTCAGAGATGCGGCGGCAAACTGTTGTGTCTGAGATGGGTATACTTTTGAACTTCCCAGCAATGCTGGAAGAATCAATTTTTCTCCATTTACAAAGGGCCTTTTGTTTTTGGCAATGTGGTATTGTGGGAGGCCTGGCAGTCTTCTTATCTGTTTCTCTTTTCTTTTAGGTGTGACTTCCGAGGTTGGCCGTCCCCATTCGCTCCAGAAAGAAAACAAGGACAGGACGGTAAGTAAAAGTGCGGAGAGTTTTATTGAGAAGGGATAGAAACCATCACCACACACCTGGGTGTAGATAATCTAACTATCCTTTAGTGGGGGGGTCTACTCCTCTCTCCCCCTCCCTCTTTCCTAACTATCCTTCTATTTCTGCTTAGTGAGGATATGGTAGTGCTCAGGAAAATCGAGTGGATTTGTGTGTCGCGCCCCCAACGCTCCTGTCGATATATGCCCTCTCTTTGGGGTTTTTTGTGCACTTCTAATATTCGTGTCAGGGATTGCTCATCCTTGCCCCTTTTATCTTTACCTCCCCCCTTTCTTTATCGTAAAAAAAAAAACGGAATGCAAACAGCTTTGGCAGCGCAGTTAAAGTAGGGATGACATCAGCGAGATGTCAGTAACATAAGGTGTTATATGTTGGGTTTGCTGGCTTTTCACCTGTACAGCCCTTCTTTTCGCTTCCCAGACTGTTCCCTCAATTTTCCCCCTGTTCCCTCAACTCCCCGTCCCTGTACTCGTACGTACTGTGCAACCCGCAACTCTCCTGAATTGCGGTGGGGAGTTAGGCTTCCGGGGGCGACCACCACTCCTCACTCCAGGTCTCTGGAGTGTGGTCGTCTTCCAGGGTTGGTCTTGTTTCTCCGTCTTCTCTCTCGGTTCTTTCGGCGGTCTTCTCCACTCCAGTCAGGTCCGTCTCCACGCCGTCGGGATCCACATTGCTTTCCTCCGCATCTTCTGGGTGCCGCCCTCTTCCTTCTTCATCCATTCCCTTTGTCCACCACCGGCTTCCGTCTTTCTGCAGTGATTGGTCCTTAGGGTCAAGAGCTCCGCCCCCTCTATCATCAGCGGCTCCGTGTGGTCCCCATTAACGCTTTCTCTATCTCTTCTGTTGCAGGGAAGGAGTTGTCATGCTGGAGTGAGAAAGGTAGGTGAAGAGCAGTCGGTGTTACAGTGCTCTAATTATTTAGGGGTGACAGGGTGGCTGCAGGTAGGGGGAGCAGGGTATCGCCTGCCTCACATCTATGCTACTTGGTATGATGCTTTTAGTGAATTTGCTGGAGTATTTTCCTACATGTTTCACCACTTATTTCTGCTGAGTTATCTCTTGCAACTTCCTGGCGAAAAAATCTCTTCTTTTTCCTACAAGAGACCCATGTTTCATTTCAAAGAGATGCCTTAGCTTGGTTTATTTCAAGCTGTCGTTAGTTAAGATCAAGCCACAAACCACACACTGTGGTCTACTTTCTCCACTAACAACAATGCAGGTGAAACCAAAGTCCAAATAGGAGGCATCATATTTCCTTGTTTTTGCAGCTTTTCTCTATCCTTCGGTTTCTGTTTCAGCCTTTCGCTTGAACACTCTACCATCTTTTGGCTGCAGGAAATGGTCCATGTCAAATGTGTGCTTAACCTAAGATACAAAATTCCGAAGCTGCATGTCATGGCTGCAATTTTACAGCTTCATGAGGTACAGCAGGTTTTTAACTTTGTTGTTTCACAATTTTTTTTAATAAAAATCTTCTTGTATTATAAATAAAATACATTTGAATAAAAGAATAATTTTATGGTAAGTGGATAAAAAGTAAATCCAGCTCATCCAGGCTTTAAGTAGGTGCTCCCAAAATTGCTGCTGTATGTATGTGCCTTATACGGTTTGTACCTTTATAGTTTTAAAAAATTCTTTACAAAAAATCTTCTTATATTATAAATAAAATACATTTTGATAAAGCAATAATTTTATGGTAAGTGGATAAAAAGTAATTCCAACTCATCCAGGTTTTAAGTAGGTGCTCCCAAAATTGCTGCAGTATGTATATGCTGTATACCACCGTTGAGGCTCTGCAAGTTACTTGTTCAAAGATTAGCGAGGGCAAACTTCAGCACTGCCCCTTCACCCATCACTCAAAAACAAATGCGTACCTTCTTATTCACTTTCTCGGTTGTTCCAGCTGCTTGAATTAATCAAGTAGCATTTTCCCTTGCAATGAAGAGAAAATGTTTAAGAAATATTACTTGCATGTTCTTAATATGTTTTGCATGAGACATCATGAAAGCTCCCCTGAGATCAGAATCATATTGATGGGCAAGGGAGTGAATGACATGCCTAGAGGTTACCTGCTGCCTTATCTTAAGGGCAAATAAAGTATGCCATGATCTGCAAGTTAATAGTTTGAAGTCCTTATGGCTGGTAAGATAGCCATTCTGTTACATTCCAATAGTGCGCACCCACGAGCACTGAGATTAAATTTGACAATAGGCCAATTCTTACGGTTAAGACGTAACTGCTCCAACATACATAACTACAAAAAAGAAGCTAACAACCTCTACAAAAAACTGAAAGAACGTGACTGTCCAGAACGGATCATTTTCAAAGCACAAAAAAGAGCATGTAACATCCCTATCGAGGCCTTACTCGAACCTACTGCTAAACGGAGACTAAATCACAGATCTTTGTGAGTACATATAACTCCTCATCAAATATCATCAAACGCACCATAAACAAACAGTGGCACATTTTGACGTCAAACCAACTGACGTTTGACAAACCGATTTGTTTCTTCAAGAGAAACAGAAGCATCAGAGACAGATTGGTGCATAGTAACAATCTACTGGAGAGTATGGACCGCCTGACAACTCTATGGGATCCGCCCACTGTCACAGGAGATTTCCCATGTGGGAACTCTTCAGTCTGTCCAGTCTCCTCCCACACAAAAATGATTGACCTAGGGTTAACAACTCCCTGGGAACAGAGAGTGCATATAAATTACAACAGCAATAAAGTAATATATATCATCTCTTGCCCCTGTGACCTCAAATCCATCGGTATGACTACCAGAAAAATTGAAATCTGCATTAGCGAACACAGGAGTACTATTAGATGTAAAAAGACAGTCACTAAACTTACAGCACACTTCCTGGAGAAGAACCACAAAGACACCAACTTATTCTGGTCTATTATAGAGAAAGTAACACCCCAAATTGGGAACAGCAAAATATTCCTCAAAAAAGAGCAACGCTGGGTGTATAGATTGCAAACACATAAAAGAGGATTAAATGACGAAATTCTGTGGAACCAGCTTAATGCTGTACCCTGAACATGAACCAACCACCATCTTCCCAGGTTAACACACCATTGATGAGAAGATGCTGTCAGGACAAGACACAAAGACATCCGAGTCCCCCCCCCCCTGATGTCTTCCTCAACGTACAGGCCCAATACCTGACAGAGCCATTGCAAAATCAATAGACTTATTTAAGCTTAGCCTGAGTCATAAGGTTCCAACTCTCACTTACAGACCACGCCTATTGACTATTACAATGCTCTCTGACAACACTCTCTGCCATCTGAACTATATCTCCCACAACCCCTCCCTCCAGTAACATACTCTTACAGAAGAGGAGCTGTATGGATTTACACACATGTACGCTGATGCAAGCATGCCCCGCCTCGGCTCTTAGACGAGCCCCCGGCATCGCCATATCATCGACCTACACGTTCCCAGGGGTGGCTCGGGCACCTTATCCCGGCCCTTTTGCGCCAGACCCAGCCAAACTCAAAGGATATTTAGCCGGCCTTGCCTAGTAGATGAGCCCACAGCCCTGCCGTATCAACGCCCTACACGGAATCAGGGGTGTTACCTTAAAAGAAAGCAAGACATGGCTCGGGCGACAATTCCGGTTTCTCCAAGCTGGATCCAGTAAAACTAAAAGGATATTTAGCTCAGCCCGAGTCAGTCAGACTTCCACCACAAGCAGGGAAGCAGAGCCTAACATATGTATATAAACGGGATGAGACCCTTAATGAAGTAAGTTGTTTTGAAGCCTTTTGAAATTTAACACGAGATGCTGAAAAATTGATTAATGCTTTTAGAACACAATGCCTCTACCATGGGGCCCTAGCTTTACCTTTTTCCCTTTTGTCTTATAGAGTTTGACTACAGGGCCACCCTCTCACGCCCCGGTGGGAACCTTTGTCCCACTTTGTTCGGGTGAGTGGCTCCTTCCACTTACATTATTTTGCACTCACCTCACCCTGGTGATTACACACGGTAGACTATGTTATGCTTGTAAGAATGTCAGACTTCCAGAAAACAGTTTAGTATGCAGTTGTGAATTAGCGGATATATAGTAAACGTATTCTGTTGTATACCTTGAAATCAAACAGATAATACAATAATATTATTGTCAGCTGGACTACGCATCAGGGATGTGTCCAGTTTGATACTTTCATCAATATGTATGTGATCACATCTGATGCTCTACATACTATATATATCCTCTGTTACAGGTAATTCCCAATATTTTATGAATGTTGTGAATGCTAATTGCATCCCCATAACAGTATCTACATGTTAGTCACATCAATGGGAGAGTGAGACCTCTTTACTAACCCACCTTGACAAAAGCCCAGAACCTCACCCATGCCAGTAGAACAGGGCTGAAAAATGTTGATGATATAGGGTCATAGGACCATCACATCCTTACACCCTCATAATATATTTTTACCTTCCCTCCCACTCTGCCAATAAAGGGATACTTTTGAAGTGGGTGAGGAATTTTATCTTTAACGTTATGCCCCCTTACACCCTATCTTCATAAGTGCTTTCTGAAATATGGTAGAGCCCACCCTGACATGTAGGAGTCGGGGTGAACCCGATGATGAAGAATACCACTACTAGAGTGGGTAAGGGTTATATATAGAAAAGGGTCACTTTTTCCTTCCCACCCCTATAAGTGGGTGTGCATCTCACGGCACACCATTGGTCCTATATAAGCCTTCAAGGAGCCGTTTTGCGCTCCAGAAGAGATACCTTTTTGTTTCATAAAATTAAACATTAACATATAAAATAATATATTCATCACTGTTTATAAAAATATATATTTATTATTATTTATATTCCTACATTTTTAAATGTACCATAAAAATATTATTCTAAAATCTAAAAATTATTAAATATAGAAAAAAACACATATAACTATATTTTAAATGATATAATATATATAAACGATAGCATATTTAAATCAGCAAAAAAGTTATTCCATTAGTAGAAAAATTAAAAATGTCATTATTATGTTTTTATTAAAAATACATTATATCAACCTATAATGTATAAATATACAAATAAATCTTTAATAATACATCATAAATATTAAATATTTAATTTGTGGTCATAATTTAATTATACATGATTTTAAAATGTTTTTAAATAAATTAGAAAAGACAACATTTAAAACAAAGAAAACAAAATATGTGAACGACTTTTTACATTCATACATTTAAATTTTAATATTTCCAAAAATTTCAATAATTGAAAAAAGTATTCAAGGTTTGCAATAAAAATACATTGTTTAATTTAATATAATTTAACAATGCATTAAAATAAGTATGAAATATTATTTATAGAAAATAATAATTTAATAAAATTAATGTTGTAATTTGTCTGTATTAACGTGCATATCATTAAAAATTAACAATACATTTAAATGAAAATATTCAATTTTAGAAATCTCCCCGCCTTTCTCTCCTAAAATCCAACATCCCATTACTTAATAAAAATTGCACATGCATTGTTTATACACATTAATACAACAAAAAATGAAAAGTTCAAACACACTACCAAAAAATACATATAAGATAACACTCAAAAACACTTACAAATGACATTATATACAACAATATTTTCTAAAACAATATTTTCCACATCAAAATTCAAAACAACATTTATAACAATATTCTCACCTTTGACATTCCTGTCCACAATATGTTTGACATCCAAATATTCTTAAAACAATATTTTTGTATCACAATATTTATTATTTAATAATTTGTCCAAACATAATCAGCCACTTAAAACATCTAATTCCCCAGCTACTGCCCCACCTTCAGTTTTCACAAAACTCAGGCTAATGAGCTTGAATCAGGTAGTAAAATCAACAGCAAAAGTTAGAACCCTGTCACATCTAAGCATATGTAACAAGGTGGATTAAGGAAATCTTCCATTCACTGGTGCCTCAAGTCACTGACGTGATCAATGCCTCTATCCAATAAAGAGCAGTGCAAGCTCTGTAAATTTAAGCAATTATTATTTCTGTACTGTTAGAAATTTGATTACAGGTTGACTGGGGTGAGAGCCCTGGTCAAGCAGCAACCACAATCTCAAACTTCATCTTTGCAGGTGAGGTCACAGACACCACCAGGGCCTGATTTAGAGTTTGGTGGACGGGTTACTGCTTCACAAATGTGACGGATATCCTGTCTGCCTTATTACAAGTGCATTATATCTTATGGCACTTGTAATACAATGGAAAAGATATCCATCACATTTGTGATGGAGTAACCCATCTGGCGTACTCTAAATCAGGCCTTCAGTCAGACAGGTAGGAATGAATTTAAAACCTAAAAGGCCAATCAGGGAGAATTTATACCTCAAATTAGTCTTAGATATGGGATAGTAGTGTACACCAAATTACTTTATGACACTGCACAAACACAAGTCCAATCCTCACAGTCAATCACCAATGCTAGAAAATGGGTTACTGGTTAACTGGGGTGTAAACCCTGGTCAAGCAGCAACCACAATCCTAGTCAGGATAAGGCACAAGCAATCCCCAAATTAAACTGTGCTCAACACCCTGGTGGATTGGCACAGAGCAGTCAGGATTAACTTAGAGGCAGTGTGTAAAGTATTTGTGCAACACAGTAAAACAGTCAAAACACAAAAAGGATCACACAGAAGGTTAGAAAAATAGGGGTTGAACTTTATAAACAAAACTAGACCAAAATGACAAACCCAATCAGAAGAACTGTAGTTATTCATTTTTAAAGAATAAACTGTAAATTGGCTCCTAAAGCAGAAAGCACCAATTGCAGCTAACTGGTTGTGCCAGACCGGGTCAAAGTTAGAGGTTCAGGCCAACCGCGATGGTGCACGGATTGGATACAGTCCCGGATTAGTCCCATTGAAATTTTAACTTCTCAAGTTTTTTGCCAAGAGTCCCGTTCACATTGGATAGGGTCGCAGGGAGCAAGGAGAACGTCGCAGGCAGTGGTTGATGTGACGCAAACAGCAGATGGGGCGTCACAGATGGGTGGGCTGGAGCTATGCGGTGGCGGTCCTCTATTGCTAATCGATGCTTGCTGTTTGAAGAACCAGACTGGCACTTGCTCATGTTGAATTTCGGTGCAAGCGGTGTGGTTCCAGTGCAAACGGGTTCGTTCTTGGTCCAGAAGAGTCCAAAAGCTTGATTTCAAGAGCTTGTGAGCCGCACCAAGGGTTCAGGACCTGAGAGACACCACGTTGGGGTCAGGAAATCTCTGTAGCTGGGTGCAGGAGCTGGTTGAGGAGCCTTTTATGTCCCTGAGGATCAGATCAGGAGGCCAGCAGACTAGATCTTGGAGTCACTCTGGGGTCCTGAGTTCAAGATGAAGTTGCTGGTCCAGTTCTTCAACCCCAGGCAAGAGGACAGCAGTTCAGCACAGCATGACAGCATTCATTTAGTGCAGTGCCCAGCAGAATGTCAGTCCTTGTAGCAATACAGCAGTCCTTCTTCCTGGCAGAGTATCCACAGGTCCAGAAGAGTACTGATGAGTTAGTGGCTGAGGTCCTTCTTTTATACCCAGGTGTGATGGTTGTGGGAGGTGTAAGAAGATGACTTTGAAGTAGATGGAATTTCCTGCCTCCCCTGACCTGCCTCCATGCTGGCTGAAGTGACAATGCAGGATCATTAGGCCCTTTGTGTGAAGGCAGAGCTCAGGCTATTAAGGTGAAAATGGGGTTGTGCTCAGCTCCACCCCCCATCCTGCCAGTAGATGGACCACTAAGGCACACTAATCCCTTTAATGTGTGACTTTCTGGAGGGAATTCACAAAGTCTGTCAGCCACACCCAGTCATGTGACCCAAGAAAGGCTATGGACACAAAAGGGTTAAGGATAGGATTATGGCAACTTTCTAAAAGCAGCATTTTCAAAATTGTAATGCAAAATCTGACTTTACCGTAAGTTAGGAATTTAAATTAGGATTCCAGAGACACCAAACATGATTTCTCATTTGGAAAATGTAGATTTTCATCAGTCTTGGTTTTTAGAAAATCTGGATTTTTATTAAAGACACGGAGGCTAATATTATTGCAATCTCCTTCATTGCCGCGCACACAGCAGCCCCTTTAAAAATAGATCACAAAAAAATTGATCATTCCAACACTATAAAATCATGGTACTCTTAACAACCTTTGTTCTTTTTGCGAACTGCATTTAACATGAACGTAACACATACTATTGTTCAGTCCGAGTAAACAAAGTCCAAACTCAAAGATTCATGAAATTCCTGCAGACGAAGACGATCATCCATGAACGCCTCTTTCTGTAGTCATTATTCATTCTTATTGCTGAGCACGAGCTGCAACAAAAACAAAATATTAAACTGGGCTGGGACCCAGGGCGGGATAATATTAGCCTCCGTGTCTTTAATAAAATTCAGATTTTCAGAACACCAAGGCTGATGAAAATTTACATTTTATGGCAAGACCGGAGGCTAACATTATTGCAAGTTTAAAGCGCCTCCACAAGACAAGAAGCCACACTCTCAACAGGCTTAAAATAACATTTCCTAAAAACAGTATCATTCGACCAATCTGCACATCTCAAAATGTCCTGTAAAGCACCTTCAAGCAAAAAAGCCTTTGATGCAGATGTTCCTCTTACTGAATGTGCTCCAAAAATATTCACATCCACATCTGAACTCTTCAAAATCTCTTTCACCCAATGTGCCAGAGTTGGAGAAGACACTCCTTTATAAGGTGGCTTAAAAGAAATAAGCAACTGTTTCTCACCTACCAGCCTCAAAACAGCTATTCTCCTCTCAACAAAACTGTCAACTTCTGCGACAACACTTTTAAACTCAAATAATTATTATTACCTAGATTTTCTAAAAAATGTAAAACATTTGCTACATCCCAAACCGAATTATATCTAGCAGTAGGAGGTCTTGATATCCTAATACTCCTCAATAACCTCCAAACAAAAGCTTCCTGACGAGCTGTAATTCCATTCCGTAAAATATATCCTGCAGCAATAGCTGACCTATGAACATTATTCGTTCTGTATGATAAACCTCTCTCACCCAAACCAGACAAATAATTCACTACTTCAACTACATCCACTGAAACGGGATCAAAACTACTCTCCAAGCACCAGCAAACCCATTTCTGCCATGCCAGTCTATATATTTGCCTTGTACCCGGAGCCCAGGATTCTCTAATAAGATTCGTAGCCGCCTCTGACAGTCCAGGCACCCCCCAAACATGCCTGAAATTTTCCATGCTGCAAATCTCAACATCCCTGATCAATCAATCAATCAGGGGAATTGTAAGCGCGTTACTCACCCGTGAGGGTCTCAAGACGCTGGGGGGGGGGGGTTTAACAGCTCCGTTCAGCCAAAGAGCCAGGTCTTGAGTGTTTTCCTGAAGATGTTCAGGGAGGGGCCGCGTCTGAGGTCAATTGGGAGCTCGTTCCAGGTCTTGGCCGCGATGTAGGAGAAGGCTCTTCCACCTGTGCTGGCTTTGTGGATGTGCAGGGTTTTGGCGAGGGCGAGGTCGGAGGATCGGAGGTTTCTATTGGGTGCTTGGAAGGAGATCCTTTCTTTGAGGTACTGGGGTCTGGTGTTGTGGAGGCATTTGTAGGCGTGGGTGAGTATCTTGAAAGTGACTCTCTTCTCTATGGGGAGCCAGTGGAGGGTGCGCAGGTGTTGGGTGATGTGTTCGTGTCGTGGGATGCCGAGGACGAGTCTGGGTGCGGTATTCAGAATGGTTTGGAGTTTGTGGAGCAGAGACTTGTTGATCCCGGCGTAGAGGGCGTTTCCGTAGTCCAGTCTGCTGGTTATGAGTGCGTGGGTGGCGGTCTTCCTTGATTCAAGGGGGATCCATTTGAAGGTCTTTCAGAGGATGCGTAGGGTGTTGAAGCAGCTGGAGGTGACGGCGCTGACTTGTCGGGTCATGGAGAGGGAGGAGTCGAGAACAATGCTGAGGATTCGGGCGTGATCCGTGGGGGCGGGGGGCTGCCGAGGGCAGTGGGCCACCAGGTGTTGTCCCAAGCAGAGGGGGAGGGGCCGAGGACGAGGACCTCTGTCTTCTCTGAGTTGAGTTTCAGGCAGCTTTTGCTCATCCAGGATGCTACATCCTTCATTTCTTCCTGGAAGTTGAGTCTGGTGGTGACGGGGTCCTTGGTGAGGTAGAGGATTAGCTGGGTGTCGTCGGCGTAGGATACTATGCTGAGTCCGTGGTGTCTGACAATTGCGGCAAGGGGGCCATTTAGATGTTGAAGAGCGTGGGGCTGAGCGACGATCCTTGAGGCAGTCCGCAGTTGGTTTCCGTGGGTTCGGAGAGGAAGGGTGCCAGTCTGATTCTTTGGGTCCTGCCAGTGAGGAAGGAGCTGATCCATTTGAGTGCGGTTCCCCGTATGCCGGCGTCATGAAGTCTTGTGGTGAGTGTGCGGTGGAAGACGGTGTCGAACACTGCAGAGGGGTCGAGTAGGATCAGGGCCGCGGTATGGCCTTGGTCGAGGAGGGTGCGGATGTCGTCTGTGGTGGCGAGTACAGCGGTCTCTGTGCTGTGGTTGCTTCGGAATCTGGATTGGGAGGGGTCGAGGACGGAGTTTTCTTCGATGAATGTAGTTAGCTGGGCATTGGCAATCTTCTCGGTGACTTTGGCCGTGAAAGGGAGGAGGGAGATGGGTCGGTAGTTCTTGAGGTCCGTGGGGTTCTGCTGGCGGCTTCTTGAGCAGGGGTCTGACTTCTGAGCGTTTTCAGTCATCGAGGAAGGTCTTGAAGGTGGTGTTGATGGTGCGCCGTAGTTCGGGAGCGATGGCTGCGGCGGCCCTGTGGTAGATGTGCAGTGGGCAGGGGTCTGTGGGGGCCCTGAGTGGATGCCTTTCATGGTCGACGTGGTGTCCTCGGTGGTGACTGGGGTCCAGGAGGAGACGGTAGGCTGGCTGGCGTTGCTGGAGGGAGAGGTGGTTTCGGCATCAGGTGTCTGGTCATTGAAGTGGTCGTAGAGGCCCTTGATTTTCAGTTGGAAGTAAGATTCGAGCTTGTCGCAGAGGTCAAGGGAGGGGGTGATGTCCGTGGGTTCGCTGGCGGGCTTAGTGAATTCCTGGATGACGCTGAAGAGCTCTTTGGAGTTGCTGGCATTGGCGGTGATCTTGTTTCGGATGAAGGTCCTTTTGGTGGATCTGATGAGTTGGTGGTATTTCGTCATGGCGTTCTTGTAGGTGATGTTATTAATTCGTGCCTCTCTCCCCAAGGATTTAACAGAATATCCTGAAACACTGGGAGTAGGATTGGAAAATCCACTGACAATTCCAGAAGTACAGGATACCAGGCCTGTGACCTCCATAGCGGAGTCACCAGAACCAAAGTCTCCTGCTTGCGTAGAAAACTTGTCGACCGGATAATCATCAAAAACGGAGGAAAAGCATATGGCCTCAGTCCCTTCCAGTTCTGATGAAATGCAACCAACCCCATTGCCTCCGTATTTGGACGCCAACTGAAAAACTTCGCTAACCGGGCATTCAGCCTGTTTGCAAATAAGTCTATCGCACATGGACCTCTGAGAACCATCAACTCCATAAAGAGCTTCCTGTTCAACATCCAGTCGCTCGAATCCTTGTAATTCCTTGAGCACCAATCTGCCTCTACATTCTTCATCCCTGGAATGTGTTCAGCCGCACAGTTATAATCTGTTGAAGACAATAATCCCAAATAACCTTGGCCTGATCTGCCAAATCACATACCTCACCACTGACACATAGTCCATCTTCAGCAACACTGCACACTTCGCACTGTTCTTTGTAAAACTCTTTATTGCGAAACAGCCTGCTAACAACTCCAGGCAATTTATGTGAAGCTTGCTCTCCTCCTCTGACCATACTCCACCTGTCATCATCGATCCACATCGAGCCCCCCAACCTTCTAAACTCACATCCGATTCTATTACTAACTCGGGACAATCCCAAAAAATAGTTTTCACATTCCATGACTCCATGGTCTTTAACCACCAGACCAATTCCTCTCTGCTCTCTTGAGTCAAAATAATCTCCTCTGAATATTCCAAACCACTCCTTAAATGTCTTCCCTTCAATCTCTGTAGTGCTCGATAATTCAAAGGTCCTGGAAAAAAAGCTTGAATCGTAGATGAGAGTAAACCTATAACTCTTGTTAACCCTCTCAAAGACACTTTATCTGCATCCAGAACCTTGCGTATCTCCTTTCTTATTTGTTTCAACTTCTCCTTCGGTAACTTTAATTGACTTTCTACTGTATCCACTAGAAAACCCCAAAATTGTGTTACCTGACCTGGAACCAGACAAGACTTCTTACTGTTCACCACAAACCCTAGATTTTCTAACAACTGTACTCCCATATTTGTGTGTTCCTGGATTTTGAACTTGCACTGATCCATTATTAGAATATCGTCTAAATAAATGATCATTCTTACTCCTCCGTCCCACAAAAATGCTGCCACAGGCCGAAAACCATTGTAAAACACCACCGGGCAGACAACAGCCCGAATGGGAGGAAAACAAACTTCCACATCTTTCCTCCCCATCTGAATTGTAAGAACTTTTGATGTGGTTCCCATACTGAGATTGTCAAATATGTGTCCTTTAAACCCAAACGTGTTATCCAATCTCCCATTTGTAATACATCTCTTACTAAATGAATACCCTCCATTTTGAAATGATGATACTCCACTCAGTACGTCAGACTTTTCAAATTTATCACTGGTTTCATTCCTTTGTCTTTTTTCTCCACAAGAAAAATGTTGCTGACAAACCTATTTATTCTGTGACCTCCTCTATTGCACCCTTCTATATTAAATCCTGAACTTCCTTGTCCACCAACATTGTCAGTTCCACATTAACCCGCAACATCAGAGGCTCCTGTTCTCCATTATTCTCTGCCAAGTCTGCAGACTGCATAGTAATGCCTCTTAACTCTTCCTCTGATTCAAAATCAGAGGAACAACTTATTTCCACCTCTGCACTCCCAGAAGATCCATCACATCAAACCGAGGAATGTTTTCTTGTTTCATGAGTCTGTGTCCCAGACTTCTCTGGACCCTTAACTTGGTTCCCTTGAGTGTCCTTAACACTGCCAAATTTTCGTTGACTTCCAAAACCCTTATCATATCTGCCTTTCTTAAACTTCTTCTCTACTCCTCTTTTTTTCTCAAGATGTTTCCTCTTCCTACTTTCTTTACCACTTTTCACTACATCTGACCCTTCTCCAGCTGAACAAAATGTTTCCTCTTGTACCATTATTCCCTTACTATGTAATAATTCATCCAATTTCTTTTACATTTTATTATTTAAATCATTTGAAAATTTAGTCAACATGCCCATAATCTTATCTTCCATAGTAGTACTTTCTATACTCCCTAAATTGCTAGGTTCAGATATTCTCATAAACTATTCTTCCTATAATACCACAAAAATAACACCTCAAGTCCCCTCTTCGTACCTCAGACCTATAAATTAATTGAATTTCAAGTCTGTTAAAATAAAATGAACTTTTCACCCCAACCTGTCATCCGATGTCTCCAATATTTATTAATAGAAATATCCTGTCTTCCTAAAATGGCTGTCATGCTATGTGACAGCAATAGGCAGTCCTTCCACTATTTCAATGCTCCCACCAATAAGCGCTCTTCTCAATCTCCTGACTCAGAGCATGTCATTTCCTCGCGCTGTACATCCCACTAAACGCCTTTCTAATCTCGAGCCACACAGCTTGACTGGAACTGCACGCGATACTCAGTGTGCGCACAATGCCCTCTTGTCCGGTAAGGACCGTTGCTTGTGCCGCGTTACATTTCAAACAACGCAACTATTTTAATGACATGTTAAATATATTGCACCTTTCTTTAAATTTAAAAACGCTTACACTGCTTACAGTTCCTCAGTTTACAAAACCCATATCCCTCATATTTCATATATTCTCAGATCCAAACTTAGAAAATAAATTATAAATGTCTTTTACCTTAAAATATGCTTCATTCAATACCGGTATCCTTCCCAAATACTTTCCCAACACTATTTTATCAAAAGTTATTTTAACATTCAAACATAATAATTCATACTCGGACCTGCCATAGATTACTTATCTGATTCAGCAGCAGCAAAAAAGAAGGAAGGTTGTTGGGAGTTCCATTATTTTATAGTGTTGGAATTCTCTATTTTTTTGTGTTCTATTCTGAAAGGGGCTGCTGTGTGCGAAGCAATAAAGGAGATTGCAATAATGTTAGCCTCCGGTCTTGCCATAAAATTCACTTATAAAATGCACTAAGGTAATTCCAATGCTATCCTATGGGAGAGGTAGGCCTTGCAGTAGTGAAAACTGATTGTAAGAGTCTTTCACTACCAGGACAGGTCAAATCTAACAGTGCATGTCCAACTTTTTAAAAGCACTTTACCCTTCCTTTCGGGCTGTCCAGGGCATACCTTAGGGGTGACTTATATGTATTAAAAAGTAAGGTTTCGGCCTGGAAAAAGGTTTATTTCGCCAGGTCGAAATGGTAGTTTTAAACTGCACATACATGCTCTGCAATGGTAGGACTGAGACATGTTTAAGGGGATACTTAAGTGTGCGGCACAACCAGTGCCACTAGCAGCATTTAATTTACAGGCCCTGGGCACATCGAGTTCCACTTTACTAGGGACATATTAGTAAATTTGATCTGCCAATTTGGTATAAGCAAATTCTACCATGTTTTAAGGAGAGAGCACAAGCACATTAGCACTGGTTAGCAGTAGTAAAGTGTGCAGTGTCCTAAGGCCAACAAAAACAAATTCAGCAAAAATAAGAGATTTGAAGTCACAAAGTTTGGGGATGACCCTGCAGAAAAGGCCAAGTTCAACATCTATTTAAAAACATCATGCGATCCTGCAGTACTAGTGAATTTCAAACTAATCCTAAATGTGCAATTGATCTGCAAGATAACAGTAAGGGAAATTACCAAAAACTGCCAACTAATACTGATGTGAACAACCACCATTTAAGGTTAAGGCTACAGAATCATTGCTAAGAAGTATCCAAGAAACATCCTGGATGCCTGGACACAACTCAGCCAGCAGCTCTTATACTTAGTGATGTTTCATCTGCCTACAACACTACATTTTCCTTAGTCACTTCAGAGACAGAATAGGTCTATCAGGAACTACTTGGATAAGATCATCCCTCTATAACAGAAACACCAAGTTAGGATTAGTTTCACAGAGTACATTTGTAAAAGTGTCCACTGTGGGGGTCCCACAAGGCTCATCACTTTCACTTCACCTATTCAATGTATATAGACTCAGATCATCGACTTATACCAACTCCAGTTCCACCTGTATGCCTTAATGTTCTTAGAAGAAAGTCTAGCAAATCATAGAAACATCCCTCTATCCTTGGGACACATTATGTCTCGGATGAAGGAAAGTTTTCTATGTTTTAACCGGGATAAAACAGAGATTCTCATCTTCAACAATGGACCAAAACTATAATATGCAATTGCCACTCACTAGTTCCTCAGTATTATGGTGACCCCTTCACAATGAAAAAGTAAACAAAACTCTGCAATTTCGTTCGACAAGGACATTTCTTATGACCCACAAACAAATGTGCTGATCAAGCGCACCGACTGCCAACTTTCTATTCTCAGGAAGATCCACTCTTTCCTTTGTTCTCCCTAACTCATTGAATTAAAAAGAGCGCATATTCTTCCAAGACTGGTTTACTGAAATAGTGTTTATACAGGACTACAAATATCTCAGTTCAGACATTGCAAAAGGTACAAAATCAGATGGCGAAAATTTGTATTAACCCTCTGAAACTAGAACCTACCTTATCTGTGTTGAAGAATGTTTATTGGCTCCTGTACAACATAGAGTCAAGTCAAGAAACTATGCGCCATGCACAGAGCTTCACACAGATGTGGTTCAATATACCTTCACATTTTGGAATGATGATAACAATCGACAAGAAATGTAGGCTCAGCTAATGCCTCACAACTCACTGAACCCAGACCTAAAAATTGCTATTATATGGAGGCAAATCATTGAATTGTGCAGTCAGTCCCTTTGGGAATAACCTTATCCCCGCCTTGAGAAACCAAGTGGACTGCAGCAAATTCAAGATAGACCTTAAAACCTTTCTGTTTGAAGAGGCATTCAACTTAACCCCTAGCTCCTACTGCACTTTGTCACAGACTGAGCTATGTCACTCACATGCCTTAACCCGACTTGTTGGCCTACTGGCCTTCTCAGACTGAACACAGTTCTTTCATTTTTCCCACTTATTTGACCTCTAAATTTTTATTTCCTCCTTTTCGTTCCTCCTCATTTCCTAGTTTTTTCTTATGTCTACTTCCTTCCCCTCTAAATGACTCTGAAGTGGCCATTTAGGTGACGTGCACACTTAAAACACTCCTTAAATAAATGATCACGTCATAAAATACAGTGGCTCGAATGCAAAGACATGTAATATTCATTTTAAAAGCCATCAGTGATAAACATTGCTTTATGGAGCGTACATATATAGTTCATCAGAAACAACGTTTATGGAGTAACAGATTTGTAGCTTTTGTGTTCTTGCCATCAATGAATAATTTCAAGGAGGCCAGCAGCTTCTGAATTGTGGTTTATTTTTCAAAGGTTTTATCGACATCAGAAAAGTGAAGCAATCAAATAGCATCTTTTAATATTGTAAGGATTTAACACAATCCTTTGACATCATGGAAATAATATTTCAATGGTGTAATAATACAATAGTAAGCTGAGGTAATCTAGGAAATTCCCTTATAAAGGAGTGCTGCATAAGAATAATTTAAGGGTGTATATAATGGCACAGCTAAGGGTGGCACTGCATCACAGGGTAAAAGTGAAAAATAGTAAAAACTTCTATGAAACAATATGATAGGTAAATACTGTATCTTCATCTGGAGGATTTAATAATGTTTTCAGTATAAGTTACTGCTGCCACTTGAAAAATAAGTCGTGGCCCACAGGTTTAGTCAAGGAGAGCTGAATTTGGACATGTAAATTATACCGTAAAATCCTCAAAAATAGAGGGAGTATTTTTATAGGTGGAGTGAAAAGGAAGCTACATAATTTGATAATGATATCAAAAGATATAAGTTATGCACAACTAGAGAAAGTGTTCTTGGTTCCCAAAGTGAACAGTGTCCAATCTTACCATAAGTCATCCTGTTGGATGGGAGGAGGATAGTTCCTCACAATCTTTAAGAATCTTGTGGAACTTGTCTCCTCTCTCTGCTGTCGGTTTGGATTCAGATGCAGTGAGCTTTTCCGGTCAGGAAGACTGTTATCAGAAAAATACCCAAATTTTGATTCATATAATCGCTGAGGTCATGTGATGAAAACTAAACAAGGGATCATATTGTCTAGGGTGTCAATTAACACTATGACAAGTAGAAGCGTTGATACAAATTCAGGGAAAGTATAATAAATTAGTCCGAGAGGTAGTTGGATGACAGAAGGAAAAAAGGCTAAAGATTTCCTGGACATGATGGACCATGATTGATACCCATAGTTGAACGAGGGGAGTTTAACAAGAATAGTAGCACCAAGACAGAAGACTAATCTGGAGTTATTGAAGGATATTAAGCCAGATTCTATATCACTTTATAAATATTTCAGGCATTAATTGTAACATTGAAGAAGAAGGATTGACAAATAAAGCTATCAAGTCAAAATCCTGCCCTTAGAGTCTACATACAAAAAGGAATGAAGCCTTTACTTCTGATGAGACAAAACATTCTATTCCATTGCACAGTATGAGCTAGAGGGTGAATTGCTGTAATGCACATAATCATAAGTATCATTGATAGATTTCATTAGCAGTCAGTTAGCAATACCTTGTACTATATGAGATATACACTACATGTTTCACGGGTAATTTATATTTATGAGGCTTAAGATCTTAGGATAATCATTACATACATTGATTTATATGTGGAGCAATTGGATAACTGATAAATTCAGTGCGAAACAGCTTAGAATTTGAGGCGATTTATCAATATCTTGCATACTTCGTGTGTATTAAATATCTTCTCTTTGGTTGGAAAAGGAATGACGATAGAATCTGGTGAAAATTAAGGGTTTTAAAACGCAGCAGTTCTGGGGGAAAGAAAAACAGCGCCATATCTTAGTAGATATGGGACTATTTTACTTTCTTCATTTGCTGCACAGCAGAGCAGCAATTTTGGTTGCTGCATTCGTTTGCATCAAAAGTTAGTAAAGCTGGCCATTAATGTGTATAGTGCATCATATTGGGTTGAGGTCGAGATGTTTACTGTTTATATTAAACTGCACTACAAATAATGAGGAGGGTCACATATTTGAAGCAGCATTTACTAAGTGAAATAGACATATAATCAAAGATTGGTGCTTTTTCCCCCTTGCTCAAATGACCATACAGTGGCGGCTCCTCCACTATTGCGGAGCATCGCCCCCCCTTGCCAGCCTCAAAACATGAAAAATAAAACTGGGTTATTATCATTTTATTTTTCAGGTTCTGAGGGCAGGACGTGTCTTGGGGGTGGGGCCATCGCCAGGGCAGTGACAGAGGGAGTGGTTGCAATGTGATCGGTGCGCATGTCAGTTTGGCCGGCCGTCTACGACCGTCCAAACCGGCATGCGCACTGAGCTGTCCCCAACCCAGCTGCATTGCTGGGTTGGAGACAGCAAAGCACTGGCTCCCAGTCTCTCTGGGAGCACAAATTCACAGCGCTCTGGCCAGTCCTGACACTGCTTTCAAACATAAAAGCAGCACCAGGATTGGCTACAAGGCAGCCTGTGCTGCAGCAAGAACATGGAGAAGAGCGTTGGGCGACAGGTAAGTTATTTTTCCCTATTTTTTTACTGTTTCCTTGTTGTCCATGTCTCCTTCTTTATCCCCCACCTCGCCATCGTCTGTCATCATCGCACCCCCTCATTCTACCACTCCGCCCGCACAGCAGCCGCTACTGTGACAATAGTGCTAAAATGCCCCTTTTAGTGTGGTCTTCCTCTTTTTGTTTTACTGAACGTTATTCCAATGTTTTATAGTCTGCACACTGGGGCACCTCTGTCCAGTGTCTAAGCTATGTGCTCTGAACCCTGGAATATGTAGGAATTAACTAGTGCCTGACTGATGCATTTAACTCTCCTATAAGGCCCTAGTAATATGATGTAGAAACTGCAGCCATGGCATGGAAAGCTAAATATCACCAGTGCACTTCAGCACATATTCTGCCATCCACTGGTGTGACAAGGATGACATGGCTTCAGGCCTACAATTGTAGCATGGCTACATGCTGCAGTATAAACCTGAAGCCATGCCTGCACTGTTACTATAGTGGATTGCACAATAGGTGCTGCAGTTTACTAGTGGCATTTAAATTACAATCCCTGGGTATACACTGTAGCATATATCAGGGATATGGAAGTAAGCTAAACATACTGACTAATGTATGCCAGTTAAACCAGGTTAAAAGGAGAAGCACAGGCCCTTTACTACTGTTTAGCAGAGAGAAAAGTGCTCAGAGTTTAAAGTCAGCAAAACCAAAGTTTTAAAAAAATCCAGGGATACCATGCGGAAAAGGTGGATTTCATAAAATATTGTTTTGTGGAAAAACACATCAATTGTTGAAAATAATATGTCAATTAGTTGGTTGGATTGGGGTCCACCGCACATAATAAATGCACCAACCTCTTTGGTCCAGTGAAAGGTTTCACTAATTTAAACCTGGGGTCAAACATGGTAGCTTTGGCACAGAGCAGACAGGCTTCATTTATCGAAAATCTGCAAAACAAGCATCAAAACAGTTAAAAAGTTAAAAGCACAAAAAATTACAAACCCCAGTCCAATTTATAGCTATGGAGTAAAATATAATGAGCAAAATCACAGCACAAAGCAAAAAATCCTTAGGGGAAACTAGAGATATGTATGAAGTTGGAAAGTTGGTTATTGGTAGTATTAAGTATGCACCTACCACTAGCAGTAATGCCACTAACACAGTGTAAGGTCTCAATAAATTAGTCCCTTGCTCAACCCTTGGTAGCTGGCAGCAAACAGTCAAACCTAAATTAGGAGACAGGAGTGTAAAGCATTTTAAAACGCCTATACATTAAATAACTAAGACACCAAACACAATTAAAATCCAACATCAATTTTAAAAAATAGGTTATATTTTTATGGACAAATAGACACAAAACGACAAAAATCCAATGTAGGGAACCGGTGAGTTACATTTTTGAAGAATTAAAAGCCTTTAATGCCACGTTGGCACATCTGGTCGTGCTTACCTGGGACAAAGTCAAATATTGAGGCCAACCACGCTGGAGTACTGGTTAGATGCATTAAGCGGGAGGTCTCCGTCAAAATGTTACCTTCGCACTTAGGAACTTTTCTGGAGGATTTTCTCTCGACGTTGATCGGACCTCCACTACTGGCCGGAATCAGTGAGGGTTCGCTAGCTTGACTTTCTACAAGGCCCTGTGAAATCCTGTACGTCGAAGGCTCTGGAGCTTTCACAGGATGAACCTGAAATCCTGGCTGGGTCAGGGTTGAAGGTAGTCGGCTTGAATCTCAACATCGGGACAGTCACCTTTTAGAGCTTTTTCACAAAAGCTATCCAAAGTCCTCCAAACATCAGTAAATGCTTCCTGAAGGTCTCCTTGTAGGTACAAAGTGTCCAAAACACCAATCCATTGATCTGGAATCTCCAAGATAGTCTTGGGTATGTGTGGACTACAATTCCCACAATGCACCTGGCCAAATCCTTAAACGTTCATTGGACGCACTCCACTTAACCTGTAGCTTGCAGGGAGTCCACTCCTTAATCATTCTTGAAGCAATGTACTGGCCCCAGGGCTGTAGTACCAGATTGTGCAGCAGGCGCAGTCAGTGAGAGTGCAGGGCTTTGGGTGCATATCCAGATTCTAGCAGGGCATTCCATCTTCTCCTTTTAGCTTAAAGCAGCAGGTCTGAGAGGCTATGCACCTCTCCCATAGCTTTCTAGTGTTGTGGAGTGACAAGCAGGGGGGCACCCCTGGCCAATGAGGTGTAGAGTGCCATCCAAAAGCAAGACAGCTTCCTCCAAAGTGCGGCATCTTCTTGTCCCACAAAGCACTGCACTTCAAAAACCCAACATGGATGATTTCTCTCCAGAGGAGTAAGAGCTAGCTAAACCAACCTACTGGTATGGCTCATTTACCTGAATCCTCCACCTCTAGACCCCTGCAAATTCCATTTCTGGCCTTGCCATCTGGAAGGAAGAGGGGGTGAGCCTGGCTGGCATTCCTTACTGTTCTGCTCTCTTTGAAGCTCACTTTTTATTATCCACTCACCTAATCAAAACTGACCAATCAGGGGAGACTGCTAGAAGCCTGGATTTTGGCTCACAGTAAAGAAGTTATTTTCTGTGCTAGTTATGATAAATTCAACAGTAGCAAGTTGTTGGATTTACATGGCCCATCTTTTAAGTCTTTGATTAACATTTTCACCCCCTTCCCAGCAATAGTTATATTACAATACCATATTCTCATTTTAGCCTATGGAGCTAATAATCTACAAAATTGAAAACAAACTTTGCAGTTTTCCCTCACCAGGGTTTATAAAATATCTTTGATATGGTCCCTGCTTATAGTTACATGGCACCCCACCCCTGGGACACCTTGGGGAGACCTTAGAGGTTACGAATATGTAGAAATAAGGCAGATTATCACTTTTATAGTGCCCATACCACCAAAGTCGAATTTGCATTGAATTTACTTTTAAAGAAAGTCTGCAAAGCAAGACTGCCTTTAAAATGATAGCAGGCACTCAGCAGTGCACACATGCAAGTACAGGAAATCTGCTGGGCCTCTAAACTTCCTTGCCCTATTATATACTAGGGACTTATAGGTAGTTTTAACCCCCTGGTCCTAATATATCGTACAGACTTATAGGGTCTGTCCATACCAATTGTGAGAATTTACTTTTAAACACAGGCTGCAAGGCAGAGCTGCCTTTAAACGGACAGCAGGCACACAAAAGTGCACACATGCAAGTGCAGGATATCTGGTGGGCCTCTAAACCTCCATGCCTTATTGTCTACTAGGGACTAATAGGTAGATTGAATCCCCCCTGACCCTATTATATACTAGGGACCTACATGGGTCTGTCATTCCCAATGGTAAGTGCACCCAATTACATGCACCTTTTAATCAGAGCACTGGCCCTGGTTAGCAGAGCCTAGGGCACAGTCAGTTACCACCAGCACTAGTCAGAAAAAAACTGATTCAACTTGGTCAGAGATTTTAGATTCAGCTTTGTCTTTTTTTGTGGAAGTCAACAAAGGCTGTATCCAATTAAGTATTTTCCAGGCCACTGGATGTAGAATTTACCTGGTGCAATAAAAAGTGGACGTCATTTTTGCACCATGTAAATACATCACATGATCAATTTTGTAGGTAGGATAAATATTGCATGTTAATGTGTAGTAAACTAGGAAATGGCTTTTCCTGAGAGTGTTTTTGCAGCCATTTTTAGTGTCCAAAATCCTGGGAAAACCTTGTTCGAGGAGCTATTGTCTCTCACTATTTAGGTGTCACTAGCAAATGATGCCATTATTGACCCCAAAATGCAAGTTGATTGTCATATATACTTAACTAGCAAATGCTACCATTATAAACTCCAGCAGGGTTAGGAAGTACAAGTTTGTGTGTCCTGACCTGAGGTCTTGAGTGGTGAGGCACTGCTACTGTCTTATAGGCCAGCTCCAGATTGACAGCTGTGGAGGGAGATATCAGACAGGTTTGGCGGGCAGAGGGTACTCCATCAGGAGGATGGCAGACATTACCCCTACCATCCAGAGAGAGCTCTGCCCTCCAAATGTAGAGTTCTCTACCAGTCCTTAGGACAACTCTAAAATTTGGCAGGAATCGCTGTGATGGATGTTCCTGTAAACATTCGTAAAAGTTTGATTAACAGCTCTGTTAAACACAACGGCCAAACACCCAACTTTTAACAAAGTATTTTATTTTTCAAAAACAAACTCCCAAAGCAGAAGTTTGTTTTCGAAATATGAAATAGGAGTGACCCCCCCCCAACCCCACTATGGGTGTTTTCCCCTCACGGTATGGTAGTCGATATTTTTTTTTACTGCTCCTCATTGCCAGTGCTCATCTAGCAGTGATGGACAGCAAAAAAGCACTTTTAACAATAGGGCAGATGGTAGATGTGTTAATTTCCAATGACCTGTACTCCTTCAGTCCATCCAAAGGATGTGTTGGGGACAACGCTAGAGTTGGTTACACTGTCTAATCGAGCAGGGGGACTTTGAGTTTGGTGGAGAGGTAACTTTTCCTCTCAACTGTAAATCAGCCCTAAAAATATATATTAAACAGGGAGCATCTGAGATACTTGCAAGGAACTAGGAAGTACCATAGCATTGGCTGCTGATTCTTCACTGCAGTTGTAGCTCAAGTCAATAGAGTGCTGAACATCCATGACATGTCATGAATTAGGGGCAGCAGTGGCACACTCGAGTTTGGAGGGACCAAAGGTAAGAGACTTCTGTAGCAGTGGGAGTGTTGCTGAATGTGTGCATCAGAATGTGTTATAAATCAAGTGATTGTGTCAACAGAGATCACTGTATTTCACATATCTCCATTTGTAAAATCCAAACTCTCATAACCCCTTTTACAGTGGCATAGTAAATATAACAATGTATAAAATTGATGCGGGAAACTTGACATAGATAATGACTTGGAAATTGTCATACATAATAAGGACCCAGGAAGTACACAATATTGCATCCTCTATCATGAGGGGACATAATCATGATTAGGAAGGTGTGATACAGTAAATTCCCCATGAAACAGCATAGTGCCATATAGCTTGCCTACTTTATGTCACAGTAGCATGACTCACATCAACACATACATTGCCATGACGCATGTATTGATTGTCACATATGCATTAGAACCAGGTTGCTCATGTAATCAAAACAAGCATCCGTTCAAACTACCAGGTTCTGACACAAACTACAAACATGTGGAATACATAGATTAGGGGCAGTGGCTGAATGTTAGCCCTTAGCAATCATTTTCCAATGAAGAGATTCCTAGACCATGGTAAGACAGAACAATGCACTGACCACCATTCCCATGAACATCATGAGTGCCAACAAATATGCTCTGAGACCAATAAACACATGGCATGCCTACTTGGATTCTCACTATCACTATGACATGCTTGCATTGGGGGTGAGGCACAGGAGCAGGACTCCAGAGATAATCTTACATCAGAATCTACTAGTACATCTTCACACATCTCTAAAAAACATCTGTGGCTCTAAAGTGTCCACCAAAAGGCTTCAGCACGAGCCCCAGCCAAACATTGTTGCGCATGTTTACCCCATATACCACCAACATGAGCACCAGCCAAGAATAGATCCATAAAACACGAACACCACAACCAGCCAAAGGTGGTCTCACAGGTGAAACTATCAAAGGTGGTCAAGCAGAAGATAATGGAAGCACTTGGCATTGCATGACATCATACAGCACTGTTTCCGGCACTATGCCAAGCGGCACGTTTTCTAAAGCCCACTCATCATTCAACTGTTCATGCATATTTCCACAGTCTCAACTATGTCTGCCAGCAGGACCACACCTGTAATGGCAAGGGTATTGCGGCATTAGATGCAATGTCTGCCATTCCAATATCAACTGATATTGGAAGGGCTGGAGACCCTCATCCCACATGAGGATAAAATTTGCTTGACAGTCCCATCCACTGTGGTGGAAGCCATGGAAAAGAAAAACATAAAAACAATAGGAAGAGCTGAGGGCCGGGATGTCTGGAGCCCACCTAGTCTGACAGAATGGAAGGAGACATCTTCAACTTCAGATGATGAAGCCCAAGCTACCAAAGCATATGTCCAAAATGGAGGCGGGACAGGACAGTGTACTGGCAAAGTACACCAGCAAAGCTGAAAGCCTATCTGCTGTCCCTGAGTTAAGAGGTCATTTAAAAAAGCAGCTGAAGCACATGAATCAGTCAGATTGGGCTTCTCAGTGGCACGAAAAATTAGAGAAATACTCATACCACCCACATACAGATGCTCTGAATGGCCTGTCAGCCTCCATACCAACAAGTCAGCAAATGGTGGAAGGACATGCATCCATTAGCAAGACGTTGGAAAACTTGGGCAATTGCATGAGAGAAGGAGGTTACACTCTCACAAATGAGAAATTTTGCAAGACAGGAAAGTCGCCTCATTTCTGAACTCCTTGTAGAGAGGCAGGAGAGGTTAGCCAGTATGGCTCAACTTAGAGGAATATGTCTCTTTACTATGCATACGATAGATCGCATGCCATTACAATGCAGTTGTTACAATGACTGCGTTGTTACATTGCGAACAATTACATCGCAAGTCGTTACAACGACTTGCTGTAGGGGGCGCGCTGGACTTAGGAATAGTATTATTTACTCTTCTTACTCCAGTTTGTGCAACAGCAGGGAAGGTGTTGGATTGTAAATCCAACACCTTGTGCCCCCTATCGCAAGTCGTTGTAACAACTTGGGATGTAATGGTTTGCGATGTTACAATGCGGTCGTTGTAACGACCGCGTTGTAATGGCATGCGATGTATCGCATGCGATCTAAACGCTGTTTCCCAACCTACTGGACCACCCATGGAGCTTGCTCTAAAAAAATAGGAAAATATTGAAGCAAATGTAAGACTTCCAGTCCTAAATGTTTGTTTTTCTATGGCATTCAAGTAATGATTATGAAGATTTTAGTTTGAATTCTAATAGGCAGAGGACAACAATAGATATAGTGTTACAATGTTTGGACAGCACTTTAGATTTCAAAATGCACACATTTCATTCTTTTGAGAAATTCTGCTTATTTTGTAAAAGTGCTTTTGATTAATTAAAGTTTAGAAATGACGCAATTATGTATGGCTATATTGTCCACTGACATTAACATTCAGTTGGATAATACAAAATAGGCGAGGGAGTTTATAAAGCCAACACCAGTACCACCTTACTATAGTACTTACAAATCAAGAAACAATAGTGGTAGCCTCTAACGAAGAGTGATGTATTAACTAGACCGTATAATCACTCACGTTCCTACATCCTCTCTGTTGTCCGCTCGGCTTGCTTATTGGAGGAGAGCTACGAATATAGGCTGCCAGAGTGAGGGACAATCGGTAAAGACCATACACCGTATATCATGGAATAGGTGGGGTCCCTACCCTCCTGTCACCAGTAGCAAGAAGGCACAGAGAAATAGGACAATGTCATTGAACCCTAAGAAATGCATTATAGATGGAGGATTTACCATTGCTTCAAATTCCATTTAGAAGGAATACTTCAGGGCCGGGTCATATTAGCCCTGAGAAAAGCCTGCAGATTTAGGAGTACACAAGATAATGGCTACAACATGTCACCCTGACATCAGCAGTGAGGGAGGTGTCATAATAAATACGACACACCACACACTTATCATGCTCTTAACCTTGTATGAACAGGATAACTTCACAATAAAGTATTCTAAGAACACAAGCCTTCCCACCCGAAGAAAATGCTCCCATATAAAGAGCCCAAGATTGCCCCGCCTAGCACCAGTCTGGCACTAGCGAAGGAGGGCCTCTATAATAAAACATGCCATGCCATGTGAGGGATTGTGTCCTTTTTAAAGAAATGTTTCCGCTCATCAAATACATTTCCCCTTCAAATGGTCCAATGAGTCACAGATCTTTCTCACATAGAGAACGCATGAACTGTATGGATTATACGAGTCATGTATTAAATCGTCTTTGAATAAAGCCTACCAATTATAAGAAACCTACTTAAAGGGCTTTTAGCCACCTTCCTTCAATTACTGGTCTGTCAATGTGTCATACACATTTTGCTTTCGCCCACTGCAGCATAAAGCATGGGGCAGTGAGGCAGCAAACTTCAGCCACTGTTTAACTTCAGTTTGACTGATCCTGTCAGTGCCAGGGAGTGCTATGGTATTTATTGCTTTTTTGAGACCTCTGAAAAGGTGTCCCTTCCTGTACATAAACAAACCTTTTTTTATAATGCCATTTTGTAACTTAAATGTGTGCTGCATGAAGCAGCACACATGTAAGTTACAAAATGGCATTTTAGGTTTGTTTATGTACAGGAAGGGACACCTTCCTGTACATAAACAAACCTCCCTGCTCGCAGACAGCCTTGCACTCTGGTGCAAGGGTGCCTGCGTTGGCGTTAAGTCATGAGACTTAGCACCATCGCAGGGGGAAAAGCCAGGCTGCACCATATCCTTGGTAATATGGTGCAGCCTGGCGCTTCCGAAGTGGCGATGAGAGGCGTTAAGCCAGGGAGGCTAACGCCTCTCATCGCCACTTCCTTGCTAATATGCCCCTACGTTATATGCTTCATAGTGAATGATTCTGGGATCCCATATTGGTGTGATGAGCCGAAACCTGAAGGGCTATCCAGCTTCACCAGCATGGGTGTGACACATGGATGTAGCGATTGCCAGTGATATTAAATCACATTGGTATGACCCGTGTTGCTATTCTGCAAGATCATGGCACAGGAGTTCAGATTACACAGTTCTACTTCACTCACCAATTGCAGTGTGCTGCAATTTACAGTTGCTTTAGACTTCTTAGAGTGTATATGGGCCACCAAGGGTGCATGAATGTACTCATTATACCCTCGGCACATTATCAAATGCAACTATGGCACTGGATTTTGCCTTGGTGGCATTGACTATGTGGGGCCCATGGACAATCGTACAAGCTGAGTACCCACACTAGAAAGCATCCAACATCTTGCAAATACTTTGCTGAAGGTTGGCTGTACAAGCCATGCACCAATCCTACTGTCTGCTGTGTGATGCCAGCTGTGAAAAATTCTAGTGCTGATAACATCGGGTGACAACAGCATGGATTGTAATACTGGGCTCCATGACGTAGCCTCCTGATGCCAGGATTTTCTCTATGGTGTACATATAAGTATCTCTTGCTGAGTGAGATTTAGGTGCATTGCAGTAGTCTTCTTTGTAGATGTTGAGTGGAACTGTCATTATATGGTATAGTAACCTAGCAGTACTGCGCCGATGGTGGTGAACTTCAGATTTGAAGTGTGAGAGCTGTTGTAATCAACCAGTGATTGGTACATCACTGAATGGCTCTTTTTAGGTCTCGCCTACGCAGCGCGCATGCGCTGCATAGGCAAAAAGACCTTTTGCGAGCGATTCGGCTTTTCAGCCAAAAACGTGCACGCGTTCCATTGCCTTCAATGGCAACGCGTGCACGTTTGGCGATTCACTTGCGGGAGCGAGCAGCTGGCGCCATATGGTAGCAATTATCGCTCCTGGCGCCTCTCGCTCCCGCAAGGGAATCGCACTCCCCCCCACCCCTCCACCCGGAGTACTGTTTCACTTATGCGGCGCGGGGCCGCACTTGTGTTTCAGTGCTTGTTTCCGTTGGTATCGCAAGATCACTGAGGGGGCGTTTCACATCCTCGTGCAAAGAGATGGAGGTCGATGCTGCGGTGCAATGGTATGCTTAACATGACTCGGTGGGTGAACGTCCTGCTGCGGAGATCTTTTCGAATACCGGTTGCGTCCTGTGCGAAAAGCCACAACATTCTCGTAGCCTTTACTAAACTAACATCTTGTGACCAGTACATAGAAGCAGTCCAAATTGCGGCAACAATCTTGCCCTCTTTTTTACATTTCTGTAGGGGGAAAAGTGAAATATGTAGCGTCGACGCTAGAAAATCATACTAATAAAGATAATGAGAAATGCACGTTAACGTGCATTCGTGTGTTTATGTTTAACATTTGACATATATTACAATATAAGCGTCTTAAAATATGAAGGGTTCAGTCGCACACGCGCACAATTCCTCAGCTATCCTTTGTGAATCGTGATGTGGACGTCACTGACTCCTTCAAGCATCCCCGTGCCCACATCTCCCAGCCAGCAGCCTTTCTGCGTCCTGACCTAGGACACCTGCACAATTACACGCCTTTAGTCAGGCCCAGCTCAGCATGTTTGTAAGACTCGAAGAGTACTCTGGCTTGATGCATTCAGTTGTAGGCTATAGGAGTCACTGGGTGACTGAGTGAACAGTGCTGGGCAGTTTACCTGCAAACTCTTAACGAGGTTGAGACATGCAGGTGCCCGGGGGTGTGTAGGTAACATTAGTGAGCGGTGCAGTGGCCCTGGAGCTGAGGGCAACAGGGGAATCTGCAGTTCACCTGAGCTGCTTTAACATGAGTGAGTATCTCGGCATGGGTATGCAGTTTCACGTATCAATGGAAATAGCTGCTACTGTGGAAGTGTCTCCTTGGTCAAAGTCATTCCACCTCCCTGTCTGATTTTTTGATGCTCCTGAAAATTCAAGCAGAGATAGGACGTTTGCAGGCAATTTCTAAAATTCTAAAATCAAACAAAACATCCAAAATCTTTAGCGAATTTGGAAAGCTGGGGGGATAAGATGTATATTTACGCCAAAGCTAGTTCTGCATGAATTGAAGTTGTATCCCTGAAGGGGCTGGCGTGAACAAGATACCCAGCACATCTGAAATTCCAGATTTTTAGATTATTTTAAATACGTCCCAGAAAAATACTGCAATTCTTTCAACTAGCAAACTACTGCATGGTGTGCATATTACGCTCTCGGTTTCTGATTTCAAAATATTGCAATACAGTTGTTAACCTTTTTGCTGGGGCACCAGCAGCCACAGAAGACGGTGGTGCAGCCAGAGAAGATGGTGGTGCAGCCAGAGAAGACGGTGGTGCAGCCAGAGTTGTTGGATAGAAGTCCCTCTTAGAGGTATGTAGCGGGATGCAAAGGTCACTAGTGAGGTTGAGCTCTGTGCTGTGCTTGAAGTTCAACTTCCCTTAGGGGCACTATCTTATTTCACTGTCTGAGAACCCAAACTCTGTGAAGCCATGTCTTTGTCTCCACTTAGGCCTCATCACCCTCATGCCTTGGACGCAGACAGTGTGCCTGGAATTAACACCATTATTCTAAGGGCAGAAGTATATCAGAAGTAAGCCCTTTATGTCATGGATGCCTCCTTATGCGTGGTTTATACTCGTTGTTTATACTCTCCGTGGGGCATTCCACACTGAAGGGACCCAGTCTCAAACGTCTCGGGGAAACCGCTGGTTCTTGACGTTGCTGCTGCTCTTCCTCAGTTAGCCTTGATGCATCTCATTCCAGGCACTATTACCCCACCCACCCCCTCGTACTGGTCCTTTGAAATTTGACTATTTTAGACTTCGTTGCTAGCCAGGACCACCACCCGAGACATCTAGTCATAAGACATACTAAAAAGCATTGGCATAGCCAATAGGTCTCGCCTTTGGGACCTTATAAGTGTTTAGCCATGCAACAGTTGATGTTGTTGCACTAAGGATATTGTGCTGCATAACTAAATACTTATAAGGTCCCAAAAGCGAGACCTATTGGCTATGCCAATGCTTGTTTAGGTGTAGGCATGTGCACAGGTTTTGTGATTTGGTGGTAGATCTTTGAACATCCACAGTGCATTTGCTGTGTTCAAGTGCTTTGTTGCATTGTTATGTGTTGTTTTTAACTAATCCCCTGTTCCGTACACCTTTTCGGAACTTTTACCACCTGCTTTTGGCTCATGCGGTTTTCGGCTGGAGAGTATTTTCCACTGGTCTAGCACCCCTATCATACTTGCGAATGGTTTTATTTTCCGCAGCAGCTATTTGATAAATATCATGAACCATGACAACTGGTAGCTACCACATATGGCAAAAAGTGTGATATTCCACACTTAATGAGATGGGATGTTAAATTTAAACAATATTAACTGGGATGTGAAGTAAATAACACTACGACACAATCATATTTGAGGCCTAAATGGCTTCAAGCATATACAAAAATAGTGTAAAATGGCAGTAGAAGAAGCCATAACTCATGGCATTTAGACCCTGAATACAATGCAGGACAAAATTCCAATCCCTGTGCAAACACATGTTTGGAATAACAAGTTGTGTGATAATTATCAAACCCTTGAGTTGTGTGATAATTATCATACCCTCGAGTTGTGTGATAATTATCACACCATTGAATATTGTGAAAATTATCATACCCTGGCAACTTTACCGTGATGAATTCCGGCAGGCCAAACCTGCTAAGATTTATGGGGGAAAGGCCTGTTCAAAGACAAAACGTTATATTTCTTCAGTACCGAGTGTTTATGGATTGTAGTGTTCTATGGAATCAGTAGTGGCTTGCACAAGTAAGAGCGGTGGGGCGGGGTGAGGGCGGGGTGGGGGGGTGGTGGAAGTCGACAGGCGACAGGATAAGTAATATTAAATAAATAAAACCACTTACTTTGCGCTCGTCGCATCACCACGTCGGCATGCGGAGAGTGCAAAGTAAGTGGTTTTATTTATTTATTTAATATTATTTATCCCATTGTCTGTCGACCTCTCCTATCCCCCACCCTGCCGCGCTCCACCACTCTTACCTGTGCGAGACGTCACTGTATGGAGTACTTCTCTGGCTTCCTTGGAATGCTGAATGACACTGGGGGGAATGTTAGCATTCAATGGGTGACAGTTGGAACCTGTGATAAATACTGTGAGGCTGTGATTTTCGCAGCTCCATTGCACCAATAAACTCCAAGTGAAGACACCTTCTGGTTGTGTGGGAATCTCTTACAGAAGACCTTTACTACATTTATATTGGCGACGATCAGAGCGGAGCTGCAAGAGATCCCACTACAAGTGAAGATAATTGGAGACACCTAAATATTACCAGATAAGAGTTTACCTCGCAGGAAGAGTGGTTGCCAATGCGGAGCGGATCGGAAAGATTTTGAGATATTTTTGGGCGAATCTGTCAATCGTGCATTGTCAGGCCACATACATTCCAAGGGCATCTCTCCACTGCACATTGTCAGGCTTTATGCATTCCACGCACCAAAGGAAAAACCAGCCTGCATTTCACAAGTGTCATCAGCCACGGTATCAGACGCAGTGCCACTCTGCGTGTGTTCGATAGTATCAGATGCAGTTACGCTCTGCATGCTTTCCATTGGCAGCCATTTTGCTTGACTGTGCGTTTCATTAGCGCCTGCAGCTTACAACAATGTTGGCACTGACGCTCTGCATGAGGTCTGTCGCAGGCCATTTTGCTTTGAGAAGCATCACACTGTGGAAACCGAAGGAGACGGCGCATGCCTCGCTCTTCAGGTGGTAGTTGTCAGTAACATGAAGTACAGTTTTATTGACTAATTGTAACACGGACCACACTTTGGGTATCATGCTTGCCTCTTACACCAATACCACCACTGAAAGGGCAAACAGTGATACGCACACTTATGTAAAGAGCATGTCAACAGACAGTAACACGCAGACTTGTTGAAAATCTAGATTAACATTATAGAAGCAACGTATACAGTGTGCTTATTTCAGTGATACGCTATACTCGTTTCTAGCGTGAAGTTACAATACTAGCATGTCAACGGTCAGTGATATGCACACTTTATTAGATAAAAAATATAGTTATACGTATCTCCACATTCATTTTAGGTTTTGTGAAAGTACCCTATTTGGTGATCTTATCTCCTGGGTAAGGATAAAAACATGCAGTCGGTGAATCCACCACCTCCTTTCTTGGAAGCCCCTGGTGACCCATCTGTTACCTGGAGAAACTGGTTAAATGCATTTCAAACATACTTGAGGCTATTGGTGCATCAAGATTTCAGGAATCTCTTTGGTTGTTTTCGTTGGTGGTTGCAGGCAAATGGAATAGGGATTTGAGGGTTTGCGTAGATTTGTGCAGCCTTAACAAAGCAAATTTGGTGGATTCTCATCCACTTCCGAAGATTTCTGACTCGTTCGCACTTATTAATGTAGCAAAGTGGTTCAGCGAATTAGACCTAGCTTCAGCATACCATCAGGTGGTTTTAGAACCTGTTTCAATACATTTTACAGAATGTATTTAACCAGTACACCAGGATGCTGTTTGGGATGGCCTCTGCCACCGCAGTGATCCAGAGAATAATGTACCAACTTTAGAAGGGAGTGAAAGGAGTAGCGGAATTTTTGGATGACGTACTGATCTTCACATCTTCCTTAGAAGATCATAACAAGATTCTTCACCAGGTGTTGTCCATTTTTCAGGAGAAAGGATTGGTGCTCAAAATGGGAAATTGTGTAAATTTCTCAAAGATAAAGCTGAATACTTGGGCCATATGGTGTTGGGGGATGGTATAGAACCAAAGCCAGGTTTGGTTCATGCCATCATCAATGCAGTGTCACCCATAGGCAAAACAACTCTAAAGTCATTTATGGGTTTTAGTGAGTTTTATACCAGATTTATTCCTGATTATGCCTCTCACATCAAAGTGTTTACTGGTCTGTTAAAGAAAAAGGTGTAATTTAATCTGGATAACAAGTGTCAGGAGGCTTTTGATTGGACAAAATGCCAGTTAGCAAGCTCCACAGTTCTAAAACCATTCAAGCCTAAACTGTCTTAATGTATATCTGTTGATGCCAGCAATCATGGATTAGGGGATATACTTACTGAGAGTGAGGCAGGTGTAGACCACACTAATGGATATGCATCCAGAATGCTCAGGGAGCCTGAAACACATTTCTCCACTATTGAGAAGGAACTATGTCATGAAGGGATGGCCTAAGGAGAAAACAGTGGAGGCAGCATGCCAACCGTTTTGAAAGGTCACTGATGATTTGTCAGTGGAGGACACGTAGTTACTCAGGGTGGGAGAATTGGTATCTCCTGTAGGGTTGAGGTACAAGCTTATCAAGTTGGCACATGAACAACATTTAGGGGGTAGATTTACGAAATCTAGGTTAAGGCAAATGTTTTTTGTGGCCTTCAATAGACAGAGAGGTAGATGAATTTGCCAGTAGGTGTGCCATTGGTGCCACTTTGGAGAAAAGTTTTGTTGTAAGAAAGCCACCTTTCCAATCAATTGAGTACCTGTCTCGTACATGGGAAAAAGTTGGAATTGATTTGGTTTGGTCTATTTTATGTCCTTCCAAGTAAGTGCTGCTATGCATTGGTTTTAGTTGATTTGTATTCAAAGTGGCCTGAAGTGAAATTTGTGTCAGAGTCTAATTCAAAAACTGCAATTTAGTTTTTGAAGAGAATTTTCATGCAGGAAGGTTTCCCACAGTTTCTATTGTCAGAAAATGGTGTCCAATTTGTAAATGAAGTGAAGAGTTTTTTAAGTCACATTTGAGAACATTACTGTACCATCCCAGAGCAATGGTCAAGTGTAGCGTATGAATCGGGTGGTGGTACAGTGTGTTCAGTGGGCAGCTGCAAACAAATTTGTAGTGTTGAATGCTAAAAGTTCAATTATTTGGTTCTATCGTACTAGCCCGCAAAGTTCTACGTTGGTATCTCCTTTTGAATTGTTGAGAGGAAGGAAGCCATTGACCAAGAAATGCCCAAGTTGGATGGGCAAATGGATAGAATTTGGTGTGTAATTAGAGGAATGCAATGTGACAGTTAAGAGGAACACTGCTGTGGCAAGATCTACGTAAAAAGACAACTATGACATTTGGTCCAGGGTGAGTCAGATTAAATTAAAAGTAGGTGATTGTTAGAGGATGGATTACTAGGAGGGGTAGGTATGCACCTAACACTAGCAATGAAGCCACCCACACAATATAAGGTCCAGACAAGGTCTCATTACATTAACCCCTGGCTCATCCCTTGGTAGATGGCTGCGAGCAGGCAGGCTTAACTCAGGAGAGAGGCATGTAAAACATTTAACAACACCAATACATTAAATAAGTAAGACACAACACATAATAAAAATACCACACCAATTTATAAATATAGGAAATATATTTATCTTTAAAATGACAAACATCCAACGTAGGGATGCGGAGATATGAATTTTGAAAGTTTAAACACTTTCTAATGCTTAAAAACATGTAGTGCCAACCTGGGACATCTGGTCACCCTTGAAAGGAACAAAGTCAAAGTTTGAGGCCGACCACGATGGAGCCCTAGTTGGATACACTCAGCGGGAGGCCCAGATTAAAATTGTACGTCGTGCGGTCCCCTCCAGCAGGCCGAATTTGATTCAATGTCATTGGATTGATTTTCAGAGAGGACACGGCCAAATCCTGGAAGTCTGGAGCTCCAGGGCTTTCAGTGGGACGAACCTGGAATGCAGGCTGGGTCACGGTTGAAGGTAGACGGCTTGACTCTCGACTTCATGCTGGTCCACTTAGAGAGCTTTTTCAAAAGTTCCTCCAAACGTCTCCAAACATCTGGAACGTCTTCCTGAAGATCCTCTTGAGGGTCCAATCTGTTCAAAACACCTATCTAATGGTCTAGAATCTCTGAGATGCTCCTTTAAAGTTGGACTACAGTCCCCACAATGCACTTGGCCAAATCCTTAAAAGTCCACTGGATGCACTCCAGGTTGGGGACTTCTTGGAGGAGGTGGTGCAGGCAAGCTCTTGTAACCTGTTGCTTTCAGGGAGTCCACTCCTTAATCCTTTTTGACGCAAGACAAAGTCCTCAGGTCTGTAGTTCCAAGTGTGCAACGAGGAGCAGTTCTTCAGGGAGCAATCCTACTCCTACGTGGTGCAGACCAGGGTTCCAGCAGGGCAATCCTTCTTCTTGTAGTTTCAGGCAGCATATTCAACTTCAGAACTGAGTTGCTGTACAGCTCATATCTATTTATTCAATGATCTGTGGCAACAAGAATGGGGGCACCCCTGTCTAATGGGGTACAGGGTGCCACCCAAAAGCATGACAGCTTCCTACAAAGTGCAGCATCTTCTTATCCCACTAAGCACTGCACTTTAAAATTCAAGATGGACGAATCCTCTCCAAGAGAGTATGACCTGGCTAAACCAACTTACTGGTGTTGCTCATTTCTATTAGCACTCCCCCTGCCCTTCTGTAAATTCCTGTAGAGGCCTGGCCATCGGGCTGGGAGGTACAGGATGTGGGGGGAGGTAGGCCTGGCATTCCTTTACTGTCATCCTCACTTTGAAGCCCAGTTTGATTCAACCAGCCTGTAACTTGACTTGTTTTGCTGCAGCTTCAGAAACTTCCTCCATCAGATAACCCCTGCTTCCTGCTGGCCCCTTATCACCTCATCAAAGCAGCCTGGCTAAGCCGGTGAAGGCTGACCAATCAGCAGAGACTGATAGAAGGCTGAATTTGGCTTACGGAAGAGAAATTTCTATAACTTCTTTTCTGTACTAGTTATGATAAATCCAACAGTGGCAAGTTGTTGGATTTATCATTGCTCATCTTTTAAGTCTTTGAATGACATTTTAGCTCCTTCATAGCAATATTTGTAATTAAATAAGATTTTCCAATGTTAGCCTATGAAGCTAATAATCTACAATGGGAGAAAATTAAATTGACTGTTTTTCCCTCACATGGGCATACAAAACACCATTTATAATGTCCTTGCTTATAGTAACATGGCAACTCACCCCTGGGGCACCTAGCGGAGATCTTGTGGGCGACTTATATGTAAAAATAAGGTAGTTTACACTTTGGAAGTACCTGTACCACCAAAGTCCAGTTTGCAGTCTGCTAAGCAGGGCTGCCTTTAAAAGGAAGAGTAGGCACACAGTAGTGCACACTCAAGTGCAGGAAATCTACTGGGTCCTTAAACTCCCTTGCCCTATTATTTACTAGGGACTTATAGTTCGTTTGCATCCCCTTTGTCCTATTATATACTAAGGACTTACAGAGCCTGTCATTACCAATTATAATTATTTTATCATATAGGGCATAGTCAAAGTCGGTTACCACCAGCATCAGTCAAAAAATGTGGGTGAACAGGGCAAAAAGGACGACTTTCTCACAGTAATGTTATTAATATCAGGAAAGGAGTTCATGTAAATAAAGGAGGAGAAAAGTTCAGTGGGCTTGTTGTGGTTGATACGTTCTGTGGCAATGCAGTTAGAATAAATGGAAGCTATTGGTGGAAGTGTGGTGATCAGAATGAGTGGGGGCCTCAGAGAGAGCTAATGGAAATGGGTAGTGCCAGTTTCTCAACTTCACAGAATGTTAATGTTGGGGTACGAAGGAGCATTCGGGGAAGAAAGTTACCTAGCAGATTTAGATAATTCTGTTAGGTTGAGCATATGTGATCAACCACTCTTGGGGCCAAAGGTATATACCTTTGTTAAGGCGCAAACGGCCTGATTAATTTGCGACCAGAAAAAAAGCTTTTCCTATGTACCAAACCCTATTTGCGATTCCGAAACCTATTACCAAATCGCAAACAGGGTATGCAATTCGTGTTAGGAAGGGGCATGTTTAGGACGTCCCTTCGCAATACCGAATCGCAGGGGTATGTAAGAAAGTTTTGCTACCAAAATACGGTCGCAATACATTCGCATTTTACCACAAACTTCAAGTTGGTGGTAACTCTTCTCCTTTGTGAATGGTAGTACAAACATTTTTTCAGAGCAGGCAGTGGTCCCACGGACCACTGTTTGCTCTTTTAAAAAATGAAAAGAAAACTTTTCTTTTTTTTTTTAAACGCAACTCACTTTCCTTTAAGGAAAAAATTCTGCATTTAAAAACAAATGATTGCTTTATTTAAATGTAACCACGGACATGGTCCCAAGCAGGGCACCATCCCCATGATTTTAGCGATTCCTAATGCATCGCAAATAGCGACCTACCTCATGAGGAAAGTCGATTTGTGCCCCCCTAAAAATCACTAAATGAAACTCATGGAGTTTCATACATTAGGAATAGCGATTACCTAATTGCGATTCTCAGAATATCGCAGTTAGGTAATCGCTATTCCTAATATTGATATATGTGGCCCTTGGTTCCATGTTTATTGCAACTCTGTTTTTGTCCTTTTGGAGATGGTATCATAGTATGACGCAATTGTATGACTTCTATTTGTTTGTGCCATGTTCTATTATTGATGTTACTATTCGCTTTTGTTCCATTTCACTGGTGGTTCCTTTATTTAGCCCCTTAAACGGTTCAAGTATTTCATCGAGCTGTTTACAGGGAGTTAGGGATCGCTCTACTACTCTTGGATGGTATTTTTGGTTATTTGTTTTAAATATTTGGATTGGGCTTTTATGTGAAAGTTTTTACTCTAGCATATTGTAGATGTTTATGTAAAACAGTTTTTGTGTTTTTGTTTTAAGGGGAGAAGTAATGCAGTACTGAGTGTTTATGGATTGTGGTATTTTACAGAATACTTCTACGGTGTTCCTTGGAATGCTGAATGACCCCTGGGGGACCGTTGGTATTCAACGGGTGACAGTTGGAACCTGATATAGATACTGTGAGACTGTGATGTTCGCAGCTCCCTTGCGCCAATAAACTGCAAGTGAAGACACCTTCTCGATGTGCGTGAATCTTTTACAGAAGACCTTTAGTACAATCTCATTTGCAAGTTAAAAGACAGAATAGGAGGTACTTACCACATGTGGTAAAAAAAACTCACTTTGGGAAAATGGAATTTACAATGTGTTGTAAATATCTCACCTATTCGCTTTAACTTCTAATCAGGGCTTTAGTGTATACCGGTGCTTTTGCGAACACAGATTTAACTTTGACTTTCTATGCCTTCATCTTCTAAGCTTTAAGGCATATTGCACTCTATGGCACCATACTTAATTACAATGCATCTTCTAGTTTATAATCTTTTTAAAAGTGTTTTACTGTTGTGAATTGGTGATGACATTTCCCTCCTGCAATTCTAATGATGCATGATATGAGGAACGCAAGAAACACTTGTAATTCCTACTGTCACCATTGTATTGTGACTCACTGAATCATTGTGAGCCAGTCAAGGACAACTGCTGTTCCAAAAGGAGCCGGACAAGCAATAGGACAGTTGAGTTGAATTAAGCTATTTTGCAATGTCTTTCAAGCACATATTCATTTCATATTCAAGGAGTCAAAGGTAAGCAGAGGGGAGAAATAGTACATGTATTAAACAGTTTAGTTTTGTGCTGATGATCAATAACGTGTAAACAGGTGTCTTTAACAAAGCACTAAGAAGCCAGGTATAGTAATAAATGACGGGCCAAATTTATCAAGGTTTTGCATTGCCCTTGTGCCACGCAAGGGGGCGCAAGGGTGACGCAAAACCTAAGTGAGATTGAGCAAGCTACGCAAGGTCATCATGCATGGCCCTGCATGGCTTGATAAATTTGGAGTAACGCCAGGCAGTTAAAAAGTCTGCCTTGAGTTACTCTGCCCCAGGCAGGTATTCCATGGGTGGAGCTTGGGTGTTCCCACACGTCCACCCACTCATTCCCAGTTTTACCTAATGGTAGACATGGAAATACGTCACAGGGGTGGTGTAACGAGGAGAAATATCTTTATTTCTGCTTGGTTTTTTCCTCCTTCTACATGTGCTGCAGAATGTAGATGGAAAAAAATGCCTCTGAGGCTTTTGGCATTCAGGTGTCCCTTGCTGCACAAAAACAATCCTACCTACAATGCAGGCACCCTTGCCCCATGACGCTAGGGTGCCTGCATTGGCGCTAGACTGCCAAAAGTGCCCCAGCACTAGGAAAGGACATGAATGAACCGTATAATGTTAAATGTGGTGCGCTTCATTTTCATAAGCACAGCAAGATAGTTTGCTGCGTGAAAAAATCATAAATATGGGCAGTAATCTCAACTTGGTATTGTTTATCGTATATTAACTATATAGCGTCTCCATTAAAAGTTTGACTACCAAGGGACTGCACAGAAAATAATATTGTTTATTAGATTTGTTGCTGTCCTCTCTAGAAGGATGGCAAAATCAAACAATCAATATAATCAAACTCTCTCAATATCCAACTTTAATTATTATGGGGCATATTATCAAGGAAATGCGATAATTATCGCATTTCCTGCTTAGCGCGACTTTGCACAAAGCCGGCTATCGCTGGATTCAATCGCCGAGATATCGCGTTATTATCAACGCATATCTCCATGGCGATCAAAAATCCGGCGATAGCGGCAAAATACAGGTTTATCGCTGGGAAACCAGCGATACACCGGCAGCGTAAGGGGAATCCATGTTAATAGGGAGATGTGGATTGAGCCGTACAATCCACCTCCCATGTAACATATAGGCAAGTCAGGATTTTCTTAGACGTTAATTCCTGGCGATAACCGCGGTTAGCGCGGCTTTTGTAACGCTACGTGTGTCCTGGGCCATCTTATAAATACGGCGAAGGACAGTTAGCGATATTTTCCTTTTAGTTTTAGCAGGAACGCCTACTTTGCATCTCATTAGAGATGCAATGCGAGGCGTGTGGAATACGGCTGCTAACATGCGCTAATGCATGTTAGCGCCGCATTGGTAATAGGGCGATACTATTATCTCCGCTTTTTTGGCTTTTAAAGCCAAAAAAGCGGAGAAATGGCCCTTGTTAATATGCCCCTTACTGCTTCAAAATATTTGAAGTAATTACATATCTGGTTATAATCTGGTATTGAGTGAGGGGATACTACTAAATTTAGTCCTCATGTAGATCTTTTTAAAGTATACCTTTGATAAACATTTCTCAAGAGTGGGGCATACAGACAGCACACGTCTAAAGCCATGTATTCCCACCCTACACTCCTGGTAGCTTAATCCCTCCCACACTCCTGTGCAACTTCTTGAATGTAGACCATTCTTCCATACGTACAGTAAGAATCTGTACAATGTATGTTCAAGTATAGTATGCAGATGTGATTGGCTTTCCCTAATCATTGTAGATTATCCGATATAATATTAGGTTGCAATTGCCATGCAATGTTTTTTGCTGCCAAAAAGCTATAGGTCTTTGTAGCTTTCTGAACCACAAATGTGGTCTGATTTCCATTGGGTAAGTTACAGTAATCAAATTTCTGGAGGTTAGATTTGCAAACTCTAGTGCCATATTCTCTTGCAGTGTATAAATATGAGTCGCAATTGTTCTGCGGTCTCTCTGCATTAACCCTTCCATGGAGTTTATCGTTCGATGATATATTTGATATGCCCCTCTCTAGGGTGCAACAAAGACTACAGCGTGAGCGCTAATCAAACCTGATTTTAAGCATATTACCCATGACCAAAAGTGATTTCCATATTAAGAGCATGGATTTTAAAAATGTCTCTTATGTTTTGTTTAAATATTCAAGTTTTTCAAATGGAATATGTTAGGCTTTTCAGCCTTAGGGTGGTCTTCCCCCAAAATATTGCTGTACTTATTTCTGTTGGCCTTAGGACTGCTTACAAGTGTTAAAGTGCTTGTGCTAACTTCCTTAAAAGATGGTTAAATTGGCTTATACCCAGTTGGCATATTTAATTTACATATAAGCACCTTGTACAGTGGTTTACCAAATACCCAGGGCCTATAAATTAAATGCTACCAGTAGGTCTACATCACTTATTGTGTCACCAACTTAAGTAGCACCTTAAAACATGTCCTAGGCCTGCCACTGCAGCCTGAATGCACCACTGCAGCCTGAATGCAGTTTTAAACTACCAACATCGACTTGTCGGTGCAGAGACAGAATATGGAATAAAAATATTGAGTTGCACAAATATCGAGTCATTAATATCGTGGTTCAGAAATATCAACATCAAGAATATCGTGGTCAAGAATATCGACTTAAGGTAAGTAATATCAATTTTAAAAATATAGAAGTGTTTAATATCGTTTGCAAAAATATAGGGCCGATTCCGATCTCGGCCGGTAGGGCTCCGAATAGGATTCTGGCTTTACCGGATCCGATTCGGAGCCCTGTTTCCCGACCGAACCGTACGCGGGTCCGGCCGAGCGAGTACGATGCGACCCGCCGACCGACTCGTCCGGGCGACCCGACCGCTCCGACCGACTCGCACCCGGATCGTACCGCTCCGACCGACTCGCCGGGACCCGATTCGCACCGCGCAATGGAGACGTTTTCCGGCCGGGTAGGTACGATGCGCACCTCGACCGCTCCGACCGACTCGCGCCCGTCCGACTCGAACTCGCTGTCGGAGCCGTACTTTGGGGGTCCGTGTCGGACCCCCCTGTACGCGTACCCGCGCGAGGCGCACACAGGGGGGACCCGTGGGTCCCCCTACCTGTGCGTGCACGCCGCGAGCGCTCGCGGCGTACTCGCTGTAGGGGGCGCCTTGTCCGCCTCGCACCCATTGAGGCAATGGGAGCCCGCGTACGCGTTGTACGACCGGCTCCCATTGAGTTCAATGGGAGTCCGACTCGACTCGTGTCCGGTGGCATACGAATGCATCGGACTCGTTCGGTCGGACTGCACGGGTCCGATTCGGTCGGAAATCTCTCCGGGTCCGGCTCGGTCGGAGAGATTTCCGGCCCGAATCGGAATCGACCCCATAGTTGTTAGAAATATAGTTTTTTTATTAATGTTATGTATTTTAGTATATATATTTTATATGTATGGGATATATGTTTTCTTGTATAAGAATTGTTTGTATTTTTAATATATGTGTTACATTTTTAGTAGTTATTAATTTTTTTATTTGAATTTTACGTTTTTAGTTCCGTAGAGGGTTGCGGGTTTATAGGGAAATAGGGTGGGAAGTAATTGAATTATAATACATTTATTGATTATTTTTTATTTATTAATATGTGTTTAATTAAGATGTTATAGTGTTAAATGTGTAAAGTCGTTAATTATTTTTTATTAATTAATTGGTAATTAATTATGGTAATTGTGTAATTCATTTTAGGTGTGTGTTGTGGTGTTTATAGGTGTAAAGGGTGGGAAGTAATTTATTTTTAATTGATGAATTAATAATTGGATGTTCATTTTTATTAATTTGATAATTAATTATGGTGATTGTGTAAATAATTTTAGTTGTGTGTTGTGGTGTTTATAGGAGTAAAGGGTGGGAAGTAATTTGTATTTAATTAATTAATATATAGTTGTTAATTAATGTTAATTATTTGATGTTTATTTTGGGTAATTGTATATTTCTGTGTGTGTTGTTTTTACTTTTAAATGGGTTAAGGTTGGGTATTAAATATATTTTGATTCCTTTATTATTAGTTGCTAATAGTAATAGTTTTTAATTTAAAATAGGTTTTAATTGTGTTTTATTATTTTATAGTTTAATTTAGGTGTGTGTTGTGGATATTATAGTGTTAAAGTGTGTTAATTATATTTTTTTAATTAATTATTAATTATGTTAATTATGGAAGAAGATTTAATTAAAAATGTTGAAGTGTTTTGTTATTGATGTGGTGTTATAGGGTAGAAAATAAAATAAATACCTTTATGTATTAATTAATTTTTTTGTTTGTAAATATTTTCTAGTTTAAAAGAATTATTTTTTATAAATGTATTTATTATTTTATTTTATATTTTATTTGTAGGTTTTTGTTATATGTAATTAATATTATAGGTTTTCTCTTTATATATTTAATATATTTGATTTTTCATTTTTTAAATATAGTTTATTTATTTTTATGAGTTTTTTTATTTTTTATGATTTTTTATTTTTGTTTTAACTGTTTGAGTGTGAATAATAATTTGTGTCTCTCCGCTATCCAACACTTTCCCTAATGTTGCACTCACTGGAGTGGGAATAGTAATTTTTACCTCTCCGCTATCCAGCACTTTCCCTACTGTTGCACTTACTGGAGTTGGAATAGTAATTTTCACCCCTCCACTATCCAACAATTATCCTACTATTGCACTCATTGGAGTTGGAATAGTAAATTTAGGGCATATTAGCAAGACTCCACGTTAAAATTATCGCCGTTTTAGCGGCAGGAAACTGCCGCTAAACGGCGATAATGGGCTTGCTAATATGCGTTATGGAATTCCAATAGAAGCCCAGGTTAGATGTCCTGCACATCTAACCTGGGCTTCTATTGAATTCTATAACGCATATTAGCAAGCCTATTATCGCCGTTTAGCGGCAGTTTCCTGCCGCTAAAACTGGCGATAATTTTAACGTGGGTCTTGCTAATATGCCCCATAATTCCTCCGCTATCCAACACCTACCCTAATTTTGCACTTAGTGGAGTGAGAATAGTTATTTTTACCCCTTTACTATCCAACATTTTCCCTACTGTTGCACTGATTGTATTGTGAAATGTAAGTTTAAATATTTTTAAATAGTTTAATGTTTTAATTTATTATAGATTTTTGTTTTTTTATATTTTAAATAATTTATATATTTTATTTTGTATATTATTTTAAACTTTTAACATAAATTAAAAAAATAGTTTATTAATTGTTTAGTAAATATACATGTATAAATTATTATGTTTATGTGTTTATTTTTTTTATAAAGTTTATTTGTTATATTTTATTAAATTCATTTTATTTTGTTAAAATTATATTTAATATTTAATATATTTAATTTATATTATTTTATTTTATATTTATATAAAGGTCAATATTTTATAAATCTACATTTTTTACATCAATATTTTTTAGTCAATATTTTTGTATTTACCTGCTTAAGTGTAGGAGTTAATATTTTTGTTGTCTATATTTTTTACTTGATATTTTTTACATTGATATTTTTTATGTCGATGTTGTGTCAGTGAACCCGACTTGTCATTAAATAATCCTTGCCAAGCCTTAAACTCATTTTATTACATATAGACCACCCCTAATGTAGGCCCTAGGTAGCCCATAGGCCTGAGTGCTGTGTATTTAAAAAGCACTAAGTTTTACATGTCTAGGTAGTACATTTATTTTTCACTACTGTGAGGTCTACCCAACCCATAGGATACCATTGGAGATTCCCTATTGCATTTAATAACCTGTTATTTCCAATTGGGAACAGGTTCCTATTTCATGTTTAGTGTCTTTGTAAGTGTAATGAACAACCCTATTTAATGGTAAAGTGGGGTTTTGATTACAATTTTGAAAATGCCACTTTTAGAAAGTTGGCATTTTCCTACTCTTAGACCCTTTGTGCCTGTAGCCTGCCTTGGGTAACATAACTGGGTGTAACTGACGGTAGCCTTTGTGAATCCCTCCCAGATAGTCACACAATAGAGGGATTAGGTGTGCCTCAATGGGCCATCTGCTGGCAGGATGGGGGAAGCGGAGCTGAGCACTGCCCCTCTAGCAACTGGTTAGGGAGTGCTCTGCCTTCTCATAAAGGACCTATCACCTCCAGATTGTCAGTACAGCCAGCCTGAAGTCAGGGCAGGGAAGTTAGTAAATTCCAATCACTTCAAAGCCACTGTCTAAAAGCTTCTATCACCTTCTAGAAGGAGGGAATCAGGGTATAAAAATAGTACCTTAGCCACCAACTCTTCAGTACAGTTCTGGACCTGTGACTACTCTGCCATAAAAAATGGCTGCTGTGCTGCTGAAAGGACTGCCACTCTGTTGGAATGCTGACCTGCTGCTGCCTTGCTGATTTGCTGCCTTTTTGCCCTACTGCTCTCTTGCCTGGGGAAGAAGGACCGGACTTGCAATTTGAACCCAGAACCACCAGAGTGACTCCAAAGGGCTAGTTTGCTGGCTTCCAAATCTGAGCCTCAGGGACACAAAATGCTTCCTTTACCTTGGACCCACACATGACCATAGACTGAGTGAGTCCTGACCCTCCAAGTGGTACCTCAACAGTCCTGGACCTTTGGAAATGGTGCTGAAGGTGACCAGAGAGCCAAAATCCAAAATTACCCATCAGCCTGAGGTGCATCCCCAGTCGGATTGACTTTGTGGCTTCTACCGCTATGTTCTTCTATGTAGCAGAAAACCCTATTCATCGGTCCTTTGCCAAAGGGGTATCCCTTCTGCCTCATCCAGCTGGAGATTTTTGAATTCCATCTCAGAGACTAAGTTAAAACATAGAAATATTCACCGCAGCTTTTAAGAAAATTCATAACTCCGGTTCTACTGTATGGATTTTTGTTATTTTGATTTCAAATAATTCATTAAGATATACCCTCCTTTTCTAAACTGATGTGGGATTTTTCTTGTGCTGTGTTTTTATGTTATAATTGTTTGTGTGCTGCATAAATACTTTACACATTGTCTCTAAATTAAGCCTAACTGCTTTGTGTGCCAAGCTACCCAGAGTTAAACACAGGTTAATGTAGTGACTTTTGTGGTTCACCCTGCAAGGAACTGTGGCTATTGCTTGAGCAGGGCTCACACCCCAGTCAACCAACAGCCCAATTTCTCACAGAATACATTCTAACCTACAAGGTACAATTGAGCGTATTCCCAACACAGCTTAAAGCACAGTTTAGCGATTCAGCCCACTTCAGCCATTAGGTCTCATCACTATGAGTGATGATTTTCTATCACTTCTCTTTCTCCTTGGCTCTCACCCATCTCTCTACTCCCTACCATCTCCCCCCTCCTTTCTCACACTGCCGTCCTGGTCCACTGACTCTATCTCTCTGCCCACCTCTTATCTACCTGCCTCTTTTCTCTCACTTCTGCTTTCCCTTGCTTCCTCCTCACACCATGTTTTTTGTGGAAGCGCCTGATCAAGCGAAGGATTGCGATATTTGATCCACAATGCTTTCGCAGTCAAGTGATAGTGGCAGAAAATGCTTTCTTAGGCTCTCAGTATAGATATTGTTAGCAAAAAAGAGAAAAATAAATCCTCAGCTATCTGCCTTAAGATACCATGCCGACACGAAAACTTGTTCAGTTTTATAAGTACTCCCTACAATGTCTTTCATTGCATTTGAAACAGTTTGGGCCACATTTACAAGATTTTGACTCAGGTCAGTGCAGTAAGTCTCTTTGCTGCGCTGCCCTGCATCAAATGAAAATGGCAGGAATGGGCTGTATTTATGAGGGGAAACATCTTACAGACCGAAGCCGGAATTCTGCTGTGCCTTTACAGCGCCTGCAAAAGAATGAACTCGTCTTTAGTACGCATTCATTCAGCACGCAAGACGTTATAATTACTTGCCTTAGGGGGGCGCATTGGTGGAATGGTGTTGGATTTGAAGTCCAAAACCTTCCCTTCTGTTGCGCATACTGGAGTTGGAATATTAAATTAACCTATTCCAAAATATAGCGCCCCCCCAAGGCAAATCGTTTTACCGACTTGCGTGCTGAACGAATGCATACTAAAGAAGCATCCCTTCTACAGATGGTGTTGTGAAGGCACAGCGTGATTTCGGCTAGCCGAATACCGTCACACAATCATCTATGAGATATGGCACATTCCTGTCCTCTTTCAATGTGCTGGCGCACAAATGGGACACCTTCATGCACAAAAACAATCAATTGAGGTATTTTCATCTTTCAATGCATGCTGCAGAATGCAGCACACTTAGAAAGAGGAAAAACTAGGAGAAATAAAGTTGTTTCTCCTCATTACACCACCCCTGGGGAGGCACAGGCTTTGACACATTCTCAGATTTATGCTATGTTGTAAATCTGGGAATGTGTCAAAATCCATGGGCGTTGCATTGAAACACCCACCGTAACGTCCATTACACGCCTCCCTGATGCAGTGTGAGACAACGCAACAATTTGCACTGCATTTTCTTACTGCATTTCCTTACACCATATTTACAAGCCCATGAAAAGTCAAGCTGGGTGGTATTCCGTGGCCTCGTAGATATGATTGAGATGCCTGCGCCAATGGATCGTCCTGCAGTGCAGGCCTCTTGTAATTGATGCCCTAAGAACATTGATTTATGTTCATGAGTGAAGTAGTGTATGTTTTTGAAAATATTGACAGGGAGTAGAAAGGGAAGGCGACGAGTGACTCACTAAGAAGTTGTGGGGCGCTTGTTAGAACACTTCCTTTTGTCAGGCCTGGGAGGTTTTTTTACCCGCATGATCAGTATTTCAATGTCCCAGCAGGTGCAAATATTAGGAAAGTCATCGAAAAGCGGTATTTTTTCCCCATATTAGTGCATAATTTAAACAGTAGATAGAATAAGAAACTAATTTGAAATGTGTTCCAGACCTGCATTACTGACCTCTGTATGATTATTTAAACATAGACAGAAAGGTGTTTTTTAAATTGAATACAGGGGATTTTCACAAAGGTTCCATTTAGGCATCATACAGGGCCTCTGCGGAAGCTAAAACATGAACAGAAGACCAGTATTTCTCTCTGGTAAAGGTCGCAACCCTACTTCCATGGCTGGAAGATAATTACTCCTCTAGAGGACTTTCTATCACCTAGCAGGTAGGATCATATTATTTCTGTCTCTCCAGCCTATCCAAACCTTCATGTCCTTTGGAAAAGACATTTACAAAAAAACTCTCAAAATACACACAGAACACTTTCAGGGGAAACAAATTGTCAAAATGATTTGGTTTTGCAAGTAAACTTGTGTGATATACCTTCATTTTGCACCTGTTGTCATTGAACTAAGGGGCATATTTACAAGCTCCTATCACCACCAGAGCATCGCATCTTTTGACGCTCTGGTGTCGTAGAGCCATTTTCAGTATTTACAAGGTGGCACTTAACCAATTTACGTGGCTTCATGCCTCCTTGTAATTATGCCCCTTTCCGCCGCAGTCCTCTGCGGCAAAGGGGTGTGCAATTAGCGTTGCTGTGGGCATTCCACCACAACACCCATTGCTTTTTGATACTGCTCCAGATTTCCAAGGTGTAAATCTGTGGTAGCACCAAAAACTAACGCCATGCATTTTTGCTTTTTCTATGTGTGCTGCATTCTGCAGCACACATAGAAAGAGCAAAACGCCATTAATGATTGTTTATGTGCAGGAAGGTGTCCCTTCCTGCACATAAACAATCATTAAATAATGATGACTTGCTACTTCTATGTGTGCTGCAGAATGCAAACAAAGCCATTATGGATTGTTTATGTGCCTTAAAACCTGGACTTGATGTGGATCCCCAGAAACAACTAGCTAGATCCGAATTCTTTTGGATCAAAAAACTCAACTCCATGCAGCCGCATGGGATGAATGACAGAGTGGAATTTCTTTGTTTTCTTTAAGTCTCCAATTAATATGTATGAGTGCATGCATTGAATATGATGATGTCATTACGTAACATATTAGATAATTCATAGATCTTTGTGTACTCTGTATTCCATATCATGAAAGCTGTTAGATCTACACAGGCAGCACGACTTTGTCCTTAAAACTTTATTCACTTGTTTTGAGTTAAAACTTTATTCAACCATTTTGAGTTTGACATTGTATTTACCCCGAGGTTAGTATTCGGCCAGCTATATTTAAGAATGCACCCTCCATGCATGTCAGCTCGCCCGTAACGTCACGTACACCTGAACAATTAAGCAGTAGTTCTGACCGGCCATGAAAGTTTGTACTAGTTCTGAAGTGGGAACGCGGAAAACATCAGTTTACCGGGTAAGCGTATCACCCTATGATTTTCGCATGCATGTTACCCCGTTACGGCACGAGATCACGCAATTTGCACACATTAAAAACGGATGGTATGTCTATCATTAGTGCACTCGTTTTTCGTGCAGCATGTCTTGTCTGGCATAACCGCATGATTACATGGAGCATGTCTTGGGGCATGAGAGAACGCGCAGATCGGTTCAGGGTATGAGCTAAAGAACTTCTTTGCACAATCCTATGTGAGAAGGCGTTCGTGAATCACCAGTGCACTAAGCGTTCGTTTGCATGTCACAGTTAGATTAAAATTAAAAGCATGTTCTGTCAGTGTTAAACTACACTATTATTTAAGCACTACTTTAAGCAAACGCATTATTCACGCGTTACATCATGGTCTGGAATGAGTCATATTAGATGGTTTCTTTCTTTTGCTTTATCTGGTGTTTCAGATGGAATATGGTCTCGTTTATACACATGAGAGAACAGTGGACTTGTGTCAAAGTCTCTTGTTTTGATTGTTTAGGCCTTTATTGAATTGTCTTTTGTTTCATTTCATTTATAGACTGCTATTGAGAGACCCCAGATGAAGGGTCTTGTATGACCCGAAATGCATTGGGTTTTGGAGTAATCACAGTTGAAACTGCAAAATTATATATTCAATGAAGAATTCTGAACTATAAGAATGATCATAATCAATTAAAAACCATGACACATGATGCATGACTCTCAATTCTTATTGGAAACATCATTTGTAAAATCTAAAGCTTGTAAGAAAAACTTGTTAGTTTTGAAGTTAAGTGCGCCCGTCAGCTGGGCAGAGGTTCATCCAAACCTGGCATTCTTGGGACATTTGTTTATTTAGCACATATTACAATGAAATCATCCTATTTATGTTTCTTTACCTCATCTCATATTTGACAAAGGGGCACTTTGTGCCCCCCTGGTATTGCTTTAAAAATTGTTCTCAGAACTTTCTCTACAAAGGATTGGTTAAAGGTCAACATGGTGAGTGGTGCAGTGCCAGTGGTTGGCCATGTGTAGTGCTGGATTTATTCCACTGTTTTCTACAGTTTTTGTGTCCTTTTTGTCTGTAGCAGTTACATTTCTGAATATCAGTAGGCTTACTATTTTTTGGGTGGATGTCTATCCTTATCTAAACTCCTCCTTACTCCTCCCAAAACCCTTCGGGGCAGATTTACGAGTTCTGGCGCATCTCTGCAAATCAGCAGGGATGCGCCAGAAAAGATGCGACACGCAATTCCCTCCCTGCGCCACCACGAATGCGTCGCATTTACAATGCGGCGCACCGTGGGGCAAGGATAGGGCGATGCGTGTCGCATCCTGTGGCGTAATGGCGGCGCATTGCTGGAGTCGTGTCGCAAGGGCAACGCGGCTCCAGCAATGCTCAGGGGCGCCCTATGCCTAACATGCTGCGTCACTCCTTACGCCTGCTTCAAGCAGGCGCAGGATTTTGACGTAGCATGGACGTAAAAGTGACTCATTGAAATCTTGTAGATTTCACTGCGTCACTTTTATGAGGCGTTCCTGCGCCGGAACGCCCACCCTGCGCCGGAACGCCCACATGAAACCTAACGCAGGTTTCATGTGGCACAGGGCTTTACAACATGATGCATCTCCCTAGATGCGTCACGTTGTAAATAAGGCGCAACGTGGCGCATGGTTTACGCCGCCGCTGCATCACAGAAGTGACGCAATGGCGGCGTAAATGTGGCGCATGGGGCTTGTAAGTCTGCCCCTTCGTATTTAGTTGTATGCATTCTCTATTTTAGAATCATTCCCCCATGTGCCTCCCACATTTACTACTTAGGGCCCGATTCTGATCCCGTTAGGAAAGCCCTCCGAAGGACTCGGTTCCAGAGAGCTTTACAAGTGAATCGCCCTCCGGGAGTCCGTGCGACCGATTCCGATGCATCCGTATAGTGACAGACTCGGTTCGCTCGGACTCCCATTGAACTCCATGGGAGCCTGTGTACCGAATGTGTACACAGGCTCCCATTGCAAAAAGGGGTAGGTGGGAAAAAGCGTGCACCCTCTGGCGGGCACCCCATGGTGCCTGACACACTGTGCATGGTTGGGTAAAGGGGACCCATGGGTACCCTCACAGGCCCGATTCGGAGGGCCCCGGGTGAAGGAGGGCCAGCTACGAGACCCCAAAGACCAATTCCGGAAGCCGTTTTAATCTGGGCACACCGAATCGGAAAGGCTGTCCGCAACGTTCATCGTACTTGCTCGCTTGGAAGACCAAGTCCATAAAGCTGTACGAATCAGCTCCGGAGGGCTCTATCTCTCCAGATGCCTCCCGGAACCGATTCGGTCAGCGCTAAGGCTTTCCAGGCATCGTACTTGGTCGTTCAGAACTGTGAACGATTTGGTCGGAAACATGGGCTCCGGATCGGTTTAGGCAATTTCGAATCCGATTCGGAGACCTTCCGACTGAGATCGAAATCAACCCCAAAGTAGTAAACTCTCCTCTGTGAGGATCTCCCCATAGAAAATATAGAAGAGGTGAGGAGGAGATTTCCACTTGTAGGTTTGTGAATTGCATTGAGTAGATTCTAAGGAGTACTTCTGTAGTACTACTATAAATACTACAAAATACAGTTGGGGATCAGGCCCTAAGAGAGGATTAGAATGTCTGAAATTGTGTGTATAAATATTTCTTTATGTGTCATTTTAGTTGGGCTTGACTCAAGGGACCACTGCATCTCAAATATCTGTCTGTGCCAGTGTAAAATGTTACTGTAGATGCTTTACAAATTTAAAACCCTACACGATGCACCCTCAGTGAAGTAGAATGGAACTAAGAGACACATCCAGGGCCTCATACGCAAGCCCATTGTGCCGCCGGTGCATCACTTTTATAGACAAGCCAGAGGCTCAGTGTGGCTGCCCATATTTACAAGGCCACATAAAGTCACCCTGCGTGACTTTTCATGGGCTTGTAAATATGGGCCCATTTCACGCATTACTCTGCTTGAAAGGGGGGTCCCATGGGTATTTTTAGTGGGTGTTCCCATGGAACATTTATGGAAGCTGGCGCAATGAGGAGAAATACTTTATTTCTCCTCGTTTTTTGTTCTTTCTATATACACTGCATTCTGCAGCACACAAGGTGCAAAACACCATTAGTGATTATTTTTGGGCAGGAAGTCATCCCTTCCTGCACAACAACAATCATCCCTGCAATGCAGGCACCCTTGCACCATGGAGCAAGGGTGTCTGCGTTGGCGCACAGCTGCTGTTTGTACAGCGGAGCAGGAGAGACGGACGCTGTATCCTTTAGATACAGTGCATTCTTGCCCTTTTATTTTTGGCACACAGAAGCACAGCAGGAAGGCTTGCTGCACTGCTGTGAGTCAAAATATAGTAAATGAGATTTTAGATAGTGCCTCAATTCAGCCTTGTGGGTTTATTTTAGGGGAAGGCGTAGCTCATGTAAATCTATGTAGCGAAATCACAGTGAATTACCTAGACATGTAGCTAGATTATTCCAAAGTAAGCAAGAACAGTAAATATGCATTTAGTTCTACTTTCTAAGTGCAAAAATTCCCCTCATGTCCACAATGGACTGTGGACTAAGAAATATTACTAAATGCAACAGAACATGAATAGCAGTGTGAGCAGTCACACACGCTCGCTAAAGGTGCACTTGGGGTAGGATTTTCCCCCAACTTACTCCCAGCATTTAGCGCTAGTTTCATAGCACAAAATATACCCTCACTTTTAAAATAGACGAGGATGCATGTGGCACTAAGAAAATAGCACACAGCAGCACAAGAAACCTTCCTCACTCACTAAATGTGCTCTTGCAGTAGGATTTTCCCCAACTAACTCCTGGCATTTAGTGCTAGTTTTGTAGTGCAAAGTACACCCTCACATCCAAAATAGATGCAAGGGTGCATTTTGCACTAAAAAAATAGTGCACAGCACCCGGAGCAGCTGCTTGCGATTGTTAAATGTGCTCTTGCGGTGGGATTTCTTCCTCCAAATTACTCCTAATAATGCAAGCAGGAGTAATTTTGTTATCAGTATTGGTAATTCTGTGTCAAAGAGTAACGCAGAATTACCCAAATCACTCCAATTACTCTGGCATAATTTAAATTTCTATTCCAGGCAGCTGTGTGGCACAAAGGTCGCTCTAGAGGATCGGGTTGAATGTGGTGTTTTAAGAGGTGTCCACTAGCTCAGATCAGTCTGACAGGTGTGTGTAGTATGGATTCCCAGAGATGAAGAACATACTTTTAGCCACAGCAGGTGTACCTAAAATTCAAATAGAAAGTGTAGTCCTTGACCCTTGATAGTGGTCATTGTCTGAATACAAATTGTTTTTTAGAGTGGCACCTGTTGTAAATCAAAGGTTTCTGGATATACGTGAGAGGAACCCCTTAGCCAAGAACCTGGAAAAGATTAACTTTAGTTATGGTTTGTGTTTTTTGGAACAGGAGGACGGCACAGTCACGTTTGTGAGCCAAATGATACCTTTGAGTTGGTTTAATGGCATGTGGATTCATCATAGTGTGACATTCTTGTTGCCAAACGCTACCAACTGGCAATTATTCTTGGCTTTGAAACCCCTTCTGTGCACCTGACCAAGTCATCTTCTAGGTACAGCTTGTAACTGATCTCTTAGGCCCTCATTATGATGCCGGTCGGATCTGCTTCCACTATGCGGTCGGAGTCTGGTCAGATCCCCGTGGCTACGTCTGAAGCAGTTGTGCCAACTGACGTATTATGATGCATGTGAATGCACTGAAATCCAACCGCAGCGGTCCATCCGACTCCAACACGAAATTCCGACCGCAGTGGCATTGGAAAGGCCCATTTGAACTAATCGGAGACTGGAACAGCATCTGACCTGACCACCCAATTACGATGCGCGTTTCCGTTTAGGCGTCCGTGGCGGTCTAACCACATCACCGAAGCTGGCGGAAAAGGAGGCACAGAAGGGCAAAACACACCTCCTAACAGCTGCGCACTTCCTGTATTGACATGGACCCTGTTTTACAAGTCATGTCGCTCCTGTACCTGCTCGATGACGAGAAAATCCGTCAACATCGTGCACACAGCCGCCAGTAAGTCGCATACCGCTCCCTCCAATGAGATCCCATAGCAAATCGATGGCCGACCTCAATAAGCTAGACCCAACCTTTGTTTTTTAATTCAGCAGCTTTACTCCCCTGAATAATCTGTAATATCACTCCCAAGAGACTCATCATAACAGATTTATAGTCTCATTATCCGCTAACAGAAGCACTTCAAAAATACACAACTAAGCCATATATGTTGTACATTGTTCTATGCAACTCACACCACATCATAAAGCCAAGAGTCCTTGAATGGCCCATGTGCGAGACCACTTGTATTGCATATCCTGTACCGATTACAGATTATTACAAATACATGTCAGGTGGCACCCTACGATAAGTACAGATGCACATCAATGGTGTCATAAGACATGGACATAATTAAATAAGGCACGCCCCTCTCACATCCCCATAGGTAGTATCTACCCACTGCAAGGCCTCAGTGGCCTGAAGGACACTTAAAAAACAGTGAGGACTCTGATCTTGGGTAGCAGGCTTTGTGATGTGCATAGTCAGTCCCAGTTGGTTGCCAAAGCTGATGCTCATAGTGTCCTCCACATACCACACATATTTAACACACACTGAAGATGTGCAATACACACAAATATGCACAAGTAACACCTTATACAGCCACAGATGTGTCAACAAACACACCCATAAAAGTCCATCCCTACTGTTGGCAGGATAGAACTGCTGCATTAGCTAAAGTAAATAGAAGTAAGTCAGAGTAGGGGCTTAAACAACTAATGCAACTAACAACTATTGGTGAAAGACAACTCCCCTTTTCATGAGTCGATGCAAAGTAAATTATAGTCTCTCGTCTGAAGATGCTGTGTCATGTGACAAGATTCAATCAGGTCACTGTGTACGACAAAATGCCATCTCACAAAGGCACAGGTGACAGGTGTAGAAGATAGCCCCTCATGTACATCAGCTAGGCTGCTGTGACAGTCCAACACCCCTCTCCCCTCACAAATAATTTACACTTGTGGATCACGAGAGTAACAGATACAAATCTACAAATTCAAAACACTGTACACAACCACCACAAAATACAAGCCAGACAGCATGTGTATGTGACAGTGGGTAGTAGTAACATCCCAGTTGGACTTCTACAGACACTGTGGGACACCAGACTTAAGGAAATAAAAATCAACACTATTACCCAGTAAGCATCAATAAAGGTCTGGAGACACCACATTCTGGCCCCCTGGAGCCAAAACACAGTGGACAAGGTTAGGGACCTTATATCCCTGGTGCTAAGCAAACCTATGTGTCCTTGTATGCAACATCTCATTGGTTCTGTTCTCATCGCATCTCATTGCTACCATCTATGTTCCACTAAGTGACTCTGTACAGACAAACACCTTAAAATAGGTGAACGTCTCTGATGCAAATGTAAAGCTGTGTGCCATAAACATTGCCAACACACTTGGACATCCACACATTTTTCATTGTTATCATTACCTATGACAGGCTCCAATACCTCATGAGCCACGTCATGGTGTAAACTACAGTGCACATCATTGATGATGTTTCATGGAAAAACATTTTCCCTCCACTGCTGATGGACTGTATTGGGCGCAAACACAGCACACACTTGGAAACGGAAAGGCTGCTAAATGTGTTACAGTAAAGTCACAATCACAGCCATTTTACTTCAACACTGACAATACTCCCTGCTGATTGTTGTCATTCACCAGGAGTGGTACACTCCTGGAAGACAAGTTGTCACGGCTACACTGCACATAGCACCTGCAGCAATATTGCCGCTGCGTGTCATATTCGGAGCCGGTGTTGGACTCGGAAAGGCGTCCGTACACGAAAGTGCCATAACGGGCAAATACTGGATGCCCTTCTAATTTCATATCTACAGACACTACGCGGAACGGCGTGGTTGTTAGATTGCAGATCTTATCAAGGACTATTACATGTACAACTTGGAGTAATATCAACAATTTCCCTACCTCCTACTGGCCGGGACGGAAGTATAACCGACACAGAGGTTTACCAAGATTTTTCGCATCAAAACAGCCCTGAGGAAGTCGTGGATTCATTCCCGGACGATGAAACAAGTGTTGGCTGGAACAATCAAACGAAGAAAATAAAATTACAAGAATCTGAATCCGAATAATATTGTGAATACATGTGTTGTAATTAGGAATAGGATAACTGATGTATGTGTGCTCGGATTGCTCTCACAGACACACTTACAATAGTCAGCATGGTTATCTAGCAAGGACACATGTCTATATAGAAAAAACAATTGAACTTTGTTTCAACAAGCACATAACTGTGCAATGAGAAAGACCAATGGCCAGTCCAAATGTGCAAATGTAGTCCAGCACACTGCTGTTCTTCAAAGCTTGCCAGTCAAAGCTTTGCCAGGGAAACCTCCACTGGATTGGAGCATCAAATGGGCACTCCAGGCACCTCTCAGGACAATAAATGGGTGGTGTGGGTAGTGGGGGGCTGGATTACTGGTTGGGAGAACTGGGATAGGGAGGGCTTGTTTGGGCAGTGAAAGGGGCGGACTCAGAATTGGGCGGGCAGGTCTGAGGCAGTGCTGGTTTCGGTATTGGGAGGGCTTTTTTGGACTTGGGAGGTGTGAATTCTTGATTGGGAGGGCTAGGGCACACTAATTGTGTGATTCTGTACCCAGTAAGGGTACTAGCGAGTATAGTGGGGGTGGGGTCAGTTGTGGATCCTGTGCTTTGCAGATTTGGGTTGGTGTTTTGTGTCTCTCCTTGATCTTTTGGGAGTAGGTGCTTTGGGGGTCAGTCCTGGAGGATTTATTGCCCTTACTCCCTTGTGGTGTTGTGGTGGATGCTGAAGAGTGAGGGGCACGTTTGGGGGTTTTCGGAGTGGAAGAGGTAGGGAAGGGTATAGGTGGCAAACCAGCCCTCTTGGATTTGGGAATGGGAGGGACACCTGTGGCAGGAAAGAGGTCAAGGGTAAACATGGTAAGGGTCCTGGGAGATTTTAGAGTAGGTGAGGCAAGGGGTTTATTCTGGGAGGTAGAGAAATGTGAGGTGTGACTTGTGGATGTGTGTTTTATGCTTTTATGTCTCTGAGTGTCTGTCTCTTTGGCTGGTGATTGTGTGTGTAGCTTGGTCCTGTATGTAATGTCTGTGTCTGGTGCTATGGGTGTTGTGTCTGGCTGTGTGCTCTCTGTTAAAGATGATGGTGTTGTGGGTATTGTGTCTGGCTGTACATTGTCTGGTGTGTGTGTGTTGTTGGTGTGGTGGCTGCAGTGTGTTCCTGTGTGTCTTTGGAAGTGGATGTGGTTCGGACTGGGGTGTGTTACATATGTAGGTGTCAGTGGATGTTGTGGGGATTGTGGTGAGTGACTGGTGTGTGTCTGTGCTGTGTTTTTTTCTCTTAACTTTGTGTTGGACTGTGCTGCGTGTGGTATGTGATGATTTTTCATGATTAGGTGAGCGTGTGCATTGGACAGGTCTGAGGCTATGGATGGTGGATGGAGAATGGGCAGGAGGAGTGGTGGGAGTTTTGAAGGCTTGGAAGGCTGCCGTGAGTGTGGAAGAGAGAGCCTGAAACGATCTCTCCTCCCGTGCTCTGCCAAAGTGAATGCCCTTCAGGTAGGCAACAGCCTGGGTAAGCTTGTTGTAATGCTCCTAGAGGACATTCAGCACTGCTGTTTCACAGCCATAAAACTGTCTCAGAACATCTATTGTCTCCACACTCTGTGCATAAGGGGAGACCGGGGCAGGGCCTGAGATGCCTCCTCTGCTTAGAAGAAAGGCCACGGACACCAGGTTGAGGAGCAGCAGGGAGGATGGAGATGGAAGGTGGGGTGGCGGACTGAGATATAGCTGATGGTGTCTGAGCTTGGTTCGCCACCACCTGGTAGTGCCACTGGACAAAGAAGATGTCAATGCAGTGTCGTCGGCTTGCTCCTCCAGGGCACTCCCCTCATCCTCCGGGCCTGTGGTCATCTCTGAGTCGCTGTTCACATGGGTAACCACTCTGGCCAGCTGCAACCCCAACAGTCATGGGCTGGTCTCCTTAACTGCCCTCTGTAAATGCTGGAATAGTAGTACAGGTAGGTGTAAAAGTAATGCTGTTGACCAACATGCTAGCATTTTATTACAACACACATTTGTCATTACCACGGTCAACTAGTGGTATATCGGTCAGTACATCCTCTGTAACATTGGCATTATAACATGCATTGATGCCACATGACCTGAGCCAAGGCAATCATCAAGGTGTTTGGACCATGTGGAGCACAAATTGCCCTTGTGAAACAGTACAGATTTAGCCATTATGTACGTGTCAATAGTTATCACCCTCTATGCTTAGGCCTTTTTAGCATGAGATTTTCAACTTTAGTCATCTCATGGCACGTGAATGTCACAACCTATCCACGCAGGACCTGCCACAAGCCAATGGTCATGTGTTCCAAACATGCTACATATAGTACTGCAGCACAAATACAATGGATGAGTAACATCCACATCGTATTCCAGAAATGACATGGAAGTGGCCATTCCACACAACGAATATCTCAAAGTGACAGTTTCAGTGCTGCCCACTGCCACACAATGCTTTTGAGAGATGCACATTAGTACAAAATGTATGTGTCACAAGTTGTACACATCAGTAGTACGTAGACAAATAGGCACCAACTGGTGTGAGATAGCAGCACTAATGTTCATTGTACCTGACTCTCCCAAGGAACATCACCATGAAATATTATATTTTTTTGAGTAGACACTTTCCACGATGTAAAAATATTACTGGCATGAGGCAACTTAAAGTATGAGTCATTGGTGTGGTACCATAAATGAAGATGACAGATTGGCCTACACAAGGGAAGAGGACTCCATGCACGATCTAGGTATATGTGACATATATGTCCATGTAGCACTGACTGTTGACACACGCGTCACACAAAGATGTCTGCATCTGACTCCAAGATGCATGTCACCATCAACTGACTGTTGTTACACAGATGCACATGCCCTTACCAGCACACTGCATATAAAAATATTATTTTTGCAGCTGTAAAGCATTGGCCGATACAAATTAGAGCAATGCAAACATTTGTGTAATTCTTTCCCCATGTTCTCCAGCAAGATGACCTACATCTATTTCAGTGGGTATGTGGGATTCATCTATCCATAGCCCAAAATACCACAGGTTGCTCTCCACCAGAATATTTACATGCACATCACTCATTCTTATTGTCATGTACACATTGGCAAACAGAAATGTCTTAAGCATACACATAGAAACTCATATGTATCCTCAATTCATTTATGCCACATGGGTAATCCTGACATTGTTACACTTAAAGGTACACATGGCTGCATGTAGCAATCCAATAAGATGGCATGAGTGTTATTTAGCAAAATCTTAGTACTGCTTAATTCAAAATACCAATGGTATGTCTTAAGCAGTCACTGCACCCAGAGTACAATGAATGACAAGCCATAAGTTTTTGATACACCATCACATGAGACACATTAGTGGGGCAGCAACACTGCAGACACAAGGATGACAAGTGTCCTGTGTATGACCACTTACAAACATGACATCATGTGACAATGTCAGAAAAGTAAGAACATCATGCTGCCATGTGGAGATGCCACATTGTTGTGACATGTAAAAGTGGACCTTGATTAGTTTCTGCCAACATAGTCTGCCATCATTTGTGTACACCAATCAATCAATCAATCAATCATAGCATTTGTAGAGCGCACTACATACCCATGAGGGTCTCAAGGCACTGAGGGGGGGAGGGAGGGGTGCTGCTACTGCTCGAAGAGCCAGGTCTTCAGGAGTCTTCTGAAGGTCAGCAGGTCTTGGGTCTTGGGTCTGCCATAGGCGGATGGGGAGGGTGTCCAAGGTTTTAGCGGCGAGGTGGGAGAAGGATCTGCCGCCGGAGGTCGCTCTTCGGATGCGAAGCTGGCGGGCGGGGGTGTAGAGGCTGAGTCGTCTGTTGAGGTACGCAGGTCCGGTGTTGTGCAGTGCCTTGTGTGCGTGGGTGAGGAGCTTGAAGGTTATCCTCTTGTTGACGGGGAGCCAGTGCAGGTTTTCAGGTGAGGGGTGATGTGGCTGCGGCGAGGGATGTCGAGGATCAGGCGTGCGGAGGCGTTCTGGATGCGTTGCAGCCGTTTCAGGAGTTTGGCCGAGGCTCCAGCGTAGAGGGCGTTTCCGTAGTCCAGCCTGCTGCTGAAGAGGGCCTGGGTGACCGTTCTTCTCGTTTCGGTGGGGATCCACTTGTAGATCTTGCGGAGCATGCGGAGGGTGTTGAAGCAGGCGGAAGAGGCGGCGTTGACCTGCTTAGTCATGGAGAGGGTGGAGTCGAGGATGACTCCTAGGTTGCGTGCGTGGTTGGTGGGTGTTGGGGCTGCTCCCAGTGCGGTCGGCCACCAGGAGTCGTCCCAGGCCGAGGGGGTGGATCCGAGGATGAGGACCTCCATCTTGTCAGAGTTCAGCTTCAGTCGGCTGTTCCTCATCCATTCGGCGACGGCCTTCATTCCTTCATGGAGGTTTGTTTTGGCGGTGTGGGGGTCTTTGGTGAGGGAGAGAATCAGCTGGGTGTCGTTGGCGTAAGAGATGATGTTGAGGTCATGCAGTCGGGCGACGTGGGCGAGTGGTGCCATGTAGATGTTGAACAGCGTTGGGCTGAGGGATGAGCCCTGGGGTACGCCGCAGATGATATCAGTGGCCTCGGAGCGGAAGGGGGGGAGGCGGACGCTCTGTGTTCTGCCGGAGAGGAAGGAGGTGGTCCAGTCCAGGGCCTTCTCTTGGATTCCGGCGTCGTGGAGGCATGTGCATAGTGTGTGGTGGCATACCGTGTCGAAGGCGGCTGACAGGTCCAGGAGGATGAGGGCCGCAGTCTCTCCGTTGTCTAGCAGGGTCCTGATGTCATCGGTGGCGGCAATGAGGGCAGTTTCGGTGCTGTGGTTGTTGCGAAACCCGGACTGGGACGGGTCCAGGATGCTGTTCTCCTCGAGGTAGTGGGTCAGTTGTTTGTTGACGGTCTTCTCGATGACCTTCGCCGGGAACGGGAGTAGGGAGATGGGCCGGAAGTTCTTGAGGTCCTTGGGGTCCGCCTTGGGTTTCTTGAGTAAGGCGTTGATCTCGGCGTGCTTCCAGCTATCCGGGAAGGTTGCTGTCTCGAAGGAGATGTTGATGGCTTTCCGGAGATGGGGTGCGATGGTGGTGCTGGCTTTGTTGAAGATGTGGTGTGGGCATGGGTCTGACGGAGATCCGGAGTGGATGGTGTTCATGATCTTGATGGTGTCGTCGTTGTTTATGTTAGTCCAGGAGAGCAGGCGGTTGGTGCGGATGTTGGTCATGGGGGCGGGGATCTCAGTGGTTGTTGGGGCGATCGTGGTGTTGAAGCTGTCGTGGATGTCAGCGATCTTGCGATGGAAGAAGGTGGCCAACGAGTTGCATGGGTCTTGTGAAGGTGGGATGTCGTTGGTGTTGGAGCTGGGGTTAGAGAGTTCCTTCACGATGTTGAAGAGCTCTTTGCTGTTGTGTGTGTTGTTGTCTAGGCGGTCTTTGAAGGAGGCCCTTTTGGCGGATCTGATGAGGTGATGGTGTCTGCGGGTGGCGTTCTTGTGGGCTGCGTAGCTGTCAGGTGTTTGTTCGCGGTGCCAGTTCTTCTCTAGCTTTCGTCAGGTTTGCTTGGAGGCCCGGAGGTCTTCAGTGAACCAGCTGGCTTTCTTGCTGGTGTGGCTGTTGGGGGGTTTCTTGAGCGGGGCGAGGGTGTTGGCGCAGTCGTCGATCCACTGTCTGAGGTTGCGGGCGGCGGTGTCGGGGTCGGTGGGGTCGGCTGGTGGGCACTGGGCTAGGGTGGTGGTTAGCTGGTCTTCGGTGACTTTGCTCCAGCAGCGGTGAGGCATCTGTTGGGTGCGGTGGTACGTGGTGGCTTTCTGGAAGGTGAAGTGGATGCAGCGATGGTCGGTCCAGTGGAGTTCGGTGGTGTGACTGAAGGTGACGTGGGAGCTTGCGGAGAAGATGGGGTCAAGCGTGTGGCCGGCGGAGTGGGTGGGAGTTGTGGCGAGTTGTCTGAGTCCGAGGTTGGCGAGGTTGTTGATCAGGGTGGTAGAGTTGGTGTTGTTGTTGTTCTCGAGGTGGAAGTTCAGGTCCCCGAGGAGGATGTAGTCCGTGGAGGCGAGGGTGTGAGGGCTGACGAAGTCGGTGATGGAGTCGCTGAACTGTGGTCGAGGTCCGGGGGGTCTGTAGACGAGGGTTCCTCTGAGGGTGGTGTTGGGGTCGGTGTGGATCTGGAAATGCAGGTGTTCGGCGGTGCTGAGGGTGTCGTTGTTGTTGGTCGAGACCCTGAGAGTGTTCCTGTGGACGATGGCGATTCCTCCTCCTACTCCGTTGGTGCGGTCCCTGTGGGAGATCTTGTAGCCTTCCGGGATGGCAATGGCGATGTCGGGTGCCGAGGAGGGGTTCAGCCAGGTCTCCGTCAGGAATGCGACGTCAGGGGAGGTTGAGTCGAGTATGTCCCAGAGTTCGACGGCGTGTTTGCGGGCGGGGCGGGTGTTGAGAAGAATGCAACTGAGGTGGTTGGGTTTGTTCCTGGTCGGCGGGTTGGCGGGCTGGGTGCTGGTGAAGCTGCAGTTCCGGCAGGAGAAGGGTCCTTGGGTGCTCCTCGGGGCGGCCAGGAAGCAGGTGCGTGATCGTCGTCCGGTGTTGAGTGCTTGGAGGGAGCTGGAGTCGTAGCGGAGCCGGGCATCGTGGCGGGCGCGAGGACAAGGGGTTCTGGCGCTGGGCGTGGTCCAGGCACGGACGGGCGCAGACGGGCTTGCCGAAGGAGCAGCTGGGAGGCGGGAGGCAGGGCAGGGGCAGCGAATGGGTGGTCAGGGGGGCGGGGACGCAGGGGACGCAGCGGCTGGAGCGGGAGCGGTGAGGGGTAACGAGGGGAACAGAAGGCAAAAATGGGCAACAAAGGGAGCAGAAGGCAACAATGGGCTCAAAAACACGGGGGCAACAAGGGGTACAGAAGGCAAAAACGGGCTCAAAAACACGGGGGAAACGAGGGGTACAGAAGGCAAAAACAGGTTCAAAAACACGGGGGAAACGAGGGGTACAGAAGGCAAAAACGGGCTCAAAAACACGGGGGGAAACGAGGAGTACAGAAGGCAAAAATGGGCACAGAAGGCACACAAATACACTGCACTGCCTGGCCACTGGTTCTTTTCAGTACACAGTGGCTATTTCTAGTGGAATGTCCCAACTAATGTTCAGCTTGGTGCTACGTGATGTGCTGACAGCACTGCTGAGACACCTGGATAGCTACATTCAGTTCCCCAGAGCTGCTGATTTGGCCACTGTCAAGAGGGACTTTTTTGACCTAGGTCACATCCCAAATGTTGTTGAAGCTATTGATGGGACACATATTGGCCTTGTACCACCACAAGCATGTGAGGGATGGGCCCTCACCATTTCCACTCGTGACATGACTGCTCCCAGAGGACACAAACAGCAGCAGGTGATGGGCAGGTATATAAAACTACAGTGTACATTTTATGCAACTTCCATCACATGGAGGGTGTTGATGATGAACATAAAGCTAAATGATCCACTTCCTGTTGACGGCACCATTGCAGAAATTTAATGGGTATTGATACGGTGAAACTTGAAACTGTGTCTAAAACTTGACTTTTGCTATATGAGTTGAACTATTTGCAGTCGTTATTATTTGTGCAGTGCATGGCCAATGGCTCACCATCCATGCAGGATTTTTTTCCTTCAAGCATTGATGACATATGAGTTAGACACTTCATTGGATGTCTGTATGTTTCTTTTATTATTCATTCATAGAGACATGGCAAATGTCAGGCTGAGAAGGAGGACATGTGTATGAGGAGTGTTTTGTGTGTCAGTTGGGGAAGCCATTAGATAATGGGATCAGTTGTGACAGGGCTGGCAAGTAGATGTGGAGTAAAGAGAGAAGTAGATGTGGTGAGAAAAGAGGGACTGATGGGATTTGCAGTCCTGACCCCCTCTTCCAGGCCACAGTTGTAAAATGGCTACCTACCTTTGAGGTGAAGCAGAATGGATGAAATGGCTGCCAAGTAGTCATGTGGACTAGACACTAGTGCCTCTTGAGTGCTCATTGAACAGGGCATGATGGTAGTTGTAATTTTGTCATTTTCATATTGGTAACACTAGCAAGCCTGAATTGTGTTACATGCTGGTTGACAAGATGCTGTTCTATTAGCACATACAGTTGGACATTTTGTTTCTCAAGCTTCTTTTTATTAGATTTTTCAGACAATACAAACATTAGCGTAGCATGTTCCATGACACTTCCATGTTTTCCCACTTTAGCCCAACAGGTTACACAGTTTCACACTAATCATGGAAGTGTTTCTTGCATCACAGTATAATCATTGTAATTTGCCTCTCCTAAATATCATTCAACATACTAGAGATCCCCTGACCCCTGTCCCTCTTTCCTCCCTCTGTTTCCCTACCTTCCCAACATAAGAAAAGGGAAAAAAAGCTATGGTTGCCATATAGAGGCAACTGGAAGGGTTAAGGTGTGGATGGTTGTGGACGAGTCATAGATCAGCGAGAGTGGGAATAGCTATCGGGCAGTCAATTAAGTCTCATCCTATGAAGAGGGGGATTAAAATTGAAAGAGGTGGAGTGCTCTTGTAGTTGGTGGACATGCTACTAGGGGGAGGCATCGTGAGAGGCAAGTTACCAGTGGTCCCCGCGTGTAATTGAAGTTCTTGAAGCTGTCCCAAAAAGATGTCTGCTATCCTTTCCATCGTAAGTGCCCTCCACAGGCGAGCAGGCCATTGTGTCATGGCTGGTGCCTCTTTTAATTGCTCTATCGCTTTTGGTTTGATATTTCAAACATTCATCTTGAAGACCTAACAGTGCAAACTAGGGGGTATCGCAGCATGTCCTTGATTTGTGCTAGAATTTCCATCCAAAAAGGACTAATTTTCCAACAGTCCCACCAGATGTGGCAAAGGTCCCCTAGCAGACCGCAGCCCCTCCAACAAAGGTCTGAGGTGTTTGGGAATATTTTTTTCAGCCATGTAGGATATAGATACCAATCATAAAACATCTTATAGTGCGCTTCCCTCATGCCCAGGGAGTGATTACTGTTGGCTATATCTTTCTACAATGTCTTCTACTGTTTGTCATGTATTTCTATTCACAGTGTTTGTTCCCAGAAGTCTATGTGGCGTGGCCGTGGGGAATGCAGTGTTGAGAGCAAAAGAGAATATAGAAAGGTTATCACACCTCAAGAGGAGCCCGCTCTCTGCACAAACTGTTCTTTGGGCTTAAGTTCTCTAGTTGCAGCTGCCCTAACTTCCGGGTGTTGCTCCCAATGCTTTAGTTGTAGATAGTGAAAGTGTTCCGCGCTAGAGAGCGAAAACTCACGTTGACAGTGTTGAAAGGTCAATAGGCTGCTATTATGGAAGAGATTCAATAACGTAAGCCACCTTCCCTCTTGCTAAGCATCGAAGGGGACTGGGTGCGCAGCTGGAGGGAATGCCGAAGTGAAATCAATTAGTGTATATGGGGAGGGAAATGTTGACCACTCCATGGATCTATTCACCTCGTTACAAATTTGTAGAGTAGTTTTTATGGCGTGCTTAGATAGGCATTCAGTGGTCGATCTTCCCTGGATTTCCATAACACATCCCAAAAAACTCTACCAACTATCACCCTATCCATGTGCAGCCAGTGCTTATCGGATTCCCTGAGTGACCACTTGGTGATGACCCGTAACTGGGCCGACTTGTAATAGAGATCAAAGTCCGATAAAGCTAGGCCTCCCTCTTTCCTGGACCGTCCGAGCAATTTGTAAGATACTCAGGCCCTCCCGTTTTGCCAGATATATCGTTTTATGTTTGTTCATAATGTAGGGAGGAAATCTCGGGCCAGTCTAAAGGGAAGTGCTTGAAATAGGTATAACAGTTTGGGGAGGACTGTCATTTTAACCGCATGTATGCGACCTATCTAAGAAATGTACATTGGCACCCATCTCCTGAGCTCATTCTTTAGTTGGTGGAAAAGAGGGGGATAGTTTGCTTGATATAAGCCCGCTAGAGTAGGTGTAATCTTAATTCCCAAATATGTTAAGTCATGCTTCGCCCATTGAAATAAGATTTAATAGATAAAACTTAGATAGGTTGACACGGAAGCCAGCAATTTCTTCAAAGCACTGGAGTTCCTTCTGTAGGGTGTTCAGTGAGGTGTTCGGGTTAGGGAGTGTCAAGAGGACATAGTCAGCAAAAAACAATATATTCCTCAGAACCAAACCTTATGCCATGAATTGTACTTAAAGCTCTAATTCTCGCCACTAGGGGTTCAATAGTTAGAGCAAAAAGGAGCAGGCACCCCTGTCTCGTCCCACTTTCCTGTTGGAAAGGTTCCGATCCTAATCCATTGACGAGTACGCTAGATCAGGGCTTTATATAGTTAGTTCTGATCATCTGAATGGAAGCTTCACAGAAGCCGAACTGTCATGGTGTTTGGAAAAGAAAGGACCAGTTCACTCTATTGAATGTCTTTTCGGCGTCTAAGCCTAAAAGTACCGCTGGCAGCTGTTTCTTGGAGACCTTCTCAATTAAATGGAGCACTCGCCTTACATTATCATGAGTTTGTCAAACTTTAATAAAACCTGATTGCTCAGGATGGATAAGGTCTGACATCAGGTCGTCTAACCTCGTGGCTAGTATTTTGGAGTATAATTTGGCATCCAAGTTAAGGAGTGCTATCGGCCTTTTGGTACTACAAAGATGGGGATCCTTTCCTGGTTTCAGGATAACTGTTATTAGAGCTTTATTTATGGAGGGAGTGACTGCTGCTCCTTGTGTGATATGGTTAAAGAGGCTGGTCAGGTGAGGTGATATTTCTATATTCAATGTTTTATCAAATTTAGCTATCAGTCCGTCTTGGCCTGGAGATTTATAAAGGTTTCAATACTTTAATCTGTGACCGGATCTCCTCATCTGTAATGGGTGCACTAAGGAGCTCATTTTGAATGGGTGTCACTTGTGGCAGATCTATGGATGCGAGGTAGTCGAGCTGGGCTGGTGTGCTTGTGTCTTATGCCCGGTATAATTGTTTATAAAATGTGCTAAAAATGTGTGCCTTACCCGCATCTGACCCCTCCAATTCCCCTTGGGTTAAAAAATGTCCCTTATGTATTCCTTTTCTCTCTTAACCCTTAGCTTTCTCGGTAGGTGGACACCCACCTTGTTTCAGTGTTCATATGCGGTACGTTTTAAGCGCAGAAGTGTGAGTTCCGCTCTATTGGTGTAGATTGCCTGAAGTTTCCTCTTCAATGCTGTCAGCTTTTGCTGGAGGGTTGTCTTTGTGTAAGCTCTGCAGTTCCCATAACTCCTACTCCAAAGCTAGCCGCTCCCTTGTTCTCTGCTAGTTGAGGGTCAAATTTAATTCAATGCATTTGCCCCTTAGAACTGCCTTTAAAAAGTGCCATTTGTTTGATGGTGTAGTGTCCTGGGACAAGTTTAATTGAAAGTGTTCCCTAATTGCTTTTGTGGAAATGGTCCTTCTCCAACCTCCCACAGGTACACCTATAACAAGGAAGACCAGCAGTCGGAGGTAACTGTAACATAAAAAGATTTATTTCGCTCAAGCGGGTACACCACCTCACAGCTCCATGTGGCTATGAGAGAAGTGGACAACTTACACAGTCATAGACAGCCTTATATATCTTTCTGCTGGAACAAGCGTAGGTGGGAATGGATATGAAAAATTAGCAGCTGCCTAGGATGATTAATAATCCCAGGATGATATCATGTACTAGTCAGGACCAGTACCTCTGGAAATATGTATACATGGCATGCAAAACATATATATATAAGGATTACTCATTAACTCCCACCACTCATCAGTAATCCCGTGGTCAACAGAAATAAAGCAGAACTGTACATAACTTGCGTCAGACATATAAACATAGATACGCCTGTGGTTACAGAGTCAGGCGCTCACTTGATTAATCATCTGGATATGGAACAAAAGGTCGCACGTCCTGTATCAACAATAATTTGTAGACATAAGCAATTTATGCAGCTGGCTGTAATACATGTGATATCAGTGAATAGGAATGTTAATCATTGACCGTTTGTTAAATGCATCCTGCCCTACTTGCGTGCTAGCAAGTAGAGAACAAACATATGCTCTGGGGTCTTTTGACGTATCCACATTGTTCTGTGTAGCTGAAAGGAGCACATTATTTTGTGCTGAGGAGACAAACTAAGAAAAGCTTACCTCAAAATGGTGGCTACAAAAATATAAAATGGAGGAGCTTACGTCCATTATAAAGTCTGTATTTCCACAATCGACCCTTTGGACGCAAGGTCCAACATTGTTATCGACTCCTAATGTACGTGTTCATATATTGGCCGACTGTTACTATAGTGGGCCTCATGGCGTTCATTAACATAATCTACTGCATTTGGGAGGGAGGTGGCGTTATCCGAAACATCAATATCCATCAATTGTTGAGTCACAATATCCCTCATTATAAGAGCGTTAGTCAGTGTCACTGGAGGGACTGGGGGTGGTTTCAGCAGTCGCCCCAAACACTGGCAACATATGGGTAGGCAATTAATGAAAACACAGCACCCAATTACTACGAGGAATATGGTCACTAGGAACATCCCTATCTTCCAACCCCATGCCGATAGAGTGTTCCAAAAAGAGCCCGCCAGATCCCAAGAGCCAACATCACTATGGGCCTGGGCCCCTATATCATATAGTCTTTTGACAGCTTCCCTAACTGATGTGGAGGAGTCAGGTATATACACGCAGCAGGACACCCCGATCACCCTACAGACTCCACCCCGTTCTGCCAACATCATATCTAGAACCATCCGGTTCTGAAGGGAAACCAATCTGACAGCCTTGAGCTCCACTGTGATGTTCTCAATAATCCCTGCTGTCTCCTCTACAGTTGCTTCCAATAAACGGGATAACCTGCGAATATTTCTGGAATTTATGGCAGGGCCATACCAAGGAACAAAGGCCTTCAGCACATCACCAGCTATCTCTGATACTGTATCTCCTTGATCAACACTCCTCTTACCCCTTAGTGTTTTGGAGGCTCTATTTACCTCCTTTGTGCTTTTGATAGACATCGCTGGTGTCACAAGACCTAGATGACAACAGCCACCCCAATTCACTGGTAGCCAAGTGTAGGCCCTAGAACCACAAATGAAATAAACTGAGTCACCGATATAAAGTGGAACTGTCATTTCCTGAGCAGCCATCTCAAATGTCATATTGCAATTGGTACTATTCCCCATGTCGGAAGTACCATTACTTCTGATACATATACTCCCAAGTACACTACGCTGCCTCATTTTCAAAAAGGGTATTTCTCTGGCGTCTCTATGAAGCGGAGGTGTACTTACATTGTTTACCAAAAATAGTGGGGTGAATATATTAGAAAAGGGGAACGTTGCATTAGGTAAGACAACTTCAGTGCAATTTCCTGCCTGGAGGATGTCATCTTGATATCGGTTGTATAGTGACACAGTTGATGTTCTGGTGGTAGAACGGGAGGTGACCAAGTTTTTAAGGACCCCTATTAGCTCAACCTTCAACATCACGGTATGTAACGCATAACAGGATGCTTCAAACGGCAGGGGTACTTGGAGGAGGGGTAGTCCTTCGTCTACATATGCCGGAAATTGCATGCATATCCAACAATTATTTTTTTCAATTACTTGATGAGTCTGATGAAGTAGGGTAAGAAAAGAATTATGACGCATTTCCTCCCTGTGATCCATATCCTCAGGTGCTACAGTAACTGAGGGGACCTTGTCAGAGGGAAGCGGGGCTGGTTTTGCTATAGGGTGATAAAGCTCTAAAAGATAGAGTAAGCCGATTATCAAAGACATTACACAAAATAACACACATAATATGCATAGTTTGGAGTACCAACGCCTCTTTTTGTTCATTGTAAGGGTGGAATAGGTATCTTCCATGTCTGACGAAAATACGGTCCCAGATAGCAATACGGTTAGAGATAATGCTTAAAGACTTCGAAATATACAATCTCACTTAGATGTGATAGTTCAACAGTGTTCGTTATAGGCCTCACTGTTACAGGCTCTACAGATCTTTGTCGGCAGTGTCCTTATTTTACTAACCTCACTGCACAAGTTAGTCCTTTAAAGTTGGCACTACCCAGTGCGTGGCAGTTGGTGCTTGCTCCGTCCTAAGCACTCTTCAGTTTCCTTGGGCGTAGATTATATCCTGATACAGTTCGTTGATCGTCGATGTGGGTAGGAGGGCAATCACCAGTTCTTCGGTCAGAACGGTCCTCTTCCGGGGGCAATTTTGGCCAGAATGGTGGTGCTCTTTTCACATTCGATAAATGAATCCAGTTTTTGTGTCCATCACATCGCACTGCTGTTTGTGTGACTAACAAAACTTGAGATGGTTCCTTCCATCTGGGTTGTAGGCTGTTTTTCCTTACAAAGTTCTTGGTCAGGACCCAGTCCCCGGGCCGGATGTCATGCACTTCTCCTTCCAAAGGCGGGGACCAAGTGTCTCTGACCTGTTGGCGAATGGTAGACAGAGCAGTAGTTAATTCTTTACAATAATCCAATAAAGCAGAATGTGTCAATTCTTGCAACTTTGATGGAGAGGCAAACCCATATACATTTGCGGGTCTCCCCATTACAAGCTCATATGGGGAGAGTCTGTTTTTAGATGTAACAGTTGTTCTCATAGAGAACAAGGCTATTGGCAAAGCATCTACCCAGCTGAGAGTACTTGATGCACATATTTTTTGCAGTTTATTTTTTAAGGTAGCATTGCAACGCTCTACAAGCCCTGCTGATTTTGCATGATAAATTGAATGGAATTTCTGTTTTAGCCCCAGTCCTTGACATACTAGATCCATTATTTTATTCGAAAAATGTACTCCGTTATCACTCCACAGACTTTTGGGCAAACCGTAGCGAGGAAATACTCTTTCAGCAGCATTTTTGCTGTACTCAAGGCGGTATTATCTTTCAAAGGGAATGCTTCCACCCAATTGCTAAAACTGCATATGACAACTAAAACATATTGTTTTCCATTGGCAGGGGGCATCTCGATGAAGTCCATCTGAAGACATTCAAATGGATATTCTGGCAATCTGAAATGACCAGGTGGTACTTGTATCCCTTTTCCCACGTTATGAAGAGCACAGATCATACAATTTTTAGAAAGTTTTACAGCTGTCTTTCTTATATTTTTGTTCTCCCATATTTTCTCAATTGTATTTGTCATCCCGTCAGCTCCCAAATGTGCAGGACCATGGACCATCTGAAGTATGGGCAAGAGAAAACTATCAGGCAGGACCCATTTCTGTCCAAGTGTATTCATCCAAGCCCCAAGATGTGTGTCAAAATAATAACCTTCCTTTACCCACTGCTTTCTTTCTTCTTCACTTGCAAAAGCTTGAATCTCCCTTATCTGCGTGTAAGGATCAACTTCTTTCGTCTCCTCATCTGCACTCGACACTACATATGTTAACGTGTACTCATTTAATGCAGTATGCCTTGCTGTTTCATCGGCAAAGGCATTTCCTTGGCCTACATGGTCTGTGATTATCTTGTGTGCACTACACTTCATGATAGCCAACTTAGTTGGTAATGCAAGAGCATTTAATAATCTTGTAATCAAGGTGCCGTGCTGTATTTTAGCACCTCCAGATGTAATATACCCTCTTTCGGCCCATAAGCGTCCAAAGTTATGAGCCACCCCCAAGCGTACTGGCTGTCAGTGTAGATGTTTACCACTAACTTCTCTGAAAGTTCACATGCTCTAGTTAGAGCAATTAATTCAGCTGCCTGAGCAGACATCTGTTGTATTTTACATGTTTCAACAATTGTTTTATTGGTTGTTATTGCATAGGCTGCCGAGGTGGTTCCATCTGGTCTCTTTAGACAAGAGCCATCCACAAATAGTGTTCCATCGACCTTAGACAGAGGTACATCTACCAAATCTACTCGACCTTTCGTTTCAGTTTCAGTGACAATCACACAATCATGTTGTACTTCATCCTGCTCCGAAGGGAGAGGCATCAGAGTAGCTGGGTTTATAGTGTTGCACCGCTGCAAGGTCACATTAGTAGCCATTAATATTAGTTCATAATGAGTCAATCTAGCATTAGTTAAATGCTGCGTCTTGGTTTTATTTAATAGTATGTCCACTGAATGAGGGACATAAACCATAACGGGATGTCCTAGTACAATAGAGTCTGCCTGTTTTACTGCAGCAGCCGCCGCAGCAATATTTCTTAGGCAGTTCGGTAGGCCTCTGGCTACCGGATCCAATGTTGAAGAAAAATAGGCACATGGTCTATTCTTCTCTCCATTTTTCTGTGTTAGTACAGCCATTGCGCACCCTTCTCTTTCATGTACGAACAATGCAAAGCTTTTAGTATAGTCTGGCGTACCTAAAGCAGGTGCATTGCATAGAGCAGATTTTAAAGCCATGAAGCTATCGTGATGTTCATTCTCCCAAGGGACGGGATCTTGCACATCCTTGTGAGTTAAGGACAATAATGGTTTGGCCAGAAAAGAAAAATTTGGTACCCATTGCCTACAAAAGGAGACCATTCCCAGAAATGCACGAACATCCTTTTGAGTTCTAGGTCTTGAAATGTTCTGAATGGACTGTATTCTGGCAGGTGAAAGCCTCCTCCCCCATTCGACAAGAGGTGACCCAAATAGGTTACCTCCTGTCGACAATACTGTAGTTTAGCTGGCGAAACCTTATGTCCATGCAAAGCGAGAAATGTTAAAACATCATGCGTAGCCTGCTTACAAATATCTTCTGTTTCAGCGGTGATTAATAAATCATCAACATATTGCAGTAATACCGTACCTGATGGCATAATACAGTTATCCAGTTGTCTTTTTAATGCCTGGCTATAAATGCTAGGGCTTTCTGTATACCCCTGTGGAGCTCGACAGAATTGATAGGATCTCCCTTGGAAACTAAAACTGAACAAATACTGACTATCTGGGTGTATGGGAATGCTAAAGAAGGCATTTTTTAGATCAATCACAGTGAACCACTGGGCTGAAGGTGGTACAGACGAAAACATTGCAGTAATGTCGGGTACAACAGGATATTGTGGTTCCACTATTTTATTAATGGCTCTCAAATCAACAACCATCCTATATTTGACCTGTTCTGTTCCATCATCTCGTTTAACTACAGGTAAAATGGGACTATTACATAGGCTACTTGTGACTTCTCTTATTATTTGTCGTTGCAGCAAGTCTGATATCACTAATTTCAATCCTTCCTCTCCTTCTTTTGACATTTTGTATTGGGGAATGCGGGGTAATTTAACATTTTGTTTTACTTTAATATGTACTGGCTCAATATCCATTCTTCCTACATCGTTTGGTCCATGTGCCCACAACTTTGGATCAATATCCCGAAGTTCAGGTGGTAAGGTATTTTTGTCTGCAACAAGATACTGCTTAGATAGTACTGAGTTCTTGCAAGTCAGATAAACACTATCTGGTGTACAATATATGGTAGCATGCATCATTTTTAAAGCCTTTAAACCTAGTAAGTTAAGTGAACATTTCTCTGTTAATACAAAGGGCATGCTCCCTGTTATGGGGCCTATAGTGAAGTCCAATGGTCGCGAAATGGGGCTTGTTACAACAGCATTAGAAAATCCCACCGACTTATCTAATTTTCCCGAGAGAGGAGCATGGGGGAGCAAGCGGTGGGAAATAGATGTGTTAGTGGCACCAGTATCTAGAAGGAACACTCTTTCTTCACCTCCAACCATCATTGTTACATATGGCCCTGAAGAATCTACTGGTATTTGCACTCGCTCCCTGTCCTCTCCTGGGCATCCCTATAGGGTCCAATCCTGATGATCATCATCCTGCGCATAATCCTGTGTAAAATACGCATTATTCCTTTGGTCGAAATAATTTGTCTGTTCGGTGTCACTATAATTTCTCTGTTGTCCTCTACCTCTTCCTCTGTCTGCGTGGGGAGTTGTGTTTCCTCTGTAAGTACTGGCATTATTTCTCATAGTCTGACCCTGGCCCTGTAACGAAGGGCACTCATTCTTCCAATGCCCCTCCTGATAGCAATAGGCACATGTATTGTAGCCTAACCCTGCTCTCTGTTGCGCCGGAGCTGAAGCAGCTCGACCAACCCCTCGACCACGTCCACCTCCCCTCTGAAAGTTTGTACGTCCTCTTGGCCTTCCCCTATCAGGAAAAGCTTGCTGCATCAATGCTTTTGTTTTTAACTCCTTCATTTGCTTATCCTTTTTTCCCTTTTCTGCATTTCTCTTATTCTCATAGTAGCAGGCCATGGTCAATAATTCAGCTGGATCTTTAGCAGTCCAGGTGCTTTCGTACGTCTTTATACTATCTGATAAGTCAGGTAGAAGATTATGAACAAACTGATTAGCAAAGATACGCTTCCCTTGTATAGTCTGTATATCTTGCCCACTGTATGCTTTAAAAACCTCCTCTATTCTACTAAAGAAATCGGTAACTTCCTCTCCCTCCTTCTGTCGACATGCCGTCATCTTATCCCAATCCACCTTTTCTCTGGGCAATATTTCCTGCATACGTGTTATAATATGCCTTGGTAAGGCTATTAAGGATGGTGGCACGGCTCCTCCTGCTAATCTGTCATTATCATCACCGACTATGGTTGGCCAGTGAATGGTTGCGCAGTTATTATCCCTAACTGGACGCCATATTTCTTGAGGTACCAAGAAATCAAACAAAAAATCAATATCTTTTAGTATCATGGGTGTTAAATTAATGGCAGATTCAAGTTGCTCATAAAAGAGCCTCGGATTTTTCTAGGATCAGGTAACTCCTTTCTCATGGCTAACAAATCAGCCCTAGTCCAAGGAGTATGAACATATTGTGGGATAGGGGGATGATTCCCTGGCCTTGGATCAGGAATTGGATGTACCTCTCTCATAGGGTAAGCTGAAGTATCACCACTAATTTCTGGGCCATAATGTTGGTGGATATGTTTTTGTGTGGCACCACATATAATGATATCTAGCTCCTTTTGGAACTGATAACAGTCATTAAATGCACTTTTGCATTGCGCGATAGTTAATGTAGAGTGCTCACTATCCCTCCATACTTTGTTTAACCATTCTGGTGACGTAAAAACAACGGTACTATCCTCTAATAAGAGGTAACAGTGATCAAACAATCGCGTCACCATACTATTAATGACAACATTTTTGGCTCTTAATTCCTGCATCCCCTCAAATGTGTCCCAGGCTTCTCTTTTAGTTATTTCCCCTTGGTCCATCCACTTTTTGGTCATTTTCTTTATAGCGTTCTTTTCAGAAGGGCCTAATCGTGTGTGTCTAACCTGCGTGTCTGGTGTCAGTCTGTCCCTAATTGGTGACCTAGAGTGAGGGGAATCTATCCAGTGGTCCGGTCTCCGCATAGTTATTATAGGGGAGTGACTTTGTGTGCTAAATGGTGTTGTGAACATTGGGGGCGTGGTGCTGGAGGATAATGTTGCTGGAGCGGACGGTACTGTTGGGGTGTAACCTACCGCTCCCTGTGTACCCTGAAGATTAGTAACAGGGGTTATTTGCTGGGCTTGCGAACAGGAGTGGCTACCTGTTGAGCCTGCACAACAGGAGGGGGCGCTTGCTGAGTAGCTGGTGGACCCCCAGCCCCGGGACCTGGGGCAGGAATCTGGACAATATTATACGGGGGAGGTTTATCTAACAAATCTTCTAATACTTCATCGATAGGAGGGCACTTTCTTTTTTCTATCGCAACAAAACATTTTTCTGTTTTCATCCTAAACTCTCTGTCATGCTGTTCAATGTTTTCGTTTATTTTTATATTATTATATTCTGCTACTTTAGCCATGGTTGTTTTTCTGTTCTCTCGTTCCCTATCTTGTTTTTGTTTCATATTCCGAGTTCTGGCAGATTTCTCCCATGTTTGAAATACTTCAAACATAGCGGGTCGGACCTTCCGTTCCATCATACATTGTTGTAAATACTGTAATTTAGCTAAATCAAAGGTACCATCAATAGGAAATTGTAATTCCTTATCTTTTTTGTATACTCATGCCATATTCTATTGTATAAATTCACATTCACTCCTTTTTTTATCATTAATATCCAACCAGGACTGTCTTCAACAGGAGTGGGGACACTTTCGTCCAACCGGTGACCTGATTTTATACAACAGAACGTTTTAGAAATGCATTTCTTCATTGTTCCTAGTACTTCGTAGTTATAACTATTATTTTACCAAACTAATCAACAAACTTAAGTAACCAAACTTAATTAACAAAACATGCAACAGAACAATCTCACCAATCTGTGGTGTCCTCAAATCGTCCGACTGTTGGTCTTCGGACAACACGTCTGTTTCAAAAGGGATCAGCTCGTGGACCTCTGCCGGGGAATCCTGTGTCAAGAGGCCAGTCGGGACTTCAGATGGCAGCTGCGGAGAAACTCTGTCTCCTTAGTGCAGGGGCCCCCACGATCCTTCGGTCCTCAGTCGCACCTCTCAACCACGGACTTAGCTAGCCGTTGGATGTCCCACGGAGAGGTCCCACCAGAGTCGCCAATTTGTGGAAATGGTCCTTCTCCAACCTCCCACAGGTACACCTATAACAAGGAAGACCAGCAGTCGGAGGTAACTGTAACATAAAAAGATTTATTTCGCTCAAGCGGGTACACAACCTCACAGCTCCATGTGGCTATGAGAGAAGTGGACAACTTACACAGTCATAGACAGCCTTATATATCTTTCTGCTGGAACAAGCGTAGGTGGGAATGGATATGAAAAATTAGCAGCTGCCTAGGATGATTAATAATCCCAGGATGATATCATGTACTAGTCAGGACCAGTACCTCTGGAAATATGTATACATGGCATGCAAAACATATATATATAAGGATTACTCATTAACTCCCACCACTCATCAGTAATCCCGTGGTCAACAGAAATAAAGCAGAACTGTACATAACTTGCGTCAGACATATAAACATAGATACGCCTGTGGTTACAGAGTCAGGCGCTCACTTGATTAATCATCTGGATATGGAACAAAAGGTCGCACGTCCTGTATCAACAATAATTTGTAGACATAAGCAATTTATGCAGCTGGCTGTAATACATGTGATATCAGTGAATAGGAATGTTAATCATTGACCGTTTGTTAAATGCATCCTGCCCTACTTGCGTGCTAGCAAGTAGAGAACAAACATATGCTCTGGGGTCTTTTGACGTATCCACATTGTTCTGTGTAGCTGAAAGGAGCACATTATTTTGTGCTGAGGAGACAAACTAAGAAAAGCTTACCTCAAAATGGTGGCTACAAAAATATAAAATGGAGGAGCTTACGTCCATTATAAAGTCTGTATTTCCACACTTTCCAAAGGTCATCCCTAGACAGCCTATTGCATACCAATGAACCAGGAAAGAAAGAACTTGAATATCTGGGTGGGGAAATGCCCCAGTCGAGACACGACACCAGCGCATGGTCAGAGAATGTAATCGAGTGGATCTTTGCTGCTCTCAGGTCAGTCAGAAGGGCCTGACTAATCAAAATATGGTCTAGGCGGGAGTATGTTTGATGAATGTGTGTGAAGAACATGAAGTCTTTCGTGGTGGGGTGTAATGTTCTCCAGGCATCCAGGAGCCTGTGTTCCTGGATAGCCTGTTTTAGTCCTCTTGAGGGAACGGTGTGGGTGTATGCTATCTAGACTGGGGTTCCATGTTAGATTGAAATCTCCCATCAGTATGATCATTCCTTCTGCGTAGCCCCCTATCATTGATCTTAAGTAGGTGTAGAAGGGAATCTGATTAGTGTTAGGTGCATATGCCGTCACAAAGATGCATAGTCTACCCCCAAGCCACCCCTTCACTATAACTATCCTCCCTTCTTTATCTGTTTTGTATCACTCGGGCTGAAAGCTCGTGGCTGAATGAAATAATAAAGCTACCCCTTTCTGCTTTATTCTGGGTGAGGATTTGTAAATCAGGGGGAAAAATGTAAGTTTCAATCTGTGGTATTCTGATCTTTTGAGGTGGGTTTCCTGCAAAGCCACCACTTTATAGTGCTGGTCCAGAAGGTATTTCCATACCTTCTGATGTTTGAGAGGTGAGTTTAAGCCTCTCACATTCCATGATAATGTGGGGATCATCTCAGAAACACAGACCCTCCCAAGGCCTGCCTACGGTGCCCCCTCTCAGCCTGTAGCCCCATCTCCACAGCTCTATATTTTAGCCATTTATCCACACCAAAGCAACAAGAAAGAAGAAAAACCCAAATCAGGACCCGTGGGACAATTAGTCCCAACTTAACATTAGAAGTACCTTGGTAAGGCATTGTGGTGGGAGCCTCAGGCAGAACCCACTACCCCAGCATATAGAGGTATCGTCTGTAATGAGCAACAGGCGTAAAAGGTTAATATCTTAGGGATGTTCAGGGCCTAGCCCCCCAAAGTCCAAAATCCGACACAATGCTTCTATCTTTGCCATATTCCTGTAGGAAGTCTCATCCAGTTTCTGAATTGTGGCCACCTCTCAGTATCTGAGATATCCTGTATCAGCTGCAGTTTGTGCATGTGGTAGTCTGGATTAGCGATTTTTTTGGGTTCCACACGTGCCATTGAGAGAGCCAACGGCCCCCATCTCTCAGTCCAGCCATTGCCATTATTCAGTGGATGTGGATTGTCAGTAGAGTGCTGCATTTCGGGACCTGGTAGACCTAAGAGAGCTAGAGTTTCTGCAAGATCGGTTACATGGTGGTTCTTGCTGCGAAAGTCAAACGTCTGACCAAAGGGGTAGGTCCAGGTGCACCTATTATGACCATGCCTCAGTTTTTCAGTCAACGGTCGGAACTGTTGGTGACAGGCCAGTATTGTTTGAGCCACATACTGGTATAAGGAGCACGAAAAACCCTGAAACGTGATTGTATCTTTTTTGCGGGCGGCTTGGAGCATGACCTATTTCACTTTCAAAAAGTGCATTTTTGCAAGAATGTCCTGTGTGCATTTCCGGTCTCCAGGGGCTTATCTTCCCACTGGGTGGACCCTCTCAATTTTAATCTTTGTCTGCCCATCTCCTAGTACTTCCACAAACAGTCCCGCCATGAAAGCTTCTAGGTCCGGTCCCTCATCCAGATCACAGAATATTATCTCTTCGGGATCTGTTTTCCAAATCTTTATTTTTCAGCAAGGATACTTGCAGTTAGGTGAGTAGATCCTTTGTTAGGTTGCCTAAGTTGCTTCTACATTGATCCAGCTCCTGGGTTTTTGTTTCTAAATCCAGTACTCTGGTACCTACAGAGTCTATATCTTGTTGGAGGGAGGTCAATCGATTGTTGAGATACGCCTTCAATTCGTCCATAGATGAGGCCATATCTATCTTAAACTCCATCCTGAGTTCTGCCTTGAAATCGCGCAGGGAGGAAAGCAAGTCCTCTTTAGTAAGGGCCATTACACTTCCCAACTTGTGGGACTCCCGGGAGTCTCTTTTCTCCACTGGAGTGAAGTAGCTGTAGACCCTGTTGTGTTGCATAAAGAGCTGTTGTCTCAGTTTGTTGGGTGGACAGCCAATCGTCTCTGCTTCACAACTTGTCACTCCTCCTATGCCCCATGCTCTTCTGCCACTGTTGGATGCTCACAGGGGGCGTCACATGGGGCAGCTTCAGTAGCAAGTGTTATTTTACAATATCCTGTATGTGCCCCTCACTGTGGGGGAGCAGTGATTAAGTTAATGGCCCGGTCAGGACAATTGTCTCCTCGCCGAAGAAGGCCTTGGAACGTTTATTGCAGGCAGTGCATATAAGGCCCATATGGACGTCAAGCAACTGAACTGAAGCCCCGCGCCCTCCTCGTGTCTCTTAGATCAGTCCTGGTGGTCGACATCTTAAGGTCAGGCGGTAAGCGTATGTGGTTGCTTGTGTACAGAATTTTCCAGGCTGAAGTCAAGTCAGTGCCACAGTTCAGCCCTGCACAATATACTTCCCAGCCAGGGCCGCCTGACATGCGGGGATTGCCCCCTTTGTGGCTGTAAATCCGACATGTTCAAGTTAGGCAGGATGTTGTGTCGGTACCCGGTGTCTCCTACCGTGTATTGGGCTCTATGGCTCTTCGGTGTTCCTCCAGGACTCGGCCCAGGGGAATCCAGGGAGCTGTGTCGAGGCCCCCGTGTCTCTGTTGTGGACCCTCATGCGTGGGTACGGTTATTGGGCTCCCCTGGAGACCCCGGATCCTCAAGAGGCGTGCCCCGGGCTAAACCAATGCCCAGTGACTCTCCTCTCGAGGCAGTCGTCCATCCCACCGCCAAATCGCCTCTTGTCAATTCACATCGGCGCTACCGGGGCTCATCAGCATCTCCTGCTCTGACTGCCGTCCCAAGATTCAGAAGCCTCCATCTTGAGTGCAGCCGCAGCAGGGTCGATCGTCTATTTAATCCACCTCTATCGGCTCTCCAACTTCACTTTTGGTGCTGGGGAAGGCTTGTGGTCGGCTGCCTTGGTCTTTACAGTGCAATTCCGTGTCTGTGTGCCGTTGATTAGTGCCGTTACTCTGCAATCTGCTTGTTGATGGTAGCGGAGCCACTGTGGAACACATCCACTTGGCTATCTTGGCTGGCCACACCCCCGTCAGCAGTCTTTTTGCACAGTTGTACATTTTAACAATATGAGGTGTCATATGATGAGGATTTGATGTGCAGAGACTTGCATACAACATTCCCCTGGTGTGATGGGATGGGTGCAGACACTTATGCAGGACTGCTGATATGTCAGCTACTGCATATTGGCGCAAATTACATTAGTAAAGGTGTGTTTAGTGCAAACATTACATTGCTATGTTGTGCCAGTTAGAGGGGTGTTACTTACCAGTCTCCAATCCCCCAGAAATTCCAGTCAAGCTTTCAGTGTGCAGGATGGCAAGCACCTTCTCCTTCTGCTGTGAATTCCAGTAGTGGTACAGGAGGCCCACCGCCAGTCTGCTGAGTCACCAGGTGGTGCCTGTTGACAAGGCTCTTGACCCTGATCTTCGTCCTTCCACCTCTTTCTGATATCATCCTTTGTGCTCAGGATGGTAGCTACAGCATTGACCTTGTTGACAACCCTGCCCCACATTTGGTTCTTGATGGTGGCAGAGGTTTACTGGACTTGGGCTCCAAACAGTTGCGGCTCTACTTTGAGGATTTTGTCCACCATCACTGACAACTCGTTGTCCGAGAATGTTTGTCTTTTTTTTTGGTGCCAATATTGGGGAAACCTGCTCTCGCTTCCAAAAAGCAAAGCAGAATTGCTTTTGGACAAGGGGAGCTGCATGTCAGCAGCTCCCCTTTCCCAAAAGCAATGCCGGCTCCCGCAGGATGCGGGGAGCCGGCTGGGACCGCGGGGGCATTGGGGCACCCCCCGCGGTCCCCAACGTGAGGGCCGGCCCCGGGGGATGGGGTCCTTGGGGCAAAAAGTGGCCCCCCTCCTCAAAAAAGCAGGCTGGCCAGGCCCCGGGGGATGGGGTCCCCGGGACCAGAAGTGGCCCAGGGGAGGGGCGCCACGCGGCCTCCCTACTGGGAAAATAATTTAAAAAATGAGGCCAGGCCCCGGGGGATGGGGTCCCCGGGGCCACAAGTTGCCCAGGGAAGGAGGGCGATGGGGCCCCCCTCCTGGGAAAAATACATTTAAAACAAATAAAAATGAGGCCAGGCCCCGGGGGATGGGGTCCCCGGGGCCAATAGTGGCCCAGGGAAGGGAGGCCATGGGGCCCACTTCCCACTTCCCGTTTTTTAAAAAAAAAACAAAAAAATGCTCAGGCCCTGGGGGATGGGGTCCCCAGGGCCCAAAAAATACTAAAAGAAGGGGGGCCACACAGCCCCCCTTCTAAAAATATTTTAAAAAAAGAAAAGCTGCATCTCACCGGAGGCCCCGCCTCCTTCCTGCACCACTCTGCAAACGCACCCCCTGGCGCGTTCTAAGTTGGAGGATTAAGTCCCCTTCATTCCTGAGGGTCCCTTGGGGCCAACTAGCCCACCAGGTACCTCCAGTAAGCCCCACACAGTGGGATTGCTAAGAGGTGGTTCAAGGCCACTCCCCTTTTTACACCACTCTCCAAACGCGCCTCTTGGCGCACTGCTGGTGGGGTGATGAGGTCCTCTTGTGCCCTGAGGACCTTAGGACTGAAGTGGACTTCATCCCTCGAGCAACAGTGCGCCAGGCAGCGTGTTTGCAGAGTGGTGTAAAAATGGGGCGTGGCCTCAGACCACTCTCAGCAATCCAGCTGTGTGGGGCTTACTGGAAGTAACAGGAGGGCAACTTGGCCCCGAGGGACCCTCAGGAGGTAAGGGGACTTCCTTCCCCAACCAAGAGCACGCCAGGAGGCACGTTTGCAGAGTAGTGGACAAAGGGGGCGTGGCCTGTGTCCACCTCTCAGCAATCCCACTGTGCGGGCTTACTGGAGGTAACAGGTAGGCTAGTTGGCCCCTAACCACCCCCGGCAGTGAAGGGGACTTCACTCTCCATCCAAGAGTGCGCCGGGGAGCGTGTTTGCAGACTGGTGGGCCAAGGGGGCGTGGCCTGCTATGAGAACTTACCAATACCTCTGTATGGGACTTACTGGAGGTAATAGGAGGGGTAGTTGGCCCCCAAGGGTGTCCTTGACGGCCAACTATCCCTCCTGTTACCTCCAGTAAGTCCCACACAGTGGGATTGCTAAGAGGTCTTCGGAGGCCATGCCCCCCTTTCTCCACGACTCTGGAAACGTGCCTCCTGGCACACTACGGGTTGGGGGATGAAATCCACTTTTCTCCTGAGGGACTTTGGGGGCCAAGAAGCCCTCCTGGTACCTCCTGTAAGTCCTATGCAGCAGAATTCCTGAGCGGTGGTTGGAGGCCCAGCCCCCTTTATCCACCTCTCTGCAAACGTGACTACTAGCTAAAGAAGCATTTGCAATGTAATAGGTTTCGCATTTGCGAGAGTTAGAGCTATTGGCGTTTTAAATGTAAAAGTGTTTTATTAATGTTTCTTGGAGTGGAGTGGATGTAGGTTGTGAGAAGTGGAATTATGTGGTATGTTGTGCAGTGAAATTATGTGGCTCGAAAGTATGTGGTATTTAGTGTATAGGAATTATGTAAAGTGGGATTATGTGTTATGGAGAGTGGTATGACAGTCTGTGTTGTGGAGTGGTAACCTCAGGTTTAGTCTTCCTCGTTTCCATAGAAGCTAAACTATAAACTCAATGAGACAAAAAAAAGTAGGAACCACTGAGGAGCACTTCTGTACCTAGTCAGAGGTATGAGCAGGGCCACTGGAATTCTACGACTGTTTGGCTGCACCGACTTTCGCACAATTATACATTTTCCGCATTAGCCACATAATCCATCATCTGCTGCCTAATCTGCAGATTTGAACAAAAAAGCCTTGTTTCTAGCTCAAACGGCTCAAACGTTACCAAAAATGCAGCGACAAGTGTTACATCGTGGTGGAAGGCCCTTTGCAAAACCTAGAATGGTCACCTGTTACTTATTGCTAAATGTGGGTGTTAAATTAGTACTAATGGTGTGCAAACCACTCTTGCTTATTTCTGTGCCTCTCTTACCACTTTCTGCATTTCTGTTGCTTCTTTCTGCAACTTTCTTTTTTTTCTGCACTTCTTTTGCCTCTTTCTGCTCATCTCTTCTACATTCTGTCCCTCACTTGCTTCTTTCTGCACCCCTCTTGCCTCTTTCTGCACACACAGAGCTACTTTTAAACTGACCTTAGGCTCAGCAGTGCACACATGCAAGTGCAAAAAAGGGCTGCTGGCCTCTAAACTGCCATGGCCTATTATATGCTAGGGACTTAGAGGTAGTTTTAATCCCCCTGCCCTATTATGTACTAGGGCCTTACAGGGGAGGTCATGCCAATCACAGGGGTACCCCAACCCATAGTGTACCCTAGTGTATGTAGGCATTTTCATTGTATTCTAAGTGTCTTTCAGCATAGCACTGGCTCCGGGCCTGGTTAGGCAGAGCCCAGGATCAGTCAGAGTCAGTTACCACCAGTACCAATCAGCAAAAAGTTGGGGGGTGCCCAGGGCACAGGATGACTTTGCAACAAGGTCTCTTTCTGCACCTCTGTTGGTTCTTTCTGCATATCTCTTGCTTCTTTCTGCACCTTTCTTCCTCTTTCTGGACTTCTGTTGCCTCTTTCTGCATTTCTCTTGCTTCTTTCTGCGCCTTTCTTCCTCTTTCTGCACATGTCCTACCTCTGTTGGCATAGGTTTCATGGACGTTATAGTAAGAAATTAGCATTTAAAACACCTTGGAAATTCACTGAAAAAACCATAGGTTTCAGGGACGTTATAGTTAGAAATTAGCATTTAAAAAACTTTACAAATTCACTGAAAAAACCATAGGTTTCAGGTACGTTATAGTTAGAAATTAGCATTTAAAACACCTTTGAAATTCACTGAAAAAACCATAGGTTTCAGGGACGTTATAGTTAGAAATTAGCATTTAAAAAACCTTACAAATTCACTGAAAAAACCACAGGTTTCAGGGACGTTATAGTTAGTTGGACATTTCACTCATAAACCAGAGAAATTCGGCCATTCTAGTTAGTTGAGCTAACTATAACTTGCGCCCCCGCAATGCACTGCTGATGATGTCACATATTACATCATTCAAAACATGGTCAGTGATATCACTGATGACGTCACTGATGACATCTCAAATGACATCACTGATGACATCACTGATGACATCATCCAGTGACTGTGTGTTTCTGTAAAGCTGAAATATGTTTTATATATATATGCCAAGGTGTATTGACAAAATGAGTGGGTGTATAACTGTCTGAATGGATGATTTAGGTGCGTGACTTACTGTATAAGTGAGTGATTAAACATGTCTTACTGAATGCATGGGTTAGTGACTAAACTGTGTGAATGTCTATATCAGTCTGTCAGTTGGTGTGTAAGCGACTGCATGGGTTGGTGAGTAGCTAAATGAGTGTCTTTATTGGTTATTGATTGGTTGTCTGAGTATCTGTATGGGTGCCTGAGTGTCTCTGTGGGTGTGTGGGGATGTGTGACTCTGTGCATAGATGTGTGAGTGGGTGATTCACTGGGTGTATGGGTTCAAGAGTACATCTGTGAAGGGCTGTATGGGTGGGTGAGTATGTGCATGGGTGTGTTGGTGAGTGAATGGATGTCTCAGTGGTACATGTGTGAGTAACTACATATATGAAAGGCAGTATATGTGAGTGTTGGAGTATATAAATGACTATATGTGAGAGTGAGTGATTGTGAGAGTGGCTGTATGGATGAGTGTGTGCTTGTATCAGTGATTGTATAAGAGAGTAAGTATGTGTTAGTATCTGTATGAATAAGTGAGGTGGTGTGTGTATAACTGTATAGGTGAGTAAATGGGAGTGTGATTGATTCTTTGCATGACTGACTAGGTGTGTGAGTAACTCTGGATGAGTGGTGGTGTGTGAGTGTCTGTATAGGTGTATGAGTGCATAGGATAGTATTGTATTGATGAGTGATTGCATGTATGAGTGACTGTATGGGTGAATGAGTGGATGTGTTTAGACCTAGGAATCAATGAGTGGGTATGTAGTAACTGGTATTGGTGTGTCTATGGTTTCGAAAATGGTAGTCTGTATTTTAGAGTGGGTGTATCAAAGGTTATATTAGGGTGTGAGGAGGTGTATCAGCTTCACAAGAGGATGATGTCATCAGTGATGTCATTTGAGATGTCATCAGTGATGTCATCAGTGATGTCACTGACCATGTCATGAATGATGTAATATGTGACGTCATCAGCAGTGCATTGCGGGGGCGCCAGTTCTAGTTAGCTCAGCTCACTATAACGGCCGAATTTCTCTGTTTTTTTATGAGTGAAATGTCCACCTAACTATAACATCCCTGAAACCTGTGGTTTTTTCAGTGTATATATATATATATATATATATATATATATATATATATATATATATATATATATATATATATACATACACCAATAACATAAAATCTATTAGAAAAACATTCTATTATAAAGTTAAACATTAAACTATTTAAAAATCTTTTAAACTTAAATTTCACACTCCAGTGAGTGCAACAGTAGGAAAAGTGTTGGATAGCCGAGGGATCAAATTTACTATTCCCACTCCAGTCAATGCAACAGTAGGGAAAGTGTTGGATAGCGGATGGGTAAGAATTACTATTCCCACTGCAATGACTGCACCAGTAGGGAAAGTGCTGGATAGCAGAGGGTTAAAACTTACTATTCCCACTCCAGTCAGTGCAACAGTATGGAAATTGTTGGATAGCGGAGGGGTAAAAATTACTATTCCCACTCCAATGAGTGCAACAGTAGGGAAAGTGTTAGATAGTAGACGGATAAAATGTACTATTCCCATTCCAGTCAGTGCAACAGTAGGGAAAGTGTTGGAGTGCAGAGGGGTAAAAATTAGTATTCCCACTCCAGTCAGTTCTAAATTAAAACAAACAAAATATCAATAACAACAAAAAATATTTAAAAAACAAAATAAATTAAAAATATATATAAATATGTAAAAATAAAATACAAATATATTTTATATTAAAAATTTTAAAAAAATAAAAACATATTATAATGTTAAATACCCAAGACAAATACCTACAAATATCATATTAAATAAAATAAAACAATAATGTTCAAACAAATAAATATTTTTAATTAGAAATTTAGAAACAAAAACATTAATTATTGCATACATCTATTTTTTTTATTTCCTACCCTATAACACCACACAATTCACAACTCACATCTAAATTTTAAAAAACATGTACTTCCATAATTAACATTATCCATGATCAAATAAAGAAATATTAATTAAAAAATAAATTAAAACACATAAAAAGTAATTAATATTAATGATCAACTAATTATTAGTTAATTAAACATAAATTACTTCCCACCCTTTACCCCTATAAACCCCACAACCCAAACCTAAAATTAATTACACAATTTCCATATTTAATTTTCAATTAATTAATATTAATTAACAACTATTAGTTCATTAACATAAATTACTTCCCACCCTTTACCCCTATAAACGCCACAACATGCACCTAAAATGTATTATACAATTTCCATATTTAATTTTCAATTAATGAATTAATATTAATTAAGAACTAAGGGGCTCATTACAATGTCGGGCGGAAGCACAACCGCCGTGCTGGCGGATGCTAAAACCACCAGTTACCGCCGGCACGCAGCAGTCCACACGCCCGCCCAATTACGATGCGAAAAGTAGGCCAAACACCGCCGGCAAGCCAGCAACACCGTCCGCCATCAAAGTGCGCCCGTACACGTAGCGGCGCAGCCCAATTGACACACACCATCCGACGAAACACGTCCCGCCCGGCGTATAAATTACGATGCCGCAAACAAACGGCTCCCACGGCCAAGAGATACCGTACGACAAACCGAAGCGGTAACACGGACGCCGAGCACGGACAACGAAGAAGCGGCTCCCCGAGCATGAATCCAGCACTGCAGGCCCTCCCCATGCTCCTGCTGATGCACCACCAAGGACGCAACGTACCGCGGAGACGCAGGTAGGCACACACACAACAAGTGCACGCAAACAGCGCACACAGTGCAAGGGCGGAAAAAGCGGACAACCCCCACCAGCGCGTGTACACTACACATCCACCATTGCATCCACATATGACACACAGGCCAAATCGTAATATCGCGTAACACATGTGTACACACCACCTGGGACTAGGAACCAACGACCCCGTCACGGCCCCAAAGCGGCGATGACGCCGCCACACATGCGCACAACGCAGAGGCCAACCGCAGCGCCATGCATGCGTCGCACACAGACACAGGGACACAACCAAGCAGCACACACATCAGCCCCACCCCGAACGCACATGACACGTGACAGGCCTGCCACAGACATGTCCCCAACGCCCAATTCACGGACAACACCCAACGCCACACAACCGACGCACACATGTCAGTGAAGTCACGCAACAGCAGGACACACCCCAGTGTAACAAACATGGCGTAGCACACAGCGGCGGCAACACCAACTAGGAGAAGCAGGGCTCCTTCGGGAAGAGGAACGCCAGTACCACACTGAAACACCCATACCACCCTGCACATATGAACAAGACATATAAAACGGAACACCAAAGAGCCCGGGGACCGACAACAGGTGGCCCAAGAATAACATTCACACACAAGGCCCAAGGCAGCGCGGAAAGGCAGCCTGCCGCCCACACAAGGGAGAGCAGACAGCACTGAATGACCTTCCATTCCAACTCCGAAACCACAGCCCTACCAAAGAAGCCGGTGAATACAGCCATTGTCCAAGAAAAGACCAACACAGGCATGCCGAGGAGACCGACCACAGGGCAGATAGCGCATATCACAGAAGCACACAACGGACGGGGAAGAAAAAGAAAACACTCCCTCATGTCGGCCACATGCAAGTTAATTGGAAGGAGTCACACATCACCGACCTTGAACTGTCTGAGAAGCATGTGGGATGAGGGCCCGTGTCCTCCAAACAAGCCAACAGAACACAAGTCCTGTCTCCCTACGACTACACAGAGCTCACAGCAACCTCGGAGCGTGCACATTGCAGACTGCACACACAGCCGGAGCACGCCACCACAACGCACCGCTGCAAAATGGCAACCGCAACACACCTACCCAACTACGCCGGACAGGTCAATCTGTACAAAACCAACCTGAAACATATATTGGGATGCGATCTCCTGTCCCTGCTGAACGTAAGTTACCGACTGACTTACCGCATCACATTGTTCAGCTGCGTCATGCCCGTCTTCTACTGTCGGAGGTGTCCCTACCAGCATCCCGTGGAGATGTGCCTCTCCAACCCGGCATGTCTAAAGGCGGACCTGCTACCACTACTCCTCCCTCTGGACGCACACGACAGGGCCTGCTCTGCCTATGGGGGCATGGCGTATGTGGCCAACATCGCACCCGCACTGAAATGGGACCACTGTGCCTCCACACGACGGATCATCGAGAACAGCTACATCGAATGTCACCCAGCATGCCCCATCATGGTCCTCCAAGGGACAACTTACGAACAACACCTTGAGAGCCACCATCCGCTACATTGGCTGGCAAACATGTACACCACCAATGACATGGAAGCCCTGCTGGACGGCATCGCATACCTGACAACCTGTAAATTCGTCGGACCACAACGCAGGTTCACCGATTGACCTATGATGTGCAACCCCGCACTCATGCTTAGCTTCCGCACGGACTGGCCAGTCACCACCACAACAGCCATACCAAACGACCGGCAACTGTCACCACACCATCAACGACATCGCCATGACATCGGATATGACCGGGACATGCACACTGTTCCCCATCACATCCAGGAACACCGCATGCATCGTGGGAGGCAGTGGCATGGGGTCTGTGTATCGCACCCACATGGACGGAACTGCACGAACAACCAGGACACAACATGGATCCAGCGCCCATGGACACACACACCGCTCAGTGGACATGAATAGGTCGCCTGGAGTCTGTGGGTGCTGCACCCCTCCCACCCCCGCCCGGGAATCCCATACCAGGACCTTTGCATGGAAGACAAGTGCATACAACAACAACACGACCCCAGTGACTGTGACATGTCCAGTAACCACCACATTGCAACAACAAGTGGCACGCCGCTGCATGCACGCAAGCCCATGCCCTGATGTCATCTCACATGCACGCGTGCATGAGGAACAACCGCAGCAAACCTGTCACATGGAACTGAGATGGACTGTGCCCATGATGCCAAGCGGTCTGGTAGGCTACATGTATACCGTCTGTGTCAAAGTCCGCAGCTCCGCAGCTATACGTAAATGTACATTAGCACAGCCTTGGCCAAGCAGATGTAACTCTGAAGCCCACATCCCACATGCAACAGCCAGTCACATGTAACCCCACACCCTATCCCATTTGAAATCATGCTCAGTATATCCTCAACATGTATTCCGCTGCCAGTAGTGTCCACTATACTGCATCACAGAGGACAGAAGACTCAATATAATGTTTGAAACCAAAACTGTCTCCGCTGACTCATTTCACAAGTACGAATGAGAGAGGATGAGAGAATGTGAAGTACACGGCAGTCGTGACATGACCATGTAGTCCACTGGTATTGGATGTCAACGCAAATGAGTAGCACAACTGTGGAAGACACACATGTGTCGTGTGAAGTCGTATGGACGCAGTGCTCAGGTGGGTGGGTGTGACGGGTAGATGCGCACATGCCAAGTTGGAGCACGCCGTGTTGGGAGGGGTCATGAACAGTACACCACCGCTTCCCTGGGCATTGTGAGAGGACACCTGTCGGGGGAGTGAACACGTGTGTGCACAGCAGCCGGGCACACGTACAAAGCGGTACCAGGCGCACCTCAGCCCACCCTCTGTGGACAAGCTGGATCCTGTTGTGCGCCCACCATGCCCCTTGACAAGGCACACACAGCCCCAGTCGACCAGGTGTAACCCCAACATAGTCAATCCGCACAGGCGATACAGGGCACGGGATGGCAGTGGAGCATGGTGTGTGAGAGGTCTCCTCGCGCTCCTCCTGGTCATATCACGCAGGCAATAGAACCTCAACGTCTAGCATGGCACAAGTCAAATGGAAGTGTAGGGGGACGCACCACAGCACGAGCAGCACTGACGTCACGGGAGGTGGCTCGCACCATCCCATCCATTGCCCATTATACCAACCACGCCACATGCCATTGCGACTAAGTGCAAGCGCGTGCGCCACCACCCCCGAGCCCTCCCCAGAGAGGCCAAAGAGTGAATGTGTGGGCCATCAGTCACAGACGGACGCGGCATGGCCGCAAGGGCAGCCACAGCCACTGGGTGTCGCAGGTGGCGGATCCGGAAGGCGAAGACTGTGATGCATAGTCCATGCAGGCCGGGTCTCCATTTGGGGCACCACGCAGGTGGACGGCGTCCCGCAACACATCATACCCTGAGACAGCCCACTCGTGCAACTGGACCCACACATACACTCCTTGCCCTCTCTGGTGCGAGCTTGGGGCTGCCTGTGCAAGCGCTAGCCTCGCAGGTGCACATGCATATTGGGGGAGCGAGGGGAGGACATGAGGGCTGGGGCGAAGATGACTGTATCACTGTCAGTGAGTACAAGGGATGACCCAGATGTGGAAAGGAAGAGACGTGTCCCGTGTGTACTGCAACTAGTCGCCAATCCAACTACCCCCATGTCCGGAATGTAAGCCCGCACCTAGGCCCGCCCATCCGCCACATCGAATATACCACCAGCACGACAACCTTCCCATTCGAAACACTGACTGGGGGTGGCGACCAGTGAACAATCATGTGTAGCCTACCCACGCGTACATGTGGGCCCTCCATGATCCATGTCACCTGCGGCAAAGTCATGACATGCGCAATGAGGGAAGTGAGGAGAGCTGTCCGCCCCACGCACAGAAGGTGCATCAGCTCCACAGACCCAGCAGCGAGTCCAGCAGGGGTCACATGTGCAGGGGCAGCTGTGCCTGGTGTGAAGGCACATGCATATAGACAGCACATCGACCAATGTGTAGTCTGCCCACATCTACAGTCCATCATCATGCGGACATAGGAATTGAACACAGGGCAACACATCTTAGTTGGTGCACCCACCGTGACCAACAATGCGCAATCATCGACGTACCCGCCCTGTGCATGGCCCCCACCCAACGGAGGCACATCCAGTGCCACCATCCCACACACACAAGCCTTCCACGGAACATGCTGTGTCCAATGGTCAGTACAGAGTCAGCGCCCATCTGGTGGATCCTGAACAGGAGACACATGCACACACATGCCAGCTCCCACTATGTACGTCTGCCACCTGGCACGTGCAATGTAACCTCTCACCTGTGACGTGTGACTGCAAGCACACAGCCGTCTTGGCATGGGGCTGTCAATGTGGACACCTGTCAATGTTTCGGGAGGTGTGATCCGTACAGTGCTGTACATAGGGTGCAGTGCTGACACCTACTACTGTCTCATATCCCCTCGTGCCACCAGTCCCACTTGTTTTGGCCGCTCAGCCTGTGCCCACATCGTCGTCGTCGTGTGCCATACTCATCCAGCCTCGGAAGCAGTTCCATGCTCAGCAGACATTCATGTTGCCGTGGCGTTGCCGCTTGACGAATATGCAGTCAGTCCCCATCAGCACGCCCCGCAAGTCATTGGGGCCTAGATCCCCATGTGCATGCACATGGCAGTGGTTTGTATCACTAGCCATTGCCATTGTTGGGAGACCTGTGTAAGTGTATTGTGGCCGTGCCGTCCCAGCTTGACAGCTGGGCTGTGGCTCATGTGCTTGCTCAGTCATGTCAGTGATGTGTATGCGAAATTGCTATGTGTTGTGTTGCTTTGACATGTGTCCTCTGCCATTTTCCCTAGGCGGAGACCGAACATTGACCGCCCATACCAATTGCTGGCGGACATGGACGATACAGAGGTTATTAGGAAGTTTCGGCTGGACAGGCCAACCCTGCATCGACTGTGTGCCATGTTAGAACCCCATCTCCGTCCCCGCAGGGTGTATCCGACTGCTGTCACCCCCACGGCTAAGGTGATGGCCGCCATGCATTTCTTCGCCACTGGGTCATTCCAGCACACAGTGGGCAGTGGAGGAGGGATGTCCCAGCCCATGTTCAGCAAGGTGCTGAGGGATGTACTGGCAGCCATGATGCTGTACCGAAACAGGTACATCCGCTTCCCCAGGGCTCGTGAATTGGCGGCAGTGAAGGGTGCATTCTATGCCCTTGGCAGAATCCCACACGTCGTTGGAGCCATTGACTGCACACATGTTGGCCTTGTTCCACCACAGGCCACTGAGCACCTGTACCGCAACAGGAAGCACACGCACTCCCTGAATGTGCAAGTGGTGTGCCTTGCGGACATGGTGATCACCCACGTGTGTGCAAAGTTCCCAGGCTCGGCCCATGACGCACACATAATGCGCAACAGCATCTTGCCACGACTGATGTCCAATCTGCAACAGGTTCGTGGCTGTATTGTCGGTGAGTATGTGGAGTTGTGTAGCGTGCTGGTTGTGCGATGCTGTCCCCTGTCCAGTTGGAATAGCAACGGTTCTCTGTGTCCCTCACACCCAGGTGACTCTGCGTACCCGAATGGGGCATGGCTGCTCAGTCCATTGAGGAATCCTCGCACCCCAGCAGACGATCGCTACAATGAGGCACATGGGAGGACCAGACATGTGGTCGAGCGTACCTTTGGACTCCTCAAGTCCAGGTTCAGGTGCCTGGACCGCACCGGGGGTGCGCTGGCGTACTCCCCACAGAAGGTGTGCCAGATAGTGGTGGCGTGCTGCATGCTGCACAATCTGGCCATTCGGAAGCAGATCCCCCTCATCGTGGATGACGGAGATCAACCAGGGCCCCAGCCCGCAGACCAGGACAGCTCGAGTGAGGTGGACAGCGGAGAGGAGGAAGCTGGGAATGTGCGGCAGCAGCTCATCGCCCGCTACTTCACTTGACGGTGAGTGTCCATGTACGATGGCTGATGTGGCTGTATCTGTGCAGGTGTGTGTGTGCTGTGTCAGGGTGGCCGTTTGTTCACTGCGTGCTGTGTGTCAACGCTCCATGGCCAGGGTAGTATGCCACTGTTGGTGGCTGTGGCATTGGGCCCTATTGCTCTGTGCGATGTGTGTACATTGCTTGTAGTTGTTGACATGTACTGTGTGATGGGTGTGTGACACACTCATTGAATGTGCTCCTGTTCTGTCTCCCACCCCTAGGTCCCTACAGGCCCTCCGGTTCCATTGCCATGCCACGCATCAGGTGCCTTTCCGCCCAAGGTGGCCGTTGTATTCCGTACAAATAAAACACAGGGCACAAACAGCAGTTTGTGTAAGAGGTGCATTTATTTCAAACTGTGACATGTGATTGTGTGTAAGGTGATGACAAAAGTGGTGCGTGCAGTGACAATGAGCTGTCGGTCATGGCTGCGTGATGCTCAGGGTGTACCCACTGGTTCTATGTCCATAGTCCAACACACACATGCCATCCAGATGGCTGTGTGGAGTGGGATCGTAGTCCAAGTCAATGCAGTGGGTGGTCAAGGAAGGCTGGCTGGCTGCCTCACTTGCGTCTGGAGCGTGCGAAGTCCTCCCGGGAGATCTGTTTCCACTCGGACGGCCCCTTCCACGCTTTGCGAGGGGGTGCCTGCTTGCGACATGCTGGTGGTTGAGGTGTGCTCACTGGCTGTGGACGCAGGGGAACTGGACACTGCTGCTCGACCCTGCGCCCCGGCAGGTGGTGGCGGAGGGGAGCTGCTGTCCCTGGCTGTGACCTCACCGCCACCACCAGCTGGCCCATGAGGTCCACGAGTTGGCCCATACGGGCGTCCATGGACCTCAGCACCCCCAGCACCTCACGCGTGTCTGTAGCTGACCTGGCCCATTGTCCTTGGGCCTCTTCATAGGCCCCAAGGACTCTGGCCATTTGAGGCAGGGCATGGCTCCCAGGGGAGGCTGGCGTTTCCCTGACCCTGCTCCTCCTACCAGTCCTGCTGCCACCGGCCTGCCCACTAGCCACATTGCTCACCACGGTCCTCGCTGTGGCTCCCAGGGTGGATCCAGTCGGCCGGGCCACCACCTGCGCTGGGGCTGGTGCCAGCGAAGACGTGGTGGTGGTGGCGGCGGTGGTGGTCGGTGCGGCGATGGTGGCGGTTGCGGCAGTGGTAGTGGCCGCAATGACCGTGGGTGTGGCCGCAACGACAGTGGCAGCAGGGGGCTGGGAATGTTCAGCAGCCCTGGATGATGGGTTGGGGGTAGGAGGGGTCCTGGGGAGCGGCTGGGCCCTGCCACACCAGATGGGCCTGCTTGGTGGTCCGTGTCCGAAGAGGAGGACAGATCCTCCACATCCGTGTGTCCTCGTTGGGGGCTTGTAGGCTGGCTGTGCTGGCTGCTGTCTCCATCCCCAGCATCCAGCAGTTCGTCACCTGTGGAGAGAATGAGATTTGTTATTGTGTTGCACCTGGTGAAGTATGTATTTGTCGTCTGACATTAACAGTTCGTGCAATCTCGTACATGGGTTTCCCGGAGGCGTGTGTGTGGCTGTAGCATTTGTAGTTGTGTGTGCTTGGCAATGGGACTGTGTGCTGTGCACATGTGGCATGGGACGGATTGGCCATGCCGATGGGTGTGTTGCTGTGCCCCTACTTATTGTGACTCTGGTGTATGCGGGCTCCTGGCCCATCCTGGGTCTGGTTTGTACTTTGCTTTTGGTGTTCAGATGGGACGCTTAGGAACGCATATGGCAACATGGGGGCCATGCCCCAGATTCGCATGTGGGAGGGAATATGCTTTTGGGGTTCAAATGGGACGCTTAGGAACGCATATGGCAACATGGGGCCATGCCCCAGATTCGCATTTGGGAGGGAATATGCTTTTGGGGTTCAAATGGAACGCTTAGGAACGCATATGGCAACATGGGGGCCATGCCCCAGATTCGCATTTGGGAGGGAATATGCTTTTGGGGTTCAAATGGAACGCTTAGGAACGCATATGGCAACATGGAGGCCATGCCCCAGATTCGCATTTGGGAGGGAATATGCTTTTAGGGTTCAAATGGAACAGCTTAGGAACGCATATGGCAACATGGGGGCCATGCCCCAGATTCGCATTTGGGAGGGAATATGCTTTTGGGGTTCAAATGGAACGCTTAGGAACGCATATGGCAACATGGGGGCCATGCCCCAGATTCGCATTTGGGAGGGAATATGCTTTTGGGGTACATGCTGTTAGCCATGGGTGCCGAACGTGACATGTGTTGTGGCAGCATGACAGTGCATGGTTTGAGGTGTGTGCATGCTTGACATGGCCTGCATATTTGCTGTCTGTTGTGATTACTGGACATGGCATTGGACGCATCGTTATGAGTGAGTGATGGTTGTGTGCCAGCCAACGTATTGCAGTTGTCCCATCTCCTTCGTGTGCGTGCTGCCCTGTGCCATGTGCATCACTGCAGTGCTCGGGGGGTGGCCCATGTTGTGTGTTGTTGCTCACAGTGTGTCGTGCGCTTCATTGACTTCTGGCACATGGTTGGTCATGGGCATGTATCTTAGCGTGACTGCTGTATGTGTGGCAGCTGTGCGGATGACATGCCTTTCATGAGACTGGGGCTGACGGATGGGATGGATGGTATGTTGTATGTGCATGGTGTGTCTGTGTGTTTGATGGGTTCAGTGGTGTTCGTGTGCATTTATGTTGTTCCGCTCTGTTGCGTCTAGTGTTGTTTGTCTTACATAGGCGTAGTTGTGGGGTGTGTGGTTGACAGGCAGTAGGGGCTACATGGACAGGACTTCAATGGTGTTTCGGTTGTGTGTGATGAGTTGCGCAGTGGCTGCCGTGTGGTACTATATTCAGTGTGGCTTGTGCATGCAGACGTGGCTCCTTGGGTGTTGCTATGTCTGTGATGGGTCATGTGGGGTGTGAGTCTGTTGTTCATGTCCGTGTGCACATTGTTCACTTGTTCGTGACGGTGGGCGGTGCTGCGTGTTCGTCTGCTACGTGACATGTCCCATGTGTTGGTCGTGTTCCGGTCCTCATGCCTCCAGTAATCCAGCCCTGTCCAGTTTCCCACCTGCAGGTTGTTCGGGCGTGCACTGTACTGGATGCCACATGGTTCTAAGCGGGGGGTGCTCCATGTTGCAGGTCTGTGGGGGTGGGGGGTGTTGTGGGTCGTGGGGGTGGCTGGACACCCACTGACACCGATTGCTGTGGACCGTGATGTCTGCCTTTCGGCTGTCATTGTGCACTGCGGTGGCTGACACGTGGCTGTGGGGTGTGGGGGATGCTCCTCCTTGCTGTGCTGTGGGACTAGGGGCCTGTTGTGTGTTGTACTTGGGCTGTCCACCCTCCCACCCACTGCACTTTGTGTTCCTGCCACTTATCTGTTACTTGTCGGTTAGTGCAGCTGTGGCGGACACATGGGTGTGGTGGGTGCTCGTTGTGGCGCTTCTGGCATATTTGGGGACCTGTTGGTGGTTACGTGGCTGGCTGAGTGTACACATGTCCCCACGCATCTTACAGTTGTTCTGTTTGGGCTGTGTGTGGTGGTGTCTGTTGCATGTGTGTGTGATGTGTTGTGTATTGTGTGCTGGACATGGGGGTGTTTGTCCCTGGGAGCTGTGGCATGGTGGTGGTGCATGTGAGTACATAGCGGTGTGCTGGTATACATTAGTTTGTACTTACCAGCCTCCACTCCCCCTGTGAATCCGGCGAGGATCTCGGGATGTATGATGACTCGCACCTTCTCCTCCCACGCTTTGAAGGTCTTGAGGAGCGCGGGATTCCCTCCGCCAGTGACGGCTGCCAGCTCTCTGTTTTTGCCCTCCTTCTTCTTGACCAGGCTCTTGACGTCATTCCACCGTTTGTTTATTTCGACTCTGTTCCTGGGCAGGGTCCCGACTGCATTGACCTGGTCTACGATCCGGTTCCACATTCTGTTTCTGGTGGCTAGTGGTGTGTGCTGGACCATGTTCCCATAGATTTGTGGGTGCACCTTGATGATCTCGTCGACCATGACCGTCAGCTCAATGGGCGTGAACTTGGGCATTCTTTGTGGTGCCATGGTGTTTGTGGTGCTGGTGCGGTGTGTGTTGTGTAATGTGCAGGGGGTTTGTGGTGGTGGTGGTGGTGGTGATGTGTGCGTTTCTGTGGTGTGCTGCTGTCCTTGCTGTGTCACTGTGTCCTCTCCTCTCCTCTCTGGTTTGCAATGTTGCAAGGGGTTGTGGTCTGTGGGAGTGCTGCTTTTGTACTTACCTATGTGGGTGTGTCCTCATGGTCTGTTGTTTTCAGGTGTGTTGTGTCTGGGGTTCTGGCCTTTGTAGTTTTTGTTTGTCCAGGGGGTGTTTTCGGGATGTGTACTGTGCTTGTGTATTTGTGCGTGCCTTGCTGTGTGGACTTGTTGGCCATGTTGTGTGCGATTGGTTTTGTGAGCGGATGGTTTCTGTGCAGGGACGTGGGCGCCATGGCTTCTGCCGTGTCGATTCTCATCGGTGTTGTTTGCGCTGGCGGGCGGTATATTTGTAGTTTTCCCGCGCTCATGGCGGTGCGATCGTAATCTCAAGTGCGGTGTGTCGGCCGTGAGGGCGGGCGGTTTTGTGTTGTCGGGCGTGTTTCCGTCCGTGGCGGGCGGTTTGACTCCGACTCGGACGTATTTTGTGTGATTTTTCCGCCGATGGCGGTTTTCGGTTTGTGTAATCGTAATGGCGTGGTCGGTGTTCAGACGGTGTGTGCGGGCGGATTTTTGCCGCTTCCATGCCTGGCGGATTTTTTTACGCCGGGTATCGTAATAGGACCCTAATTAATTAAAAATAAATTACTTTTCACCTTTTACCCATATAAACCCCACAACCTGCACCTAAACAAATTACACAATTACCATAATTAATTACCAATTAATTAAATAATAATTAACAACCAGTTAATAATTAAGGAATAATAAATTACTTCCCACAATTAAGACTAAATAAAAAATAATAATACATTTATTATAATTAAATTACTCCCACCCTATTCCCCAATAAACCTACAACCCGCTACGGAACTAAAAAATGCAAAATGTAATTAATATAAAATTTATCACTACTTAAATTTAACACATATATTAAAAAACATAAACAATACTTATACAAAAAATATACATCAAATACATTTAAAATATATACTAAAATACAGAACAATAATAAAAAAATTGAGATTTTAAACAACTATAATGAAAAAGAAATGAAATGAAATGAAAAAGGGTTTTTATAAAGCGCATGGCTACCCTGAGGCATCCCAGCGCTAAGACAGTAACCAGACGAGGAGTCCACCTCTACGGAAAGAGCCAGGTCTTCAGATGTTTTCGGAATGTGAGGTGGTTGGGTTCTTTACGGAGGTTCTGCGGGAGGGCATTCCAGAGTTTAGCAACGTTGTAAGAGAAGAGCCGTCCCCCGCTTCTGGCCTTTTTAATCTTGGGTATTACTATATTTTTGCAAACGATATTAATGACTTCTATATTTTTAAAAATGATATTTCTTACCTTAAAAAGATATTCTTGACCATGATATTCTTGCTGTTGATATTTCTGTGTCACAATATTTACAACTCAATATTTGTGTAAGTCAACGTTTCTAACTTGATATTTTGTCTAAATTCCCACGTTCACCCAAGGGTATCTTGGCGCTGAATAACATATGTTTATTGTTACCCAACTCAATGGTACTTATTCTATCACCCTCAGAAGCATGAAAGGCTGAGTGGAACCACTGAGATTTTAACCTGTAATCATGAGGTCAAACACAGGTCCCTACAGTGGACGCATTAGTCCACTAAGCCACCCGACCCGACTTTTCGCATCAGTAAGTTCCACAAACAGTTATAATGCTGTGCCGCCGCCTTCCTGAAACCTCCACCACCATTCTAAAAAGCAAAGTACTGGTGACAGATGGACTGCTTGGAATGAGACATTTGAGAATCTCATTGATGTGCAAGAAGAAGCAGATAAAAGTAGATGATCAAATACCTTAAGAATTTTGCTCGTGAAGGGGTAAAAGAAGTCATAAAGAAAGTGTAGCAAGCTCACAAAATTACATACTGTCAAATCAAAGAAGTCTTAAATCTCAAGTTCAATCCAATGTCAAATGTAGATTATGAATGGTACATTTTCAGTCAAGAACGACAAAACGTTGGCTAAACTATCGACGACTTTGTTGAGAGACTTGATACGTTCATCAAACACTGTCGGGCCGATTCCGATTCGGGTCGGAAATCTCTCCGACCGAGCCGGACCCGGAGAGATTTCCGACCAAATCGGACCCTAGCAGCCCGACCGAACGAGTACGATGCGCACGTATGCCATCGGACTCGAGTCGGTCGGACTCCCATTGAAGTCAATGGGAGCCTGTCGTACAACGCGTACGCGGGCTCCCATTGACTCAATGGGTGCGAGGCGGACAAGGGCGCCCCCTACAGCGTGTATGAGGTGAAGCAACTCGCGCCGTACACGCACAGGTAGGGGGGACCCCTGGGTCCCCCCTGTGTGCGACTCGCACGGCTACGCGTACAGGGGGGTCCGACACGGACCCCCAATGTACGGCTCCGACTGCTTCTTCGAGCCGAATGGCGCGAGTCGGTCGGACTGCTCGCGGCGCGCATCGTACTTGCCCGGCCGGGGAACGTCTCCATTGCGAGGTGCGCTGCGCATCCGTGCGAGTCGGTCGGTGCGGTTGGGACGGGCGTACGAGTCGGTCGGCGAATTTGCACGCGCTCGCATCGTACTCGTTCGCCCGGACGCACGTACGAATCGGTCGGGAATAAGGGCTCCGAATCGGATCCGGTTCAGCCGAATCCGATTCGGTGCCCTACCGGCCGAGATCGGAATCGGCCCCTGTATGTCCAATTAATTTAATGATGAGGATGCTATACGTCTCAGAGTTGTTGATGGATGCCTGTCAGATTCATTCAGGCTACGAATGCTGAGAGAAACTCTTATACTGGAGTGAGTTCTCATGGCTGCCAGAGCTGAAGAGCATGCTGATTGACAGGAGGCCGTAGGTGTCCAGAGAGAGTCAGTCATGAACATGAAAAGTAAGCCAAAGCATAAGGTAGAAGAACACAGAGTGATGTCTCCACAAAAAAAGAAGTTGTGCTTCAGGCATGGATTTTCTCTTCCCCACAAAGGAAAAATGTCCCACCATTGGAGAACCAATTTGTAATGGTTTGCAAGGCGAAGGAAAAAGTAAGTGCGCCACGGCGCAAAGACAAAATGGCTGCCCAAACGTTCTAGAATCGACGTTCAACACAAGCCCAAAAGGCTAAGCGACAACACCAGCTGTGGCAAGTCTACACCAAATGTAGCCAATCATCATCTAAATGATCATCAAACAGTTCTTCAATATCAATGTCAAGTGAAAGTGACAAAGATGGTTGTGCAACGTAGATGTTGACTTCAGAAAAGCATGTTGGACTGGCTGCTTGTCAAACAAAAATTGACAAGGAAAATCACCAAAGTCATTTGAACATTGTTCAAAGATTACACTAAAAGTAAATGGATGCTCAATACCTTTTATTACCGACAGTGGTGTGTCGATAAACATTGTGCCTGAGGAGAAATACAATGAACTATGTCTATTGCCACGACTTACGCCATCGAAAACCAATGTGTCCACATGGGCTGCATCTGCGCCATTAAAAAGTCAAGGTTAATTTGTAGCAATGATGAAACACAAGAAAACTACAGTACAAGCACCCATTCATATACTTCAAAGTACGGCGTCAAGTGCCTCTTTACTCAGCTTCAGCCCAGCTGCTGATGTGGGACTGATATCCGTTAACTATAACATGAATGCTTATCATGAAATAGTAAGTCAGTTCCCTTTATTGTTTTATGGGTTAGGAAAACTCAAAACTATGTAAGTACAATTACACATTAATGAGAACATTCATCCTGTTGCTCAAAGACACAGACAAATTGCATTTCCTTTACAAGGAGCTATTGAAAAGGAACTTGGGGCCAGATATATCTAAGGGATTTACCCATTCTGTGCCTTTGAGAAAATGTGTTCATACATATGGCTCTTGAATACTTACTCAAACATGATATCATTGAGCGTTCCACTAGTCCAATGCCATGAGTTTCTCCCATAATGGGAGTACCCAAAAAGGACAGTGAAGGGGCTGTACACATCTGTTTCCATGTTACATTCATTCCTTGGCATATAGCATATGAGATTTTTCCACCGTAAGTGCTCTGTTAACAGACTTGACAAAAAAATGTTTCATTTCATTGGTCACATGAATGTGAGCAAAGCTTCAAGAATATCAAACAAGCTCTTGAGAATGCTACTGAAATGGCATACTTTGATCCAAAACTTCATACCGAGGTTGCTGTTGATGCTAGCCCAGACGGGTTAGGCGCAATCCTTGCACAGCACAACCAAAAGTTCAAAGACATATTGTGGCATTTGAAAGCAGAAGTTTGTCCAAAACTGAACGTGCTTATTCACAACCTGAAACAGAAAGTTTAACAGTTATGTGGGCGTGTAAACATTTGCATGTATTCTTATATGGAAAGCCTTTTACGCTTGTGACAGATCATCAAGCATTGCTGAACATCTTTGGTAATCCAAAGGCCAAGATGCCTGCTCGCATTGAACATTGGGGTCTAGGATTACAAGAATACAACTACACAATCGTGCACTGTCCAGGCGCAGATTAAACCCTGTTGACTACTTCTCATGAGTGCCTCAACAGTGCCAGGGTACCCTTTCCAAGATGTCTGATGCCTACATAAATTTCATTGTGAAATCAAGCACACCAGCTGCATTTGGCTGCAACAAATTGTCACTGCCATGAGTCAAGATAGTGACATGTTGAAATTAAAAGACATTAGAACCAGCCCATTCGACCTCTTACCGGTGACAGTGAATACCAGAAATTTAAGAATGTCAAAGATGAACTGTCCTTTACTCAAATAGGCATTACCCTGGGAGGTTCAAGAATTGTTATTCCGGAGAGTCTGGACAACAGATAACTGAAGTGACCCATGAAGAACATCGTGGAATCGTTGCCACCAAACGAGCTCTCCGAGACATAGTCTGGTTTTCTCATCTTGATGAGATAGTTGAAAGAGAATTGAAGGCCCGTCATCTATGCAACTGCCTTTTCATCAAAAACCACTCAACACACCTTGAACATGTCAGAGTTGCCAAAACATGTATGGGAAAGAATTGCTGTTGACTTCGTCAGTCCTCTTGACAATGGACATCACCTGATGGTGATTGTCAATGAATACTCCTGTTTTCCATTGATAGAAGATCTCTCATCTATCACTCAAGAAAGAGTCATCAAGAGTTTAGATGGCATATTCGCGACATGGGGTTCTCCTGCGATCTTAAAATCTGACAACAGCCCACCTTTCAAAAGTAGAGAGTTCGGAGATTTTCTCAGTCATCTCAATGTGAAGCATCAGAAGAGCACACCTCTTTGGCCACAGGTCAATGACCTTGTCAAATGTTTCATGAGTACTGTCAAGAAAGCTGTTCAGCGTGCTGTATTGGAAAAGCTCGACCTTAAAACTGTCTTGAATTCAACCCCTCACTTGACCACAAGTGAAAGCCCTGCAACCTTGAGGTTCGGGAGAGCCATGATGACCAAATTACCTCAATGGACCAACAGAAGATCATGTACTGAGGAAGAAACCTGTATAAAAGTCTTGGATTTAAAAGGAAAATGAAGCCCTAGGCAGACAAGCACGGACATACAAAAGATGTTACTTTCACTAGAGGAGACTGTGTGTGTCCGTCACTCTAGAAAACAAAAATCTGATGCTCCCTTTGATACTGAGCTATTTCATTTTGTGACCAGCAAAGTACACATGGCAACTGCTCAACATCCTGGGAAGTCCATTACGTGAGATTCCTCACATTTCCGACATGTGACTCATCACTCGTCAGGCATTGATGTTGAAGTAGAGACTGGGTCTGAAAGGACAAATGAAAAACCCCTTGGCTGCTGCTGTTCATACATCGCCAACACAGGTCATGGACACTTTTGCCGCCTGTCCCTAGTTTCCGACGACATGATAAGAACGTGTGATCAGAGCGCCGTGATGACTCATCGAAAAGCTATGATTGTATGTATATTTGTAAAAAATATTTTTTTTATTTAACAACGGAGGAGATGTAGTATTATGTGAGATAGCAATAAAGGAACCCTTTTGGCTCCTGACAGACTCCGTAGAACTGTTATGTAAGTGTTAGAGCATGGTGAAGTGAATGCAGGTTTAGAATGTTTAGTTTGCAGTTGCACGCAGATGAATATAGACATGTAATACAGAGCTCCCTGTGTGGCGTACTCATTAGCTGGTACCCAGGCTAGGGAAGACGCTACCAGGTGGTACAAAGATTGGTACTATAGAGGATTTTAGGATAGACCTGAATGAAATGAGTCAATTTTCAAGCCCCACATCCACTGTCAGACAATACCCCAATTACCTAGAGAGACGTTTGGGACCTTACTAAAAATCTGAAGCTAAGATCTCATTTCTTCCTGATGAAGCATGGTTAACTGTGCAGGCATCACCAAGTAGTTAATAGCAAACCCATCTCTCACAGAGCTCCTACAGCTGAGGCAGCAGTCTTTGCTGGTGGTCATAGGACAAATATTTACTGTGGAAAAAAGTCTCCCTCATCATTCACTGAAGGCAAGCACATCTCTCCCCTGGACAAAAGGAGGTCTCTATCCAAAACTTAGACGTATTTTAAACACACTTGTGTAAGACAAATGAACACTAATGATTAGCTGGCTATAATAAAACATGAATCTTGTGCAAGTATCCAAAAAGTATTTAAAACTGTTATCTGTCCCGTTATTTTCATTCAGAGTGCTGAGATAAAACTTGTGACAGCTGAACACCGGCCCAAAGATGCAAAGCCTCATCTGAAGCGAAATGTTTGAAAAAGACAAGCAAAACGCCCAGAGTAAAGTTTGTGTGCAGATTTTGGACAACAAATAAGAATTTGCCAACAGAAAACATTTGCAAAATATTGTGTTTTCTCTCACTTAGGGGCTCATTACGATGGCGGGCGGAAGCACAACCGCCGTGCTGGCGGATGCAAAAACCACCAGTTACCGCCGGCACGCAGCAGTCCACACGCCCGCCCAATTACGATGCGAAAAGTAGGCCAAACACCGCCGGCAAGCCAGCAACACCGTCCGCCATCAAAGTGCGCCCGTACACGTAGCGGCGCAGCCCAACTGACACACACCGTCCGACGAAATCACGTCCCGCCCGGCGTATAAATTACGATGCCGCAAACAAACGGCTCCCACGGCTAAGAGATACCGTACGACAAACCGAAGCGGTAACACGGACGCCGAGCACGGACAACGAAGAAGTGGCTCCCCGAGCATGAATCCAGCACTGCAGGCCCTCCCCATGCTCCTGCTGATGCACCACCAAGGACGCAACGTACCGCGGAGATGCAGGTAGGCACACACACAACAAGTGCACGCAAACAGCGCACACAGTGCAAGGGCGGAAAAAGCGGACAACCCCCCACCAGCGCGTGTACACTACACATCCACCATTGCATCCACATATGACACACAGGCCAAATCGTAACATCGCGTAACACATGTGTACACACCACCTGGGACTAGGAACCAACCACCCCGTCACGGCCCCAAAGCGCCGATGACGCCGCCACACATGCGCACAACGCAGAGGCCAACCGCAGCGCCATGCATGCGTCGCACACAGACACAGGGACACAACCAAGCAGCACACACATCAGCCCCACCCCGAACGCACATGACACGTGACAGGCCTGCCACAGACATGTCCCCAACGCCCAATTCACGGACAACACCCAACGCCACACAACCGACGCACACATGTCAGTGAAGTCACGCAACAGCAGGACACACCCCAGTGTAACAAACATGGCGTAGCACACAGCGGCGGCAACACCAACTAGGAGAAGCAGGGCCCCTTCGGGAAGAGGAACGCCAGTACCACACTGAAACACCCATACCACCCTGCACATATGAACAAGACATATAAAACGGAACACCAAAGAGCCCGGGGACCGACAACAGGTGGCCCAAGAATAACATTCACACACAAGGCCCAACGCAGAGCGGAAAGGCAGCCTGCCGCCCACACAAGGGAGAGCAGACAGCACTGAATGACCTTCCATTCCAACTCCGAAACCACAGCCCTACGACAGAAGCCGGTGAATACAGCCATTGTCCAAGAATAGACCAACACAGGCATGCCGAGGAGACCGACCACAGGGCAGATAGCGCATATCACAGAAGCACACAACGGACGGGGAAGAAAGAAGAAAACACTCCCCCATGTCGGCCACATGCAAGTTAATTGGAAGGAGTCACACATCACTGACCTTGAACTGTCTGAGAAGCATGTGGGATGAGGGCCTGTGTCCTCCAAACAAGCCAACAGAACACAAGTCCTGTCTCCCTACGACTACACAGAGCTCACAGCAACCTCGGAGCGTGCACATTGCAGACTGCACACACAGCCGGAGCACGCCACCACAACGCACCGCTGCGAAATGGCAACCGCAACACGCCTACCCAACTACGCCGAACAGCTCAAGCTGTACAAAACCAACCTGTTTCATATATTGGGATGCGATCTCCTGTCCCTGCTGAACGTAAGTTACCGACTGACTTACCGCATCACATTGTTCAGCTGCGTCATGCCCGTCTTCTACTGTCGGAGGTTTCCCTACCAGCATCCCGTGGAGATATGCCTCTCCAACCCGGCATGTCTGAAGGCGGACCTGCTACCACTACTCCTCCACGACAGGGCCTGCTCTGCCTATGGGGGCATGGCGTATGTGGCCAACATCGCACCCGCACTGAAATGGGACCACTGTGCCTCCACACGACGGATCATCGAGAACAGCTACATCGAATGTCACCCAGCATGCCCCATCATGGTCCTCCAAGGGACAACTTACGAACAACACCTTGACAGCCACCATCCGCTACATTGGCTGGCAAACATGTACACCACCAATGACATGGAAGCCCTGCTGGACGGCATCGCATACCTGACAACCTGTAAATTCGTCGGACCACAACGCAGGTTCCCCGATTGACCCATGATATCCAACCCCGCACCCATGCTTAGCTTCCGCACGGATCTGGCCAGTCACCACCACAACAGCCATACCAAACGACCGGCAACTGTAACCACACCATCAACGACATCGCCATGACATCGGATATGACCGGGACATGCACACTGTTCCCCATCACATCCAGGAACACCGCATGCATCGTGGGAGGCAGTGGCATGGGCTCTGTGTATCGCACCCACATGGACGGAACTGCACGAACAACCAGGACACGACATGGATCCAGCGCACATGGACACACACACCGCTCAGTGGACATGAATTGGTCGCCTGGAGTCTGTGGGTGCTGCACCCCTCCCACCCCCGCCCCGGGAATCCCATACCAGGACCTTTGCATGGACGACAAGTGCATACAACAACAACACGACCCCAGTGACTGTGACATGTCCAGTAACCACCACAGTGCAACAACAAGTGGCACGCCGCTGCATGCACGCAAGCACATGACCTGATGTCATCTCACATGCACGCGTGCATGAGGAACAACCGCAGCAAACCTGTCACATGGAACTGAGATGGACTGTGCCCATGATGCCAAGCGGTCTGGTAGGCTACATGTATACCGTCTGTGTCAAAGTCCGCAGCTCCGCAGCTATACGTAAATGTACATTAGCACAGCCTTGGCCAAGCAGATGTAACTCTGAAGCCCACATCCCACATGCAACAGCCAGTCACATGTAACCCCACACCCTATCCCATTTGAAATCATGCTCAGTATATCCTCAACATGTATTCCGCTGCCAGTAGTGTCCACTATACTGCATCACAGAGGACAGAAGACTCAATATAATGTTTGAAACCAAAACTGTCTCCGCTGACTCATTTCACAAGTACGAATGAGAGAGTATGAGAGAATGTGAAGTACACGGCAGTCGTGACATGACCATGTAGTCCACTGGTATTGGATGTCAACGCAAATGAGTAGCACAACTGTGGAAGACACACATGTGTCGTGTGAAGTCGTATGGACGCAGTGCTCAGGTGGGTGGGTGTGACGGGTAGATGCGCACATGCCAAGTTGGAGCACGCCGTGTTGGGAGGGGTCATGAACAGTACACCACCGCTTCCCTGGGCATTGTGAGAGGACACCTGTCGGGGGGAGTGAACACGTGTGTGCACAGCAGCCGGGCACACGTACAAAGCGGTACCAGGCGCACCTCAGCCCACCCTCTGTGGACAAGCTGGATCCTGTTGTGCGCCCGCCATGCCCCTTGACAAGGCACACACAGCCCCAGTCGACCAGGTGTAACCCCAACATAGTCAATCCGCACAGGCGATACAGGGCACGGGATGGCAGTGGAGCATGGTGTGTGAGAGGTCTCCTCGCGCTCCTCCTGGTCATATCACGCAGGCAATAGAACCTCAACGTCTAGCATGGCACAAGTCAAATGGAAGTGTAGGGGACGCACCACAGCACGAGCAGCACTGACGTCACGGGAGGTGGCTCGCACCATCCCATCCATTGCCCATTATACCAACCACGCCACATGCCATTGCGACTAAGTGCAAGCGCGTGCGCCACCACCCCGAGCCCTCCCAGAGAGGCCAAAGAGTGAATGTGTGGGCCATCAGTCACAGACGGACGCGGCCTGGCCGCAAGGGCAGCCACAGCCACTGGGTGTCGCAGGTGGCGGATCCGGAAGGTGAAGACTGTGATGCATAGTCCATGCAGGCCGGGTCTCCATTTGGGGCACCACGCAGGTGGACGGCGTTCCGCAACACATCATACCCTGAGACAGCCCACTCGTGCAACTGGACCCACACATACACTCCTTGCCCTCTCTGGTGCGAGCTTGGGGCTGCCTGTGCAAGCGCTAGCCTCGCAGGTGCACATGCATATTGGGGGAGCGAGGGGAGGACATGAGGGCTGGGGCGAAGATGACTGTATCACTGTCAGTGAGTACAAGGGATGACCCAGATGTGGAAAGGAAGAGACGTGTCCCGTGTGTACTGCAACTAGTCGCCAATCCAACTACCCCCCCATGTCCGGAATGTAGGCCCGCACCTAGGCCCGCCAATCCGCCACATCGAATATACCACCAGCACGACAACCTCCCCATTCGAAACACTGACTGGGGGTGGCGACCAGTGAACAATCATGTGTAGCCTACCCACGCGTACATGTGGGCCCTCCATGATCCATGTCACCTGCGGCAAAGTCATGACATGCGCAATGAGGGAAGTGAGGAGAGCTGTCCGCCCCACGCACAGTAGGTGCATCAGCTCCACAGACCCAGCAGCGAGTCCAGCAGGGGTCACATGTGCAGGGGCAGCTGTGCCTGGTGTGAGGGCACATGCATATAGACAGCACATCGACCAATGTGTAGTCTGCCCACATCTACAGTCCATCATCATGCGGACATAGGAATTGAACACAGGGCAACACATCTTAGTGGGTGCACCCACCGTGACCAACAATGCGCACTCATCGACGTACCCGCCCTGTGCATGGCCCCCACCCAACGGAGGCACATCCAGTGCCACCATCCCACACACACAAGCCTTCCACGGAACATGCTGTGTCCAATGGTCAGTACAGAGTCAGCGCCCATCTGGTGGATCCTGAACAGGAGACACATGCACACACATGCCAGCTCCCACTATGTACGTCTGCCACCTGGCACGTGCAATGTAACCTCTCACCTGTGACGTGTGACTGCAAGCACACAGCCGTCTTGGCATGGGGCTGTCAATGTGGACACCTGTCAATGTTTCGGGAGGTGTGATCCGTACAGTGCTGTACATAGGGTGCAGTGCTGACACCTACTACTGTCTCATATCCCCTCGTGCCACCGGTCCCACTTGTTTTGGCCGCTCAGCCTGTGCCCACATCGTCGTCGTCGTGTGCCATACTCATCCAGCCTCGGAAGCAGTTCCATGCTCAGCAGACATTCATGTTGCCGTGGCGTTGCCGCTTGACGAATATGCAGTCAGTCCCCATCAGCACGCCCGCAAGTCATTGGGGCCTAGATCCCCATGTGCATGCACATGGCAGTGGTTTGTATCACTAGCCATTGCCATTGTTGGGAGACCTGTGTAAGTGTATTGTGGCCGTGCCGTCCCAGCTTGACAGCTGGGCTGTGGCTCATGTGCTTGCTCAGTCATGTCAGTGATGTGTATGCGAAATTTCTATGTGTTGTGTTGCTTTGACATGTGTCCTCTGCCATTTTCCCTAGGCGGAGACCGAACATTGACCGCCCATACCAATTGCTGGTGGACATGGACGATACAGAGGTTATTAGGAAGTTTCGGCTGGACAGGCCAACCCTGCATCGACTGTGTGCCATGTTAGAACCCCATCTCCGTCCCCGCAGGGTGTATCCGACTGCTGTCACCCCCACGGCTAAGGTGATGGCCGCCATGCATTTCTTCGCCACTGGGTCATTCCAGCACACAGTGGGCAGTGGAGGAGGGATGTCCCAGCCCATGTTCAGCAAGGTGCTGAGGGATGTACTGGCAGCCATGATGCTGTGCCGAAACAGGTACATCCGCTTCCCCAGGGCTCGTGAATTGGCGGCAGTGAAGGGTGCATTCTATGCCCTTGGCAGAATCCCACACGTCGTTGGAGCCATTGACTGCACACATGTTGGCCTTGTTCCACCACAGGCCACTGAGCACCTGTACCGCAACAGGAAGCACACGCACTCCCTGAATGTGCAAGTGGTGTGCCTTGCGGACATGGTGATCACCCACGTGTGTGCAAAGTTCCCAGGCTCGGCCCATGACGCACACATAATGCGCAACAGCATCTTGCCACGACTGATGTCCAATCTGCAACAGGATCGTGGCTGTATTGTCGTTGAGTATGTGGAGTGGTGTAGCGTGCTGGTTGTGCAATGCTGTCCCCTGTCCAGTTGGAATAGCAACGGTTCTCTGTGTCCCTCACACCCAGGTGACTCTGCGTACCCGAATGGGGCATGGCTGCTCAGTCCATTGAGGAATCCTCGCACCCCAGCAGACGATCGCTACAATGAGGCACATGGGAGGACCAGACGTGTGGTCGAGCGTACCTTTGGCCTCCTCAAGTCCAGGTTCAGGTGCCTGGACCGCACCGGGAGTGCACTGGCGTACTCCCCACAGAAGGTGTGCCAGATAGTGGTGGCGTGCTGCATGCTGCACAATCTGGCCATTCGGAAGCAGATCCCCCTCATCGTGGATGACGGAGATCAACCAGGGCCCCAGCCCGCAGACCAGGACAGCTCGAGTGAGGAGGACAGCGGAGAGGAGGAAGCTGGGAATGTGCGGCAGCAGCTCATCGCCCGCTACTTCACTTGACGGTGAGTGTCCATGTACGACGGCTGATGTGGCTGTATCTGTGCAGGTGTGTGTGTGCTGTGTCAGGGTGGCCGTTTGTTCACTGCGTGCTGTGTGTCAACGCTCCATGGCCAGGGTAGTATGCCACTGTTGGTGGCTGTGGCATTGTGCCCTATTGCTCTGTGCGATGTGTGTACATTGCTTGTAGTTGTTGACATGTACTGTGTGATGGGTGTGTGACACACTCATTGAATGTGCTCCTGTTCTGTCTCCCACCCCTAGGTCCCTACAGGCCCTCCGGATTCCATTGCCATGCCACGCATCAGGTGCCTTTCCGCCCAAGGTGGCCGTTGTATTCCGTACAAATAAAACACAGGGCACAAACAGCAGTTTGTGTAAGAGGTGCATTAATTTCAAACTGTGACATGTGATTGTGTGTAAGGTGATGACAAAAGTGGTGCGTGCAGTGACAATGAGCTGTCGGTCATGGCTGCGTGATGCTCAGGGTGTACCCACTGGTTCTATGTCCATAGTCCAACACACACATGCCATACAGATGGCTGTGTGGAGTGGGATCGTAGTCCAAGTCAATGCAGTGGGTGGTCAAGGAAGGCTGGCTGGCTGCCTCACTTGCGTTTGGAGAGTGCGAAGTCCTCCCGGGAGATCGGTTTCCACTTCGGACGGCCCCTTCCACGTTTGCGAGGGGGGGTGCCTGCTTGCGACATGCTGGTGGTTGAGGTGTGCTCACTGGCTTTTCACACAGGGGAACTGGACACTGCTGCTCGACCCTGCGCCCCGGCAGGTGGTGGCGGAGGGGGAGCTGCTGTCCCTGGCTGTGACCTCACCGCCACCACCAGCTGGCCCATGAGGTCCACGAGTTGACCTATACGGGCGTCCATGGACCTCAGCACCCCCAGCACCTCCCGCGTGTCTGAAGCAGACCTGACCCATTGTTCTTGGGCCTCTTCATAGGCCCCAAGGACTCTGGCCATTTGAGGCAGGGCATGGCTCCCAGGGGAGACTTGCGTTTCCCTGACCCTGCTCCTCCTACCAGTTCTTCTGCCACCGGCCTGCCCACTAGCCACATTGCTCACCACGGTCCTCGCTGTGGCTCCCAGGGTGGATCCAGTCGGCCGGGCCACCACCTGCGCTGGGGCTGGTGCCAGCGAAGACGTGGTGGTGGTGGCGGCGGTGGTGGTCGGTGCGGCGATGGTGGCGGTTGCGGCAGTGGTAGTGGCCGCAATGACCGTGGGTGTGGCCGCAATGACCATGGGTGTGGCCGCAACGACAGTGGCAGCAGGGGGCTGGGAATGTTCAGCAGCCCTGGATGATGGGTTGGTGGGTAGGAGGGGTCCTGGGGAGCGGCTGGGCCCTGCCACACCAGATGGGCCTGCTTGGTGGTCCGTGTCCGAAGAGGAGGTGAGATCCTCCACATCCGTGTGTCCTCGTTGGGGGCTTGTAGGCTGGGTGTGCTGGCTGCTGTCTCCATCCCCAGCATCCGGCAGTTCGTCACCTGTGGAGAGAATGAGATTTGTTATTGTGTTGCACCTGGCGAAGTATGTATTTGTCGTCTGACATTAACAGTTCGTGCAATCTCGTACATGGGTTTCCCGGAGGCGTGTGTGTGGCTGTAGCATTTGTAGTTGTGTGTGCTTGGCAATGGGACTGTGTGCTGTGCACATGTGGCATGGGACGGATTGGCCATGCCGATGGGTGTGTTGCTGTGCCCCTACTTATTGTGACTCTGGTGTATGCGGGCTCCTGGCCCATCCTGGGTCTGGTTTGTACTTTGCTTTTGGTGTTCAGATGGGACGCTTAGGAACGCATATGGCAACATGGGGGCCATGCCCCAGATTCGCATTTGGGAGGGAATATGCTTTTGGGGTTCAAATGGAACGCTTAGGAACGCATATGGCAACATGGGGGCCATGCCCCAGATTCGCATTTGGGTGGGAATATGCTTTTGGGGTTCAAATGGAACGCTTAGGAACGCATATGGCAACATGGGGGCCATGCCCCAGATTCGCATTTGGGTGGGAATATGCTTTTGGGGTTCAAATGGAACGCTTAGGAACGCATATGGCAACATGGGGGCCATGCCCCAGATTCGCATTTGGGTGGGAATATGCTTTTGGGGTTCAAATGGAACGCTTAGGAACGCATATGGCAACATGGGGGCCATGCCCCAGATTCGCATTTGGGAGGGAATATGCTTTTGGGGTTCCAATGGAACGCTTAGGAACGCATATGGCAACATGGGGGCCATGCCCCAGATTCGCATTTGGGAGGGAATATGCTTTTGTGGTACATGCTGTGAGCCATGGGTGCCGAACGTGACATGTGTTGTGGCAGCATGACAGTGCATGGTTTGAGGTGTGTGCATGCTTGACATGGCCTGCATATTTGCTGTCTGTTGTGATTACTGGACATGGCATTGGACGCATCGTTATGAGTGAGTGATGGTTGTGTGCCAGCCAACGTATTGCAGTTGTCCCATCTCCTTGGTGTGCGTGCTGCCCTGTGCCATGTGCATCACTGCAGTGCTCGGGGGTGTGGCCCATGTTGTGTGTTGTTGCTCACAGTGTGTCGTGCGCTTCATTGACTTCTGGCACATGGTTGGTCATGGGCATGTATCTTAGCGTGACTGCTGTATGTGTGGCAGCTGTGCGGATGACATGCCTTTCATGAGACTGGGGCTGACGGATGGGATGGATGGTATGTTGTATGTGCATGGTGTGTCTGTGTGTTTGATGGGTTCAGTGGTGTTCGTGTGCATTTATGTTGTTCCGCTCTGTTGCGTCTAGTGTTGTTTGTCTTACATAGGCGTAGTTGTGGGGTGTGTGGTTGACAGGCAGTAGGGGCTACATGGACAGGACTTCAATGGTGTTTCGGTTGTGTGTGATGAGTTGCACAGTGGCTGCCGTGTGGTACTATATTCAGTGTGGCTTGTGCATGCAGACGTTGCTCCTTGGGTGTTGCTATGTCTGTGATGGGTCATGTGGGGTGTGAGTCTGTTGTTCATGTCCGTGTGCACATTGTTCACTTGTTCGTGACGGTGGGCGGTGCTGCGTGTTCGTCTGCTACGTGACATGTCCCATGTGTTGGTCGTGTTCCGGTCCTCATGCCTCCAGTAATCCAGCCCTGTCCAGTTTCCCACCTGCAGGTTGTTCGTGCGTGCACTGTACTGGATGCCACATGGCTCTAAGCGGGGGGTGCTCCATGTTGCAGGTCTGTGGGGGTGGGGCGGTGTTGTGGGTCGTGGGGGTGGCTGGACACACACTGACACCGATTGCTGTGGACCGTGATATCTGCCTTTCGGCTGTCGTTGTGCACTGCAGTGGCTGACACGTGGCTGTGGGGTGTGGGGGATGCTCCTCCTTGCTGTGCTGTGGGACTAGGGGCCTGGTGTGTGTTGTACTTGGGCTGTCCACCGTCCCACCCACTGCACTTTCTGTTCCTGCCACTTACCTGTTACTTGTCGGTTAGTGCAGCTGTGGCGGACACATGGGTGTGGTGGGTGCTCGTTGTGGCGCTTCTGGCATATTTGGGGACCTGTTGGTGGTTACGTGGCTGGCTGAGTGTACACATGTCCCCACGCATCTTACAGTTGTTCTGTTTGGGCTGTGTGTGGTGGTGTCTGTTGCATGTGTGTGTTGTGTATTGTGTGCTGGACATTGGGGTGTTTGTCCCTGGGAGCTGTGGCATGGTGGTAGTGCATGTGAGTACATAGCGGTGTGCTGGTATACATTAGTTTGTACTTACCAGCCTCCACTCCCCCTGCTAATCCGGCGAGGATCTCGGGATGGATGATGACTCGCACCTTCTCCTCCCACGCTTTGAAGGTCTTGAAGAGCGCGGGATTCCCTCCGCCAGTGACGGCAGCCAGCTCTCTGTTTTTGCCCTCCTTCTTCTTGACCAGGCTCTTGACGTCATTCCACCGTTTGTTTATTTCGACTCTGTTCCTGGGCAGGGTCCCGACTGCATTGACCTAGTCTACGATCCGGTTCCACATTCTGTTTCTGGTGGCTAGTGGTGTGTGCTGGACCATGTTCCCATAGATTTGTGGGTGCACCTTGATGATCTCGTCGACCATGACCGTCAGCTCAATGGGCGTGAACTTGGGCATTCTTTGTGGTGCCATGGTGTTTGTGGTGCTGGTGCGGTGTGTGTTGTGTAATGTGCAGGGGGTTTGTGGTGCCGGTGTTTGGTGGTGGTGGTGGTGGTTGTGATGTGTGCGTTTCTGTGGTGTGCTGTTGTCCTTGCTGTGTCACTGTGTCCTCTCCTCTCCTCTCTGGTTTGCAATGTTGCAAGGGGTTGTGGTCTGTGGGAGTGCTGCTTTTGTACTTACCTATGTGGGTGTGTCCTCATGGTCTGTTGTTTTCAGGTGTGTTGTGTCTGGGGTTCTGGCCTTTGTAGTTTTTGTTTGTCCGGGGGGTGTTTTCGGGATGTGTACTGTGCTTGTGTATTTGTGCGTGCCTTGCTGTGTGGACTTGTTGGCCATGTTGTGTGCTATTGGTTTTGTGAGCGGATGGTTTCTGTGCAGGGACGTGGGCGCCATGGCTTCTGCCGTGTCGATTCTCATCGGCGTTGTTTGCGCTGGCGGGCGGTATATTTGTAGTTTTCCGCGCTCATGGCGGTGCGATCGTAATTTCACGTGCGGTGTGTCGGCCGTGAGGGCGGGCGGTTTTGTGTTGTCGTGCGTGTTTCCGTCCGTGGCGGGCGGTTTGACTCCGACTCGGACGATGGCGGGCGGTATTTTGTGTGATTTTTCCGCCGATGGCGGTTTTCGGTTTGTGTAATCGTAATGGCGTGGTCGGTGTTCAGACGGTGTGTGCGGGCGGATTTTTGCCGCTTCTATGCCTGGCGGATTTTTTACGCCGGGTATCGTAATGGGCCCCTAAGTACCCTTGTCAATCTGCATTCCTCTTCTTTTCCACTGCCCATTTAACCACTCTCATGTGCCCTGATAGTTGCTTAATTTTAACATTATATGCCAGCGTGATTGTTGGAAAATCTGAACATTACACCACCCATCCCCAATGTTACTGACCAAGCTATGTCCTGCCACATTTCCGAATACTCACTCTGCAAGGTTCACATTTTAAAATGTGATGACTAGGTGCATAGGGACTGAAAAGAGTTAGCTTTTCTCATTCTTAGAAAGCGATCCAGTCATTGTTACCGGTCATAACTATTCCCTTTGATGGCTACAGAGAACTGTGATTCCCGGGGAAATGCCTAATTTAGATTTTGGTGGTCTTAGCGATGTCCCGTGGCGGTGGCTGTCCCTGGTACTCTGCCAAGTTAACAGTCTTTTGCCAGCGATATTTAGATGCATGCAGGCTAACTCACCGTTCAGATTGACAGCGTGTTACCAGCCGCAATTGCGGCACACAGCTGCCAATGCGGCAGACTCCAATGCTGCCGAATAGTACTCCATCCCCGTCAGGGCAGTAGTTTACCGCCGAGTATATTTAGATTTCACAATTGTGCTGGTGGTTTTCTAGAGGCAGTTCCCTGATGGAGGGAGTCCATCGCGGTACACATTCAACAATGCGCCATCACTGTGGCCATTGGATGTATTGCCAGTAGAACACACCTGATGTCCACTGGCCAAATAGAAACACCTGCATACCACACTATAAAACACACTCCATTTCAGACCATGATCCTTTGCTATTCCACTGCACCATGACATTTTCCAGCAGGGCTTTTACCAGTTAAATCAGGTTTTTTTTGTTACTTTTCCCTGTTTCATGCCCCTTTATCTTTTTTCATCATGTGATTCATTTATTAGTTTGATCTTATTTCCTTGCACAATACCAGGCCCCAAAAATCCCTGTTTTTCTGAGAGAGAATTGTCAGTCATAGTGGATGTAATCATAAACCTAGAGCTACAATTGTTTAGACCCCATGTCCAAAATACACCCCTATCACTAAAAAGGTAAATGTGGGCCACAATAGTCAACAGAGTGAATGCTGTAGCTAACAACATGAGCACACAGGAGGCAATTACAAGAGGTAGGATGACCTGTAGGGGTGGGTGCCTTCCCTGGCCTCCAAGCATCACATGGAGGCCCAGAAGAATTGTGGTGGTTCTCCCAGGCCCTCCTCACAACTCATGCCCTGGGAGGAGAAGGTCTTGCAGATCCTACATCCTGAAGGCTTGACAAGAATACCTGGTGGAATGGAGTCTGGTAAGTTACACTTTGCAAAGTCTCACTAAACCTCAATGTCCTGTTTGATTTGAAGCTAGCTGTTGCTAATGTGTTCTGCACATATTTTCATAACATAGAAACCTTAAACTATCAGTTTCAGATACTATTGATTGTTTATTATTATTATGACATTTTATATAGCTCACAGCTAGCCACTAGGGGTTTCCCGGCACTTTCGCAATAGTTTGTGTCTGTCCATGTCACTTTAGATTAAAACAAGCAGGTCTTTACTTGTCTGTGGAAAATCACAATTGTGGACCAGCCCCTCAACAGTCCTGGGAGGGCATTCCACAGCTTAGGGCCCAGGCATGCAAAAGACCAGCCTCTGATGCTGGTGCATCTCACTGTGGGAACCATACAAAGGGAAAGTCCGCTGGAGTGCAAAGTACGTGGCGTATGATAGGGACTATCAAACTCATGAACATATAATGGGCCAGTCTTTGCTCTTGCTCTGTGCATATAGCACAAGGTTTTAGACTGGATTTGCTTCCTAACCTTAAGCCAATAGAGTTCGCGAAGGAGATGCAAAGTGGAAGTACATTTCGGAAGTCTGCATAACATTCTGGCTGCCGAATTCTGGGCCAGTTTTCTATGTGAATGTATTGTGTTGCATCTAAGAGTACAGGTGTCAATCTCCATTGCATGTCAAATGATGGTACGGTGCCTGTAAGTGTAACAACACCAAATACTCATTACCCATATGTGTGTCATATTGTAAGTGGCTGTCCCATTTTAACTGCATAATTTCCACAGGTATGTTCCACTAACTATTTTGCAAGTATTGGGAAGTTGTCTTTGAAATGACTACAACTACCATGATACACTGTTTCTGTTTTTTATTTTTAGAATAATCAATGCTATGTCATATTGCTCATTCTCTCGTCTAACGGATTTCAACATATGGTAAAGTGTCATGTAGTGATCAACCCCTATTCAATGCTCTCTTCTGAAAATGGTTTGTGTTGTATTCTGTATACTGTCCTGTTCGTCTTAATCGATTGAATTGATGTCATGAGTTTCACAAATCAAACTGTGTTGACACAAAAATTGCAACATATGAAAATGACTATGCTGAATATAAGTGGTAATTGCAAAAATTGACTCTGAACTGTAGACATGCTGACTAATTCTAAACATCCATCCAAGCTTTGTAAATGTCTGTTTTTAAGTCAGCTAGGCCTTGGAATTGTCAATTACACATTTTACATCTCCACTGTGTTGGGTTGAATGGTTGGGTGTTGTTAGATATACTTCCTAATCACTTCATAAACATTTCAGGACACCTTATTGCCTGAAGTTGTACTGCTTGAAATTGCAAAATGTTAGGGTAATATGTTCAATGCCACTGAAAGCTATCATCACAACAATTGCTACCAAGTTTGTCTTCTAGGTATCTACATAGTTTGTCTAAAAAAATGTGGATGTATAATTCACACTTTTACTAATAAAAATGTTCTCAATATCTCAACAGGTCCAACTGGCAGAGCACGGGGCCTGAATCTGCCAATGAAGAGACCTCCACTCCAGCCCAGGTCCTGGTAATCTGGATGACAATGAAGATCCTGATCCATCTGGTCAGCATTGGCAGACGGCTCCAGTGAATCTCACTGGGCCCACACCAACGCCTCCCACCACACAGCTGTAACACCCCAGCTAATCTAAGACTCCACTTCCTGTGCACCTACCACTGTGACACTGATCGAGTGCCCTCCAGTACTGGGTAATGTTAAGACAACAGCACCACCAGCTCACCCATGATCCAGTTGAATGGGGAACACTGGGCCAAGGGCACAGGGTAATGGGGGTAGGGGTCGAGGGAGGGATTCTGTGGGCCTGCATAATGAGGCCACCGGGGTCCCCCTCATCCAGACCAACATCAACCAAGTCTTGGGAGCCTATCATCAATCCCAAGACATGACAGGTACTCACCAAGCTCTAGGAGGGTAAAGAGTCATAATATCGAGTAGGAAATGTCGACTTGCACTAATATCTAGTCCAAAATATCGAGATACATAATTATCGACTGCAAGAATATCGTGGTCAAGAATATCGAGGTTCAGGTTAGAAATATCGTTTTCTAAAATATCGAAGTAATTAATATCGTTTGCAAAAATATAGTTGTAAAAAATATCTTTTTTTTAGTTAGTGTAATGTATTTTAGTATGTATTTTAAATGTATGTGCTCTATTTTTTTGTCTATGTATTGCATTTGTTTTTTAATATATGTGTTACATTTTTAGAAGTTATTAATTTTATTTTAATAAAATTTTGCGTTTTAGTTTCGTAGCGGGTTGTGGGTTTATAGGGGAGTAGGGTGGGAAGTAATTTAATTATAATAAATTGAATATTAATTTTTATTTATTAGTATTTATTTATTTTTGATTTTATAGTGTTAATTGTGGGAATTAGTTTATAATGAATTAATTAATAATTGGCTGTTGATTTTTATAGATTAATTAATTGGTAAATATGTTAATTGTGTCATTTGCTTAGGCGGGGGTAGGGGGTTTATAGGGGAATAGGGTGGGAAGTAATTTAATTATAATTAATTTATTAATATTTTTTATTAATTAATATTTATTTATTTTATATTAATTGTGAGAATTAATTTATTATTAATCATTTATTAATTGGTTGTTAATTATTATTAATTGGTAATTATGTTAATTGTGTTATTTTTTTAGGAGCGGGTTGTGGGTTGATGACCCATGGGGGAGTAGGGTGGGAAGTAATTTTATTTTAATACATTTATTAATATTTTTAATATAATATAATATTTAATTAATTTTATTTTATAGTGTTAATTGTGTGAATTAATTTATTAATAATTATTTATATTTTGCTTGTTAATTGTTATTAATTAATTAATTGTTAATTAATTATGTTAACTGTGTCATGTTTTACAAAATTGGTGGTGGTATTAATAGTGGAATATGGTGGGAGGTAATTTATTTATAATTAATTATTTGGTAATTATTGCTAATTAATTAATTAAATTTTAAATATGCCAATTGTGTAATAAATTTGAGTTGTGAGTTGTGGGGTTTATAGTGGTAAATGGTGGGAAGTAATTTTTTTTCAAATTAATTAATGATTTGTTAATTGATATTAATTCATTAATGTAAAATTAGTTATGGAAATTGTGTAAATATTTTTAGGTGTGTGTTTAGGTGTTTTTTGGGGTAGAGGGTGAAAAGTAATTTAGATTAAATTAATGAATCATTACTTGATCATTAATATTCATTTATTAATTGATAAATATTTTTGGTAATTGTTTAGTTTTTATTTTGTTTGGGGATTTAGGTTCAATAGCTGTAACGTTTGGTTTGTACATTAATTTTTACATTTTTAAATGTGTTTTATAATTAGTAATATTTGTTAAATTGATAATTAATTATGTTAATTATAGAGGTACACTTTTTTGTTTAATTTAGATGTGTGTTGTAAATTGTGTGGTGTTATAGGGTAGGAAAATAAATATTACATTTATGTAATTTTTAATTTTTGATTAAGATAGATTTCTATTAAAATATATTTATTTGTTTGTAAATTGTTTGTTAAATTAAAAAAATTATATTTTAGATTTTTGCTACATTAAAATATTTTTATATGTTTTGTTAATTTTTATATTTTTATATATGTTTTGTTTTGGGGTTTTTTATTATATTTTGATTGTAGTTGATATTTTGCTTGTTTTTAAATTTTAATTTTGTTCTGTGGGAAGAGTAATTTTTACCCCTCTGCTATCCAACACTTTCCCTACTGTTGCATTCGCAGGAGTGGGCATAGTAATTTATACCCCTATGCTATCCAACACTTTCCCTACTGTTGCACTTGCTGGAGCGGGAATAGTAAAGTTTACCCCTCCGCTATCCAACACTTTCCCTACTGTTGCACTTGCAGGAGTGGGAATAGTATATTTCTCCTCTCTGCTATCCAACACTTTCCCTACTGTTGCACTCATTAAAGTGGGAATAGTAAATTAATACCCTCCGCTATCCAACAGTTTCCCTACTGTTGCACTCATTGGGGTGGCAATAGTTATTTGTACCTCTCCACTATCCAACACTTTCCCTACTGTTGCACTCCCTGGAGTGGTAATAGCAATTGTATCCCCTTTGCTATCCAACACTTTCCCTACTGTTGCACTCATTGGAGTGGGAATAGTAAATTATTCCCCTCCACTATCCAACACTTTCCCTACTGTTGCCCTCGCTAGAGTGGGAATAGTAATTTTTACCCCTCCGCTATCCAACACTTTCCCTACTGTTGCACTCGCTGGAGTGGTAATAGTAATTTTTATCACTCCGCTATCCAACACTTTCCCTACTGTTGCACTTGCTGGAGTGGGAATAGTAAATTATTTCCCTCCGCTATCCAACACTTTCCCTACTGTTGCACTCACTGGAGTGGGAATAGTAATTTTTACCCCTATGCTATCCAACACTTTCCCTACTGTTGCACTTGCTGGAGTGGGAATAGTAATTTTTATCCCTCCGCTGTCCAACACTTTCCCTACTGTTGCACTTGCTGGAGTGGGAATAGTAAATTATTTCCCTCCGCTATCCAGCACTTTCCCTACTGTTGCACTCACTGGAGTAGGAATAGTAATTTTTACCCCTATACTATCCAACACTTTCCCTACTGTTGCACTTGCTGGAGTGGGAATAGTAGTTTTTATCCCTCCGCTATCCAACACTTTCCCTACTGTTGCACTCATTGGAGTGGGAATAGTAAATTATTCCCCTCCGCTATCCAACACTTTCCCTACTGTTGCACTAACTTTAGAGGGAATAGTAAATTACTCCCCTCCGCTATCCAACACTTTCCATACTGTTGCACTCGCTGGTGTGGGAATAGTAATTTTTTACCCTCCGCTATCCAACACTTTCCCTACTGTTGCACTAAATGTAGTTTAAAATGTAGGTTAAAAAATAATACATATTTTAATATTTTAATTTATATTATAATTTAAAAAAAAAAATATGTTATAGGTGTATGTATATATATATTTATCTTTATTTTTTGATATATTTCTAACATTTTATAATTAATTAAAATTATTTATTAATTATTTTTAACTAAATATATATATATATGTTACATTTTATATATGTATGTTTAATTTATTTTTAAATTACATTTATTACTTATAATTGTTAAAATTTACAAATAAATCTAAATATTTTTTTTAAGTAAAATGTATTATTTAATTTATTTGACATTATTTATAATACATATAAAAAAAACAATGTTTTGTACTTCGATATTTTTAACGATATTTTTTTCCCGATATTTTTGTACTTACCATTATGAAGATAGGAGGTCGATATTTTTGACAACGATATTTATGTCACGATATTTCTGTAGGTCGATATTAGTGTTGTCGATATTCTGTCAGTGATCCCTCTAGGACAGTGGTTCCCAAACTGTGCGCCGTGGCACCCCGGGGCGCCGTCAAAACTAGACAGGGGCGCCGCGCACCAAGCACACAGTTTGGGAACCACCGAACGGTGAAAGACGTGCATCTCCTCCGAGGACCGTGTTCGTGCGGTCCTCTTTCTATTTCTATGATCGCAAGCTTGTTGAAGAAGTTCGTGGTCATTCCAATCTGAAGTTTTTTACGTGTTGGAGGCACGCCGGGCTCGCTGCAGTACAGGATGAGTATTATGAGGCACAGAGGCCTCTTAGAGTTCTTGTCCTTTCCCTGCTGGTTTTCTGGAATACGGAGTCTTAAACTAGCAACAGCGGTGCCTGTTGCACTGTGCAACCCGAGGCTCAAGTATTTCTGGCGTGGTGCAGGATGTCGTTGTTTTGCAGCCTGCTGTGTCCATGCCCTTCTAAGTCCCCACGCCAGCCTGGACACAGTTTACCAAGAGACTGTCTACAAAAAGTTAACTTTACAGCTCCTGCCCTCCGGTCATGTGTGCTTCAGGGAACCAGGGGCACAGTATTGTCTCATCACTTGATACTGGGCCGTGACAGTTAGCAGAGCGCCCAAGTGTTCAAGCACGGTCGTAACCAATGCTGTTAACATCTCCAGTCCCAAGGCGTCGGACAGGCTCCCTCCCAGAAAAAGCAACCTGGCTGCCCAACAGAACCTGGAAGGCATCCCAGCGAGTGGTGATGAGTGTACAGTGAACAGGCTGGTGGCAGCTGAATTGGCAGTGATTGCAGCATTTCAAAGGCACTGGTAGTGGTCAGTCATGTGGACGCAGCTTTTTATGGTGGTGAAGAGGACTGTGTTAGTGGTGATCAACCATAAGTGTAGTGGGAGCATCTCACTTTGTTTCCCACTCAAAGCAGAAGCCTCTTGTTAAATGAAACTCAAGAGTACAATCCCCAAAAGACTAAAGCTGCCTTCCATCCTTCAGAGATAGGAAAATTGTGGATCATTAATTTGGGTTAATATCAACAGATATCAATTGAAGTACTTTGGATTACCAAACTAGCATTACATTTTTGTAATTCAAATTATATATATCTAATTTACAGATGAAAGGCTATATGAGATAAGACAGCTGCTATTCGGTAAAGATTGCCATCTGCATTTATTTAATGCAAGTTAAAATATTAGGGGAAGGTATGGTATGCTGGCACAAGACACAGGGCAACTTCAGAAATCACAAGGTATCCCATTTCAGGTAAGGGTGGTTTATTTAATCCAGGTACTACACTACATTTCATGAAACAAGATTTTAAGTTTGTACCCATTTCTTAACCCAGTGCTCGTGATAGTGTCAGGCAAGGTGTCACACATGCAAAATGTGAATGTCACTCATGGGTGCCCTAAAAACATGGAAATGTCACTCATGTGCACACTGAAAACTTGGCTATTAAGCCAACTACATCCTATTCTGCTGAGGTAAGCTGGATAATCCCATTACACTAAACAGCTTGCCTAAGGAGCGTGCTCTCTGTTTTTCATTTCTGGTTTCTAAACCTCCTATTGCACTTCATTTACTAATCCCCATATTGTCCCCATGTATATTTGGGGGGTATGGTAGTGTCTTTTCTACCATATTAGCGTCATGGCACATTCAGAAGGCTCTCGCTTGGAGGAAGTTGAACCATAGCGTTTACCCTCTCCATGCTCTTCTAGGATTTCTTAAACACTAGTCTGCATCGTACAAACACTGACCATGTTGGATGTGGGCAAGCGGAACAGTATCCTCTGTGCAAGGGGAATTCTTTGACTAATACTCATGGTTACAGCTAAATTAACTTGTGATGGTCTAGTCATATGATTATAATACCTTCAGTGGCTTCATTCCAATTATTTTCAGGGAGAAAAATGGAAGTACTCCTGAGGCCGGGCTTACATCCCCCACCGGCAAATAAAAGTAACATAGTGGGGAGCCACGGCCGACAGCCAATAGGTCATGGGAGCCATGGGTTGAAAAAGTTTGGGAACCACTGCTCTAGGAGATGAGGCAGTTGCTGAGTGAGCTAAATAATCAGATGGAGTCTCACAACTCCAATATGGGCTCCCTGACTGGAGAGCTGCATGACATTTACACCCATATGTGCAAAGCTTTCTCAGCACCATCTAACCCTTCCTGTGGTCTAGCGGCATCTGGCTCATCTACATCTGCCACAGGAAGGGAGGGAACCACCTGCAACCACCCCAGGCCCTGCAACTGTGTTCCCCACTCACCCTCAGGAGAGGATGTCGATCCAAATTATCAGGAGGTAAGGATGGCAAGACCTCTTCTACCAAGAGCAAAAAACCCGACCCAAATGTTCTCCAGTGTGTGAATACCATTCACTCTGTGGACTATTTCGGGACACATTTACCTTTCTGACAGTAGTCGAATTTTAGACATTTGTTTTCAGACAATTTTGGCTCTTCTACTATGGTTTCATTCACCATGACTGACTTTTTAGTTTGATTTTTCATTTTCACTCTGTTTAATTTCTTCACGTTTAGTTCAATAAATTCACAACTCTAAAACTCATAGACTCGTGTTTTATATCTCAACTCTATCAATGCATTTGTTTCCTTCCATCATAACTTTACAATGACAAAAACCATAGTATTGTATAAACATAGAGAATTAGCAAGTAGGTAATGTTATTCTCAAGTTCCCAACCATGACTCACAGAACAATATACCATTAAATCATCTTCTACTGTGTTTATTCTATTTGACCAATAATTGTCTGTCATCATGTTCACTAACATAGCAATCCATACATGGCACTAATACTCAGTGACAGTTTTCACATTTCCAGTTCCAGTCCTTGCCAACATGGTACAAGGGGATATATCTAATACAAGATAGAACAGGCACATTATGATTGACTTCATGTCATAAGCTGGAGCCAGAAATGGATCACATAAGGAACACCACAGCAATAACACCAATAGACAAAAACATGGCAGTACTACATTTTGTAGACACAGGATCATTCCAATCCACTGTTCCAGTATCTGGGGGAATGGCACAACCAGGTTTCTATGGTGTGCCTCATAAGTATGTCCTACAATGATGAGACACATCAACAGCTGCAGACACTTTACATACAATGAGGATTTTGCCAATGTGAAGGGAGATTAGCATGATTTGGCTCCACTGCCACATGTGGTTTGAGCTAATGATGGCACACATATTGCCTTGATGCCAACACACAACAGAGAACAAGTTGAATGTAATCTTCAAATCTTCCATTCAATCACAGTGCAAGTTTCCTTGGTACACGATTTGTACACCCAAAGTCTCTGTCTGTCTTTCCCAGGATCAACCCAGATTCCCTTTGTACTTGGAAACAGCACCATATACCTGCAAAGGTCACCACTTTGAAATGTCCAAATGAAGATGACATGGTGAAGGAACCTAAAACGAATATATGATGTTACTTAGCATACCGTTACTCCGCAGGTATTTACTTCGCAAATACCATTACTACGCATGATTTTAGTGCGCATGCTTTTACTTCGCAAATATATACAAATACATTAAAAATGATTTTACTTCGCAGTTAATTATTACGCATACCGTTACAACACGTGATTGGTACTTTAAAACAAAAAATGAATCGTAATAGTAACCTATCCCCTGGCACGCACCCTGAACCCTAAAAATACCCCCTATACCCCAAAACCCTAACCCACCCTGACACCTAAAAATACCCCTGTACCCCAAAACCTAAACGCACCCTGAACCCCAAAAAAACCCCAGCACCCCAAAACCTTAAACGCACCCTAAACCCTCAAAATACCCCATGCACCCCAAAACCTAAATGCACCCTGAATCCTAAAATTACCCCCTACACCCCAAAACCCTAACCAACCCTGACCCCTAAAAATACCCCTGTACCTCAAAACCTTAAACGCACCCTGAACCCTCAAAATACCCCAAAACCCTAACCCACCCTGACCCCTAAAAATACCCCAGTACCCCAAAACCTAAATGCACCCTGAACCCTAAAATTACCCCCTACACCCCAAAACCCTAACCAACCCTGACCCCTAAAATTACCCCAGCACCCCAAAACCTAAACGCACCCTGAACCCCAAAAATACCCCAGTACCCCAAAACCTTAAATGCACCGTGAACCCTAAAAATACCCCCTACACCACAAAACCCTAACCCACCCTGACCCCTAAAAATACCCCTACACCACAAAACCCTAACCCACCCTGACCCCTAAAAATACCCTTGTACCCCAAAACATAAACGCAACCTTAAACCCCAAAAATACCCCAACACCCCAAAACCTTAATCGCACCCTGAACCCATTAACAGAATTAATACTACAATGCACAGTAACTCCATTATGCGTAGTAAGTGCATGCTAAGTAATGGAACATGCGTAGTAAATGCATGCTAAGTAAATGCATGCTAAGTAATGGCATCTGCGAACTAAAATATGCGTAGTAATGGTAATACGAAGTAATGACTGCGTAGTAAAGGTAGAATACCACCTAAAACATATCAAAAGATTACCAATCAATCATAACATAATAGACACATTACAAAGTCAACCTTTGGAGGGGGCAGTTTCCCAAAACAATCAGAGATAAACAATTTATCTGAACACAGTAGTCAATTTGTCTAAACTTTGATCAGCAAATACCTTTGGCCTAATTTACCCTGAACTTGCCCTTCCTAACAAATTACCACCACATACTTCTCGCATCATCACATCAATAGTTGGTGTAACTGTGAAAGTTATAACATGTAAACATATGCATACACTCATGAGAAGAAGTTGTCAATGACATCTTGACGTAAGTCAACGCCTTCCTCTTTACCCCTATCATCTATATTTGCCATTTCAGGATCCTTACCAGGTGGCTTTTCATGGTCTCCATCCTCTGCGATGTAAGGGATGTTTGTGAGAAGCTGGCCTGGTATATGATGTCCACTTATAAAAGTGGGCACCTTGCACCAGTCCAAACAACCCTTATGGTGATTTAAGAGGTCAAAGATAACCTTAGAAAGCTATCCAATAGGTAGCTGTGGAGAGCAGCCTTCAGGCTTAGTCTTGAAGGAATGTTAAGCAGCTTATTTTACCAGAATGCAACCTTAATGTACTGGTTAAATGAAAGGAGAACCACACAGTAGTTATAACAATATGTATTTATTGTTATAACACACCTTAAATACCTCACTGTATCTGCTACATGCAGATAAACACAAAGCACTCAATACTGTAGCTCAGAAACAATCGTAAGTAGCACTAATACACAGTGGGCTCCCGGGGGAGACCAAACCATATACTAAAATAGTGGTATAAGAACCACGACTCGAGTCCAGACAGTGTCTAGAGGATGTAGAATCGCTGGCACCCCAAGGAACCACCCAAGGTGAGTAAGGAGGGACCCCAGGGAGGACGGGTGCAGTGTGAGAACATGACCGCGTGCTACGTACAATTCAATGGGAGAGTCGCGGTTGCAGTTTTAAAGTTTAAGGACCCTTCCCAGTGGATTACGAAGAAACCCTTTAGAACATAGAAGGTTGGAGAGCCACCCCACCTGTGGATGTGGATACCGAAGTACCAGAGTTACCTATCCCAGGGAAGCCGGGTGCATAAGGTCGAAGTGGCGTCGTTCTCAATGGGAGTCTTCAAAGAAATGCCACTGCTGGAAAGAAGAAAAGTGTCCGGTGGAACCCACAGGTGGATTCTTGATGGAAGGAACCTGAAATCAGAGGGGACAGAGTCTGGGCCACTCAGGAGTGACCAGGGGCTCGGTAGACGAATGCCCACCGATGTCGGGTGCTTCAGGTGTGAAGAAGGAGACATTGACTCTACAGCTGCAGGGACCAGGAGATGTCGAGGATGACCAGGAGTCGGATACGAGCTGTCCCATAAAGGATGTCGAGTGCTGAGGGGTCGGTGTCTGGCGGGAGCACCAACAAGCCTTGGCAGAGGAAACCCACGAAGAAGGTCAAGGAAGGTTACGGTCTGGCCCAGCAAGGACCCGGGGACTCACCACAGCAAGGGGAGTCAGGGCAGGCCTGGAGCAACCAGGGGAACCCAAGAAAAGCAGTGTTGTCCCTCAAATGGACCCACAGGCCGAAGGCACAGGAGTCACGAGGGGACCTATAGCAGTTTCACAAAGTAACAGCTTGCAGGGCACAGAGTGCAAGGAGGCCAAAGTTCTTTGTACGAAATGTGCACCGAGGTTGTAGCTATCGATAGCCTAATGCACTTAGTTGGGGAACCCCAACAAGCATATGCACTTGCAAAGGTACGCGGTGCACAGTGGTTGCAGTTATACGGTGCCCACGAGGGATATTGGCCTCAAACTTAGTGAGAGGGCAGCTCAACCTCAAGGAACATAGGAACCCACCTCCTGTGTTGCTGGGGCCTTTGGAGTCTGCAGGACCTCAGGGCATGGGCACAGATGATGCTTTGGACGGAGAGGGAGATGAAGTCGGGCCCAGTTGAAGTCCAGCGAAGTTCAGAGTGTCCAGATGGTGGAAGGTCAGTGGTTTCTTGTTCAGAATCTTGTCCACATCGAATCTAGGGTCCTACAGCCAGGTAAGCCCTTTTCCAACCCACGGGAGAGGGTTGGACAGATTCAGGGGACCCTCCCAGGGGAGTATCAGGACAGTGGGGAGGTTACTCCCATGTCCTTTGTCCAGTTTCACGCCAGAGCGGGAGCCAACGGCTCCCAGAATTGGTTTGAACTGGACTATGCACAGGGACACCAAATGTGCCCTCGTGCAGACTTTCAGGCACTTTGGAAGTGCACCCACCCAACCCCAGTACACCAAATCCTGTCTGGGAGGTGGTCACACCTCCCTGTGACAGGATGCCTATTGTGCTGCCTTCCCCTGCTCAAGCTTGGCTCAGCAGCAGGAGGGCAGAAATGTGTCTCTGGTCGGCAGCAACCATTTTGAGCTGTCTAGGTCGAGAAGGCTGGTACCGGGAAGACCAGGGACCCCACGAAGCTTGCTTCTGAAGGGTGGAATCATACCTCTCACACCGGTTACCGGTGTGGAGGTATGATTCCAAGGTGTTTGATACCAAACACGACATGGTTTGTTGCAGCCGTTTTCGAGATAGCATTTTAGGCGAGCATATAATGCACCTCTACATATATGTCTGGCTGCGTCACCGACAACCCGGGAGAATGGTCTCCGAAGGCTGCAGGGGTGCTCTGCTCATGCAGGGGCACCCTCTCATGTAAAACTCAGCACCCTGCCTTCAGGATTGTCAAGGCCTGCTATAGGGATGACTTGTAGGCTTTAAGTTTAGTGACCTATAGATATAGTAAACCTATATCTAAAGTAAGTGGTGCATGCACCATCTTATACAGGCTGCAATGGCAGGCCTGTAGTTCCATTTTGCATGGCCTCTCATGGGTGGCATAATACATGCTTCAGCCCATGGGAGGCATCTTGGGTACCTATGCCCTGGGTACTTGTGTACCATATACTAGGGACTTGCAAGGGTACCCCAGTATCCAATCTGGAGTGTACCTAAGTACATGACGTAACATTTTAGGGAGAAAGCAGATAGACTGGGGTCCTGATTAGCAGGATCCCAGTCAGACTAGTCAAAAACAGTGTAACATCAAGCAAAAAGTGGGGGTAACCACAAGAAGCAGCTCCTACTTTCCTACAATGTTCCTTTGCAGGGAGATGATTTTGTGGAGCATGCTGCAGGCCACAGTGATTTACACACCTTTTTGTGTGAGCAGAGGAGGGCTCCCGAGTTTGTCCAGACAATGAAAACTGGCCTTTAGGGTCCCAAAAGCCCGCTCCACTGGCTGCCATGTTCTTCCATCTGACTCATTGAAGCGCTTTTCTCCTTGCGTTGTATTCCACAGAGGTGCCAATAACCATGGTTGTTTGGGGTAAGCTGAGTCTCCTAGATGGAAGACAAAAAAAGTCCTAAAAAAGGGAACACAATTTCAGATTATTCAACAAGAAATTCCCAAAACAATATTATGAAAGATTGCACTGACCAACAAGCCAGGCCATCTCAGGTCCAAGTTGAGAAATTTGCAGAGGTATGGAGCCTGTTCCATAGTACAAAGGAATCATGGGCAGAACCGGATGAAATGCACACAGACCCTTCTGATGTACAAACCCCGTAAGCAGACAACTAGCCACGTTGATTGAATGGAAGTGTTTACTATTACGGTAGACCTGTTCTCTGGCTAGTGGTGGCACTAGCGTAAAATGTGTGCCATCAATTGTTCCAACCAAATGCGGTAAGTGACCCAAACCATAAAAGTCCCTCCTCACATGGGCTAAATCCTGCTGCTGTTGAAAGCGAATGAAGCTGTTGATGTTTCTCATCATTGAAGACATAACTTCTTGTAGCACACTACTGAAAGATGGTTGCGATATTCCGCCAGGTACTGCCACAGTGTATTGGAAGGATCATTTTGCCACAAAACGAAGTACTGGCATGAGTTTGACAACTGGCGTAATATGTGTGGGATTTCTGTTGTGAGGCTGCAGACCTTGTTCAAGCTGATGACTTAAATCCAGTATAGTTTGCCTAATTAATCTGAACGTATTGATTATATCCCTTTCTTCCATGGTGGCAAGGTCTGGAAATGGGTGGGACACCTGAGGCTGTCGCCTCCTCACTCTCGCAGGGTTCATCACTCTCCGAACCTCTCCCAACATTTTCCACATTTTCCACAGTAACATATTTGACATTAAGTAATAAAGTTATGTAGTGGTACAAAATATATGCATGCCTTTACTGCATATTGAAATCAAATATTTGCTTTTTGTCCCTTATTCTTCAAAAATTACATTTATAGCCTAAAATATATTTAAAATAACAAAAATGTTTAATTAATAGATTTCAAATCTATTATTTACACATTTAAAAAAAATATTTTCCCTCCAAAAATACAGACCAACACCCCGCACATATCGCATTTCAGCACAGTTACGCACTACATAATCATTTTCATTTAAAATAAAATGAGTGTCTTTCGTTTTAATATGTAAACAAACTAGCCCCCATTTTGATTGATAGTGATGCACTTTACAGTCACTAACACACTTTTGAACTGATAAATGGCAGGTGTCTGACCTACCTGATAGATGGCCGCAGCGGTCGTTGACGGCATAGTGGGCGGTAAACTCCACAACAGACAGAGCCATAGGCTAACGTTGGTGTAAGTAGCATGCGATGACTGTTTTTCTCCGATGACGATCGCATTCATCGCATAGATGTACGCGGCTGCTGGTAAAATAGCTCATTTGCCTCCTAACACTGCTGCGATCAAGACCTCCTCCACTTTTGCTGCTGTTACTTACCTCTGGGAGCAACGATGGCTGGTCAAAAAAGTGAGAGGGCCCCTGCCTTTTCACCAGAGGGGCTGGACTTGCTGGCACAGGAGGTCCTCTCCCTGTATGGCCAGCTCTATGACTCACCAAAGGAAAGGGTACAGGTTTGAAATGTACATGTGAATCTGTCTAACTTGTATTTTTCCATTAACACAGGCTACAATGTCCCTTCGAGTACCTGAGTGAAGTTTAGATATTGATTTGAAGTGTCATATAATTTTGCTTGTTACAGAGGACAATGATGTTGGGGATTTCTAAGCACTTCATAATGTGAGAAAACAACAACCTTAGTATGTGTTGTATGTTTAGAGCCCTAGATTGCAATTGGTGTATATGTAGAGATGTATGTATGTATATGTTTGAATTACATTGGATACGTTGAAAGCTGACCTAATGGAAATTAGACAACACATTATATACACTCTACAACTGTACATAAAAATATTTTCTGTACAAACCAAATGAAAATGATGTTAGCTATGTGTCTGGTCCCACAAATCACTCATCCTAGTCAGGCCTCTCAAAGCGTTGTATGGGAGCTACCAGTAGCTCACAGACTCCTTTACAGTAGCACACAACCCTGAAGTAATTTGTTAGGTGGGCACAAGCTCATTTTTCCATGTAAAAGTTAAAGGAATGCTGTGTGCATGTGACATCATGATCATCAGGCTACAGATAACAAGGCTTGCCAATGATGGGATAACCTTGCGGACTCGGATGACTCCGTGGTTGTGGTGTGTGGGGACTTTGTGCCACAGCTTGCTTTTCACAAGTAGGAGGAGCCCAGTTTACCCGTGCCACGTGCTTTGAAAAGCACTGCTTCCCTCCCGCAGCGTGGGATAACCTTACGGACTCAGCTGACTCTGTGGTTGCAGTGTCTGGGGACTTTGTGTCCCAGCTTGTTTTTCACCAGGAGTAGGAGCCAAAATTTGCCACGCACTTTCAAAAGCACTGCTGGTCAAGCTAGAGGGAATACCGGTTTGAACATTGATGTCTTTGCTGTTCTACACTGTTTTAATCTTGTTTCAAAAACTGAGATTGGCTCTCCATGGGGAAAAGTAAGATGGTTGTGACAGCTTCTGTGGGCCCAGCAATTACAACAATGGACTCCTTTTCATTGCGTGCAGCGGGAGTGCTAGATAAGGAAATAGAGCTTCTGGCACGTCGACTCTCTCGCTCCCCGGCTAACCATCTGCTACCCTGTTCATCTAGCCCCCCATGTGGCCCAGCTTCAGCTCTGGCATCCTGCAGCTTGGAGCTGGTGGAATCTGTGGAGCCAGTCGGGGGGTCCTTTTCCCCATCTATCCCTGGCCAGGAAGCAGTTGGGTTACCAGATGCACTTGACATTATGGACAAGGCTAGTCGGGTGAAGACAGCAACAGTGATCGTCTCTCATTGTAGTAAGAGCACCACTAAGCCAGTGGCCTCTCGCTCTCTAGTTCTGTCAGAGGGGCGCACCAGCGAGTGTTCTGGGATTGGGGCCAAGCAAAAGTGCTCTGTGGCAGGGGGTGGGCAAAGTGACTCAGAGCGGAGGCTCTAATACCTAACACACTTGGCACACAAGCCTTGTCTAAGGTGGATATGGCAGCCATGATGGAAGGACTTGTGGGTTCCCTATTGGCAGGAATGGACTCTAAACTGGAACCAATCAAGGATTGTCTGGCTTCAAATGAGAAGGAACTTTTTAACCTGACCCAACAAAATAACATGGGTAGTAACGTAGCAAAATATGGCCCGGGGCAATATTGGGCCAAAGTGTAAATGAGGGTTGTAGTCAGCCTGGACCCAGTACTGTAAATCAGGAGGAGTTACCATCCATCCCCCAATTTCAAGAGAGTACCATCTAATTTATACGGCCCCCTCGCTTTTGGTTTCCAAGGAAAGGTCAAAGGGGGCAGGATCCCCCCTCGAGAACTCTAGGATGAAGGCCCAGTGGGGTACTGACAGGACCAACAGGAGGGAGCCCGGGACAGGAGGGGAAACTACCCTAACGAATGGAGTGTCAGGTGTCCAGTCTCAGGGCGCAATCATTTTACACTTACCACGGGAAACCACACCATATGTTGTGGTCCTGGGGAATGTACCCATGTTGAAGCCGGGTGCTACAGAGGATTTCCATCAATTAAGGAACAAAGTATTGCACTGGCTGAACACTTATACGACCTTGGGTATAAGAGTGGAGAGATATATCAACATGGTGCAGAGAGTTGCATGGGGAGGGGGGTCGAAAAAGAATTATGGTGGTGACTGTGTTATAATCAACTTCAATTGACCACATGTGGCAGAGAGAATTCTCCATGCAGCTAACTCAGGCACCTCTTTAGGTTCCGCCACCTCCATCGTGGCCCTTCCCCTAGGCTTTTTTTATAGACCCCTGAATTCCTTTAACATCACCTAGATCCTGGTGCCCAAGGAGGCCTCCCGGCCCAGTCAATCAGGAGTGGCAATCAGTGACTCCAGCTTTTCCCCTTTCAAATGCCTTTGCCCCTCAGGGGTTTTTAGATACCTGTGATTGACTCCCAGCGACAGCGCTTGTGAATACGACGGCTCCCACCCCACCCGCCGATCCTATTCATCAGTTCGACCATGGCTCTTCTGGAGCCAGTTATTTGGAAGGCAATTCCTGCAAACGTATCTCATGGAACATAGCCGGACTGGCAAATATGTTTACGGACCCAAAATGGGGTTGTTTTGCAAAAAAGTTTGATGTTTGCAGGAGACCTGGGCCATCGAACAAACTTTTTTTATGGAGGGGTATAAGTCCTATTTTGTGCCTGCTACCCCTTCGAGGGCAGGTCGACCTAAGGGTGGTTTGGTTGTTTATGTTTCTTATGTTGAAATGTAGTATTGCGGTATTTGCTACAAATAACCCATGTCTGCAGGCTTGTATTCACAAGTGGGCCCTGTAAAATTTTGCTTTAAAATGTTTATAATGCCATATCGTCTCTTCCAGAGGTTTGTAATGTTTCCTGGTTGGGTGCATTTTTAATAAATCTCAAGATTTCCACCCGTCACATGATGCAATTTGTACTGGCTGGATACTTTAATATCCATCTATGTGGGGACTTGAGGTAGCCGGACACAGTGAATCCAGCTTGTCCCCATCTGTCAGGGACACATTTAGAACACACCGGTCAGGGAGACAGCCTTAATGCCCTAGTGAGTGATTTTGACCTTTTGTCAGCAATGGGCAAACTGGTCCCAGGCCAGACTGATATCACCCCTACTTTTAAAGGGAATGGTAGCAACTCAATCATTGACTTTATTTTTGTTTCTACCACCCTTTTTTACCTTATATTAGAATTTTCTATTGAAGCGAGGATCCACAGTGATCACAACCCTCTGTGTCTTAAAGCTAGCTGGAAAAGAGTAAATATTCCCTTTGGTGATTTAATCATAAAAACCACATACATTAATACTCAGCACATGTCACGGCCCAACAAGTCTATAGTTCTAGTGACACAGATACTCAAATGTTGAGAAAATATATTTTATTAAAATTAGTACTTAAAAATTTGTATCATATAATCAACAGGTCATTAAATATTGCGCCACATAGCAAGACCATTTTATAATAACAGCATTTTCTTAGTACAAACCATGGTTAAAAGATATTAAAATATCAATAAACAAACAGATTCCAATACAATAATTTTAATAAAATATATTTTCTCAACATTTGTGTATCTGTGGCACTGGAACTATAGACTTGTTGGGCTGTGACATGTGCTGAGTATAAATGTATGTGGTTTTTATGATTAAATCACCAAAGGGAATATTTCCTCTTTTCCCTTTTATTTGAGCCCTGTCCCTTTGGGGCGTGGGGCCTCTCACAATCTTGGTTAAAGCTAGCTGGCCCTTATTAAGCCATAACAAGGGGCGGGGTAGAGGAGGGGATCTTTGAAAGCAATAGATGGGTGTAGAAGGCTCAAATGGGCCCAGATCATTCCTGATTCTTTTCATGAGACCTTATCAGTCAAATGCCATAAGGAGTTACAGACATGCCTGGCCGTGCAGCAGGACCCAGGAGAAGTCATTACTGCTTTTGTAGCTATCTCCCACTCCATAGCTGATTTATTGAAGGTAACTGCCCCCACAGGACACTCAGATTGGGGCCCAAGATGGTTTGATCCCATCTGCTCGTGTGCGTCTAGGAAGTTAAAGGAAGCTCTACGCACTAACCAGAGAGATATTTGCCTAGTAAGAACCTGTAGAAAACTGTATAAAGAAGCTTTGCTTAGGCAAAAGGAGGCACTGAAGGAGAATGCCTGGAGTAAGCTTATCGTGGCTAGTACCCTTAAGAGTAGTATCAAGTTCTGGGGAATTGTTAATGACCCGTTCCTGGCAGCTGATACAGCAAATGCCCTTGATGCCCATATTACCGAGAATTAATGGGTTAGCGACTTCAAGGAAATGTTTCAGTGCCCAATTGTGCAGAATGCTTTCTGTGGAGTGGGAGTGGGGACAACATCCCCGTCTGTTTCAGAGGAAGAAGCTAGGTTCGGTATAGCTTGGTTGTCTTGTAATAAGGCTCCGGGACCAGACGGGATTCCTCCCGACCCATATATTTCCAATCTGGAGTTGTGGGCCCCCGTTCTTACTTCAGCTATCAATGCCGCTGCCAGATCTGGTCCCCCGGTTTCTTGGGCCATGTCTACCATTGTCCCAGTTTTTAAAAAGGTGAATAGAGACAGTACGCATTGTTATAGGCCTATCTTCCCTTTTGGCTCAGTTGTCAAAGTTGTCGGACGTATTTTATTGGACAGGTTATCTAGCTGGGCTATCAACAATAACATCCTGTCAGATGTCCAATATGGTTTTCGCCCTGGTAGATTGACCATAGACCAATGCCTGAACCTGTTCTTGATTCTTAACAAGTACACAGTTGCCCGTCCTGGTACCATGTATCTGGCGTTTATGGACCTGTCCTTCACATTCGATTGTGTGAATAGATGCAAGTTGTGGCAGACCTTGCTATCTATGGGAGTGGACAGGGACATCATTCTCTTCCTACAAGATCTCCATCGAGACACAAAGGAGGAGGTCAGATACTCCAATGATTTCAAGGTCACGCACCTGTTCTCCATACAGAGAGGGGTCCAACAAGGTTGTATTTTGGCCCCTTTTCTGTTTAATTTATATATAAACAATTTAGAGAAGATATTACTGGAGACTAAGGTGGATTACCCCAGGTGGGACGGCGTGGCCTCCTGGTCCTCTTGTATGCAGACGATGCTGTCCTGATGGCTAGGACTGAGAGGGGCTGCTAAACTCCTTTGCCCAATTTATGGAAGAGCAGGACTTGTTGGTCAACAACTCTAAATCCTATGTGATGCAAGTAGGTGCCCGTTCAAGTAGGCCCTGTACCTTTAAGGTTGGGTCCACCCGGGTCCGTAGGACGAGTGTCTTTTCTTTTGTTGGATGCCAAGATGAATTGGGGGCCCCTAATAACTCGTAAGAAAAGTGACCTCACTCCGGCTAACGCGGCTATTTTAAATTTTGCCTCTAGATTAGGCAAAAGACTGGTCAGGGCAATATTGCAGCTCTACAGGCCAAGTGCATCACAAAAGTGTTGCACGGTACTGAAATCTGGGGCTATATCACTGTCATTGATCTCCAAATTGTTGAAAACATCTTTTTGAGATGGTTTCTTGCCGTACCTCAGGGTACCCCCACCTTTACTGTACACGAAGAACTTGGTATGGTCTATCTTACTGACCTGTTAGCTTTTCGTCCTCTTTAATTATGGTTAAAAATCTGGACTAGCAAGGGGACCTCATTAAATAAATCGATCTTAAAGGACTGTATGGCCCTTGATCATGCCTCCCATATTCCGTGGCTTAAATACATCAGGAAGAGCCTCGTGAATCTGGGGAGAGCAGACCTCTTCCTTAACCCAGAATCGAGTAATAAGAATGACCTTATCGGAATAAAGGCAGCCTTTTTTAGTCTGAGCTACAGAACGATGATGGATTCATCCCAGATCTGTGACTGGGGGTGAGTGTCTGGAAAGTTTCAGCGCTCCGTTTATCATCTCCTTGTGTTTGCTTTGTTCGCCCTAAGTTGGCAGGGTATGCCCAGACGTGGGTCCCTGGCTCACTTTGCCACAGGATTCAAGCTAGCCTGGCTGATGAGGGCTGTTAGCTCGAAACCGGTCCCAGGATGCTTGTTTCCGGTCCAGGGAAGACATGGCTTGGCAGTTCGGGCTGGACTGTTCCCATGAGGCACAGGGTCAAGACTGATTTGCATATAGCTGTGTCTGAACTGGGGTGGCAAAGTGAGCTAAAGAACGATGATGGATTCAACCCAGATCTGTGACTGGGGGTGAGTGTCTGAAAAGTTTCAGTGCTCCGTCCATCATCTCCTTGTGTTTGCTTTGTTCGCCCTAAGTTGGCAGGGTATGTCCAGACACGGGTCCCTTGCTCACTTTGCCACTGGATTCAAGCTAGCCTGGCTGATGAGGGCTGTTAGCCCGAAACCGGTCCCAGGATGCTTGCTTCCGGTCCAGGGAAGACATGGCTTGTCAGTTCGGGCTGGACTGTTCCCATGAGGCACAGGGTCAAGACTGATTTGCATATAGCTGTGTCTGAACTGGGGTGGCAAAGTGAGCTAAAGAACGATGATGGATTCAACCCATATATGTGACTGGGGGTGAGTGTCTGAAAAGTTTCAGAACTCCGTCCATCATCTCCTTGTGTTTGCTTTGTTTACCCTAAGTTGGCAGGGTATGCCCAGACGTGGGTCCCTTGCTCACTTTGCCACTGGATTCAAGCTAGCCTGGCTGGTGAGGGCTGTTAGCCCAAAACCGGTCCCAGGATGCTTGTTTCCGGTCCAGGGAAGACATGGCTTGGCAGTTCATGCTGGACTGTTCCCATGAGGCACAGGGTCAAGACTGATTTGCATATAGCTGTGTCTGAACTGGGGTGGCAAAGTGAGCTAAAGAACGATGATGGATTCAACCTAGATCTGTGACTGGGGGTGAGTGTCTGAAAAGTTTCAGCGCTCCGTCCATCATCTCCTTGTGTTTGCTTTGTTCGCCCTAAGTTGGCAGGGTATGCCCAGACGTGGGTCCCTTGCTCACTTTGCCACTGGATTCAAGCTAGCCTGGCTGATGAGGGCTGTTAGCCCGAAACCGGTCCCAGGATGCTTGTTTCCGGTCCAGGGAAGACATGGCTTGGCAGTTCGGGCTGGACTGTTCCCATGAGGCACAGGGTCAAGACTGATTTGCATATAGCTGTGTCTGAACTGGGGTGGCAAAGTGAGCTGCAGAACGGTGATGGATTCAACCCAGATCTGTGACTGGGGGTGAGTGTCTGAAAAGTTTCAGCGCTCCATCCATCATCTCCTTGTATTTGCTCTGATCGGAATAAAGGCAGCCTTTTTTAGTCAGCAGCGAGCAGCCAGGGAGGACAAGGAGCTATTGAAGCCTAGTGTACGTCGCTTTATTATGCTTAAGACTATGCAGACGATCGAACCTTACTAGTCAGGGTTTGTGAATTCATACGATCGCTTTTTGTTGACCAGGTTTTGGTTTGACTTTTTCCATCTTCTTCTCGCCCACTAAAGGCGGCAGTGTTAGGGACATAGTCTGTCGCCCTGTAGCTGCTGTGACGGTAAGTCTCCACAGGACATGCATAGGGGCATATTCCGAAGGACTTATCGCCGAGTTAGCGGTACTTTATCGCAGCCAAAGGGGTGATAAATACATTGCACCATTCACAAGCTGGTTCTAACAGCCAATATCACCAGTATTCCTGTGAGAGCAGCCGCAAAAAACATCACCACTGATGACACCGGCAACTAACGCTAATGAGATGCAGAGTAGGCGATCCCTTGCAAAAACCCACGGAAACACCACTTCGCAACATTCACAACGACCAGCCAGATCGGCGATAAGACCACAAAACATGTGCTAAGGCGCGTTAGCAGCAGGGATTTAACACCTGCTCCTACCTGGTGTTAAGTCGGACTACAACCTGCACCACAAAAGGGAGCCAGCCCACAGCCACACCAGAAGAACAACAGATGCCATGGAGCTACTGACCATGCAGCTCGGAGCCCCAAGAGGGCCACAACACCCACCGCCACCCTCCCCCCCTCTCCAGGACTCCCCCCTGTGGCCCTACCCCGGGCACCCCACCCCCCCGGGCAAAGATATCTCACATCTACGTCACAAATTCATGAACACAACAATTCGCCTGATGTCGCACAAGTACACAAACCAATATCCATGTGTGGTTCGAAAAAGGAAAAACATACATACATCGCAAAATTCCAAAAAGAACAAATTTATTCAAATTACAATCAACAGCAATAGTTGAAAGAGTCATGGCGGGTCTTCTCCGGACAAACCGTAAGTCACAGCCTGCAAGACAAAATTGAAGATAAGAAGGTGTGTCATGCGCACAACAAAGGACAGAGAGAGAGAGAGAGAAAGAAAGGGAGAGAGAGAGAAAGTGAAAGAGAGGGAGAGAGAGAAAGAGAGAGAAAGGGGGAGAGAGGGAGAAGGAGAGAGAGAGGAACAGAGGAAGAGAGAGAGAGACAGCGAAAGGATGAGAGGGAGAGAGAGAGAGAGAAAGATATAGAAAGAGAGGGAGAGAGAGACAGTGCCGACACTGCACACCCAGGCAGCTGCACACCAGCCCCCCGCCGCCCAGCGGTGTTTGCCCGCCCCTGCACACCCAGGCCTTACTGCTCACTTGCTACCACCGTTGTGTCTCCAACCACGTGCCGGTTCACACTGCAGGCCACCAGGTCCCCAATCTGAACCAGAGTCCAGATACATGAATGGCAGAGTATACATCATTGCACACGGCAACATCGCATGGCCGCCCCTGCGCACCCAGGCTGCTGCACCCCAGCCCCTCCCGCGCCCAGCACGGATTGCCCACCCCTGCGCACCCAGGCCGCACTGCTCACCTTCCGCCACCGGCGTGTCTCCAAGAGGGCACACCACGTCCCGGTGCAAGCTCCGAGCCCGGGGCCCGTGAGCTTGGCAGCCTCCACATCACACATCCCCGCAGCGCGGGCCACCAGGCGCACACTTGACTCTGGGTCTTGATTGTGCAATGGCAGAGATCACATCAGTGCACACGTCATCATCGCAGGCTGCACACCCGCTCAGCTCTCTAGGTGCCATTAACTCTGTGAAACACGAGGCAATGCCACGTGGCGGTAGGCCCGCGCTGCCCGCTGGCTCAGGCCTACATTGTGGTCCACCAGGCTCAGACTTGACTCTGGGTCTTGATATAGCAATGGCAGAGACCATATCAGTGCACACATCATCGCAGGCTGCACACCCGCTCAGCACTTTAGGTGCCCCTACCTCAGTGCACAGTAAGTCACAGTCCCGTGGTGGTAGGCCCGTGCTGGCCACAGTGCAACCGGTGCCACCGACTCCGTGCAATGCAAGTCATGGACCCTATATGATTGAGCCCCGTCGTAGGACAGGCGGACGCAGCCATGTCACCTCAGGCAGTGGGGAAGAACTGGGACACGTAGCGTCGTCGTCATCCCCTTTATACGTACGCCGAGTGGGCTGGGTCGGCGTACGCCAGGCCAGCGTAGGGGTGTGAACAATTATCCCTGGCCCCTGGGCGTGGTTCAGATCTGGGCTGCACAGGAAACCAACTGATGCGTGTGTCTCTGTTGCAGTGCCTGCGCCACACGGCCCTCAATCGACAATGTTGCAATGTTGCATGCAGCCGGAGGGCGTCCGCACATGAAGGGACTGTACAAGGAGCGCAAGGCCCCTCGGGGTCTTGGCTCATACATGGCAACTGGTGTGTGTGTTTATCGCTTTTGGTGCACCATAAGCCCAAGGCCTAGCCTCAATTGCAGTGCAATGGCCACATCACATACCCAGGATACAAGCAGTGTTCTGACTAACATTAGGGATGAAAGCCCCTTGTCTCAATACAGAAGGCGGAAGGACATCTGCACCCCGACCTTGGAAACGCTTGCGGCAGGCACCCCTAAGAGAGATACCATGGCAGACGAAGACGACTCCCACACTACACACGGCGCCAATGAAAGATCAACGTATCCACATCCCACACACAGAAGTCCTTGCCCGAGGTACTCCTGCATGGAACGACCTTGACACTTGCGTACAGGACAACATATACGTACAAACTTTGCACACTCAGACGACTCATTGCTCCGAGCTGTGGCATATCATCCACATAACAGCCGCAGGTCAAAAGAGTGTCGGTTCTACGAGTGTGAACAACGCAATGTCAGAGCATCCCGGGCACATGCACAACCCCTGTCACGTGGTACTGTACCGTGACCGAATGCTGTATTTGTTGGGGGCACTGCCACTGGCAGTGTTGCGCATCAGTTACCGTCTGAGCTTCCGTCTTGCGTACGTCACCTGCGTCCAGCCCTGGTTCCACTGCCAATCATGCATATTCGAGTGGCCCATGGATGTCTGCCTATCCAACACAACGGTAGCTGAACTGGATTATGACATGTGTGTGCGCCCCCTGTTGGACCACGACCAGGAGTGTAACCGTGATACCCGTTCATGGGATGCCTTGGAATTGGGCGTATGTGCTGGCAGTTGGGCATGTGAGATCGCACAATTCCTCGTGTGCAGTGACCACATCGAAGCGCTCCCCTGATGGGCTGTGTTGCGGATTGGTGAAACGGCGTGGACGGAGCACATCTGTCCGGACCAGCTAATGGATTGGCTCACCCCCGTGTTCGTTGAAGTCGACAACGACGTACTCTTGGAACTGATTGCCCATGAAGCTGCGCTCGTTTTCATGAATGAGTAACTACGTTCCTGCAGCCACAAAAGATTGTAACCCATGGCACAGGTCCCAACCCTTTTGCATATTGGGGAAATGGACACATATCCCACCATGACAGTGGACATGTCTGCATTCGCCTGGACTCAGAATGCATGTGCGTGCAGGACTGCGGGTTGACACACACCTGTGCAAGGTGAGTGGACAGCGGCGCCTGGCAACGTTCCTCAACCTGACACACCGCTGGAGGGAGAGTACACACATGGCAATGTAGTACTACATGTGACCTTGTTGGACTCCTTCACCTGCTCACTGTCAGCAGAGCAGGCAGTCAGCGCTGTCCGGTGGTACAGGACTATGCAGATCCCATGGGCTGTGAGTGGTGTCCCATGACTCGTCCAGCAGGGCAAGGTGGGCTGAGACCGTCGGCATCCGTCATGGTTGGTGTTCATTTGTGCCTCCCCATGTCTTGTGCCTCCCCATGTCTTGCGCCTCTACATGTCCCTTGGCTGCCTGTTAGTGTATGATGCATTGGTCTGCATGTTGTGGCCCTTGTCTTGCCCGTACTGACACGCACATGCTACTAAAGTCTACGCAGCTTCACTAGTGTACAACTGTGATGAGTGTTGATTTGCATGCCAAATCGTGTGGCCCAATGAGCATTGTACGTACACAGGGAGGGACTGACTGATGGATTTCACTTAGGGGTGAGTCCCTATTGCCAGCTCCACCTCTGTGAGCCAGACATTGTGTTCGGACGAGTTGCTGGTCGACCTGTGCGCTTACGTGTCTTCAGCAATGTGAGTATGGTGTCCAACTTCTTGCCATGTGGACCAATGTGTTCCATCAAACCAGGCTGTGTCCACACAGTTGAGTGTGTGTAGGTATGCAAAGAGATGTTCTGTTGTCACATGTGATGTGGGACACTACTTTAGGCCTCCTACTGACTCTGACATATTTACACACAGCCCTATTTAATACATGGACGTGGGGCTACGTTGGGGGGTTGCGAAATTGTTGTTCATGATCAATGAGGCCACAGCTAGTTCACACCTCCACAGTCATGTAATTGGCCATGTGGGTCACGGTCAAACATGCGCATTGATGTAATTTCCCAGGGTGTGCCTTTTGTGCAACCAATGTCCCTACAGTCATCCATACTGTCATACTTGATTGGACATAGACATGACACATCTGTGTAATTACGAATGTTTTATTCACATCCTGTGGAGTGTCGGAGCTGGAGCAGTACATGGCCATGCACACCCCACATTACATGGTTGCCCAGTGGAGGGCCAAGCAGAGTCCTTTAGGGGATGACAAGTTAATCGGTAGAGGAAGAGTTGAGTCCACAGCCTGTTTGCTGTGTCATTGGTAACCAGAGCAGATATGACAGTCCATGTCAGGGTCCAGGTGAATGTCGCAGGGTGTTCGGGGGACAGTGGAAGGTGTTGTACCAGAGCATGATGCAGAGGGCTGTACCAAGCAGAAACAGGCCATATGGCAGAGGCTGTCCACGAGCAGTCGGAGTGTGTCGGAGCAGATCGCCAGGGATTCCTCCTCCTCATCACTGGAGAGATGTCTGGTCTGCTCTGCAGGAGGTGTTGATTGTCCCTCTGCAATGTGAAGGGGAGATGCAGGTTAACAGTGTGTTCCATGTATGTGCACGCATTGTACATGTTTACATACTGACTGCATGTCAAACTACATTGTGACTGTTTTGGAGAGCTGGGTATTTGATGGGGGACAGTGGACATTCCGACTACATGAAGGATGTGAGGTTGGTTGTACTCGTACATTATCATCTGACAGTTTCCTGCTATGCCTGATGTGATTGGCCTTTTTCTACGCACATGCAGCACCAGTTGTGTCCTCTGTTCTGTGGTGTTGGTGTGGCACTTTGTACCACATTGTCGTCACTGTTGATGTGCTGTGATTGCTATGTGTGTGTGCTGCATTGTGGGAGAGTCACCCCTGCAGCTCTGATTTAGCGGCCCATTGTCCCTTTGAGGCGGTGTGCCTTTGGCTTCTGTGCTTTTACGGTGCTGAGATGTTGGCGACTTGGGTCATTTGTGCTCTTGGACGGATTTGGTACTCTTGTGCATTGTTTGTCTGCTGATGTGTTGTTGACGTCAGGAGTTGTATGTGCACATGGATGTGTCAGAGTGTGACCTGCTCCTTTGAGGATGTTATCCACACTGGGCCACCTCAGTGTCGTGTCGTGCACCATGTCATGTATTTTGACTGCAGCCATTCTATTAGTCATGCAGTGTCACTTGCATTGTCAGTGTGGCTCACAGAGCCGCTGCTTTGCTGCGTTCAGCACATGTGCATGGGTAGGTTGTGGGATTGGTGAGGGGGGGGCATTTGTGCACATGGTGGACGGGGGCCTACTTGGTGTTTCTATGTGTGCTGCAGTGTACCAAGGCCATCAGGGACAGGTTCCACAGTCATTGTGGGTGTGCAGTGTGCTATTCTTGATTGTGCATGTGTGCCATTGTGCCCGTCTCCCCCGTCCCCCCAGTCCCTGGTGGTTACTCACCCTGTTGCTGTTGGGTCAGGTCATTTCGGGCAGTGTCCGGACCCCCAACTCCTTGCACCATCTCCGCACTGATGACTGTGGCCACCATTTCCTCCAGCTCATCCAGCCCCTCCTGTGGCGCAGGACTCCCACCTCCAGTGGCCGTTGCTGCCTTCAGGTTGGCAGCAAGTTTCTGCTTGGTTTGGCTTTTGACGTCATGCCAGCGCCTCTTGACCTCCTCCATTGACCTCCTCGACACTCCGACTGCATTCACGTTGTTCACGATGGACTGCCATATTTCCGTTTGTGTTGCCGATGACACAGTGGAGGTGACGTACAGTTGTTGGTATTGTTCAGTCATCTCCGTGACGATGATCCGGTTTTCCTGCAGACTGAACCCCGTCTTCCTCTTCCTCTTCTCTTTGCCCTTCTCCGGCCCCAGGGTTCCTGGCTGGTCGTCTGTGGGGCTTGTGGGGTTCGCGTTGTCCTCTGCACTGGGTCCGGGTACGTCCATGTTGCTACGCAGTTGCATTTATTTGTCTTTTTTTTTTTCTCTGCTTTTATAGTGCATTCTCACGCATGGCGCGTGGGAATCGCAGGCCTGTCGCTGGTTTTTGCTGATTTTTGTATCGCCATTGGGGTCATCGCACCTTTTTTTGCGTTGGGGTTTTGCATTTTTTCGGCGTTGCGTTGATTTTAACGCGGGCATTTGTCGCGTTATCGTGGGGCTATCGCTTGGTGCCGCCGGATTATGAATGCTGCATTAACACGGTGTTATTTTCCCGCGATGGGACTGCGATGTGAGAAGTTGCGTTAAGCGATTTTGGCGATAGTTAACACGCGTTCTTGGGAATATCCCCCATAGTTTTTTAAAAATGTACAGTCAGGCTGAGATCTAGCTGTGACTAATTAGTGCATTTTTAATATACTATTTATGGCACGATGCACTTTGTAATGTCCTACACATTTTTATTGTTTATTATCTGTTTTATGTGATGTGGCGAGTTGTTTTTATCTGGACTATCTTACCTCACTTGGTTTTGTCTGTGTGAGTTTGGTGTTCTCTGTATCTCGACTTCCATATTTAGCCTAGGCTACTATTTTAACTGATATACTTTGTTTGAGGATGTTCTCATTTGTATTTAACGTGTGCTTTTATGGTGTACGAAACTAAATAAAGACTAATGATGATGAGGATTACAATGAGCAGTGCTTAAACCGAATCATGGGCCGGGCTGTGGCTGAGTCATAGGGACAAACAACTGTAGCACTGAGGTATATCTGTCATAAACATATATACTTGCCAGTTCAGATTTTGAGGTGTATTTAAAACTATGCCCCTGAATGCTTTTAAATAAATGACAGTTGAAAGGGAGAGTTACCTAACATCTTGTGCTAACACTTCATTTCATTTTCGTCCCATTTGAAAGTGTGTCATTTACAAACTACAGGCCCCTTACTCCCAGTGGCCAATATTCACTGTGCCATAAGTATTTATGTTTAGCCTTTAGTAGTTCACAATGTTTTGCACTGAATAGAAGTAGGACACATCACAGATTATGTAGGAGCCCCTTAGGCTAGAAGATGTCACATGCCTGGATAGGTGAGTTTAGTCCATGACATGGGATGAGTGTAGTCAACAGGTCACTACAAACGTGTGCATTAAGATAATTGTTTTAGTCACCATGTGCAAATACACATGTTGTTTGGTAACTGATGAGTCATACTGTGTAGACAAATGATAGATGTAGAAAAATTGTGTTACATCAGTACAGACAAGCAAAAACTCAGAAAACCATTGTTTTTTCTTTCATTTCTTGTATCAATACAGGTCAACACTCATCAGAAGTGGGGCATTTGAAAGGCCATCACCAGGAAGGTGCAGACCCTGGGGATCTACAAACAAGCGGTGCAGCGTCTATTCCTGCAAGAGGTGGGAGGACACACGATGCTGGACCAGGAAGTCAGTGGAAGTCCAGTTCGGGCAGTCCTCCCAACATGGGAAGCACGTGCAGCGTACCCTGACCCCCGTAATGGCCCGCATTCTTGCGGTGGCCTATCCGGCGCTTGATGGGCAGTTGAGGGCCCAACTGCAGCAACAAGGGGGTAAGTTCTTATCAGCATTTCTCATGTTACATGACAAATGTTTTGTTACAGCCAGGATTTTTTCCATCAGTATTTAGGGTGACCGATGTCCAACGCAGAGGAAGGGTTCTTGAAGGTATACGTTTTGCACAATGTGTATGATAATGTGCTTTGTCTATTAATTTGTTGGAAAGGATTCCACCTGATTCCTGTTCACAACAAAAGGACTGTTCTGAGCAGATGCATGGCTGCCTAAACTCCACATATATATCAGGTTCTTTGATGTCATGAAGGACAGTTGTACCAAACGGACCATTAGTCTTTGCTGTGTCAGGTGTGATGCTTCTTCACTATTGTGGATGATGTGTTGGTAGGACAATTACATTTGACTTTACATACTATGCAGTTATGATACAGTGGATGTTCCCATCCTCACACTGTACTAATCTGAGATGTTTCGGAGTCAAATGTGAATAAGTAGTTGCTCTGTACTAAATTGGATTAGAAATGTATCAAGCCCTATGTATTTACTTATGCTATTTGAGTCAATTGCCAATCCACAATGACAATATGTCTACATGCCTTTAACAGCATAGTTAAATGCATATTTCATGTTACAATGATAAGCTACTTCAGTACTGAAAGCATATAATATGCTGTGCATTTCTTCAATACCGGAGTTAATTGGGGTAGGTGTTATCATTGTGAAATGGCCTAACAAAGGAGAAAGCTTTCAGTTTCAACAAATGTTGTTACCACATTGCAGTATGTGTTGACACACATTGATTCATATTTAACTTTTAGTGTATGTCATTAATGCAGCTTTGTGTCCAAAGGTACATTGGTGTATATCCTAGTTGGTCACATGAATCCAAGCATTCAGAGGTGTTACACAATTTCTTCAGAGAAATGATTATGGTGAAGAGACAAGCTCATATTTGATGTAGGAGCTTTCATGGGGAATTACAGAATGTAATCCAAGGGATTGGCAGCCAACTGAAACAAATGGTAGCCTAACTGGAAGGCATTCACAGCGCTATGTCTGGCCTACAGTGGCCTTTTCAAGGGTCTAGCCTCCTCACTGACCGCAGCCTCCCAACCACCTCAACCTCGTGCCCTACCTCCCACCCGTCTCCATCCAAATTCCCTATTCCCAGACCTGCCACAAGCACACTCACACCATTGCACACTCCCACTCACACAGACATAAGCAGCACACCCACACAGAAACACAAATACTGCAAACAACACAGGTGCACATCCAAACATACAGGCACCACACCCACATGCACAACCCCCATCACCAGCACATCCACAGATGCTGCATCCACCAACACACCCACATGCACCACCCCACCACCAGCACAACCACAGATTCTGCATCTACCACCACACCCACATGCAACACCCCACCACCAGCACAAACACAGACACTGCATTCACCACCACACACACATGCACCACCCCCACCACGAGCAAACCCATAGACACCACAGCCACCGCACCCACATGTACCACAACCACACCCAACACCTCCACAGCACACCCATACACACACACGCCAACATTTACAGCCACAAAACAAAAAACACCTACACTCATCCACACAACAGACACCTATGATGCAAGACACACCAAAAGGTGCACAACAAACACCAGATCCAGATCCACAGGCACCTGCACCCTCAACAGACACATTCACATCAGACACTCCCCAACTCCCTCCCGAACACCATACCCATTTTCCCTTTAAAGATGTCCTATTTACCCTTGTACTAACCCCTTCCAAACCTAAATCCACTCTAGCAAATGCCAATCTACCCCTTCCACATCCCTACTCACTCCTTCCACATCCCAAACCACCCCTTGCAAACACAAGAGCACCCCTCCCAAAACCATCCTCCTGTCCCAAACCCAAGGGCGCCACTCCCAAACCCAAGGACACCCCTCCCAAATCCACCCACCCCCCATGTCAGATCTGTAAAGTGCCTGCTTTGGGCACTAGATGCCCCTTCCTGAGGAGATTCCCCTTGGCAATGCATAGGAGGCAAGCATTGTGCCACTGCACAACCATGCACAGGACTTTGGCACTTTATAGACTGCCATAGGACTTTGTTGAAACTGTTAATAGTGTTATTTCACTGTTTCTAATAAATACATGCTTTTGAGTTCACCAAATTAGTCCTGGCATTACTTTTCCTTAGCAGTTGTTTGATTCCTAGCAATTTCGCTGAGTAAATATTTATCTTTACCATGATAGCAGGTAATACAACATATGTTTTAATGTCTACTTTGCTAAATGCTTACACTGGTTAACATAGTATGTGATGGTCAGTTGAATGTAGGTGCAGGCATTCATCATAGTAATGGCCACATGAACCAACTACTTGAGGTTACAAATTTTATTTGGTTGTGTTATTACAGGTGTGTTTGTTTCACCTTGATTACTGATCAGTATTAAAACATGTGTGACTATTGAAATTGGATACAGTACAGGACTTGCAGTAGAGAAGAGGAAATGTTACATGGATGTACATGTTGAATACTTCTAATTTGTGACTTACATTGATTTAAATGTTATTTTCTGAGGTAAAGGTTACACCTTGTCTGGAGCAATTTCTACATCTTGCTGCATTGCACTTATCCCTATGATGTGTGTTGGGTATGTTTTTAATGTGACAGTTTTCAGGATTTATTTCAACACACCTATTGGCGACTTTTTTATTTTTATTTGGATATCCATTGATCTTCATTTTTTTAAGGCAGCTTGCACCAAATTTATACATACAATTGGATCACACAGGTGTGATTTTTTTAATTACTTTAACGTCAACATGACAGACATACGGGTTGCACATTGATATACTATTGCTTGTAAGAGTGATTTATAAATGCACAAGTCCTGTGCATATGTTAACAGACAAGCAAATGGGTAAGAGGTAAATGTGAAGCTTACCCTCGATTGTGTCCACGACGGTGTTGGCTTTGTTTGTCATCAAGCAGCAGCGGCAGTACTTGAAAGATAGGATCCATGGCAGAACAGGATGTGCATAAGTGAGTAAAGGTGAGTTTCTGCCTTATATCCCTTCCATTCCCCAAACTCAGGTGTGGAGGTTTGACCGCTACAGTCACGTCGGAGGGGAAGGCACATCGTGATTGGGCCAGCGGGGAAAATTAAAGTCCTCTGTTAGAAATGGGGATGTCAAGTTGGCAGAGGTAGGTACCTTTGTCCAAATTGGGACCCTTGCTTCTAGTCAGGGTAAAGGGGATACACATCTAAAATAACCCCTGCTCACCCCCTTGGTGAAGAGACAAGCTCATATTTGATGTAGGAGCTTTCATGGGGTAGCTTGGCACGAGCAGACAGGCTTATCTCAGAGGCAGTGTGTACAGCATTTGTGAACACATACAGTAATACAGTGAAAACGCTACAAACGGACACCACACCAGTTTAGAAAAATAAGTAATCTTTCTCTAAACCAAACAAGAGCAAAACGACAAAAATCCACAATACAGTACTAAAAATATGATTCTTAAAAGGTAGAAATAGTTCAGTTCAAAGCAAATTGCAGATGCAGCACTTTTCACAAAAAGTAGCTTGGATGCGTCGCGCGCACAAACAAAAAGGGTCGCAGGGAAGGTGATGCGTTGGTTCCTTACACTCATGGAAGGTGATGCGTCGGTTCTTTGCTCCGGGGGAAGTGATGCGTCGGTTCCTTACTGCTGCACAGGGGAAGTGATGCGTCGTTTCTGTACCGGAGAGGAGGGGAAGCGTCGGTTTCTTACTGCGTGGAGAGGTGATGCGTTGGTTTCTTAATGCGTCCCCTAATGATTCGACAGACTTGGCGCCACGATGCGATGCAATGATCCGTGACAATGCGTGGGTACTTGCAGCCGCACAGCAGGCCTTGTGTCTGAATCGGTGCTTCGATCCTGGACTTAGGAGATCGGTGCACTCGATGCGGCGTGCAGCGACTTCTCTGCCGCGGGCAGGCGCTGCGACGATTTCTTCGGCGATGCATCGGAAACAGGTATGGATGTGTCGTGCTTCTTGAAGTTGCGTTACTTTGCCCAGCTCCCAGCGGCAAACAGCCTCCAGAGGTGCAAAACAACTGCAGGCACCTCTTAGCAGGTCAGAACTCCCAGCAAGGAAGTTTAGGGGAGCTGGTGGTGAAGTCTTTGTGTCCCTGAGACTTCGGAACAGGGGGTAAGCTCAGTTTCAAGCCCCTGGAGATCTTCCTCAAGCAGGGGACACAGCAAACAGCAAAGTCCTTTCTCCTTTCCTTGGCAGCAAGTAGCCACTGCAGGTCAACTCCAGACAGCAAACCGCACAGGGGCAGTATTCCTCCTCAGTTTCTCTGGCTCTTCTCCTTGGCAAAAGTTCCTCTTGATTCCCAGAAGTGATCTTTGAAGTATTTTCTATGCCTGAGACTTCCAACAGGAGGCAAGCTCTACTTCAAGCCCTTGGATAAAACTCTAACAGCAGAATGATGAAAGCACAGTCCAGTCCTTTCCCTGCCCAAGACAGAAGCAACAACTGCAGGCCAACCCCAACAGCACACAGCACAGTTGCAGTACTCCTCCTCCAGCTTTCCCGGTTCTTCTTCCTGGCAGGTTCCTCCCTCTGAGAGATGCTTTTGCCTATACCGCTTTCGACAGGGTCATGGTGTCTTTCGTCTAAATAGGGTGGGTGGACCACCAAGCCAGCGGGCGGCAAGACCGCCAAAAAAGCCATGGTGGTACCCGTTTCAACAAGATCTAAAACTATGATGCTGTACTAGTGGAGAGCCATGCAAAGTAATTCAAAGTAGCCGTAAAAGCTTTGAAGTATATTTATTTTCCATTGCAATGTTAAGATGGCCTTTTCTCAGGGCAATAGCACTTTACAGTCATTGGCGTTGGAAGTTGGGGTTTGGGAGGTTCTGCGACACCCACAAAACCACAATGCTTTAGTTTAGAAGATGAACGTGCAATAAAGCGTCCTTTAAATTGTGCTTTTATCTTGTCTCATTTGCTGTGCATTCAAAGACTGAGGTCAAATGTTAGCCAATGTCTTACAATTGCTGCTCACTCTTTTGACATGGAAACTGGCATTTACTTTTCGTTCTCTGATGACAATGTGAGAGGATTTTGTGATGCGAACCAAGTGAAAATATTTCTAGGGTACAGGGATGTGAAAGTAAAGGACAGAGGATGTCAAATGTTTTCTAACATACAACAAATGTAAATATTGTCAATGAAAATATGTCAATATATATAATCAGCGAGTAAAACACAAATGAGACACATTGTGTGATGGAGATCCTGAAGTGTGATGGAAATAAAGATTGTGATAGTTTAAAAACAAATCAAGTATGATGTGCAAATGATAAATATTCACTGAAACCTGACTTTCACACATTATTGTGAGCACTTTAGCAGCAAACTGCATGTCTGACAAATTTCGTGCTTGCTGGATCCATTTCAATGATAAAAGTGCTCTGTGTGAGTTAGATTATACTCTTTCTTTAATCATATTTTTCAACACTGTGTTACAAAATACACCACTGTACTTATACTACACCCTTACCACTCTTCTGTTGAAGGGCCGTGGCTCATGGTATGGCCACAGTGGAGCTGAATGGAAGTTTTTGGGCTCTGCACAACCGCGAATTGGCCTGTGAGTGCTAAAACCTTCTAGTTTGCATTGCCTGCCAACACATAGTTCTGTCATCCCCACTGACTGCTCGTGAGGAGCGTCATCACAAAGCTCCAACCCCACGTTTGCAGCGACAACAGGATATTTGCACTACAGCGATGACTGTACCTGCTCTTCGCACTTCTCAATGACCTACCTTCCTTGCTGCTCAAAGCCCCCTCCACCATGAACGGGACTCTTTGTGCTGAATTGAGAAGGTAACTTTTCAGTGGGACTAACCTGATCCCTATAGCCGACCCCTGCTCCATTGTAATCTGCCTGAACTAGTGACTTTCTCTGGGATCAGACCACCATAACTGGCACTTTGGGCTTTTTGGTGCTCTTTTCACTTAAATCTTTAGAACTGCATTTCTCCGGTCTACTTTGTGCTGTTTTGGTCTTGATTTATTTCTTACATTTTGTCTAGTTTTTTAAACTGTTGTGGAATATTTCTTGTGTTCTGTTTTCACATTATTACTGTTTGAAGTGCTGCATAAATACTTTACACATTTCCTCTAAGTGAAGCCTGACTGCTTTGTGCCAAGCCCCCACCCAAATGGTTGAACACAGGTTAATTTGGGGTTTGCTTGTGCCTCACCCTGACAAGGTTTGTGGTTGTTGCTTGAGTAGGGTTTCATCCGCCTTAACTAGTTACCCAATTTTTCACACAGCGGATGCTACTTTGAAGCTGGTGCTGTTGTTGGGCACATACTCCAGGCCATCCATTTAGGAGGAGGCCATGTCTTTTGGAACCTTTCCTGTGAGCCATTCACACTTCCTCGCAGGGGCCAAGGAAGCTGTCAGGTGAGAGTTGAGGATTAACCCTAAAAGGCTACTAGAGGCTTTAGGCAGAAAAATAATGACTATCTAAAGTCACCATTTCTGAATAGTTGGCTTTATTAAGTACTTTAGTGTTTTCCATGAGTCAGCCAGCCCTCAAAACATTAAATATGTATGTCTTACTGTTAAATACTATACACTCTGCCTTAGGGCTGGTAACGTCTACCTTAGGGGTAATTTAGTGCTGTTTGAAAGGAATGGATTAGGCCTGGCAAAAGGGTGATTTTGACAGGTCGAAATTGCATTTTTGAACTGCTCAGCTAGGCTGCTGTGACAAGTCTAGTGCCATGCTTTACATAGTCTCCCTATTTGTGGCACAATGCGTGCTGCAGTCTATTAGTGCCATTTAATTTAGAAGCCCTGGGCACACTGTATTACCAATTCAACAGGTTTTGAGTGGTCAGAGCACCTGCACTGGGTCTTGTTTAGCAGTGTACAGAGTAAAAAAGCGACAGCATCAGTCAAGTGAAATGAGGTGATCATGCAAATAAAGGCATTTTCTTACCATTCACATTTGCAAACCAGTCAGCGTGTATACTGCACATCAGTGGCTTGAGAATGTGAATAGTAGATCTGGCCTGAAATGTTACTTTTTGTGTAAAAAAATGAGAGCAGGAAGCAGATCATTGATGATCCAAGCTATAGAAACATGGAAGACCCTCCTTCAATATATTTGAAAGATCTTTTAGATTTACTGAAAATAACCTTAAAACATCTCTTTCAGACATGAGAAACATCTGTTTAGGACATAAAGGCTGTACTAAAAATTGGAATACTGTGTAATTTAAGTGAGGGTTTCCAGAGATCCATAACACGTATCGACGAATGAACACTATATGACACTTTTTAACATAATATAATATAACACACGGAGCATAACATATTATAACATAGGATAAAACATCAGAAATCTTAATATAGCATGGATATGTCTTTTACAATGGCACTGCCATCGTTTGCCCTGTAGTTCAATTCGATTCAATTCAAAATAAAATTATTCGGTTGATAAAACAACTATAAAAGCATACAAAGCATACAAACAGATAAATGCATCCATATTTGATGAGTGTTAAAAAATAAAGCCACACACAACAACATCCAGAATTAAACCCTGCAAAGTAAAGTGCACAGTGCCTAACATTTAAAACAATAACCCATAAAATATGTTACAGCGTCACATCATTTAAATACGGTCCATGGTGCCACGTGAGTGAACAGCAGCGCATAAAGAACAAGTTACAGCAATACAAGGTTCTTCATCTAAAAGACGTTGGAGAAAGAGGTAGGCCAAAGAACAATGTCTCAAATTTTCTGAAATGTTTATAGGTCTAGTTGTCATCCCTATGTAGTGCATTTGGCAGGAGCATTTGATTAGATAAATGCAGTTACGGTTGTTACAGTTGGCGTGCTGTTTTTGTGTCCATGTGAATTATCCTAGCTGGAGTGTTTATGATGGCCGCCAAAAGAGCGCGATAAACTTCCTTGCACTTTTTTTGTCATTATCACTTTAAAATGGCCGCCAGAATTGCACAGACACCCAGGGGCAGATTTACAAGCCCCTTGCGTGACTTTTGCACTGCAGTTGCGTCACTTTTTTGACGCAACAGCGGCGCAAACAATGCGGCCTATTTATAATGTAACGCATCTAGGGAGATGCGTCACGTTGTAAAGCCCTGCGTCACATTATACCTGCGTCAGGTATAATGTATGCATGGTAGGCGTTCCCACGCAGGAAGGCCTCGTAAAAGTGACGCAGTAAAATCTACAAGATTTCACTGCGTCACTTTTAGGACGCCACTGCATCAAAACCTTACGCCTGCTTCAAGCAGGCGTAAGGAGTGACGCAGTGTATTGGTAATAGGCCTCAACATGCATTGCTAGAGTTTCGTCGTGCTTGCGACACGACTCCAGCAATGCGTGACTTTTCCGCCAACAGATGTGTCAGAATTTCTGACATATCTGTCAATCCTTGCGCCATACTGCGCCGCATCTATAGTGGCGCAAGGGTTTCTAAGGGTGGCGCAGGGAAAGTGACGCATCTATACAGATGCGTCACTTTCTTGTAAATCTGCCCCCCAATGCCTTTACCACACCAATTCTCCAAGATGGCCCACTACATATGTGTGCCGATGCACTTCCGGGTTCATACGGATTCTCGTTCCATCTCGCCAGATTTACTCTTTTTTAAACAGGTTCTCTCATCCTCCACATCCACATTCGGGACCAGCAGAGGACGAGGGTAGGTGCGATGATCTGATCGCACTCAGAAACCGTGAGTACCGATTACTGGTCTCTGTACCGGCGCACGCTGATTCGGCATATGTGATCCTCTGGTTAGGATCTCCCTTACTTACCTGACGTACTTATTTCCAGTCTAGCCCGACTGAGCGTGGCATCTCTGCCAGACCCTAGGGAGTACTTAGATCTCCGGTTGGAGGTAAGATTATGTGCTTGACTATGCGTAAGAAAGGGAAGCATTGGATACACTACCACGCTCCTCTTTTTAATAGAGTGACCATTTATGTGATATCAGCGCGCATTAAGGTGATCTCTTAAATATATGTATAAAACAGTTGACTGCCTCACTGGCAATCCACACTATCTGCACAGTGGCATTGCATGGATGTATGCTGGTGCCACTCACACAATGACATTTTCTCCTTTTCATATTGCATGCCAACTAGTATCGTGACCAACATTGGGTGGACGGGGGTACCAGCCTAGAACTCTTTAGGCTGGTAAACTCTGCTGAATGAAGTTTTTTTAGTGCAAGCTATTATTAAAAGATCAGCTCTTTATTTTTACATGTTGTACATGTCATGTATTTGTCTTTATGTGTCTTCACATGTCTGGGAGCTACTCCAGCACCAGACGAACAGTTTTGGGCCATAATAATTGACATCCTGGTCAATAAGATATTCTTATGCCAGGAACATGATAATTCTGTTTCATTTTTCTCTCCTGACAGTTTGGAAAACCAACTCCAAATAAGTAGGTACCACCGCAAGGGCACCACTTTTTACACACTTGTGGGGTAGGAAGATTCACTTACTATTCCTGTCCTGATGAAGCACCACGGATCCTCCTGACCACAAGCAGCGCGAAACATGTTGACCAACTAGAGTTGTACTCTAAAAGGCAACTCACATCAAGACTATCAAGGGACTTTATGACCCTACTGGTAGTATCCACCTAGAAAGGTTTTTAATCTGACAGGGCGGTCCAGTTATTAAAAGTAGTTAGTGGCCTCCCTGATCATTTTTAATGCACACTATCACACATGAAATACCACCCCACCTAGACTCTACCTTGCACTCATCATGCGGCATACCAACAAAAGATCTCTGCCAAAGGGAACCTTCGTGGGAGCCGTTGGGCATTGCAGCGCCGGTCCAATGAGGAGCAACAGCCCTATGATGAAGCATGACATCCCTTTGGCATGTGTGAGGGCAACATGAAACAGTCTTGCTGACTGCCACCTTACATATGTCCCTGGCTTAGGACAACCTGCCGATACTCTCACTTTCTCTTTAGGAACACTGGCCCTAATTTTTTGATTGTGTCATAAACCAAGGAGCCCTGGCCCTGGACCTCCTATCTAGCTCCTAGTCCACCTCCTCCTTTCCTTAGGGAATCCGTTGATACACGGCACAGTAGGGTTTCCAGGACCCTTACCTCCGCCCAGGGTACTACTTGACATAACTACGGTCAGCAGAAGTAGGCATGACAATCTATCATAAGCTGAGTCAGTCAGCAATGGCAACTCCACCCCGCTGCTGCTTGGACTTTCCATTGAGTGTGCCTTGGAACGCATTTTACAGTTGGGCAATCTCTTTCTCTTTACAACTGGTTCAGGGGGTCGGTATAGGGCTACTGATATCCACAGTGGAAATGACACTTTCAGGGGTAATAGGGGATTAAGCCAGAATTAGGCAGCATTTTTCCTTGATCTCCCCATGAGGACATCCTACGGAGTTAGACACAATATGCATTATTTCCCCAATGTCACATTCTTGACCAAGAGAGAGCCTTCATTCAGTAAGGGTGATTTTGGTGCTTACCACCCCTATAGCTCTCTCTAGCATAGTGTCAATATTTGTGTGTTTGTGAGGTGCCATGGCAGTGCCCATACCTTTCCTCTTCCCCATTGTGCTAAGACAGTTACAATCATGAGGTGAAAAGTAATGGAAGAACCCGTCTGGATTTAGCAAAATTTAGCCCAACAAAAGCTAGAGGTACTCACATTAGAGGGGTTGCCCAGCCCAGCCTCTTCCGGCCGTGGGCGGGTGCAGGCGGGTCCGTTCTTGGCCTTGTCTTTGCCCGGGCCATGCCCGGGCACGACTAGCACACGTCCCACCCTGCTGGACCAGCAGGCTGCTTTTGATGAGCACCTTTGGGTGCGAATTGCTGCCGTCAGCAGCTTCCCTGCCGCGTTGGATGATGGGGCTTGAAATCTGCCCCCACTCTGGTGCTCTTGAAACTCCCTGAGATGTGGGATCCCCGGCCTGCTTTTATTGAGCACCTCCGGGTGCAAATTGCTGCCATCGGTGGCTTACCTGCCAGGTTGGATGATGGGGCTTGAAGTCTGCCCCCACTCTGGTGCTCGTGAAACTCCCCGTGCTGCGGGTCCCCCACCTTACTTTGTTGAGCGCCTTTGAGCACGAATTACTGCCGTCAGCGGCTTCTCTGCCAGGTTGGATGATGGGGCTTGAAATCTGCCCCCACTCTGGCGCTCGTTAAACTCCCAGTGAACTCCCCACGGCTTCCCTGCAGCTTTGGATGATCGGGCTTGAAGTCTGCCCCCACTCTGGTGCTGCAGTTCATTGGCAAAATGCTTTACCCTGTCAATGGGCCTTTTAGTTACCAGCATCTCTCTCATCTCATCAGTGGTGTTTTTGCCAACCACTCCTTATCATTCTGATTTTTGTCCAGTGGTGACATGTCCTACACTACATTTAGGAGCCATCAGTTGCCACTAGACATCCTTTGGAGCAACTCCTTGCTGGAGTTAGTTTTGTACAAGCTTTACCACCAAGAGAACACTCACTTCAATGATCGCAATCATCTGGAAGCGAGCTTCCATTAGGGGGTAGGGGAGAGGGCTTCCATTTGTCAGGCAGGGACACTGAACTTTGACTGAAGACCTAGTTGCGACTACTGTTAGACCTGTCATCAGGGGTGGGCGCAATTTGCATAGTCGCGTTACGCAAATCCTCGCGAAATTGCTAAAAAATTCCGCGAGCTCGCGGAACTTTCGCGAAATCGCGGAATTGCTTGTGCCGTCCGTTCGCGATGTGTTTTTGCGTGCTCGCGGGGAAATATATCGCTAACTTGCCCATGCGGTCGCTAATGGGCGCGGCCATCTTGTTTTCACTTGTCCCGCCCGCTCGCGATGGTATTTCCTGTTCCGGGTCGCGTATTGCATGCTCCCGCCCGTTCGCGATAAGGGTTTCCTGTTCGGGAACGCGTATTACGTGTTCGCGACGCTTTTTGCGTGCTCGGGGGAAATATCGCGCAAACTTGCCCATGCGGTCGCAATGGGCGCGGCCATCTTGTTTTTCACTCTATTTCTATGGTTCTGGGCCTGCTTTTCAATCCTCCCTCTATCTTTTCAATCCTTTGTTTCTGTAAACTTATTTTGGGTCTTTTTTGTTTATTATCTATCTCTCTATTTTCCTGATTCTATATTTTGAGTTTTTCTCTACTTTTTGTGTGTTTTTAACTACTTTTTCACACTTTTTCTATTACCTGCTTTTTCATTTCTTTTACTTACTTTATTTAATTCCTACCTTTTCTTTTCCGCCCCCCGCCTACCCAGAACCATGGCAAAGGGACACAGGGCTCGAAGTCGGAGCCAGAGCCGCGACCGCCTTCCTTGCGGAAGACGGCGCCAAAGAGGGGTGCAGGCACGGGCCTTATTTAATGAGGCGGAGGTGGCCGCACTGTTTTTTTTCGTTCAGCGCCACCTCCCCTTAACCCTGGCAGCAGGCGGCAGGCCTGGGTCCGGGTACGGGCTCCGGGAGCGTCGTCAGCGGTGGGGCAAGGTGCGTCGGGCAGTGTTTCGCTGCTCTGGTGTCCGGCGCACCCAGAATCAGTTGACGCACCGGTGGTCCGATATTCTGGACCGGGAGCAGGACCTGCTGGACCTGCTAGGAGTGGAGGTCCCGGGGCTTGGTGAGTAGCTATTTAATATTACTACTTTGTGTTCTTCTGCTCTGTGTTATATATTGCGAATATTTTTTTTTCTCCGACCAGCAAGAATGCTGCTGCTTACATTGCAGGTAAATGACGTTTAAAAATCGGTGATTGTTATGACACAGGCGCTCGACGCTACTAATCTTACTTGTTTGCAACTTTGCGCTCGCTTGGCCTGATGATTATGTAAGAGTTTACTTTAGAGAACTTAAGTGATGTAATGCTAGAGAGAGTAGTCCTTCCTTTGTCCTCGTGCCACTAAGAAGGGATAGTGGTGGATTGATAGGTTTAGTTACTTATTAGTTGGTAATTTCTAAGTTGTGTGCGTGACGCATCCTCTGTCACGTCACGGGATGCTGAGTGATGCTTACCCCAGTCCTTAGCAGAACCTTTTGTAGTTTGTTTACTGAGTGTTAATAGGCTTATATCATCACTAGCAGAACATTAGCAGCAACCAGCCAACAATTTGGTGTATGCAAAAATGTATGCATGTGTCCTCCATCTATGCATTTTTGAGGACTAAAATAAATGGAAATGCAGACTTACTGAACAATTGGCCCGTCTGGATTGGAATCGGTGGGCTAGGTCAGGTGGTAGTTAGGCTTGCTAGACGGTCCGTGAATCTCGCAATACTACCAGTCGATCAGATAGGTCAATTTTATTGCAATTTTTGTAACCAAAAATGTTTTTGGTGCCTATTTTAAAATATTTTATTTATTTCACACCAAACTTTAATTTTTGTCTCTTTCTTTATGAAATCTTACATGATCAGCAGCACCCAGGGACAAGAAGACGGGGTCGCAGGCGGTGGGCCCACAAGATCTGGACGATGCCTCCCAGGGACAGGACCGCTCCTCTATCGAGGGCTCTGCTGCTGGCCCCAGTAAGTCCACCAGTGGTTAATATTAATAATTATATTTCCTAAACTTTTCCTGCACCTTATTTTTTCCGAACTATTATTTCGGTATCCTGATTCGCATTTTTACAAAATCTTCTTTGCTCTATACTATCTGTTTCTAAATTATTGTTATCCCTGCCTCTAACTGCGTCTGCTATGACTCTCTGTACTACTACTATTAGTCTGTCTGTAGCCAAGCTTGCCCAGTTGCCCACTCTTTATTTCAAATATTTTAAATTAAACTCATTCACCAATAGCTATAGCCATTGAGTTTTGGTTGTCCTCTTCTACTACTTCTAGTCTTCTTATTCTTGAGGCTTTTTGACAATTCCCACCAAGAAAATGCCCAACCAAATTTTAGAAGTTTAGATAGGATAGGACATACTACTACTGTTGTAGGGATTCTGCACATACAGAACTTTGCACAAGAAAATAGGTCGTTGGTGATGGGAGGTTGGACCTTCCTCACACCTCAATCACAAGCCACCACAATCCCCTGACCAACTAGTTATAGTGTCTCATTACTCCGAAAGGCCCCCCCACCCCCAAAATACCCAATGAGTAGACAACCCAGACAACATAACACTCCCAACCTGTGTCGCGGAAGCAATGCACACCCTTTTGCTCACTCTTGTGTAAGTCCACACCAAATACCACCGAGTCTATGTAAGTTCAAAAGGTTTCTTTTTATTTCCAACTGACAAGCTCTGTATGTTGTATAATGCAGCAGCAACAGCAAAATGTATAAGATTAAAACAATAAACATTGTTACAGTTAGACTTACAAGTTACTTACAACTAAAAGTCCATAGAAGCCAAAAGGCGAGATCATGATAACTGAACAGTGGTGGGCGAACCACCCTCCCCTTGGTAGGAATCGAGTTTATATAAAATTCTAAATGGAGATGTGAGAATTCTGGGGAGCCCTCACCTTAGAATAACCTAGTAGTGGTGACATCATAAGCTCTGCAAAGCTCTGGTTCTTCTTATAAGTGAATCTTCCGTCTGTAATGAGAAAAATGGTGCGCGTTAGTATAGTGCAAGCATTTCTCAGTCGTGCCAAAAACTGTAATTTATTTTTTATGGATAAGCAATATGGACTAACACCATAACTCCATAACAAAGTCGCTTGTTTCTCGACCTTGTACGCAGTGCTCAGACAGTAGCAGTATGAGCTCATGTGGCCTCAAAGGCGTATTTCACAACAAGCTGCGAGGTAACTTGCGCAAAAATAAAAGACAGAGCTAAAATGGTTGCATGGCTCGGGGTAACTTAGCAAAGACTAAAATGACCCTAGGGACCATATAACACTACTAGTGTCTAGTCTACTACCTGATTTATACTAGTGATGTATGTTGTATATGTATTAACTTTTTTTTCATTCATGCTAGTGAAAAATAGGGGGAGGTGTATATGGCATCTGAAAAATGTGTAATGTTTTGTCTAGGCGTACTACTGACCACCAGTACCGGGGCCAGCGGTGAAGGTGACGCGGCCGGTGAGGGTGCAGGCGATGCGGCAGTTGGAGTAGCTGCAGGGGGTGAGCCAGCACCAGTGGCGGGCGGTGGTAAGTTATATTCCTAATCCTTACTTATTGACATTACACTCGCTGCAAGGGTGTAATGTATACTGTACTGTTGAGACTTAAGTAAGAAGTAGTTGTGAACGCCGTTTGAAGAAGACACCCTTTACTTAGCAGCATTAGCAATAGCATTAGCGACAGGAGTCTGAGAGTAACCAATGGCCTCTATCGGACTTCAACTCAGCTGTGAAATTTTTATGGAGAAGAATAAAAGTCTGATCAGATGACCTTGATGGATGGGTTGAACGAAAAGGGAAAGAAGGGTGGAAGGAGGCAGGACGGGCGAGATTTTATGTTTATGACTGGCAGAGAAGGATACGTGGCATGCATGCATAGGTGTGTGATATGAATCAGATGCATGGGTGGCGGAATGCCTGAAACTCTCCCAAATGTTCGAGGCTGAGGTAGTGGGAGGATAGATACATACCACAAATGTTACGTACTGTGCTTGCTAGTGCTACTGTGCCACTATGTGTAGAATGTATTTGTCTGACTGCTTTGCTAAGAGTATATTTTACAATAGTCTTGTTTTTTCTTCTTGATATAGCTACTCCTAAAGTCAACCGGAAGGAGTTGGCAGCCAAGGCCCGGCGCCGTAAGCTGGAGGCCATACAGGCCGAATACCGGCGCCTCGTTGTTCTAGAGGAGGAGGAGGAGGAGGCGGCAGCAGCTGCAGCCTCCTCCAATGCCCCGGGCCCCAGACCCCCCCCCAGTCTCACGGCGTCACCGCCTGTCAGCCACCCTCCGCCACACAGGAAGAAGCACTGCTGCCCACCCCCACTGTGGATGCAACTGCCGCGCGCTGAAGCACCGCGTGGCCCGCCTGGAGGAGCGCATCCGTGTCCTGGAGAGGCGAGCCCGCTGAGACCCCGTTAATTTATTGCCCCTTTTTTAGTTCTTATTTGGGTGGGTGGGAATCGGGCGTTGGGTTTTGGACTTGGACATTTGTTGGACTTTTTCGTTGCGGGACATGAACATTGGTTGGGGTTAGGGAGGGGGGTGGGTCAGGTGTTGTGGGATTTTTTTACATAGTTTATTTTTGTTAGGGTATTAAATTACATATTTAGACTTAATATACGATGTGGTTAATGTTTTGTGGGTGGGGTTACTGTTTTACGTCACACGGTTTCCTTGCTGGTGCAGTGCCACAGCCAGTGTTTGATTTTAATAATTGGCTGAGTTACTAAGACACAAACAGACAGATGCGGTACCCGTCACTGAGGGACTTGTCCTACTAGTACTGTCAGTCTCCCCTGATAATCTATGCATTCTGCAACTGGACTCAAAGGGGTGTGTGAAATAGAATTAATGAAAAAAAATCAGTTATTAATTATGCCTCACCCAAACCTCTTCTCTTACCTGTGCTTGATGTTTAACTTGGGCACGGCGATGGCTGCATGGTGGTGATGGTTTTCTTTCCCAACATGCCATGGGTGTGGTGGTAGTAGTAGTAGACCCTGGCAGTAGCACTTGCAAATAAAAGAAAATGAGACAGTCAGTCGCCTGAGAGAGACTGTGGGAGGAGTAGTAGAACAAAGTACAGTACGGAACTTACTGCCAAACAATAATATGCCAAAATACAAGGAAACATAATGGTTGCGGGGATAGCCTAGTACATAGAGTTACAAACTCTAGCTGTGTCGAGTCACTCGACTAGGCCTACAGTACACCGTGGTCCGTGACTCGACACAAGCGTAACCGTTAGTGCTGTTTCGGATGATGACAAATCCAATCTATGATGGCATTTAATGCTGATGGATTCGGTTCCTTTGGTACAAAAAACCCAAATATACTGCTCATAGGAGGGTGGGCAAGCAGAAGAAGATCTGCGCCCTGCCTTGAAAATGCATTTATGTTGCTTTAGCCACATCCGCCCCAGCAAGCGTGTGATAAATTATTGGTGTACATTTAATTTAGTCACACCTCAATAAGCCACACAGCCCGGGGGAAGAGGATTAGGGTTTGAAGAATGGTTGGGAAGGGGGTGTTTTGGGAAAGGTTTGAGAAAGAAAAACAGTACGCATGGACAACAACAAAACACAATATTGGCAGAGAACCATATCCATAAATCAGTTAAGGGAGAAAAAGGAAATGCATGCATGATGATGATAACTTGATGGTTAATGATATTACTAACTACTACTACTAGACAATTAGACAGTACAGGGCAGCAGTATATTATGCTATTTGCCTTGCCTGTCTGCCCTCAGAGAGACCCGAATTACATACAGTTTCTGTTCTTTTGTACCCGCCCGGGCTTAAAGATAGCAAAGAAAAGTCCAAAAATGCTGTAGGGATGAATTGAATTATATAAGCAGAGAGCAAACATAAAAACAACAACACACAGTAGTAATGATTGAAGACAAAAAAAGAATCGAAATGTAAAAGATGATGAAAGTTGATACTGTCACTGTATGTTATCCTGGTCAAAATGGGGAGTTGCATCTCGGCGTTCGTCTTGGTCCTCCATCCCATGGACGCTCCGGCCATCAATCTTGCGTGACGCCACTGCCTGCCTGGCACATGTAGATTCATTGGTAAGGTAAGTGAAAGTTGTTTTTCCCAGTCTAGCACAGGGTAAGGGCCGGCCTGTAATTGCAGATGGGAAAACCAAAGGGATATTGAAAAATCAAGTATAAAAAAAATGCCTAAATTACGGTGGAGTGCAACAAGAACACTTTCAGAGGCGGCATGGATTTGGATACATCATGTCTAACTTAGTCTGTTTCCAACATTAACCTTCAACAACAACAGGACTGAGCAGGCCCACGGCACCCGTGACACATCCTCCATTTAGCGTACATTTTTTGACAGAGGCAGACAAAGCAGATATACAGCAACATAGCATTTTACAAACTAAGTGACTAAATCAATGCCCCGCTGTCAGTCATACCATACCACCACACTCGACTCCACCACTACACAGACATGTAGGTCTGCAGTGGTTGTTGTTGACTTGGTTACCTTGTAATGCACTCATTAAACGCACTGAGTTATTCCATCAATCATCTCGGATCGTACTGAGTGACTGGAGTGCGAAGAGATAATGTCACTGTGGTCATCATCATGGTGTGTTGTCCAACTCAGTGTGCAGTAGTGTACAGATTGAGTCCCCTTTCCATATTCAAAATGCAATGGATCGGCCTGCAGTAGAAGTAGAAAATTGTTATTGAAAAACCATATTGGGAAGAAACATTGCATTGGGTTACTTTTAGTGTGTAGATTAGATAATAGTACACAATGAATTACCTTCATGCACTACAGTACAAACAACAACAACACAAATCACTCAGTCAGCGTCCAATGCATGTCATCATTCATTACCTGTTCCTTCTCATCTTCAGTTAATGGGCAGTCTGTATCGGCTCTGAAAGGGTGATAGCTATAGTAGTCATCATCATGTTCCACTTCTTTTGGAGAGACTCAACGAGGCAAGATTAGGTTTTCTTCGATTATGCTACATCCAATAATCATCTGGCTTGAGGGCAATACATTTAGGTCGATTAAGGAGGATGGAGGAGCAGGACTCGGAGGAGTGGACTGAAATGCAGAGAGCTGAAACTCATAAGGCAATAAAATAAGAAGACGGTGGTGATGGATTTGTTGTGATTTGAAGTTTCCAAACAGAAAGACAGACACAGAAATAGAAGTAAATAAGGGAGAACCACAGTAAGAACTGGAAGCCTAGTTGTCACCGTCAGGGAAGTATAGCTCGTCCTCAAACTCTGGAGGTTCAACCAGAAGTAGGTAATCAGCATCCAACACGCTACTTCCATCACCTGAGCCGCTGTCCTCATCTTCCTGCGGTGATTCATGTATTGTATAATTAGGTGGTATAAATTGCTGATTCATTTTGATCATGGTTAACCTCTCCACGTTTATGGGTGAGAGACTGGTCCTTTTCACTGTTACAATGGAACCAGCAGCACTGAAAACACGTTCAGAAGAGACACTTGCGATAGGGCAAGCCAGATAGTTGATCGCCAGCCTGCTGAGCACTGGCCATTGGCCCCTTTTGCCATACCAATACCGCAATGGGTTTTGATCAATGAAGACCTCTGTTGGGTCATCCAGGTAGGCCTGGACCATTCGGTCAATGTTCAGGGGTGCTAAACTTAGTGCGCCCTCTTTTGTCTTTGCATCAGCACTGGACCTAGCAAGTCCTTGCTGTAAATACCAATTCTGTGCCGTTTGTACTGGGGCTGATGATGATCCGGTTCTTGCTGTTGTCGATAGTGTTGGTGACAGCTGTGAACCAAATGCACTGCCCACAGGCTCTGAAGTTGAACTTGACGCAGGATGCCCTGCTGCAGTACTTGATGTGGGTTTGAGGCCTTTAATTACCAGCCGTTCATTTTCCAATGTACTGGCTGCCTCAGCTATCCAAGTTTTGTACCGGGCAACATCCACTTCTGAAAAAGGGAGTAATGTCTTACTGTGCAGTGCCGCTTTGTACCGTGGATCCAGAATTGTGGCACAAATGTAATGTTGTTGTGACAGAATCTTATTTTGCACCCTTGCATTTTCACTTAAGCGACATGATAAGCTCTCCGCCAACTGGTATGCTTCTTTTTTTCCTCCACACCTATGTACGCTTCACACACCCTCTTCAGCTCTTGCTCTAGCATGTGCAACAATGGGATAGCTTGGCCCATAGTACAGTCCTCCTTGCTGACTTCACGTGTGAAGACCTCGAAAGGAAGAAGCATCTCTGTAAGAGATTTAACTAGGCACCATTGGTCCACCTGAAGGGTCATGCCTTTCACAGCAGCATCCGCCCTTTGCATGACATATTCATTGATTGGTCTGTACTGCTCAAACAGACGGTCAAGCATGTAATACGTTGAGTTCCAACGTGTTGCCACCTCCTGGATCAGTGCTTTGACTGGCATTCTATAGTCACGTTGAATGATCCTCAGCTGCTTCCGGGCTTTAAAAGAATGGGTGAAATGCGTCCATATTCTGCGGCAGGTGGTCAGTAAGTTGCTGACTATGGGTTCTTTTTTCAGAAAGTCTTGAACTATAATGTTAATGCAGTGCGCCAAACACGGGACCCTGAAATACTTACCAAGCGTCATGGCCTTAAGTATATTACTGCCATTATCCGTGGCAACAAAACCAATGTGAAGCCCTCTGGGGCGCAGCCATTCAAAGACCTTGTTGTTAAACTCTTCCAAAAGGTTTTCAGCAGTATGAGATTTCTCCATGGCGAACATGGCTATAGTTGCATGTTTCCGAGAAGCATTAAAAATTGCAGCTGTGTCAACAGCACCTACTTCAGATAGCTTGTCTCTAACCCCCACAAAAGAGACCCAGTGTGCAGTGATGCACATGTAATCAGTGGCTTGGCAACTGGTCCACATGTCTGTTGTCAGGTGGATTTTGTGAACAGCACTCTGCTGCAAAGCTTGTCCAACCAATTCAAGCACATCGTGATGTAGTGCTGGAACAGCAACTCGGGCAAAATAGGAACGGCTGGGAACCTTCCATTTAGGGCAGATGGCCGACACAAATTCAAGGAAACCCACCCCTTCCACAAATGAAAAAGGGAGAAGGTCCAGCGCTAACATTTTAGCGAGCTTCGCATTGTACAACCGTGCCGTTGGGTGGTTGCGTTGGTACTGCCCCTCCGACCAAAGCATGCTGTCAATGGTAGGCTGGAATATTTTCCTTACTGCTGCACCTTTCTTCTTTAACCCAGCTAGGCTCAACGACGCTGCACTTTTGCTCATTGCAGTGCCCGGTTGCCTTGCTGTCTCATGTTGACTCTTACTACTGTGCCACTGAGATGTTGCTGAGGATGCGGGCGTTGCCAGTACACTGCTGGGGGTAGGGCTATAAATGTCTCCCTCTTGTTGACCTTCCTCCGCGATCATATCTTCCCCTACTTCTTCATCCACAACAACAGCAATGGGTCCAGTTTTACTTTTTTGTAAGTGAAGTAGGTGAGCCTCCCACCTGATAGTGTGGTGTTTTTTGAGATGACTTGTTTGTCCTCCGGTACCATAGTTTGTACCAAGCTTACCCCGCCTAACAGCCTGCCGACAAATTGAGCATATAGCAATGTTCTCCTCCTTACTGCTAACCGAAAAGAAGTCCCAAACTGGGGAGGAGAACTTTCTGGCACTGCTGTAGGTGCCACTTTCAATACCAGATGAAATGGAGGGTGTGCATGGAATTTGACTCTGTGCACTTACATTACCACCACCTACTGAGGTGGTGGTTGAGCTTGATGTAGGTCCCTGCCGGGCCTTTGCAAAGGCAAATATGGAAGCTGGAGGTCGTGTTGGCGTTACCTGTGTTGGTGGTATCCGTGCTACATCCCTCGCAGCGATTTGGGATAGTCTAATAATGTTGGTCTCCATCTCCGCAGGCCCAGGAGTGATGTTCGTGATGACTGGCTCTTCATCATCATCACCCCCTCGTCTAAATCGACCTCCATAACTGTAAGGCTTTCGGGAACCTTCCTTTTCACTAGCCTTGTCTTGTGGTGTGCATCACTCTCAGGCTGAGCTGGTGGCTTCCAAGTGGCATCTAGATCATCAGAAGCGGGGCTTGAAGAAGAAGTTGATGTACTAAGCCTCCTTTTCCTTGCTGGGGGTATGGAAGACACTGGATCTTCTGGAACAGTGGCTTGCTCCTCTCCGTCTGCAAAAAGCTCGATTTCCTGAACTGCCCCTACTTCAAGTGGAACAGCTACTATTGTGGGCTGTGGTTCCGGCTGTGGTTGCGGTTCCGGCTGTGGTTGCGTTTCCGGCTGGGGTTGCGTTTCCGGCTGGGGTTGCGTTTCCGGCTGGGGTTGCGGCTGTGGTTCCGGCTGTGGTTGCAGTTCCAGCTGCGGTTCGGGTTGCGGCTGGGGTTGCCCACTTATCTCCTGAGTTTGCGCCTGCGAGTGCGTGGATTGGGTACTACTTTGCGATAATGACATTTCAACATCACTGGTCGTTAGTAGACTGGCTACCTCTGCCACAGTCATGGGCTTGGGCCTAGGTTGCTGGGGTGGGGCCACTGATGCAGAGGTGCTGCTCCCAGCTTGGTCCCCGCTGGACACCGCTGCTGCAGGCGTACGTTTTTTTTCCCAAAAACACATCGGCCGGCACCCCAGTCTTGGCAAGTGCCACTTCCTTCTTCTCTCCCTTCTCACTGGCAACTTTATTGCTACTGGAGGACCTTGTACCTTTCTTTGGGGCCATCTTCTTCAGATGTCAGCAGGACGCAGGTGCACAAGTTGCAGAGATGTCTGTGGTCACACGTGGACGTGACGCGCAGCAGGACTTCAGCCTGGCAGTACAACGGGTGATGTTGATGATGACACCTCCTCCTCTGTCTTTTTGTGCACCTAAAAGCAAAGAAGCCAGGAGAAGAACATCAGTGAAACGTTGCATTTGTTGTTGTGGTTCAATTACTAGTAGTACAAACAAACAAATAAAAGATATAAATTAGTGTAGCCATTTGTGAGACTGTCAACAAGGGCTTTCCTGGTATACTGTGTACACTGTCAGGACAACCAAAATACAAATGTAATACAAGTGGACCCTGTTTGGCAATAAATTATTTGCTCATCACATCATTCAGGGAGCTGCAGCTGGCAAAGGGGATGGATGCAAGCAGTAAGCCAAGAGGAAAACCATGCAGGCCTAAATGGCAAAAGCAGCACACTTATAACTCCCACCAGAAATGGCCACCAGCCACATGGACACTCACAAATCACAAGCAACAAGCATGAGGCCTGGAAAACAATGTACTGACACAGGCCTACGATAGCCAGTCAAAGGCTGCATGGTAAACCACACTGCTTTGCCTGTAATGTAATGCAATAAAATGCAAACACGAAAATACACAGGGCTAAACAAGGCCTGCAACACACCACACACAACTAAGGCATGTAACACCCCCAAAAACTGAAATACACCCCAAAAATAAATCCACTTTTTGCAATTCAATCCAATGCCATGCATGTGCCCTAAATGATGTTTATATTCAACAGAACACACAGAAACAGTTGTTTCATGCACCCCTGACTACCTCTGGGCCCACTGGATGAAAGGCCTGTTGGCAGACTAGGCTACAAGCTTGGAGGCCTATGGCAAAAAGCACATTACCTGGCTTCAAAATGGCCGCCAGCCTCATGGCCAGGCCCACAACAACAAGAAACTGAAGACAGACAATGCAGGCCTATGGCCAAAAACACACTGCCTGGCTTCAAAATGGCCGCCAGCCTCATGGCCAGGCCACAACAACAAGAAGCCTAGGCCACAAAGGAAACACATGCAGGCCTATATGGCAAAAGCAGCACACTTATAACTCCCACCAGAAATGGCCACCAGCCACATGGACACTCACAAATCACAAGCCACAAGCATCAGCCCTGGAAAACAATGTACTGAAAACAGGCCTACGATAGCCAGGCAAAGGCTGCATGCTAAACCACACTGCTTTGCCTGTAATGCAATAAAATGAAAAAACGAAAATACACAGGGCTAAACAAGGCCTGCAACACACCACACACAACTAAGGCATGTAACACCCCCAAAAACTGAAATACACCCCAAAAATAAATCCACTTTTTGCAATTCAATCCAATGCCATGCATGTGCCCTAAATGATGTTTATATTCAACAGAACACACAGAAACAGTTGTTTCATGCACCCCTGACTACCTCTGGGCCCACTGGATGAAAGGCCTGTTGGCAGACTAGGCTACAAGCTTGGAGGCCTATGGCAAAAAGCACACTACCTGGCTTCAAAATGGCCGCCAGCCTCATGGCCAGGCCCACAACAACAAGAAACTGAAGACAGACAATGCAGGCCTATGGCAAAAAGCACACTGCCTGGCTTCAAAATGGCCGCCAGCCTCATGGCCAGGCCCACAACAACAAGAAACTGAAGACAGACAATGCAGGCCTATGGCAAAAAGCACAATGCCTGGCTTCAAAATGGCCGCCAGCCTCATGGCCAGGCCCACAACAACAAGAAACTGAAGACAGACAATGCAGGCTTATGGCAAAAAGCACACTGCCTGGCTTCAAAATGGCCGCCAGCCTCATGGCCAGGCCCACAACAACAAGAAACTGAAGACAGACAATGCAGGCCTATGGCAAAAAGCACTATGCCTGGCTTCAAAATGGCCGCCAGCCTCATGGCCAGGCCCACAACAACAAGAAACTGAAGACAGACAATGCAGGCCTATGGCAAAAAGCACACTGCCTGGCTTCAAAATGGCCGCCAGCCTCATGGCCAGGCCCACAACAACAAGAAACTGAAGACCGACAATGCAGGCCTATGGCAAAAAGCACACTGCCTGGCTTCAAAATGGCCGCCAGCCTCATGGCCAGGCCCACAACAACAAGAAACTGAAGACAGACAATGCAGGCCTATGGCAAAAAAGCACACTGCCTGGCTTCAAAATGGCCACCAGCCTCATGGCCAGGCCCACAACAACAAGAAGCCTAGGTCACAAAGGAAACACATGCAGGCCTATATGGCAAAAAAAGCAGCACACTTATAACTCCCACCAGAAATGGCCACCAGCCACATGGACACTCACAAATCACAAGCCACAAGCATCAGCCCTGGAAAACAATGTACTGAAAACAGGCCTACGATAGCCAGGCAAAGGCTGCATGCTAAACCACACTGCTTTGCCTGTAATGCAATAAAATGAAAAAACCAAAATACACAGGGCTAAACAAGGACTGCAACACACCACACACAACTAAGGCATGTAACACCCCCAAAAACTGAAATACACCCCAAAAATAAATCCACTTTTTGCAATTCAATCCAATGCCATGCATGTGCCCTAAATTATGTTTATATTCAACAGAACACACAGAAACAGTTGTTTCATGCACCCCTGACTACCTCTGGGCCCACTGGATGAAAGGCCTGTTGGCAGACTAGGCTACAAGCTTGCAGGCCTATGGCAAAAAGCACACTACCTGGCTTCAAAATGGCCGCCAGCCTCATGGCCAGGCCCACAACAACAAGAAACTGAAGACAGACAATGCAGGCCTATGGCAAAAAGCACTATGCCTGGCTTCAAAATGGCCGCCAGCCTCATGGCCAGGCCCACAACAACAAGAAACTGAAGACAGACAATGCAGGCCTATGGCAAAAAGCACACTGCCTGGCTTCAAAATGACCGCCAGCCTCATGGCCAGGCCCACAACAACAAGAAACTGAAGACCGACAATGCAGGCCTATGGCAAAAGCACACTGCCTGGCTTCAAAATGGCCGCCAGCCTCATGGCCAGGCCCACAACAACAAGAAACTGAAGACAGACAATGCAGGCCTATGGCAAAAAAGCACACTGCCTGGCTTCAAAATGGCCACCAGCCTCATGGCCAGGCCCACAACAACAAGAAGCCTAGGTCACAAAGGAAACACATGCAGGCCTATATGGCAAAAAAGCAGCACACTTAATACTCCCACCAGAAATGGCTACCAGCCACATGGACACTCACAAATCAGAAGCAACAAGCAGGAGGCCTGGAAAACAATGTACTGAAAACAGACCTATAATAGCCATGCAAAGGATGCATGGTAAACAACACTGCTTTGCCTGTAATGCAATAAAATGCAAAAACGAAAATCCACAGGGCTAAACAAGGCCTGCAGCACACCACACACAACTAAGGCATGCATTTAGCACACAGCACAAAAACGGAAATACACCCAAAAATCCACATTCTGCAATTCAATCCAACGCCATCCATGCCCCCTAAATGATGTTTGAAATTAAAAAATACATCACACAGCAAAGGAACAGTTGTTTCATCATGTTTCATCATGCACCAACCCATGACTAGCTCTGGGCCTACTGGCTACAGTGGCTACCCACCACTATATTTATTTTTAAAAATGATGAAAATTAAAAATTGTAATTGCAGCAACTGCAATGACCCAATCAAACAACACCAACTTACTTGTAAAATCTCAAATCCAAAAATCCTCAAATCAAATGATAATGATGCAGCAGACACAAACAGTGATCCTTCCAGCTCAAATCCAAGTGAAAAATGAACAAGAGATGGAGAAAGCACTGGGAGGAGCCTGCTGGAAAGGAACAGGAAGTAGTAGACTCTGTGGCACTTCCTCCCTCTCCCCCGCCCACAAAATGAAAAAAAAACACACCCAAATATCAATCTGAGGTTTTTTTTCCATGGAAATCATCAGTTTATAGAAGGTTTTATGCTGCTCGCGATATTATTCTTCTCCAGATTGAAAATTTTGCGTGTTCGGGATCGCAGGTTTACAAAGATTCCGCCGGAAATCCGATGGCGCGCCCGAATGACGTGTTCGCGACCGCAATCTCTCTCGTGGTGCACGATGGCGCATACGAATGACGTGTTCGCGATCGCACACTCTCGCGTTGTCCGATGGCGCATCGAATGACGTGTTCGCGATCGCAAACTCTCGCAGGATCGCGCGGCCGGCTACCGAAATCTCGTGGCGCCCGCGAACGAATAGGAAAACCCGTCGGCGAACGCAGGAATCCCGGTAAGTCATAATCGCGCACGCTAGAATGCATTTTTAAAGCGCGAACAAGAAAATAATTCCGCTTCGCCGCGGATCGCGGAATTGATGGCAGTTCCGCGCTCTCCGCGGAACGCGAAATTGTCCAACTTCCGCAAATTCCGCGAGCGGAACGGAATTCAATGCCCAGGCCTACCTGTCATACTTAGGGTGGTCTTCCCTCAAACATTTTGCCATCTAACCTCCTTTTTTTGCTGAATCTTTTTGCTGGCCTTAGGACTCTGAGCACTTTACCACTGCTGACCAGTGCTAAAGTGCATGTGCTTCTCCCCTAAACATGGTAACAGTGTTGTAAACGCAATTGGCATATTTAGTTTACTAAAAGTCCCTTGTATACCATATACCCAGGGCCTGCAGCACTGATCGTGCCACCCACACAAGTAGCCTTTCAAACCTATCTCAGGCCTGCCACTGCAGGGCCTGTTTCAGCCGTTTAGTGCCACTACGACTTGGCATTTAAAACCCTTGCCAAGGCTTTAACTCCCCTTTTGTTACACCTCTGTCACCCCTAAGGTAGGCCCTAGGTAGTACATAGGGCAAGGTGCTGTGTAAGCAAAAAGTAGGATATGTACTTTTAGGTTTTGCGTGACCTGGTAGTGACAAACACCAGCATTCATTTATCACTCCTATGAGGCCCTCTCCTCTCATAGATTAACTTTGGGTATTCCTTAATACACTTTTAAGCTGTCATTCCTGATTAGAAAGGAGTGTCATGTTTTATATAATTGGAATGCTAATGATAAATCCTCTTTACTAGTAAAGTTGGTTTGAAAATTTCTATTTTATAAATTCCACTTTTATGATGTGGACATTTTTCTGCTCTGTGTGTCTGCAGCCTGCCTCCAAAGCATCTGGGGTGGATGACAGCTTCACTTTGTGCATTCCCTCTAGCCAGTCACAAACACAGGAAGGTTAGGTGTCTCTGAACACTCCTCTGCATTCTGATAGCCCTTCCTGTGCAAGAAGTGGGGGAGGAGATGACACTTGCAACTGAATAGGTAGTGTCCTTTCCCCACACAAAGGGCCCCAAACTACTGATAGTCTGAGCCAGGGCTGGGAAGAAAAGACCTCTGTGTACTTCAAAGACCCTTCTTTGAAGTCACCCCCCACTTCAAAGGCTTAACCGGGGTATAAGTACTGGTTCTCTGACCCCTCTAAACCAGACACTCCTAGGCCTGTGAAGATCTCTGCCAGGAGGAAGGATTACTGTGCTGCTACAAAGACTGCCATTTTGCTGGACTATGGCTCTGGAAGAACTGCTTTTCTGCTCTGCTGTGCTGCCCTGCTACCTGCTAGCCTCTGCCATGCTGAGGAAAGGACTGCCCCATCTCACTTGAACCCAGAGTGCTTCAAAGGCCATGCTGGCTTGCCCCGTGTTCAGAAGTCTCAGGGACATCATAGACTTCCTGCAACACTGCAACAGCACCTAGACTCTTCCATCTGTGAGTCTCCAACCTGTACAAGTGGTGCCAACCCTGTCCTGGGCCCTTGGAATTAAGTTTTCTTTGCTGTCCCAGCAAAATCAACGCATAATTTCCATTGAGCTGATTGGATCCGATGCTTCCTCTCTGATGTTGACACATTTGCTGCTCGAGGACATCACTTTGACGACTGTGTTTATACTTATTGGATTTTTATCATTTTGGTTTTGATTTACTCCTAAAACTATTGTTTACGTTTCTAACCATCTGTGGAGTCTTTTTATGGTGTTTTCATTTTGGTACTGTGTGTGTGTGTGTTGCACAAATACTTTACTCATTGCCCCTTTAGATACACCTGATTGCTCTCTGTCAAGATACCAGAGGGTTAGCACATGTTATCTTATAGTGTATATCTGACTTACCCTGACTAGAGTGGGTGGTTTCTACTTGGACAGAGTGCATACCTCTGCCAATTAGAGACCCCATTTCTAACAACTACCTACCCAGTCAGGTGGGGGTATTACCCGGAATAGTGGAGGAAGGATGTCTGCCAAGTGCATTTCTAAGCATTTAGATACCTCTTCATCTTTCTTTCTATTTGTATAAGAAGCTGTTTAAATAAATATGCATTTATTTTTACAGAGATCATGTATATAATACCTGTCACTTTGCCGGTTATGGAGGTTCTTATGCTTTACATATTTACCAATCTCTCCCATTTGGTGAGTGAGCACACATTCTCCTTCGCCAGCGGATTTGAATGCTGAAATTATCTCTCATCCTTTGTTAGCACAACCTGTACACACATCTACACTATGTTTGAAACGCAATTGGGACAAGAACTAGCGCACCAGGTAGTACTGCACGTTTGGGACACACCGAGAACGGCTTGTGTGTATTTAGTCACAGTATCCAACTGCACAAATAGGCTAAAATGATGGAATAAAATGCAGCCAGACTAGTTCTCAATGGTTGAGATTTACTCGAGCATGTACTTCCATCACTTAAATGATTGATAGAAATGATCCAGCTGTTCGGGCAGACTGTGCCCTCTGGGTTTGACGAACTATTATACCCGACCTGTAATAGCAGCACAGAGAAACACAATGTGAGAGAATGGAAATGCACCCCGGGGTACTTGCAAGTGGTTTAGTTTGCTTTAAACATTTCCATCCATCACTTCTGTGCTGCAACGTAGAATGGGGGAAAAGCTGACATTAATTCACTCGTGACATTTAGTACAAGGCACTGTGATGTATAACGCAGGGCAGAAGCGCCAACCATATAGCACAACATATTATAACATAGGATAAAACATAAGACATCATAACATAACATGGATTCGTCTTTTCCAATGGCACTGCAATCCTGTGCTCTGCTGTTCCATGGTAACAAGGCACACTTTCTCCTAGACCGAGTGAAGCCTTTAGGTAGGGGGATCAGCCTTTGCTACAGCACGTCTTCATAGCCTGAGAAACGTATAAACTTGGCAACAATATTTGCTATGGATTTTTGCCAACATGTGCACTCTTGAAGCCTTATGAAAACTGTATTCTTTGGAATGAATCATTGTTATTAGCCATGTGAAATGAAAATACAATCTTCTAGTGCTCGTGCTAAATCACCACCATAACCTTTATTTTTTAGTTTCTCCATTATTTTGAGGACTTTCAAAGCATCAGATAAAATCGCATTCTGCCCACTGGTGTGCTCCCAAAACACGGACAATGATCTTTGGTTGGTCTTGCCTATTAAATTGAGACACTGCTTTCAGGTAGTGCCCTTTCCTTGTCTCATGGGAGTGCCAGTTCTACACTTGTTCACTGCTGATATTGATCCAGGTTTGGGATCACCATAGCACTTGCTTGACTGAATTGTATTAAGTTTACCTAAATTTTAGGGGTTATTCTTTTTATTCTAACTATATAGTACAACTACATTTCTTTTACAATGATTCGAATTTTTGATTGTTATCTTAGGGGTCTTTCTTACGACTGAATATGAAATATGATTTAATAGTAATTTATAACTAAATGATATATATTTGTCTATGGTACCTGTACTGATAATTTTGTTGCTCTCCACCCACAACCTTCTCATTGGTAGTGTTATGTTTCATATAGAGGCCCTAATATAGACGCGTTCATATATGCCATATATGGTCATATTCACATATGCCCTATTATGGTCATAATCGTATATGCCCTATTTTGGTCATAATCGTCTATGACCTATTATAGTCATGATCTCCTATGCCCTAATATAAGTATGATCTTTCACCTACATTAGTTCCCTACAGTACACAACGAGCTCTGAGGGTTGAACGTTATCTAGTCTGTGGTTAGAACACTGCAGGGTTTTTCCCGAACACAGGCCTACAATGTACTCATAAATTATGCATGAGCATTCACCAGCTACATCTCCCGCATAATATGTATGTACAAATTTCACCCCTGACGTCTTCCTCATGTCTAACAAAGACCAATACAAACCATACTGAGGGACGAGATACTTTAGAGTATAAATACACCACATCTTGCCATGGTAAGATAGAGGGAACCGAGACTTCCATGCTGACACACTGACCAGAGACGCTGAGGCTCCTGCATGCACTCGCTCCAGCTGACAGCGGTCTAACACAGCCCTTGCGGGGTGTCCAACTCGAGACCAATACGGAGTCCCACACTCTCTCTATTCAGGTAATGGGGTTCGACTAAATCCTAGAAGGATTCTTGGCTCTTAGGCTTTTAGACCTACACTCATGCTAGGTACACTTAGGTACATCTAGTTAGGCATCGTAGGAGTAAGTGCACTTTTATAATGCATTTTATATATTCATGTATGTAACCATTATTATTGCAATATGGTAGAACTGTACTACCCTTTCACTTTTATCGTACTGCTGATAATATATCTATGCTATTGTCTGCTGGTTGCTGCAGCACATATATTCTACACCAGAATAACAACTGTTCAATAAATACTTATTGAAACGCCCAGACTGTTTATTCTGTGTAACTCTCTGAGACAAACCGAACAAGTAAGCACGAGTGACTGAGCGAATAGTAGTACATTGTTTCCACGATTCTGAGGAATCAGGGTTGTCATGATCTAAGGTTGCCAGAAACTAATCTCTCGCCGATAAGAGGAGATCCTAGTGGCACTGTGAGCTAGCTAATGCAAATCCGGCTAACATATGCGGTGGGGGTGCACAGAGCCAGTCTATCACCAAACCCACAGTTTATGTTATCCAAACGCGCAGGTCCTGCAGGGGTACTATAGGAACTACACGACAGTAGAAAGTCTCTTTTTGTTAAGGTTGAGCTAACTTAATCACGAGTTTTGCCACAGAAGATCAGAATGTGTATTTCTGCTGATGATAGGAGATTCAGCTCCACTTTTGAAGCCGGTATGCGTTTACACTGCACTTTTTTCCAGTTTTATAATTTTTCCCTGAGCTTTGTTGTGGCAGAAATATTTAGTTTTTACCTAGCTAATCCATGTATCTACAGTAGTAAATGTTGAAATTTCCCTCGTGCTCTGTATACATGAGGAGACACATTTTACCTCAACGGCCAGAAGGAGGCGCCCCACTCACAGAAGCATGTACCCTCTTATCCTGCACGGTCAAGTTTGAGCTGTGAAATACCCATCTGTGGGAGCTTCCTTAAGGAACCATACAGGTCGGTGGTTGGGATGGTGTGAGGAAATGGGGTGCATTATTTAGTGTGGTTGTGCAACCTCACTGTGTGATACAGTCACCAACCCCCTTAAGACCCTTACCGTTCTTTTGCCAAGCCTTCAGCAAAACCTGGAGGGGCTGTGGCTCTTAGCAGCCAGGCGTACACAAAGGAATAAGTGTAAAAGACTTAAACAGCACCAAAACGATTAAAAAAGAAATTGACAAGACACTCAAGGAATCAGACACCAATTAATGAAAATAGCATGTATTTTTATGTATTTATAAGCACCACAACAAAAAAAGTTCCACTGGAGGGTTCTGGAAATATAGGCTTTACAAGGTACTGTAAATAAAAGCATTTCACTCAACTGCGATCCAGCACAGGTAAATTTAAAGAATTTGGCACTTAGAAACCTTTTCCCCAAAACGTTGGACTAGTTGTAATGCGGTAACTTAGAAAACGTTAGGTGACCCACTCCAGTAGAGAGCCAGTCAGGAGGATCAGGAAAGTCCACAGAAACAGTTACCTCTGCAGGTGTAGCAGTTCTCAAATTAATTTATGCAATTTGTAATGCGATCAGTTACCGCAGAGGGTTTCCCGGCACAGGATAGTGCAAAGGTCCAATGCGAAAAGCTAAAATAACCAGGTTTTCAGACCCTTACGAAAGCTCCGAAGTGAATTACTATTCCTTAAAGCTGAGGGAAGAGAGTTCCACAGTTTAGGGCCCAGATATGCAAAGGAACAGCCTTTCATGCGGGTTAAACGAAACCTCGGGACAAAGAACAGTGTTTGATTTGAAGATCTTAGGGTGTGAGTCGGCTGGTAGGGAGCCACCAGTTTCTGAATGTAGCGAGGTCCTAAAGCGTGTTTGGCCTTAAACATAAAGTACAATGCTTTAAACACTTGATGATCCTCAACCAATGCAATTCCCGAAGCAGATGGGAGTCTGAGGCAAATTTTGGTAAGCATAAGAGCAGCCTAGCAGCAGCATTTTGCACCACCTGAAGTCGCTGAACCAGGGTCTTGTCAGCGCCTAGGTACAACACATTATAATAGTCCAGTCTGGATATGATTAGTGCCTGGATGACTGTTTTTTGCGCTGCTAAGGGGATCAGCCCAAAAATCTTTTTTAGCCATCCGAGAACTACAAAGCATGTAGCAGTTTGTCTAGCCACTAGTGATTTCATGGAGAGTTTATTATCAATGAGAACACCCAGTTTTTTACCAGAGGAGACAAGGTGGACAGAGTCCCAAGGGACTCTGACCAGTATCTAGAACCCCCACAGAGTGGCATTCTTACCCACTGTTAGACCTGGCACCATTGGCGTGGGTCTCTCCTGCATTATTTGCCTTTGCGTCCTGTGTTTTTGCTGTGTGTTGGACTCCGTTTTTCTGGTCTAGATGATTTTTGCACTGTATAAATGCCAGCTTAAATAATCTATTCTGCAGCTAATAATGGAATGACAAGCATACCTGATTCCAGCTGCAACTCTCATTTGCATTGCAGTGCCTTTTCCACCTGTGGCTAGCGTGTGGGTCTTAAAGACCAGTATGTCTTTAAAGCACTGGGGTCAACAATTTGTAGAAAGTTCTACTGAGTTGACATCCCTTTTAACCTCCATAACATGTAGCATATGCTTTGTGTTCTTTGCAGAGCGTTGGAAATCCCTCTCCATCCATGCCTAGCTGGTTGAAGTAATACAAAATCTAAATCAGTCAGAGGCGTGCATATTTTATGCAAACAGATTCGCACTCTGCATTTTTCTAAGTGTAAGACTGAAGCACAAAGACAATAATGTGTCAATTGATGAATAATGTATAAAGCTTCATAGTATCAACGGACTAGATTAAAAACAAGCGCGCATTACACTCAAATCACTGTGGCAATGACTTTGATGATTAGAATAATTAAGTCCATTACTGCAAATGGAAATAGTTCTTAATTGCTTCTATGGCGCAGGAAGCAGTTGTCCCATCGAAAAGATGAATCGCTGCAGTTTGCAATGCCAATTTTTATTTGCAACATGTCACAAACATCTAGTTGAAAAGTTAATTCTGAATGGAAAATGTCATTCAAGTTGAATTCAGACGAGAATGCATACAGATGTACAATTTCATATTCATAATTTGTTTTGCTTTAGAAAATTCTATAAATAACAGGTGAGAGTGAAATAAATTGGGTTATTAGCTGCGGGGGCGTGGGGTGGGGGGAATTGCCACCTCAAATAGTACACTTCTAAAGCCCCAAGGACCTCACGAGAGGTGCTTAGAGACTCACTGGGTGTCAGTCAGAAGCCACCAGCAGAAACCTGTCCAGGTCGGGTTGTCTCTAGTCAAATGGGCAGTTGCAGGAAAGGATCCTTGTCACTTGTATAATTGTAACCTGAACAGGAGGTCAGCGTTATCACTCTTGGAGCACACTCCTTTGTCCTGCATACAAGAGGCAGAGCAGGTCCAGTCCTTAAGGGCTCTTCTAATTTATTTATTTTTGTAGTTATTTATTAATTAATGTATTTGTAAGTTTTATATCTTGCGGGTAACCGAGCAGGTATCAGAGTGTTTTGCAAATGCTCAAGGAGCAGAGACCTATAGTAACAAAAATGTCATAATCAAAAACAGCGGTTTTATTCCTCTTCTGATCTTCCAAAATTCCAGCAGTGTTCTGCAAAGAGTACTGTTAGCGCCACGTTTTTACCTGACAATAGCTAGTGGGTGGGGGTCACTCCAGGCCCCTCCCTAACCAACAGAGTAAAGGTTCTCAGGGGCACCCCCACCCATTTTGAAGCATTTCCTGTGTGTCCTACTACAAATAATCCCACAGTGTCCCTTCCTGCCTAAATCATCCTCTGTGGACACTCTAAAGCCTTTTTGGGGACTGGGATTGGAACCTGCGTGGCTAGGAGAGCAAAAGAAGTGAATTGCCCAGGTGTCAGCTAACATTTGCCTCTGTCATGTTAAGCCTCTTTGAAGTTAATCACTTTCCTGGGCACAGCGCAGATGGTCATCCTGGCAGAGGAACAGAACACCTCTCCACACTCTTAGTTCTTGGAGCAAGTTTACATAAAGGGAGCTATTCGGCTGCTGGGTGACATCTGGGTCCATGCAAATGGACATCCAGAGGTTTTAGGCAGGGAAAACGTAACATTCTAAAAGCTCCTATTCCAAAATATTTATTACAAATCCGACTTTACCAGTGAATTGGGCTTGTTATAAATATTTTAAAAAGTCCAAGAATTACATTTGCAGTTGCTTCCTAGTCAGAGATAAAATTATTAAATTTTATCATTGGATTCCAATGATTTCCTATGTAGCACCACTCCTGCTACAGCGAAAACAACTTTTACAATCTCTACACTCTAAGGACATGTTTGACATTGAACTTTTACATGTCCTACTTTTTAAATACCATGACCTGCCTTATGGGTGGTTAGTCCTACATTGGGGTGACATTAATATTTAAAAGGAAGATTTGGGCCTGTCGAAAGGACAGTGGGAATATGCACTTGGAAAAATACGGTGCATTCCTGACCTTTCACTTTGAAGTAGGGCAGTGCAGAAGGTGACTTGCTACACTTCCCTACACCAAAACCCCATAAATGAGGCCCTAAGGACTTATAGGTAGGTTAAATATGCCATTCAGGGGTATGCCATTTTCATTATTTTGAAAGAGGGAGCACCAGGCACTTCACCACTGATTAGCAGGTGTAAAGTCAGCAGAGTTATACATCCAGCAAAAATACGTTTAAGATCAAATAAAAAAATCCAGGGTGACCCTGCAGAAAGGATTACCTATTTTAATAGTTTATCAACCTCAGACGTCTGTTTTCGCTGGATTGCCACAAGTGACCTGCAGTCCATGCACAGATGTCAGCATCAAGAGCCTAACTCACTCAGCCATCTAACCTATTATGGAATTTCACATATCAGATGAAGCTCGCTAGAAGTAAGAGGTATTTTATGATATTGTGTAGTGGCAGTGGTGGAGCCAATGGTTCATAAAATTATCGGTGCCTATTTTTTAACTGCTTTTGTAGTATGTCAGTAGTACTATATCAGTATTACTCACATGCTGCACAGTGCTATTCACAAACCTGCATGTGGAGACCTCTGCCTCCACCTTATCCTATCTTTTCTATGCAGAGATCTCTGCCAACGAGGCATACATCACTAGATAGCTACACATCTAGGTATACATTTTGGTAGTATATGTGGGAGAGAGTAGAGGGAGTACCTGGAAAATGGGAAAATGTGCTACTAAATGAGAGGGGGTTAGGGAGAGGTAAGAAGTGGTTAGGGAGTGACATGCTAATTCAAACACCACCCACAAAAGAGTAAGACCATTGCTATTCATAAACTACACTTCTAAAGTTAATACAACCCAAACAGTACAAAATTGTAGTAAAAGTACTACAGCCCAGCCATAGAGTAAGTCAAGCACAACATATGGCCGGTCATTATTAAAAAAATGTAATATTTTATAATTATAACAAATTATTATTTTTAAAAGGTAATTAAATTACACTTTTACCATTTAATAATGATTTTATATTATTTTGAATTAATGCAACAAACACAGGTTTCAATTAATTTGACTAAATGTGAATTAAACATTATGATGGTAGCTAATTCTAATTATTTAATTAATGTTTAATTTGATGAACTGCAAAACTTTATTATTTAGTTCTAGATTAATAATAATTATTTCAATTTACAGTTTTACAATTTTAAATATGTTTTATGAATCTTTCAACTTTAATATTTTTCTCCATACTTTCCAATAGGTAGATTTCTGCCCCAGTGTTAGGATTTCGGCCGCAGATGCCCTTGTAGGAGAAATGTCGGTACCTTGATGCATGTGTACTTCCCTCGTTAGTTCACAGAGTGAGTTCTTTTGTGACGACCCCTAACTGCTATAAGAGACCGTCTCACCTAGTTGTCAATGCTTGACTTACTATCCCTAACTAGTGACCACGCCCCCTTCGAGCTCAGATTCGAGTACCTGCTCTCTGGATTGATTCCTGGTATCCGGCTTGAACTCTTCTATCCCGAGTTACCTTATCTACTTCTGCTACCCCTTAGAAGTTCTGTTCCTTCCCTGACGAGCGTGTGCCTCGCTGATCCGCTCCTCTCCCCACGGAGCCGGCCAGCGCGTCACGCCATCTATTGCCGACCCACCTTCGAGAAAGCCTGTGCGCCGCTGATCCGCTCCTCTCCCTACGGAGCCGGCCAGCTCGCCACGCCATCTTTTCCTGTCCCGCTTTCGTGAAAGCGTGTGCGCCGCTGATCCGCTCCTCTCCCAACGGAGCCGGCCAGCACACCACGCCATCTTTTCCTGTCCCGCTTTCGTGAAAGAGTGTGCGCCGCTGATCCGCTCCTCTCCCTACGGAGCCGGCCAGCGCGCCACGCCGTCTTTTCCTCTCCCGCTTTCGTGAAAGCGTGAGCGCCGCTGATCCGCTCCTTTCCCTACGGAGCCGGTCAGTAATTCTTTGAATCCCCGCTCCCCTTAACAAGCTAGGGGACTCTCCCTCTTTTGAATCACCCAACGTGACCTTGAGTGGTTGTGGAAGTGAGTGGTTGTGTTTGTCGTCCCTTAGTAGTTCATCTTCTCAGTATTCCCTTACCTGCACTTCCTGGTCTTTCATCGATTGGGCCTGGGTTATGCGCTCATGAGAAATATCAGAATATCCTGGGACTCTATCACTGGTAAGTGAACTGCATATGTTGGGAAGTGACATGCATTAATGTTCTTGACTGCTGTTTAGTTCTTGAGGAGTAAAGCCAGTCTTATTTGTTATCTCTTTATTGTTTAGCTTCTCTGTGGAACCAGCTCCCCACTACCACGCTACCTGGTGTCATCTTTGGGGAAAGAGTGGTGGTCACTCTATGCGTTATTCCCCTTACTTTTGGTTAGCAGCGTCTTGTGAGTGAGTTACTATACCTCCTCCAGGAGTTGTTGTCTAAAGGTGGGGGGGAACTAATTTCTTTGCTCCTGTGGAATCTCACGTGGATTGGACTTCAGACCCGACACCCAGTAGCAGAGATCTGGATTTACGTGTGAAAACCTAGCAGTAATTTTACACCTGTAAATTTAGTCTCTAACCCCCGCTTTCAGGTTGTGGAGACATATAAGTCTCCATTTACAGATAAACCTACACATGAATCGGTGAATACCAAAAACTTGTAGACTGACACCAATGTGCAAGAATAAATTTACACATCAATACATCTACATGCATAAATTTAGCTTTGTGGATACGCCCCATAGTTTGACTGCTATTTTAAGCATACAGAAAAAAAAACATTGTGTGAGAACGTCTTAGCATCTTTGAAATATTATTGGCCAGATTCACAAGGTGCAAAAGTACAGACAAAAGTCACAAATCTGCTCCCTTAGAGTTTTTCCTATATTTGGAGAAGATTTGTGACTTTCATCACTCACAAATGATTGAAATATATGACAGGTAGAGATACACATCAGTGTTTCAAAAGTCAAAGTAATGTTTATTTCGACAGTTGGTCTTTAAACTGGTCAAATACATATGTATAGTTCACTAATATAACATTTATCAGTGTATATGCAATTCTAATATCATAGATAATTTCATCAACAATTTTGTGGCTAAAAACAATATCGCTCAAAAATGCCTGATTATAGACATACCACTTCATTGCACATACTAAATAAAAGTTTTAAAATTTCTACACGGGTTTCCCCTGTCTAGAATTCGTCTACCAAAATCAAGCTAAAATCGACACCTTTAGGAAAGAAAGCCCTACTTATTTTTATATCCTTCATTTCTCACTATGGCTTCCATTCTTTAATTACTTAATACATTGATCATCTTATTTCACCAAGCAAGACCTTTTTTACTGCAACGATGAACCTTCCAATAGCTATTGCAATATCCAGGTAACGCATATCAACAAGGATTTCTACAGCTTGGACACGGTTCTTAATTCCATATTTTGAGAAAATTGGACAGAGAATCAATTTCCGCAATGGTAACACTTTTAAACAATCCACTAATATGTGTGAAATATTGCATTTTGTGTCCAGCTTGCATGTCCAGTTCCCACCGGGTTGAATAATTTCCATTTTTATTCTGTTGTTTTTATCCAGGGGTTAATACTGATTCCTTATTGTTAATAATTCACACCTAAACCAACGATTTGGTAATATGTCCAAATATGGGATCCAAACTTCCTTCTGCCATGAATTTAGCATAAACTGAACTGATTTTTTTTCTCTCAAATACTGCCAATTTCTTTCCCGAGATAAATACTTCCCTAAGTTCTTAGTTCACCCTTTGAGACTTCTACTTGTAACGTCAGTTGGCATACTCTCACCTTCATATTCCCACATACAGATTGCAATTTCTTTCTGACTCCTTTGACCCATTTTGCTGGATCTCATTCTTACATCACTGGGAGACTTTCTGTTCCTCTCCCGAGCCCAGTCTTTTCCAAAATCTTATTAGTGCCACTTGGGCCTGTAAATTCCACAAGGCCATACCCGTCTCCATTCTTATTGCCTGTATCATGTATGAGCCTGGTAGGGGCATTAAGGTATTTATACATTTCCCTTCCTCAGTATCCCACCCACTTTTAACACTGGTACAAAGTAATTCTACTCCATATTGTAGTTGTGGAGGTATCATTGCCATAAAGGCTTTCATCTTAGGTCTATGTGAAATCTCCCCTTAGCCACAGTTAAATTTCTTCAAACCACTCACTGATGTAAGGGCCCTAGCCATTAGGGCCTCCATATGGGTATGCCAATTCAGGGACCTTTCATACCAGACCCCTAGATAGTTATATTTGTTTACTTTTTCCAGTTTTGTGGAGCCTAGGTACCAATTAAACTTATCTACTTTTTTCCCAAAGCAGTGCACCTTGGATTTATCCATATTTACATCAGTGCTTAATTTCCTATAATTTGTGGGTTTTTGCAGCATGTGGAAAATTCGATTAGCACAATATTGGCCAAAATGTAGTTCTTAATATGTTAATTTCCTAAATTCCCAACAGTCGAACCTACAAACTGGAGCCTACTTGAGGGAGTGTTCTGAATCCCTATACACGGTTTAGTTTAATAGTGCTCACCTACATTTGCATGGTGGCCACTCCATCAAGAACACAGATATTCCCACCCAACTCTAAACATGTGGAAGATGAATAGCTCATTTTTTTAGACGACCCGTCCTATCTGCTTAGAGAAAACAGAGGCCCCTTACACACTCCTAAGGGCACACGTAGCATCCAATGTTTTTGGGATGATGTCCCACATCCAGCACGTTCTAAATACAACCCTAAGTTCTGCCACATTGGATGAACATTTGAGGTTTGAATTCCACCACACCTGATTCCATGCATCAGGTGTGAGTGAGGTTGTGAATTCAGAAAAGTGCTTTCTTTTGTTCACTTAACATGACCAGGGGGTCCGGCGTAGTGATGCATTTACTTCACAGGCCTTTGTTTCACCGTGTGGTCACGTGCTCGAATTCTGACAGACCCACGCCCTCTTTAAGCTTTACACCGCTGAAAAACTATGGGGCATATTAGCAAGGGCTGGCAATATAATTATCGCCGCTTTAGCGTCCGTTTTCGGGCAATAAGCGGCGATAATTATATTGCAATATCATCAAGGACACGCTAGCGCGTGTTTCTTTGATGTAGAGCCCGTTTTTTCACAGCCTCGCCTCGCATCGCTAATGAGATGCAAAGAAGGCGTGGCTGTGAAAACAACACATGAAAATATCGCGAAGGCAGCTTCGCGATATTAACAAGGAGGTGCAGCGATAAAAAAAATCGCGCTACCTCGGCCTTAACGCTGGAATTTAACGTCTGTTAAATTCCAGACTAAGGCATACTAATAATGGTAGGTGGATTATGCTGATACGACCACAGGGTCGTATCAGCAATGTCATTACTGTTTTCCATTGAAGATTGCTGGAAAACCAGCGATGGTCCATGGCAAACACCGCTATCGCTGAAATATTATCGCCATAGCGCTATGCATTGTAAATATAGCGTTATCATGGCGATAATTTTCAGCGATAGCCGGCGATAATATTTCTATCGCTATGTGGGGCCAGCGATAATTATCGCTGGCCCTTGTTAATATGCCCCTATGTACCTTTAACTTGAGTAACAATAAATATCTGTGGAGACTTTTTTTATTTCCGAAACATTTTATTAGGTTTTATGCGTACAGGAAATACGGGAAAGAAAATACATATAGAGCAATCCATTCAGAGTAACAATAAATCCTGGCTAACAATAAACATCCGAGGTCGCTTTATCATAGAATAGGTATATTTATCATTATAAACTTGGATGTGTAAACTGCATTGTGAATCAGACCTATGTTGGCAGCAAAGCTTGCTGAAAACAAGACTGTGCGTGCTGGCACGTACTTCTGCCATCATTACAGGGCCTTATTTGGGAAAGCTCTTTTAGGTCCATGCAGTGACATCTTAAGGATTTAGGGGGCCCTGGGCTAAACGGACCTTGGGGTTTGGAACAGCCTTTAATTTGTGTTCCAATTTCAGCTCTTTCATGCCTGCTTTGGGCAGGTTACTGAGTGCACAGGTACACTGGTCCACATTCTAAATGTGTTTACATCTAATATTCAGGGATTGTGAGCCTTTTTAATATTGTAACACAGCAGCAGCTCACTAATATTACTACAAATAATCGCTGTGACACCCTCCCATTTCTCATATTTGAGGTCCTGAGTTGCTCTAAAAGAACTTTTTTAGGGATGTTGCATGAAACATAAACACAACATTTCTCTTCAAAATGTCAGTATTAGACTCTCACACATCACTAACATTAAAATAAATAAAAGGAAAACGGTATTTAAAACAATCTGTTTAAGAATTATTCAAGGTCATCAGGACAAGACTCTGCAGAATAGAGCTGACTCTATAAGGGGACCCCCTGAAAGGCTGGGGAGCGGGGCCCTGGGCCAGTGCCCCCTTTGCCCACGCCTTAAAATGTCTCTGGGTCCATGACTTGCATTTGAAGAACAAGAACTGCGCTACAGATGACTGAACACAGCACGTCTCCAATGGATGCCCATTTCTTCATATGACACTGCGTCAAACGAGCAAACCCATTTGACATGTTAAGTCATTGTCATTTTTTCAGACAAAGTCGTGCTGACGACTGCAATCCATCACATTTAAATGAAATTCTACAGGGCTCATCAAATTGCAATCCTAAGTGCCCCTGCCCAGCAGACTGTGCAATATGTTTCATGGTGTTTGGCTCCAGACATTTAACATGTCTTACTTGCTCGGCTCATCATCTTTCCTATTGTTTGCAGTGACATTTTAATCCTTAAACTGAAGCACAGAGTCCAGCTTGTTGCCAATAGTTACAAAATGACCTTCTCAGTGACCCCTGCTCATATTGCTGATTGTTTTACTAATTTGTTAAATTGTTGGCCCTTCACCTACCGAACTACCATTCATGGTAAGTCTGGGCAGGCTCAATCTAAGGAAATGTGGTCGTGATGCCTTCAAGTACACAACTTTACACACTATTTTATCAATGTTAAACACATTTAAACAAACTTTGGGTGCAATGCTGAAAAAGGGCTCCACCCATGCCACTCCTACATTTACATTCTGATTCGTGAGGTCAGGACGATTAGTGCATCATCAGGGTAGACCACCCAACAGATAAGGCAATTAGAATAACTGACGGGCAGAGAAATTCACCAGTGCTTACATGCCACTACCTTAATTCAGTATCACAAGACTAACGAGATTCCCAGGGATTTGGGTCTGGCTATTAAGCCAATATCATTGAAGCTCAACAAAAAGTTCATGGACAAATGGTATGCCATATTGAACAGTGCTCACTAGTTCTCATTCTTTTTATTATTGAAGAGCTGTCTCAGGTACTGATTGGATTAGAAGAAAAATTCCTGGAGCAACATTTGGGAGCAGACATTTAGCAAACAACTTTGAATGATATCAATTCAAAACTTGATTCATATGCAAACAAATTCATGATCGTAAAACGCAACTACAAAGAAAACACCATAGATTACAAACTTGATGAAGTTTATACCTGGGCTGAGGTATATGCCCAGAAAAGAGGTTTCAGGAAACAAACCACCACTTCCTCTGAAGAAAGCATAGTTACCTATAGCAATATACAACCTAACCGGCCACCGGACTCGACGAGCATTTTTCCAGCTGAAAAGCAGATGACACCATCAGCTGAGCTGTCTGCAACAAGAGAGTCTTTTTAAGCCACAAGCCCAGCAGACAGCCATCCGCCAGTAACTCTGAGCAGCCACAAACAGTACAAGCCTAACAAAACCCTCAGGGGAAGTGGACACAGTAAAACAAAGGGTGACTACCAGGAGTCATAAAAAACACTAGTTATAAATATTTTGTCCACACGGTTAACCCCTTACAGACATCTGTTCTCTACAAGGGAATGTCTTTTGTTCCAAAACATCACACTATTGTGTTGACTACTGAGGTGCCTTTGTTCAAGTTCATGCACAAACTACGATTGCAGCATTTCTTTGAGAATCTGGAGTCCACATCAATAGGAGGGAAAGAATCCTGGTTACTAGAATTTCAACCGAAGAGTGTTTTTATACCTCCCACATCACACAAGACATTGGACACTTGTGAGACACTTCGAGAAGAACACATTTTGAAGATGGATTTCTCAGTCCCCAAATACAAGAACATGTCCAAACAAGAAAGGGACACTAATTTCACTGATTTCAAACAATAACCACACATTTTAACCAGCAGATAAAGGTGGAGCCTTGGTTGTAATGGACCAGGGTCTCTGTGGAAGAGGTGTGGCGCAGTGGCCAGGGTGCCTGACTCCGGACCACGGGGTTCACGGTTCGATCGCCGGCAGCCGGTTAGCCCAGCACCATGTGACTCTGGGCAATAGCTTGCTTAATCTTCCCACGGCCCCCAGCGCCGGGACACCTCTCCGGAGGTAGCTGTGCGCTTTAGAAATGCTGGTATTATTATTATTATGAGATAAAAGTCTTTGCTCATATCAGTGATGAACAGATATACTTGACTCTGGACTATGATCCTACTGTGTCATCAATAAATACCCTCAAATTGATGCTAGACAAAGCTGTTGAGATGGTTTGGATTAGCGCACAGGCAAAACAATTCCTGTTTACGAATTATCGAAGGAGGCCACGTTTGTATATGTTACGCAAGATACACAAGAGTTTGGCTGATCCTCCATTTAGACCAATTGTTTCTGGATGCGGGTCAATTCATGAGCCACTTGGGAAATATCTAGACAAATTACACCAACCTATAGTTCAGGCAGGTCCGTTTTACTACAGATTTTTTGAAACATCTGGAAAATGTGCAGATTGATGATAGCCAAGAAATATAGCTTTGTACAGTAGATGTGGTCTCTCTGTATACATCGATACCCCATCAAGAGGGTATTGAAGCAGAGGAATTGGCACTAGTCAACAGAGGTGAGATAAGAGTGAATAAGATCTTCCTGATAGAGTTACTTTGGGAGAGGAAAAAAAAGCAAGAATTGCAGCAATAAGTGCTGGAACTCAGCTTCAAAAACCCAAGGATTCAATTCACTCACACAATAGACAAGACTCACATCACTTACCTGGAAGTCGAGGTCACTCTTACAACATCAGGCACAAGCACCAGGGGGGGATATTCACAAGGACTTATCTCCGATTTATCTCCACCTTAACTCATCAAAAGTGAAGATAGATTTAACATATTTAACACCCCATTCACAAGCGGGTGCAAACTGCAGACATCGCCAGTACTCCCGCGATAAATGCCCCAATATTTAACACCACGGTGGACACCACCAACTAACCCTAATGAGATGAAGAGTAGGCGTTCCCATGCAAAAACACACGAAAACACCACTACACCACTTTCACAACGAACTGCCACAACTGCGATGCGAGTCAAAACCACGCGATAAGCCGCGGTAGCAGTAGGTATTTAACACCTGCCTTCAGCTGGTGTAAAGCCGGACACCTACCTGCAGTAGGCAACGGAGCCCCGCACACAGCCAAACCCGAAGAACAAACAACGCCATGGAGCTACTCATCATGCAGCTCTAAGCCCCAATAGGACCACAACACCCACCGCCACCACCCCCAGGACCGCCACCCCCCCTAGGACCACCACAGAGGCAGCGCAGAGTAAGACAGCGGACCTACCGAAAACGCACCAGTCTCACAGACCTAACGCCCGAGGAAGTCATCGCTCACTACAGGCTCAAAAGGACAACCATCATCCGCATCATGACCCACATCGCCCACAGGTTGACGGTCCCAACCCAGCGGAGAACCAACATCCCTCCGCAGACGAAGCTGCTGGCTGTGCTGCACCTGTTAGCCTCTGGTACCTTCCAACCAACAACTGCCAGAGTCGGAGGAGTCTCACAGCCAGCCCTATCAAAGTTCATCACACTTGTCCTGGATGCCATCAGCAGCTTCATACCCCAGTACCTTCCCTTCCCCCACACTGCGCAGGAACAGCTGGAGACAAAGCAAGGCTTCTACGCCTTTGCTAGCTTCCCACACGTGTTGGGGGCCATTGACTGCACACATGTCCCACTTCTGCCCCCTGCGGATACTGCACACCACTACCGCAACAGAAAGCACCCGCATTCCATCAATGTGCAGGCAATAGTGGACCACCGGGGAATGTTCACCAATGTTGTCGCAAACTACCCAGGCAGTGTGCACGATTCATACATCTTCCGAGAGTCCATCATCAACCAGCGCTTCCAGGATGGCATCTATGGAACTGGACTGCCGGTTGGTAAGTGGCAAATCAACACACCACACACCTCAAAGCCACCATCTCACAACGCACAACTGTGGGAATGCACACGTGACCAAACCACATACAACATGTCAATCAACATGCCCACCTACCAGACACGACAACACAACTCCATTGGGATCCTGGGCTTCCCCTGCACACAATACAGCTATATCATGGCACCACATCCACACAACAGCTGAACGTGTGGAGATGCGGAATGTAGCCATGTACGAAGGATGCAAGTGACCCGTGAATGGGAATGTACACAACGACAATTGAGGCGTGGATCTGCCGGACAGACATGGGTATGCAAACCACAGATATGTCCATGCAGACATCAACTACTGGTGACTGGAGAGTAGTGAACAGTGGACGCAACCATGTCACCCCAGGCCGTGGGTCAGATCACGGAAATGTCACTCGCTGCGTCCCCCCCTGTGTGCATGAGCGTAGTGGGTGGGCCCGGAGTACGCCAGGCTTGCGCAGGGGTGTGGACAAAAACCCCGTGGCGCAGAGCGTGGTTCACTCCCAGAAAGGCCAACATCACTGCCAGGGCGGCGCCTCTCAGCCTGTCACGAGGCTGACGCCGTGAGCAGCGGGGCCTGCGAGCCTGTGCGCCTGCTGCACCCCAGGACGCTGATACCCAGACCAGGCCTGCCCGCACCAGCGCTCCAAGGCCGCACTGCTCACCTGTCGACACCGTTGTGTGTCAAAGAGGGCCACCACGTGCCGGTGCTAGCTCCAAGACCCATGCCCGCAACCTTGGCGGACTCCTCAGGCCATCGCTGTCCTCCGTGACACAGGCAATAAATACCCAATACATCAATAAATACCCTCAAATTGATGCTAGACAAAGCTGTTGAGATGGTTTGGATTAGCGCACAGGCAAAACAATTCCTGTTTACGAATTATCGAAGGAGGCCACGTTTGTATATGTTACGCAAGATACACAAGAGTTTGGCTGATCCTCCATTTAGACCAATTGTTTCTGGATGCGGGTCAATTCATGAGCCACTTGGGAAATATCTAGACAAATTACACCAACCTCTAGTTCAGGCAGGTCCGTTTTACTACAGATTTTTTGAAACATCTGGATAATGTGCAGATTGATGATAGCCAAGAAATATAGCTTTGTACAGTAGATGTGGTCTCTCTGTATACATCGATACCCCATCAAGAGGGTATTGAAGCAGAGGAATTGGCACTAGTCAACACAGGTGAGATAAGAGTGAATAAGATCTTCCTGATAGAGTTACTTTGGGAGAGGAAAAAAAAGCAAGAATTGCAGCAATAAGTGCTGGAACTCAGCTTCAAAAACCCAAGGATTCAATTCACTCACACAATAGACAAGACTCACATCACTTACCTGGAAGTCGAGGTCACTCTTACAACATCAGGCACAAGCACCAGGGGGGGATATTCACAAGGACGTATCTCCGATTTATCTCCTCCTTAACTCATCAAAAGTGGAGATAGATTTAACATATTTAACACCCCATTCACAAGCGGGTGCAAACTGCAGACATCGCCAGTACTCCCGCGATAACTGCCCCAATATTTAACACCACGGTGGACACCACCACCTCACCCTAATGAGATGCAGAGTAGGCGTTCCCGTGCAAAAACACACGAAAACACCACTACACCACTTTCACAACGAACTGCCACAACTGCGATGCGAGTCAAAACCACGCGATAAGCCGCGGTAGCAGTAGGTATTTAACACCTGCCTTCAGCTGGTGTAAAGCCGGACAACTACCTGCAGTAGGCAACGGAGCCCCGCACACAGCCAAACCCGAAGAACAAACGACGCCATGGAGCTACTCATCATGCAGCTCTAAGCCCCAATAGGGCCACAACACCCACCGCCACCACCCCCAGGACCGCCACCCCCCCTAGGACCACCACAGAGGCAGCGCAGAGTAAGACAGCGGACCTACCGAAAACGCACCAGTCTCACAGACCTAACGCCCGAGGAAGTCATTGCCCACTACAGGCTCAAAAGGACAACCATCATCCGCATCATGACCCACATCGCCCACAGGTTGACGGTCCCAACCCAGCGGAGAACCAACATCCCTCCGCAGACGAAGCTGCTGGCTGTGCTGCACCTGTTGGCCTCTGGTACCTTCCAACCAACAACTGCCAGAGTCGGAGGAGTCTCACAGCCAGCCCTATCAAAGTTCATCACACCTGTCCTGGATGCCATCAGCAGCTTCATACCCCAGTACCTTCACTTCCCCACACTGCGCAGGAACAGCTGGAGACAAAGCAAGGCTTCTACGCCTTGCTAGCTTCCCACACGTGTTGGGGGCCATTGACTGCACACATGTCCCACTTGTGCCCCCTGCGGATACTGCACACCACTACCGCAACAGAAAGCACCCGCATTCCATCAATGTGCAGGCAATAGTGGACCACCGGGGAATGTTCACCAATGTTGTCGCAAACTACCCAGGCAGTGTGCACGATTCATACATCTTCCGAGAGTCCATCATCAACCAGCGCTTCCAGGATGGCATCTATGGAACTGGACTGCCGGTTGGTAAGTGGCAAATCAACACACCACACACCTCAAAGCCACCATCTCACAACGCACAACTGTGGGAATGCACACGTGACCAAATCACATACAACATGTCAATCAACATGCCCACCTACCAGACACGACATCACAACTCCATTGGGATCCTGGGCTTCCCCTGCACACAATACAGCTATATCATGGCACCACATCCACACAACAGCTGAACGTGTGGAGATGCTGAATGCAGCCATGTGCGAAGGACGCAAGTGACCTGTGAATGGGAATGTACACAACAACAAGTGAGGCGTGGATGTGCCGGACAGACATGGGTATGCAAACCACAGATATGTCCATGCAGACATCAACTGCTGGTGACTGGAGAGTAGTGAACAGTGGACGCAACCATGTCACCCCAGGCCGTGGGTCAGATCGCGGAAATGTCACTCGCTGCGTCCCCCCCTGTGTGCATCAGCGTAGTGGGTGGGCCCGGAGTACGCCAGGCCTGCGCAGGGGTGTGGACAAAAACCCCGTGGCACAGAGCATGGTTCACTCCCAGAAAGGCCAACGTCACTGCCAGGGCGGCGCCTCTCAGCCCGTCACGAGGCTGACGCCGTGAGCAGCGGGGCCTGCGAGCCTGTGCGCCTGCTGCGCCCCAGGACGCTGATACCCAGACCAGGCCTGCCCGCACCAGCGCGCCAAGGCCACACTGCTCACCTGTCGACACCGTCGTGTGTCAAAGAGGGCCACCACGTGCCGGTGCTAGCTCCAAGAACCATGCCCGTGACCTTGGCGGCCTCCTCAGGCCATCGCTGTCCTCCGTGACACAGGCACCCAGGGGTCCCCATTCGTTGACATACCCCACCGCTGCAGCCCGGCTACACTGCAGTCCAACATGTCCCACGTGGACTGAGTTATCATTGATCAATGGCAGGGTCCATGCCAGTGTACGCAGGGGGAGGACTGAGAGGGAGATGCGTCACAGTCCGGTGGCAACACGGATCATGGTTACGGAGGAGGTCAACCAGTAGCAAGGACTGACCTGGCGCCACTAACCCTGTGCGCCGTGAGTGACCGTCAGCCTCTGGCGGAACATTGATGGTGTCTGAGCCTGTGGCCTGGGGGTTGTGATCAGCAACAGGCAGGTACGGACTTGGTGTTTCTGGCATGAGTCTGTGGCATTCATATCCGCCATGTTGCCGGTCACAGCTGGCATGTGCCCTCTGCATCATGCCCTGGGGGTACACCTCCCATTCTCCCCCGAGACACTCCGCGGAAGGCACCTCTGAGACATTTGAGACCCTGCTCTGCCCTCATGACCCTACCCCAGTCTCCCGCAGGTCAGCGTCCCGTGGCGGTAGGCCCGTGTCAGCCGCTGTGCATCCGGGGCCACTAACCCTGTGCGACTCAAGTCATGCTCCCTTGTTGTTCTGACATTGCATTTCTGAGTGCCTGATGACTGTTGGAGTTGTTGCCAGCAGCAGCTACTCCCTGAGGGCTAGCTTACACTCACCCCACACACAGCCAGCACAGGCATCACTGGATCAGTGGGCCTGCCATCACATCATGCCGAACCAAGTATTGACTCTTTTCTCTCTGCACTGTCACAGGTGATCAAGGATATGCACTCTGCCCTTGGATGATGACACCCCTCCGAGACCTGAACACACCCGCCCAGAGGCAGTACAATGCGGCCCACATACGCACCAGGGGCATCGTTGAACGCACATTTGGCGTGTTGAAGTCACGTTTCAGGTGCCTGGACGTCACAGGTGGAAGGCTCCTGTGCAGCCCAGACATCATGTGCAAGATGATTGTTGCATGTTGTGTGTTGCACAACATCTGTGTACGCACCAATGCCCCATGGATCCCAGTTCCAGAAGTACCGGACGATGATGGGGACGATGGGGCAGGTGGCCCACATCCCACTGCTGCTGCGGCAGGATTGGCCCGTAGGAACACCATCATTAACAATTTCTTCTCATGAGAACGTCACATTGTGGCCGTCCCTGGCAATCACGGGACAGTACAAAATGTCCACAAGCACAGCATGTGTGAATAAAACATATTTGCAGGTTACAGGTTGTTCTTGTACATTGTCATGTCACAGTTTCCTGCTGTGCCAGATGTGATTTGCCATGTTGTGCACATTTGAGGCACCAGTTGTGCCCTGTGTTCTGTTGTGGAGGTGTTGCTGTTTGTACCGGGATGTTGTCAATGTCGAGGTGCACTTATACTTATGTGCGTATGCTGCACGGTGGGTGATTCGCTCCTGCGGCTCTGATTTGTCTGCCACTGATCCCTTTCATGCGGTGTGCCTGTCAGTTCTGTGCTTCCAGGGTGCTGAAATGTTGCAGACTTGGGTAACTTGTGCTCTTTCTCGAGTTGTGACTCTTGGGCCTGATTTGTCCGCAGACGTGTCGTTGACGTCAGGGGTTGTTTGTGCAGGTAGTTGTGTCCGAGTGTGACCTGCTCCTTTTGGGTGTTGTCCGCACTCAGCCACCTCAGTGTCGTGCCATGTACATTGCCATGTTGTTGGGACTGCAGCCAAGCTACTGGTCATGTGGTGTCTCTTGCATTGTCAGTGTGGCTGATGTATGTGCATGTTCGCAAGTTCGCATGTGGGCATGTGTTGGTTGTGTGACTGTTGATGTGTTGGGTGGGTGCCCCTTTGGGCACAGGCTGTTCGTGGGACTACTTGGTGTTTGTGTGTGTGCTGGAGTGTTCCCGTGGGATCAGGGACATGGACCAGGGTCATTGTGGGTGTGCAGTGTGCCCTGCTTGATTGTGCATGTGTGTCATTGTGCCCATCTCCAACAGTCCCCCCACTCCCAGGTCGCTACGCACCATGTTGATGTGATGTAGGGTCATGTTGGGCAGTGTCTAGATCACCAACTCATGTCACCGTCTCCAGACTGGTGAATGTGGCCACCATCTTCTCCATGTCATTCAGCTCCTGGTGTTCTGCTGGCCCCCCTCCTCCAGGGTGCGTTGCTGTTTTCATGTTGGCAGCGGGTTTCTGCTTGGTTTTGCCATTCACATCAGTCCAGCGTCTCTTGTGCTCTTCATTTGTTCTCCTCTGCCATGCGGCAGCATTCACATGGTCCGAGGTGGTGTGCCATCATTGCCTCTTTGTCGCCAATGACACATTGGAGGTGACGTACAGTTGGTGGTGGTGTTCTGTCTCATCCGTGGTGATCATGTGGTTTTCCTGTAGGCTGTAGCCCGTCTTCCTCTTCCTCTTCTCATTGCCCTACCACATTCCCTGTATTCCTGGGTGTTCCTCTGTGGGGATTGTGGAGTTCATGTTGTCCTCTGCAGTCGGTCAGGGTGCGTCCGTGGTACTCCGCAGTTGATTTGGTTTGTGGTGGCATTTTCCGTATGCTGTTCTTGTGCTTTTTCCCGCATTACGCGTGGGTTTTGCTGGCCTCTCGCTGCTTATCGCTGATTTCCTCATTGCACTTTGGCCCATCGCATGTTTTTTCGCGTTGAGGTTTGTGTTTTTATCACACTCGCGGTGATTGTATCGCGGACATTGACCGCATTTTAGGGGGACTATCGCATGTTACCGCGGTGTTTTGCGAATTGCACATTAACACGGGGTTATTTTCCCACAATCAGCTGCGATGTGTAAAGTTGCGTTAACATTCTTTGGTGATATTTAGCACACGTTCTTGTGAATATCCCCCAGGGTTTTTAGCAAACCCACTGACCGTAATAACATGGTGCTGTTCAGCAGTTTCCATCCTCCGTCATTGAAGCGCCATTTGCCTTTTTTCCAGTTCACACGTGTGAAACGTATCACATCATATGAGGAGACTAGTACAGAGACCCTTTATCTTTATAAAGACCAGTTCTCCAAGCTAGGATATCCAACTGATGTATTTAACATGGCCTTCAGCCGCATGGCAACCATGGAAAGAACAAAACTGTTACAGAGACAAACCAAGAATCATCTACAACGGACGTGTTTGTTTTAACCTTTTCAATACAGTCCACATCCATTAAACGGATCATCTTACGCAGATGGGAGTTGTTACAAACAGCACCTTACTTCAAGGGTCTCTTTTTTGCATCAACAACTATTCGCCTACACTAGAACCAGGAATTTGAGGGAGCGTTGGTCTTCTCAAAAACAAATCAAGGTTGATACTTATAAAGGCATGGGGAGATGCTATAACTGTATTCACTGCAGTAACGTCATTGTGGGCAAGACCATCTCACATCCACTTTCCAGGAAACAGACCTGTCTAAAACATCAGCTGACTGCAATTCCCAAGGGATGGTGTACGTAATTGAATTTCCATCTGGACTCCTCTACGTCGGAATAACGGAGAGGAAAGTGAAGCTTCGGGTGACTGAACATAAGAGCTGGTTCAGACTCAGAAACCCCAACTCACCTTTGGTGATTCATTGGATTAACAGTAATCACAACATAGGTCAGTTGAGATTCTCAGGTTTGGAATTAATTTCGGAGTAACCAGATGTTAACACCCAAAAACGTTTGTCTCAACGCAAAATATTTTGGATTAAGTACCTTGACACTTTGATGCCTAGAGTCCTGAATGATAAGCTGGAAATTGCATGCTTTCTTTATACACCTCATATCTGTGTTCATCAGCATTCAATCCACAACAGGTACATAACCACTATATCTGAAGCCATATGCTTGTTTAAATGGAAAATTTTGCATAAAATGAAGAAACAGTTTTCAACACCAAATTCTGCATGGTTTGCCTTTTTTACAGGCATTTTTCCCCCATACATTTCAGCAGGTTTGACTTACCAGCATTTTTCAGGGGAAAACTGTGAAGGTGTGATAATAATCACTCCCTGGCTCATTTACAAGAGGCCTGTGCCACCCAAGTGTCACCTTTTTTGATTCTCCAGTGGCACAGGCCTCTTAATCTTATCAATGAGGTGACAAAAAGCCACCTTGAGTGGCTTTGCATGGCCTCATAGAAATGGAGTAAGGCAAGGCAGCGCTTTGCACTGCGATTCCTTACTCTGCGTCAAGGAGGCGTTCCATGGGTGAGGCGGTGGGTGTTCCCAAGCAACACCCATAGATTTTGATGCTGCCCCAGATTTACAAAATCGCATATACCTGGGGCAGCACCAAAACCTTATGCCTTCCCAGAGCAGGCGTGATGAGGAGAAATGTTTTAATTTTTCCTCGTTTTATCCTCTTTCCATGTGTGCTGCATTCTGCAGCGCACACAGAATAAGGAAAATGCCTCTCGGGATTGTTTTTTGTTCAGGAAGGTGTCCCTTCCTGCATAAAAACAATCGTGTCAACAATGTAGACACCCTTGCACTATGGTGGCTTAGATTGGAGAATGAACAATACATGTAACCCCTTCAATGTCCAACACTTTCCTCTATGTAACTTAGGGACTGATTAGGATGGCGGGTGGACTTTAGTCCGCCCGCCATCCTAGCGGTAACGGGACCGCCCGTCTGCCATGCGGTGGTCCCGCCACCCTGATCATGATGCGACCGCCACCACGGCAGTCACATCTGGTATTTTAACATTGCGGCGGGTGCTGCTGGCTGCAGCACCCGCCGCAATGATAAAATGCGATATTGTGCATTTCCATGCACAACGTGGCAGGCACCGCGGGGTGCCTGCCACCTTGTGCATGGACATGTAGGGGGGTACCATAGGTACCCCCCAGGTGCACCCCCCACCATCCCATCCACCCCGGGGGCCCGCAACAGGCCCCCAAACCAAATCCCCACCAGCCTTTCCATGGCGGCATCGCCACCATGGAAATGCCGTGAAATCTAGAAATCATAATATGGATGACGGTGCCTGCTAGACACCGCCACCATATATGAGCCCCAGCTCCACCCGGCTGGCAATCGTAACGATTGCTGCCCGGCAGAAAAGCGGCGGACGGACTTTCCGTCCGCCGCGATACCCACCGCCATCGTAATATGGCGGTGGGTGATTCAAGTTACGATGGCGGGCGGATCGATCCGCCCGCCATCGTATTGAGCCCCTTAGATTGGAGTTTGAATAGTAAATCTAACACCTTCAGTGTCTAACACTTTTTCCAAAGTAGCTTAGTTTGGAGTGGGAATAGTGAAATTAACCCCTTCTGTGTCCAGTACATTCTCTAGTGTAGCTTAGATTGGAATGGGAGTAGTAAATGTATCTCCTTCAATGGCTAAAGCTTTTCCCAGCGCAGCTTGGTTTGGAGGGGAGATAGTAAATAGAACACCCTCAATATCCACCACTTTCTGCTAAGCAGCTTAAATTGTAGTGTGAATTGCAAATCTAAGGCCTTCAGTGTCCAACACTTTCCTCAAAGTAGCTTAGATTGGAGTGGGAATAGTAAATTATACTGTTTCAATGTTCAACGCTTTCCACAACGTAGGTAAGACTGGAGTGGGAATATTAAATATAGCCACTTCAACGTTCAATGGTTTCCCCAACATAGCTTGGTTTAAAGTGGGAATTGAAATTCTAACACCTTCAGAGTACAACACTTTTCTCCATGTAGCTTAGATTAGAGTTAGAATAATAAATCTAACACTTTCAGGCCCAGGTTTCCTAAAATTTGCATCATAGTTGCACCATTTTGTTGGTGCAGCCACAATGCAAAATTTTACTTGTGATTTACAAAGCCAAGCAAATCAGATTTGCATTTGATTTTTCACAAAGCATGCTTAGCGCAGCCTTGTGTTACTTTGCGTCGAGAAGGAGTTCCGTGGTTGAAGCTTGCAATCCCAGACTAACAAAGGAGAGAAAACCTAGTATTGCACCAAAAAGTTATGCCTCCCTGAAGCAGGCATAACATAAAAAATTACTTTATTTCTCCTGTATTCTGCAGCACAACATAGAAAGAGGAAATGCTACTAAGGATTGTTTTGTGTTGGAAGGTAACCATACCTGCACAAAAACAACCAGGCCTGTAATACAGACACCCTTGTACCATGGTTCAAGGGTGCCTGCATTGGTGCTTGGCAGATTTCAGTGTGCCAGCACTAGGAGACAACAAACTTGCGCCATATCTTAGTAGATAACTTTAACCTTTTTAATGCCAAATACTTTCCCCTGCGTAGTTTAGATTGGAGTGAGAATTTTAAATTGTACTCCTTCATTGTCCAATACTTTTCCCAATGTAACTTAGATTGGAGTGGGAATAATAGGTGTACACCCTTCAGTATGCAATGCTTTCTATGATGAGAGACAAGCATATTGTGCTTGAAATACGGAATGTTCTCAATTGCCTTGAAACGAATCCAAGGTTCCACAAGATGCCTCTAGCAATCATTAACATGCATGTGGGAAGTCTGCCACTGTGAAGGATGTTTCACTAACCGCTATTACATTTTTCTGCTACCATTCACAAAGGGTAAGGGGTCCCCTGAGGACCACTTCGCGTTTGCGACTGGCTTACCACCTACTCGAGGTAGGTGGTAAACTGAAATTTTTTTGCAGCCACATTCCAGTCGCAAAACAATCGTAAATGCCCTTATGACTCGTTATTAGGGAGCGATGACCTTGGCACGCCTCTTCGTAATAGCAACTCGCAAACCCTATTATGCGAGTCGGTAACAAGCTTGTTAAACCTTCAGCCAATACACAGGTATATCTGCTCAGCTAAGGTGGATTTCCCTTCCCACTAAAGAGGTCTCTGAAAAGTGTAAGGAGGGCTTTCTGAGAAAGCAAGACTGAACTACTCAGATTTTAACTGTTAATATAAGAACCGAACCAACGTTGGCTGCGCCATGTCATGTAGTTCCTAGGAATACCCAGGACCTGTGCGTTCAGGATGACCTAAACTGCGGGCTTGGTGTCCGGAAGCGTTTTGGACACCAAGCCCTCAGTTTAGGTCATCCTAAACATGCAGGATGTTGGGATTCCTAGGAACTACTTGACACTACTACAGAGAGGAATAATGAAGAGGAAGATGTTTGTTTCTCCTCATACCTTCCTCTTTCTATGCATGATGCATTCTTCATCACACATAGAAACAGGAATATGCCTCTTTGGATTGTTTTTGTGCAAGCTATCCTGCCCATAATGCAGGCACCCTTGCACCATGGGTGACTGTGTTGGTGCTAGGCAGCCACAAGTGTGCCAGTGCTAGGATAGAGCTGAAGAGTATCCAATATGAGCCTTTCAGCTCTGTCGTGTTCATGCAATACAGCGCCCAGCTTTGCTTGCTGCCCTGCGTTGTATGAACTTTTGATAAATATACCCCCAGGCATCTTTCACAAGACCTCAAGGGGTATATTCACAAGAACGTGTGATAATTACCGCAAGAGTAGCGCAACGCAACTTTCAGCAACGCAGCCTATCGCGGGAAAATAACCCTGTGACAACGTGGAATTCACAACCCGGCGGTAGCATTGGCCGACACCGCGGCCAATGCTCGCGATACAACCACCTCGACGGAGATAAAAACACAAACCACAACGCGAAAAAAGCTGCGATGGGCCAAAGCGCCAGAAGATTGACCAAAGACAAAAAGGGAAACACATCATAGTCAGATTACATTATCAAGCAGGAAGAACAACCTAAAGCAAAACCTCAATTCAAAGAGAAGAAAGTAGCTGGCTTAAAAATTTGAATGGGCTCTGACGATGCTAGACAGCGCAGCAGAAGTAACAATAGCTCGCCAGAACCTGAAGGATTTTCTGGTGACAGCAGTATTGAATGAACATGTCACAGTGGAAACACGTGATACACGAGTTATTACACTACAAATAGAGGGGGACATCTCAATAAAAGTAAAAGGTCTCCTTTGGGAGAACTTAACATATGGATATGACATCCTGTTAGCAGAAGAAGATTGGCCCCCTGAGTTTGTGATGGATTGCCTAAAAGGGGAAAGCGTAATTTTGCCTGCTTTCTCCGACCTTGCTCCAGAATCTTTAAAACATTCATGCGCGCAGTAGTGGGCGCTAGCTCCGCGATTATACCACAACCATGTAGGGTGGGACGTGGAATCTACTCACCATGAAATCCCATTAAAATCTACTCTACATCAACAGAGACAGTACCATATAAAAAATGATGCAAAAAGACAAGTCAAAGAAATCCTAGACCAACTTGGATCCGAAGGTGTGATTGAGACTTGCACCTCCCTGCTGAACAATCCTTTGTTTCTCTTAATGAAACCTGACAGCTCATATCGTCTAGTTTTAGATTACCGACATTTAAACACATGCACGCGAATATTTGCAGTACAGAATGCAAATAGTGCCGCATTAATGAATAACATTGTGCGGAAGAAATACAAAACGACATTAGATATCTCAAATGGATCCTTCTGCTAAAATATAGCTCCAGACCGCAGATATTTGACTGCATTTTTTGTCCTCAGCACTCAGCAAAGTTTTTGTCATATGCCCTAAGGGTATAAGAACAACCCGGGGCTATTCTCGGCAAGAGTGTCAGAATTATTACAAACATGCAATGAGGAGGCAGTGTCCTACATAGATGACATCTATCTGACGGACGATGAATTACTTGAACACTTGTGAAGGGTGAACAACATAATTGTGGGATTTGCCAATTTGGGCTACAAATTTAATTTCAAGAAATCTAAAATTGGCCATCTCAATGTCCTATTTTTCGGATACGAGCTGTCAAGTGAAGGCAAGAGACTGGCAGCCAACATTTTAAAAAAGTGCGCCTTGCTTCAACCTCGTAAGACTCTGAAGGGTTTGCAATCGATCTTAGGAATTCTGAATCTTGGCAGAACATACATTCTGGATTACGCAGAAAGAGTAAAACCTTTCTACGACTTAATCAGATCTGATTTCACATCACATAAGTAGACACAGCAACACACAGATACTCTCCGTTCAGTTCAGGCTGACATGATTGCATCAAACATTTGCACACACGTGTGCATTCTACCAAGTTGGTGATCTGGGTGGTCCTGGGTTTATCAGGATATACATACATCACTTTCAATGAAGGTGAGACAGTCCCAATTGCCTACAAATCACATTTATACACAAATGCTGAAATGCAATTTGCGGCCACAGAAAAAATACTGACAGCAGTACAGACTGATGTAGAGAGACAAAGAGCACTTGCACAGGGGAAAAGCATTATCGTTGTAACCCCAGTACCGACTTTAGAAGCAGTTACCAAAGTGAGCATTCCAAACGCAAAAGCACTGCATCCACAATGGATACAATGGGCTATTTCTCTCACTGCAACAGATGTAGATTACAAATACGATTCTACATTGAAAACACAAGCGTTCCTGCAGTACGAACAAGCATATCCTCTCCCGAATGAAATCTTGTCTCTAGAAAAATGTGAATAAATCAGTTATACTGATGGTTCTGCTCAGCCTGCCATTGGAATTAAACAACAGTATAGCACAGCATGTGGTACAGTGAAGGGACGTGTGTGGGACGGTATGTTCCATTCCAGTGATACAACTACACAATCTGTAGGAGATTGTACAGCATAGTTGGCAGAGCTGAAAGCCCTGATATTAGCACTACAGTATACCAATCGGAAATTCCCCACGCTGATAGTGTGCGATTTGTTTTACTGTGTGCAGTCCTATTATGAATATCTTCATTATTGGGGCCAGAATGGGTTTAGAGATTCCAAGGGTTGCACAATTAAGCATAAATTGTTATGGGAACAAGTGGCAAAGCTGAAAGCATGCCTGCCATGGGCTCAAGTTATTCACACCTTGAGTCACCAGTGTCTTGGCGTACACGTTGAAGGGAATTCACTGGCTGATGAAGCCGCCAAGGCAACAATGCGAACAGCTGCCGTTGCTGCAATCACTCGTTCTAGCACAAGAATAGACAGAGACATACTAATAGCTGTCAAAGCCACTATAAATGGCTCTGCCGTGCCAAAGGGCTTTCCAGTCAAATATTCCTATAAATTAGATGCGAAAAATACACCGTATGCTCAAATTACAGGAGTGGAGGATAGAGTTATACCAAGCATGGATCGCAGATTAGGTTTGATTCTAACTGCACCCGAGGGTCTTGCCTCAGCACACGCAGGAGTCACTGCTACAATTTCATTACTGAAGCGGCGGTTCAGCAGCAGATGAAAGGTTCCACCGTAGCACAACCACCACGAACACCATTACTCATTTCAGACAGACCTCTCGCATGTGTCTGAACCACTGCGGCCCATTAAATTCAGATGGGGCCTACAAGTACATCTTGGTGGCAGTGAATTCATGCTCTAGATTTCTATTGGTTTGGCCTCAGAGTTCGGCTGACGCCTGAACTGTTATAAAGGATTTGCAAGTCTTCATCGGGACATATGCAATTGGCACATTACAGTCCGACCGTGGCCCTACGTTTAGCTCACAGGCTTACAAGGAAGCCATGGAAAGTATGGGCGTAGCCTTGCGGTACTCCTCCCCCTACCATCCTGAGGAAAATTCAGTAGTGGAGAGGAAAAACCGAGACCTAAAGCAATCCTTAACATCAAGGGTATTAGGTGCAGGTGGTAGTTGGGTCAATCACCTATATGGGGTCCAGAGGGGACTAAACAACACGTCATGAAAATCCTTTGGAGGATGTACCCCCTATGAGATCCTGTTTGGGACAAGAATGTGGGTACCTGACCTCGATTGTGCCAGCACAGTGGCGGATGTAAAACCATTTGAATTGAATGATCGTTTGGCTGTTTTACAGGAACCCAACGAATTCCGGGCATTACAAAGCAACGTCCAAGTCAAACGCACCACCACTGGGGAAGTATAACCAGTTCCGGCAAGACCTGCCTGGGTCCCAAAGATTGGGGACCTGGTCAGAGAAAAGATCATGGACAAGAAGGAGTCTGGGCCATCCTACAGAACACCTGTACCGGTCCTGGTGGTTCAAGGAACAAGAACAGTACATCTTCCGCCTCTTGCCAGCAAAAAAGAAATAAGATTCGTCTCCATTGATCTGATCAAACCACACTATGTGGCCAATTCTCAACAGTACGCCGCGTGGGGTCCTGAGTAGCCGCAGATCTCCTCTCGCTACTATACAGGAAGTTTAGATAGACTAATAACGTTTCAAGACTCCCTTGGGCAGAATGCAGGAGTATAAAATAACGGAGTACGTATTACACCTGTTGGAATTGAACAACATCCAAATGCACCTGAAACGCAAATTTCAATTTGGCCCAGCAATGAAATCTACATCAACTTGCCATCACAAGAAGCAACTGCCAGTTCTACAAACCCTGCTGAGCTACCAAAGATAGATCGAACTGCGTCTGGCTACTTCATCAACTTCAATGACTTTTCTTCAGATCCAATTGAACCTGAGCAAGCGCCTCCCATTTTCAAAAAATAAAGATTTTGACAATTCTATCTTTGGCTGAAAAAGACTTACTTTGTGTTCCCTTGGTTGCATCTTTGGTTTGCATTGGGAATCCTGTTCCTGTTAATTTGGTTTGGCATAGTAACTGTCTTTGTCCTACTACTGAATAGACATTACCTCCCACAACGCTCTGCAGTACAACCCGTAAACTTGGTCTTGAAACCTCATACGTCATCACATCGTGAACAGAGAGACCTGTCCCTAGTGAACACTACAGCAGTTCCAGTAGCGGATGGTATGGTTTAGGATAGGGTTTCATGTGATGTATTTGGTCCTACTGAACAATTGAAAATTCCACATGTATTTAAAATGTTATTGAATGATTTCATTACCCCGAGTACACTCTCTGATGATTGGGACATTGAGACTGTAAATACTATGCTCTCAGATTTAGAACTATCTGCTGCATTTTCTAACAGGTAATTGCATTAAGACACACATGATTTTGACACAATGTATTTTTACCAGCTTTATGGTCATCACTTTTTGCACATAGCTAGCGTTCCACGCACTGTAAACACTTATCATCAATGGGAACATTGCCCGACACCACCAAAAGGTAGTTCTGCCACATTCGCATAAATATTTGCATACTTTTCAGGGTTCAATACATCAGACCCAATGTCATACTATTATAAGCTAGTACAGACGAATGCAACTGCGAAGAAAAACGATGCTGACAAACACCAAGCTTATGTATTCAGCACCCTTTATCTCCCAACTGTCTATACAAAGTTTCAACTATTGGAGGGACACGATAGACACAAAATCGATCTGGGGACAAAAGAATGGCAGGTTCAGGGATCTGAGGCTTTATTTAGAGCTTGCCTCATACCATTACACATAATCTTCCTGAACAGAACAGTGCAACGGGCTACCTGCTACGGGTTTGCAAAAATAAAAGACCTGAAAACACCACGCATCCCCTTGCCTACTCCTATTGATGGCATATCAAATGACACACTGATAAGTGAAGAGATGCTCGGTGCAATGATACAGAATGGTACATACAATTCATCAGCTCCCAATTGGAAGGGTTGGTTGGTTTGGCCTATCGACACAAATAGGTGTCAGTCAAGATTCAAGGGTACCACCAGAGGGTTTAGTGTCCTTAGGCCTGACCCATGCTATGTACACACAGATGACCCGAGGGTAGTGACTTCTTATAGTGTTGGGAAGTTGTGCCTAGAATGGCTAAACCCTCAACACTATTACAGGTGAAACAACACTTGTCCCTTCTCTCTGACAACATGTATTTTAGGGATTTCTTGCTAGGTCCCAAGAAACAACGTAAAAAACGCTTCTTATATGCATCTACAATGAACTGTGGAAAATCTCACAACAGGATGCTGCTGAGAGATTACGTGGGATTGAAAGAATTAACCTAGAAAAAGCTTTGACTGTGGTAGACAATGGTATGACCACACTTTTTTCATGTGTTTATTCACTGAGCAACATTGTGTCCTCAGCAATTGACATAATGGAACACTTCTTATAGTGTTGGGAAGTTGTGCCTAGAATGGCTAAGCCCTCAACACTATTACAGGTGAAACAACACTTGTCCCTTCTCTCTGACAACATGTATCTTAGGGATTTCTTGCTAGGTCCCAAGAAACAACGTAAAAACGCTTCTTATATGCATCTACAATGAACTGTGGAAAATCTCACAACAGGATGCTGCTGAGAGATTACGTGGGATTGAAAGAATTAACCTAGAAAAAGCTTTGACTGTGGTAGACAATGGTATGACCACACTTTTTTCATGTGTTTATTCACTGAGCAACATTGTGTCCTCAGCAATTGACATAATGGAACAAGATGTGTCTATTTTATAATATGGGCAATCTCAATTGCACTCCATTTTGCTTTTAAGCTGGACGCTCGAATCACTGTGTTCTGGCAACGTGCCATGGCGGTACATTAATGGCTCAAATCTGTTTTCGGCCTATAATCTGAACGACAGACAATTGACCATGGCACGAAGACCATGCTGCTCATTAAAAAATTAGAGAAGTTACCTTTCACAGTAGCAGAGTCACCATCTACGGTATGGTTAATTCATGGCTATATCACGCTGCCAGTCACGACATTCCAGTTCCAACACTGCCTTAGATACATCCAAGCAGGCAGGTATGAAGCATTGGGCGAAGGGTACATACGCACAACCTGGGAGTTACCGTACAGATATAGGTGTAGAAATAAGGACACTGAAGTTTTCTTAAGTGGTACAGACTGTGAGAAGGCTTTAATTGGGTCTTTAGTATGCAAGGAGGTCTTGCTTCACGGAGTGTGTAATGCTTCGAAAGCAAACTTATCCTGCTACTTGAAAGGCTCCCCAGCTGCAGTGATTCATCCAGTTTTCTAATTGCTCTCGAATGGGAGTTTTTTAATGCTGAAAGATCAAAGCTGTTGCGGGATGGCGCCAGGCATCGCATATCTAGTCACAGTAAACGTCAGGGTTGTTTGTTGTAAGCAAGTATTGTTTCCCCCAGCTCGCTTAGTTAGGGAGGCACCACTGTGGCCTTCATTGAATTTTTCCAGTATAAGGTTTGATTCGCTGAGCAGATTGAAAGCCATGTTGTTTCAACAAAATGTGGCCTTAACTTCAGCGTGAGAGACTTTTGATCTCCAGGTTACAAGGTCTTCAGCAAAGATACAGGCCCTGGTCCGTACGAACTTCCCAATCCATTTCGGAGAAATGGTTCATCGTATCTTTAACATGTCTGATACGAGTGGGTTCATTCACTTATTTAAGAGTCTTGGATCAGGTCTCTCAACCACCTTTCAGACGATCTTCAGAGTAATTCCAGCTTTCATACACTCCATACTTGGTAGCGTTTTTAGAGGGCTTCCTTTGGTTCTGCTATCAGTGGCGGTAGTCCTGATTTTAATCCTATTGATTTGCAATGGACGTCTCAATCCCTCAAGACATGGAGAGAACAATGCTGGAACAACGTTGTTGTGAGCGTATGGTGTTCTACCTGGGTACGCCTCAGCTTCAAGAGCTGAGTGAGCATTGGTTCCTGTCTTTCAGACCGGTCTGGCTAGACTGTGTCCTGCCTGTGTTCCACTGCCTCTTCTGCGGATTCGGATGCTTGTTGGACCTGTGTCTGACACTTCCATCGGTTGCGCCACCAGACATAGACGTGCTCCTGGAGCCCTTGCAGGCCCATGTGTACAGTTGTCCACAGCGTATTTCCATGCTGTTGATGGCATTTCCAGAGCCTCCAAGGGATGGTTGCACTCATGTTGGAAGGGAAATCGGCTCTGCTCCAGAGGTACAGGCATCAGTTCCAGGCATGCAGGCATCTAATTCTTACCCAGCGGCTGCTGTGGGAACCAGAGATGACCATCTTTGCTCACTCGACATTATATTGGAGGTACTGGAAGGACTGCCACCTGCGGATGCAATGTTCAGCGATGTTGAGTCTTCAGCACAGGACTCATAAACAATCTGGCCTTTCCTGTGCTGGGAACTATTCAGCATTTTTAAACATTTACCAAATTGAAGGTCAAAACTGACTTTGTTTTATTTTTCTCCTTCTCTGCTCTAACTGGGCATAGTGGCTTTCAAGGTGCTCAGTGTAATAATAACCACTTGTACGAGCTTAGAGGATGTTTTTAACGCTTTTAGGGAAAATGGCTTTTCTTTTATGAACATTATTTTGGGCTTTTAGTATTTTAAGTTTTAAATGGTTTTATGCTTTTTTAATAGTCAGCTTTTTTTTTATCTAGCTGACCCTGTTGACCTTTTGATGAGGAGTGGGTGTCATGTCCTTTAGGCTAGTCCTGTCATGTATACCCCTTTCTACATACATTGTCCCATCCACACGACAATAACGGTTCTGAAATAGGTGACCTTTTACCTAGTAGCTTGCTCCTGTCTCTTCGACACCAGGCTCTTATTATTCTATCATAATCCCTGTACCTGACATACATAAACAAGTCCTCAGGCAATGCATAATTATTCTGTATAAGGGTCAACAGTCCGCTGTGCATAATCGCATTTGTTTGGAAAAAACATTTATGATTGTTTTCAAAACATTTATGATTGTTTTCAAAACATATTGATTCTAGAAGAAACCCTGGAGTGACCACTCTAGTATATAAGACCCTTATTCCCCCCTACAAATCAGAGGAGAAATCCTTCCAAGCTGACACGGGGTCCTGCATGATGAATCTTCGACACTCAATTGTCTGACATCCCTTGCGGGGTGTTATCCTTGGAGAAGAGACGGGGTCCTTCATTCTCTACCATCAGGTGAGGGGGTTGGAGCTTCCCTAGGGGATTCATGGCTAAATACACATATGCACATATACATGCTACACCTATATATCTAGGCTAGATATATTTAGGAAAAGTATGTAGGGCGCACATTATAGGAGTATGCAAATGCTACTGTTTTATCTGTACTGTATATGTTTATGTTCATCTTGTTAGCACTATGGTAGAAATGTATCTACTGTTTACCATATTAGCACTTGTAAATTGTTTCGTATGCTTCTGTCTCCTGATTGTCGCAGCACATATGTTTTACACAAGACTGTCACTGGACCAATAAATACTTATTGAAAACGTCCTACCCGCAATCCTGTGAACTTTCAGAGAATAAGTAAGCACGAGTGAATGAGCGAAAAGTACTGTACTGTTTTCCACGATCCCTGAGGAATCAGAGTTGTCATGTTCAGTGGTTGCCAGAAACTGCCTATACCACTGTAAGATACAGGGGGGTGGTAGGGACACTGTAGAGCTAGCTGGTCTAACGGCTGACATATCCTGTGGGGGTGTCCAGAAGCGATTTGGACACCAAGCCCTCAGTTTAGGTCATGGGGATTCCTAGGAACTACATGACAGTAGATGTATCGATTACAAGTAATTCCAGCTTTAAAAACCTCATTAAATCAGAAAATGCATGAAATCCATGGGTGGATGCAAAGGAACACATATGCTCTACCCATGGAGCGTCTACCACTAAGAAATGTAACACAGAACAAGCTGCTTTGTTGTTTTACATTTCTTTACTTAGCTATGCAAGGCCATACAAATTAGGCCTTGCTTGGCTTTGTAAATCCCAAATAAGCCTTTGAGAAGCCATGGATTTTAATATTAAATTCTCCAACACTGCCTACCTTTCCTGGCCTGCTCCTATACCGGCACCATGGCCTAAAAATGCTTTTCCTACAGGGTTTACAGACTTTCATGGATCATCTCTGGACTTCCCAACATTTACTATAATGGGGATTTTAATTTCCACCTGGAAGCAGACAAAAACATAGATACAGTCATACTGGTAGACAACTTAGAAGGTTTTGGGCTGACACAACTAGTCTCAGAACCTACACATAAGGCACAAACTTACTTACAAGGAGAGTGACAGTTTCCAGCCTAAGACCCTGCCCCAGGTTAAATCCAGGCCTTGGCATAAAATTGGGAAAGACAAACTAATAGAGTTGTTGGACACTAGCCCAGGGACGAATGTTAATGAGGCAGCTGATAATATGGATGGATGGATCCAAGCTGGAATTGATCAGTTAGCTCCGCTTAGAGCAAATACACAACGGCAAAAAAGGGCCTCTGCCCCCTGGTATAATCCAGACCTTAAAGCCATAAAAATCAGGTGCAGACACTTAGAGAGGACCTGGAGAACAGACTACAGCGAACAGAGGAAATTGCTTTACAATCTTGCCTTAGAAGATTACAAGCGAGCCATCATAAATGCAAAAAAGCTGTATTTTACTAGTAAAATAGAGGGGGCAAAAAACTCCTCAAGAGAGCTCTTTAAGACGATCACGGCATTATCCAAACTAAACCTAGAAAACCAATTTGCTCCGGACCAGAAGCTCTGCAACGAGATGGCAAGTTTCTTCCAGACAAAAATACAACTGATTTATGACGAATTGGCAGGAAAAATTCCGAGCCCCTGTAAAACTAGCTCGCAGGAGTTAGGGAGCTTAGCTAGGCTGTCCATGTCAAGTCAGTTGAGCAGTTTCTCCCCTCTTTCCATGGAGAGAACAAATGACTTGCTATTAGCAGCAAAATCTGGGTCTCCAACAGACCCCTGCCCGCTGGCGATTATACATTTGGTCTCGAATAAAGTTAGTACCCAACTTGCCCCACTTCTCAACAATATTATCCGCTCAGGAACCTTCCCCACCTCTTGGAAGAAGCCATGTATCAGGCCAATCTTAAAGAAGCCTTCTCTGGACCCCCACGTGATAGAAAACTATCGGCCCATTTCCTGTCTGCCACTAGCGGCAAAAATACTGGAAAAATTCATGAACCAAGACTTAATGGGCTATCTAGAGCGTAATAACATCTTAGACCATTCTCAACACTGCTTTAGACAACACCATTCCAGCGAATCAGCCCTCATTATGGCCACGGAGGAGATACGTAGGCAACTGGACAGTGGAGGTAAGGCCATCCTAATCCTCCTAGACCTCTCAGCCGCTTTCGATACCGTCAACCATCAGGTATTGATTCAAAGGCTGAAGGAAATAGGTGTCAATGAGATGGCTCTCTGTCTTCTGGCCTCTTTCCTCATGGATAGGGAACAAAGGGTATGTTGGGGCAACCACCAATCAGAGAGGTTCTCCCTCCCCTGTGGAGTTCCCAGGGGTCAGCACTGTCCCCAACACTCTTCAACATTTACGTGACACCTCTGGCTGAGTAAACCAGAGGACATGGCTTCTCGCTAGTGTCATATGCCGATGACACCCAACTGGTCATTTCCATCTCTTCTAACGCAGACACCATTGCGGGAAAATTCCATGACTGTCTAAAACATATCATGGACTGGATGCACCAGAACTATCTCAAACTAAATATCGGAATGACTGAAGTGATGGAGTTTGGGTCTGGTGCACTGCTCTGGAACCAGGATTGGTGGCGGGCAGAGGCAGGAAACTGCCCTGTACCCGCAGGAAAGGTCAGGAACTTGGGAATCTTAATGGACGATCAGCAGCTGAGCTTCCTAGGCCAAATTAACCAGCTTACATCAGCTTTCTTCTTCCAGCTGAAAGTCCTACGAAAAATCTTCCCTTTTATCCCTCCAGAATTACGGATATCAGTTGTCATCGCTTTGATCCTTTCTAGGATTGACTATTGTAATGCCCTTTTCATGGGCATAAATAAGCATCAACTGTCAAAACTGCAGTGTATTCAAAATGCTGCAGCTAGAATGCTGTTGAATATTCTAAGTTCCACCATATATCTGGCAGCATCAAAACTCTTCACTGGCTGCAGGTGCAACAGCGAATTGAGTTTAAAGCTTTGTGATTAGTACATAAAACCCAGTTTGGGGGAGGAGCGGCGGATTTACAGAAACTATTTCTACAGTACACTCCTCGGCGCAACCTTAGATCGGCCAACAAAGGTCTAGTCCAGATTCCCAGAATACATAGAGCTAGATGGCGTGGTAGGAGTCTGACATACCGTGCGTCCAAACTATGGAATGAGTTACCTGACGATATCAGACTCCAACCGTCCAGACCTCGATTCAGGAAGTTGCTGAAGACATGGCTATTTGCTAGGCAGAAGTAATGCTACCTCTCCTGTGCTAAACCTGTGTCCTCCCTCAGCGCCAAGACGCCTCGACATTCGTGCACTCTACAAGCATAATACTTACTTACTTACTTAGTTCCCAGCATTGCCTTTTGCGACACAAAGAGGATGCAAAGGCTTTTTAAATCTGGGTCCTGATGTCCTAAAGCTATGCTAATGATGATGGTTATGGCTAGTGGGAGTGTCCTTGAAAGCTTGAAATGGGCAAGGGATCCGACAGCCCATTGGCTTTGACCATTCCCCTGAAGTGAATGAGCTAGCCTTGCTTAACGATGACCAGGATGTTTGTCCGCCAGAGTGGCATCTTGGGGTGATGGACAACTTCTGCCTGAGTGTTACGTGTTGTCCTTCACTAGATGCTGGGTAATAGGACCCCATATATTTCTGGGTGTTGAAGAGGATGGATACATTCTTGCATACACGTCAGCATTATTATTTCAATATATTACATCTGTTATTCAGTCTTTATTGTAGGGCAAGGACCTCTGCCCCATCGTAAGTACACTCACCTCTTGGTCCTCAGGCAGGCTAGAGCTGTAAATTTCCTGATGTGTTTTGGAATTTGTTTACCATAACCCAAAAGTGCTATAAGAGAAATAAGACTAAGTTACACTGACATCATAATCAATAATGTTTCAAATATGTGGGTCTAGTATTCCGCTGTTGACCCACATTCCAATCAATCAATCAATCAATCAATCAGGGAATTGTAAGCACGCTACTCACCCGTGAGGGTCTCAAGGGGCTATGGGGGGGGGGGGAGTCTGCAGATCTGTATAGCCAAAGAGCCAGGTCTTGAGGGTCTTCCTGAAGGTGTTCAGGGAGGGGGCGCATCTGATGTCTGATGGTAGCTCGTTCCAGGTCTTGGCTGCAATGTGAGAGAAGGATATTCTGCCTGCTCTGGCTCTGTGGATGCGCGGGGTTTCGGCCAGTTCGAGGTTGGAAGATCGGAGGTTTCTTTTGGGTACGTGGAAGTTGAGTCTGTCGTTGAGGTATTTGGGTCCGTTGTTGTGTAGGCATTTGTAGGCATGAGTGAGGATTTTGAAAGTGACTCTTTTCTCCACGGGGAGCCAGTGGAGACTTCGTAGGTGTTGGCTGATGTGTTTGTGTCGGGGTATGCCGAGGACGAGTCTGGCGGTGGTGTTCTGTATGGTTTGGAGTTTGCGGAGTAGTGACTTGTTGATGACGGCGTAGAGTGTTTTTCCATGGTCCAGTCTGCTGGTGATGACTGCGTGGGTGACTGTCTTCCTTGACTCAGGGGGGATCCACTTGAAGGTCTTGCGGAGGATGCGGAGGGTGTTGAAGCAGCTGGAGGTGACGGCGTTGACCTGTCGGTTCATGGTGAGTGATGAGTCGAGTACGATGCCGAGGTTCTTGGCGTGGTCTGAGGGGTAGGTGGGCTTCCGAGGGCGGTCGGCCACCAGGTGCTGTCCCATGCAGAAGGGGTGGTACCGAGGACGAGGACTTCTGTCTTCTCTGCGTTGAGCTTCAGGCAGCTGTTGGTCATCCAGACTGCGACGTCTTGCATTCCTTTCTGGAAGTTGAGTTTCGCAGTGGTGGGGTCTTTAGTGAGGGAGAGGATGAGCTGGGTGTCATCGGCGTAGGATACGATGTTGAGGCTGTGCTGTCGGACGATGGCTGTGAGGGGGGCCATGTAGATGTTGAAGAGGGTGGGGCTCAGTGATGAACTCTGTGGGACTCCGCAGGTGATTTTCGTGGGGTCCGAGAGGAAGGGTGGGAGTCTGATCCTTTGGCTTCTTCCGGTGAGGAATGATCGGATCCAGTCCAGGGCTGTTCCTTGTATGCCTGCATCGTGTAGTCTGGCGACTAGTGTGCGGTGGGAGACGGTGTCGAAGGCCGCTGATAGGTCGAGTAGGATGAGTGCTGCAGAGTGGCCTTGGTCCAGGAGGGTGCGGATGTTGTCTGTGGCGGCGAGTAGGGTGGTCTCTGTGCTGTGGTTGCTTCGGAATCCGGATTGGGACGGGTCGAGGACGGCGTTCTCTTCAATGACTCGTGTCAGTTTCCTGTTGACTGTTTTCTCTGCAACTTTGGCTGCGAAGGGGAGGAGCGAGATGGGCCGATAGTTCTTGAGGTCGGTGGGGTCAGCTGTGGGCTTCTTGAGCAGGCAGGGGTCTGACTTCTGCGCGCTTCCAGTCGTCTGGGAAGGTGCCTGTTTTGAAGGTGGTGTTGATGGTGCGTTGTAGTTTGGGTGCGATGGCGGCCGCGGCTCTGTGGTAGATGTGAGGGGGGCAGGGGTCGGTGGGGGCCCCCGAGTGGATGCTTTTCATGGTCGAGGCGGTGTCTTCGGCCGTGATCGGTGTCCAGTTGGGGCTGGTGTTTCTGGGGGGCGGGGGCTGTCTGTGGCGCCTGGTGGATGATCAATGAAGTTGTCGTAGAGGTTTTAGATCTTGAGGTAGAAATAGGTTCCAAGCTTGTCACAGAGGTCTTGGGATGGGGTGATGTCTGTGGCTTCTCTGAGTGGGTTGGTGAATTCCTTTATGACATTGAAAAGTTCCTTGGAGTTGGTGGAGTTGGCCAGGATTTTGTTGTGGCTGAAGTTCCTCTTGGTGGCTCTGATCTGGTTGTGGTAGTCCGCCATGGCGTCCTTGTAGGTGGTGTGGTTTTTGGTTGTCTTGGTGTTTCTCCAGTTCTTCTCCAGGCGTCTGCAGGTGCGTCTGGCTTCTTGGAGAGCGGTGGTGAACCAGGCGGCTTTCCTGGGGCGATGTCTGTCGGGGTTACATAGCGGGGCGAGCTCGTCTGCGCAGTTGAAGATCAAGGTGTGGAGTTCTCTGGCTGCGCCGATTGTGTCGTTTGCGTCGGGTGCCCAGGTGTGGTTGTCTCGGGTGAGGGTGGAGTTAAGTTGCTCGTCGGTAACCTTGCTCCAGTTCCTTCGAGGTGGGTGTGGGGCTGGTTTGGGTGCCTTGGGTTTGTTGATGGCGAAGTGTATGCAGTGGTGGTCGGTCCATGGCGGCTGCGTTGTGTGGCTGAATTGGATGCTGTTTCCTGCCGCGAAGATGGGGTTGAGGGTGTGTCCTGCTCTGTGGGTCGGTGTGTTGACAAGTTGTTTAAGTCCGATGCTGGCGAGGTTGTCACGAAGGATAATGGAGTTGGGGTCGCTGGGGTTGTCAAGGTGGAAGTTCAGGTCTCCAATGAGTATGTAGTTTGCTGAGGCGATGGCGTGAGGTGCGATGAAGTCTTTGATGGTGGCTGAGAAGGGTGTTCGGGGGCCGGGGGGTCTGTAGATGAGGGTTCCTCAGAGTGTGGGTTTGGGGGTGGTCTGGATCTGGAAGTGCAGGTGTTCGGCGGAGGGGAAGGTTTCGCTGGAGGTGGTGAGGTGGAGGGTGCTCTTGTGGGCGATGGCGAGGCCCCCTCCTGGGTGGTTGGGGCGGTCTTTCCTCTAGATCTTGTATCCGTCTGGGATGGCGGTGCTGATGTCGGGGGCGGAGGATGCGTTGGTCCAAGTGTGAAGAAGGCGATGTCGGGCGAGAGAGAGTCGAGTAGGATCCAGATTTCCATGGCGTATTTGTGTACGGAGCGTACGTTGAGGAGGATGCATTTTAGGGTGTCGCCTGTGCTGGCGTCGGCGGTGTTGGAGGCCGGGCTGGCGGTGTGGGTCTGGCGACAGTGGAGGCAGGAGAACTGGCCGTGGGTCGTGTTCGGTGAGGCCTGTTGGCATTCTCTAAGTCTTCCAGGGTTGAGTGCGAGGAAGGTGGTGGTGTCGTAGCGATGGGTAGTGGGAGGTCCAGGGTTCCTGGCGCTGGCCGCGGTCGGGTCGCGGACGGGCATAGACGGGCTTGCCTTTGGCGCGCCGGCGGCGCGCCCACTGTGCACATCCGCTGCGTGACCACGCAGCGGCCGCCATTAAGTAGGGGAGGTGGGAGGGAAGAGAGGCTGGGAGGCGGGAGCGGGGGAATTCCGGAGGGGAATTCCAGGGGGGAGGGGCCGCAGGGGCAGCAGCGGCGAAAGGCGAAAGGAACAGGCAGGCACGAGAAAATAAAAACAGTGGTGGAATTAGAGCAAGACACAGATGGGCACAATAATAGTGGCACAACAGGGAAAAATTAAGAAACAAAATGGCTGAGAAAGGTTACGGTGGTTGCAGGCAGTCTGGTCCCAGCTGGAGCGGGCAGCAGGTGCAGGAGCGGGCAGCAGCCTCGAACCTCTCAAGGAGGAGGTCGGGGTCTGGAGGCAAGAGACGGCACAGCGGAGCTGCGGAGAGAGAGTGGACCTAGACCGAGGGTCGGCGGTCTTACTCGAGCTCCCCCGCAGCGGCCGCCATTAAGTTGGGGAGGTGGGAGGGAGGAGAGGCTGGGAGGCGGGAGCGGGGGAATTCCGGAGGGGAATTACAGGGGGGAATTCCGGGGGGGAGGGGCAGCAGCGGCAAAAGGAACAGGCAGGCACGAGAAAATAAAAACGCTGGTGGAATTAGAGCAAGACACAGATGGGCACAATAATAGTGGCACAACAGGGAAAAATTAAGAAAAAAAATAAACGGCTGAGAAAGGTTACGGTGGTTGCAGGCAGTCTGGTCCCAGTTGGAGCGGGCAGCAGGCGCAGGAGCGGGCAGCAGCCTCGAACCTCCCAAGGAGGAGGTCGGGGTCTGGAGGCAAGAGACGGCACAGCGGAGCTACAGGGAGAGAGTGGACCTAGACCGAGGGTCAAGGATAAATGCTGCATTATTGTGTCCACAGCGGCAGCAGGTTGGGTCCACTTTCACGCCCATTGCACTCAGTCTCGCTGGAGTATAATACAGCCTATGAATATATTTCTAATGAATTAGTCTGTGTCTGCTGTAAAATGATATTTCTCCTGTTTGGGTGCAGCAGTTAGACCAACTTTTGACTGAGAGTGTACAGTGAAAACCAGCTTCCCATTTTTCCTTTGCTCCTGAACCACACATGTCTCTGCCATCATGCAATATAGTTTAGTTTTTAGCTCTCTCTGAGTTTCACATTTAATCAATTAGGTCAGCACTATAAAGGCAGGAGGTTCCACAGGAAATTCAGCGTTATAAGTCTTCAATGAGTCAATCAATCAATTAATAATTATTGTTTCGGTTTAAAACAGGTAAACCATAAAAGAAAAACAATACAATACAGTAAAAATCCAAAGGAATAAGAGAAGAATGGCGATTCTCCATTAAAATGAAGAGTGAATTAAGATTTCATTAAAGACCCGGAAGCTAACATTATGCATTCAATCTTTTAATGCCACTCCTGCAGCACCTTTAAAGAACTTTAGAACTACACAACAAAGTAGAACCAGAATACATAGGCTATAAGAAGTCCATGCACATAACATTCCTCCTCTTTGAATGCGCCAAACTTTTCTATACTCAAAACTTTATCTTCCTAAATCCAATCTTCTTCCCGTGTTTTCATCTTTAATCTTCTCAATTTGACGAATCTACCGAAAAAGCAAAAACATTCAGCCTGAAAAATGTACACTTTTTCGACATTTTAAAAAGAATTCAAAAATAAGACCAACATATAAGATATGATGCACAAAAATAATCGACATTACCCTCAATATCACCCTCTCACTTAATATATATATTTTTTTAATAATGGGATGAGGTGGGAGGAATAATGTTAGCCTCTGTGTCTTTAATAACATCTTGATTCTCTCTTCATTTTAATTGGAGAATCGCCATTTCGTTTCAAGACCAGAGGCTACCATTATGCATGTTGAAAGCCATTCAACACCTCATTTGCAACATGTTTAACCGCTCTAAAAACATGTTTCACAAAAGTCCCTGCATTGGCCCAATCCGCAGCTTTCAGAATTTCCTCCATCCTACCTCCTGAGTAATAGGCCTTACTTGCCATAGCTCCTCTAATAGAATGAGCCTTAAACTCCCTAATATCAATGCCTGCTTGTTCCATTGTCCATTTAACCCATCTTGCAATAGTTGCACTGCTAATCGCCTTAAAAGGTTTAACAAAAGAAATCAGAACTTGATTCACACCATCACTTCTGTTTTCCTCAACTCTACTTTCGTATTCTCTCAAACACTCCACCACACACAATTTTCTACATTCTTCATATCTAGGATAAAACACATGAGAAGACTTAGGGGCAGATTCCGATCTCGGCCGGTAGGGCACCGAATCGGATTCGGCTTAACCGGATCCGATTCGGAGCCCTACTTCCCGACCGAGTCGTACGTGCGTCCGAGCGAGCGAGTACGATGCGTGCGCTCGCAAAATCTCCGACCGACTCGTTCGCAGGACCCGACCGCTCCGACCGACTCGCACGGGGACGACGCGCACCGCGCAATGGAGACGTTCCCCGGCCGGGTAAGTACGATGCGCACCTCGACCGCTCCAACCGACTCACGCAGTCCGGCTCCAAGGAGCTGTCGGAGCCGCACTTTGGGGGTCCGTGTCCGACCCCCCTGGAAGCGTAGGCGTGCGAGTCGCACACAGGGGGGACCCATGGGTCCCCCTACACGTGCATGTACGGCGCGACCCGCATCGACGCGAACACGCTGTAGGGGGCGCCCTTGTTTGCGTCGTGCCCATTGAGTCAATGGGAGCCCGTGTACGCGTCGTACGACTGGCTCCCATTGACTTCAATGGGAGTCCGACCGAATCGAGTCCGATAGCATACGTGCGCATCGTACTCGTTCGGTCGGACTGCTAGGGTCCGATTCGGTCGGAAATCTCTCCGGGTCCGGCTCGGTCGCGGAGATTTCCGGCCTGAATCGGAATCGGCCCCATAGTCTTAGTTCTCTTCCATATTTCGAAATGTACTCCATCTGGTGCATAAAATCTACTACTCAACTCTAAAGCCTTCACATCAGAAGCTCTCCTGCAAGAAATCAGACACAACAAAGTGCACAACTTCATCAAAAGTATTTTCAAATCCAAATATCTATTTGCAGGCCATGACTCAAACAACTTCAATAACAGATTCACATCCCAAAGCATTTCATATCTAGCTCTAGGAGGTCTGGGTTCCTACCTACAGATCTTCCGCCCACAAAAACATGACCTGCCGAAACACCCGATCTGTAACAATTCCATGTTCTGTAACTCAAACCTTTTTCAATCATTTCTACTAGAACATTCACAACCTCCACTACAGGAGCTTCCAATGGATCCAAACTCCTTTCCATGCACCAACCACTCCATATTCTCCAAACTCCTTAGTATGTCTTCCTAGTTCCTGGAGCCCAAGACTCCTCGAGCAATTCAGCAGCCTTGCTCGAAAGTTCTCTGAAACACTCAGGTCTCCTGACACCTTCCAAACAAGAAGGTTCAACACTCTGTCCTGAACTAACGGATGCTCCTCTCCATCTCCATTGATTAAAAGACCCCTTCTTGCCGGAATCAAAAAAGGGGTTTCGCATGTCAACTCCATAATTGAAGGGAACCAAACCTGGGATGTCCAAAACGGTGTTACCAGTACTATCTGGCACTTCTCCAACCTCACCTTCAACAGAACTCTCTGTATCATTGCAAAAGGGGGGAATGCATAACCTCTCATCCCTATCCATGATTGTTGAAACGCATCCACTGTACAAGCTTCCGGATCAGGCCTCCAACTGAAATAACGTTGAACCTGATAAGTTTGTCTGCTCGCAAACATGTCTATTTCCAAAGGACCCCACTCTTTCTCTATCATCCTGAAACACTGCGGGTCCAGTTTCCAATCACTGAAATCCTTTATATACCTTGAATTTCAATCTGCCACCGTATTCAATTCCCCAAGTAAGTATTCTGCTTTCACCACACTCTTGTGTTCCATACAAAAATACCAAAATTATTTCGCTAACTCGCTCAACTGAAAAGATCTGCTCCCTCCTAAACGATTGATATATGCCACTGCCGATATATTGTCCATCTTTATCAACAAATTCCTTCCTATCAGCATATCCCTGAAACTCTTCACTGCATACAAACTTGCCCTCAATTCCAAACAATATATGTGATCTTCTCTCTCCTCTGCTGACCACAAACCACCTGTCTGATTCCTTCCCAACCGGGCTCCCCATCCTTTTGAACTTGCATCCGTCTCCAGAACAAAATCTGGAACACATCCAAAAATCTCTCGTCCATTCCATGCTTCCAAATTCTGGAGCCACCAGTTCAACTCCTCTCTCGCTTCCCTGTTCAGTCAAACTCTGTCTCCATACCATAAGTCTTTCCTTAGTGCGTCTCCCTTCACTCTCTGCAATGCTCGATAAGGTAATGGTCCTGGGAAAATAGCCTGAATTGAGGATGATAACAATCTTACCATACGAGCCAAATCCCTTAATGTGAGACATTCCTTTTTCAAAACCTCCACAATCTCCCTTTTTATTCTCTTCATCTTCTTCAATGGAAGCTGCTACTGCACCTGCATAGCATCTATCTCGAAACCCACATGGCCCGACTAGCTGCAACCAAACTTATGGCTCACCGCTCCTGCTGTGGCCTGGGCCTACCATTGGTGGAACACTACTCTTTGGCCCTACACCTTCCTCAACTCACCTACTGTATGCCGGGTATCCTGGACCTCCCACAATGGGTTTGTACTGAACATTCACTTCTCACACGCAACGGTGGACTCTGCCTTCTGTATGGGGCCCAAGCTCCCCAACCTTCACTCCCACGCCCAGTGCTGCAGGCCATGTCTAAAGCCTGGCTCCATGCTCACCGCCTCCTCAGAGTGGATCATCGACTACATAACAGGGCGCAGCTGTGGGGCAATGACAGCCTCCATATTGATGGCTGGACCCTCCGCTGGCCGCGTTGGGTTTAAGAGGCAGGTAAGTAGACATAAATATCGACTTTAGTATATCGATAGTACTACATATCGATGTTGTGTATATCGATGTTAAAAATATCGATTTTAAGTGTTGTTTAAAATATCAAAGTATGTAATATCGACTGTTAAAATATCGTTCTGTTAAAATATCATTTTTGTACAATTTTTTAATGTATTTATAGTTTGTTTGGAGTTTAATTATAATTAGTTAATGTTATAAAAAATTAAATTTGTAAAATATTTTTTAGGAGCGGGATGTTGGGTTTATAGGGGATAAGGGTGGGGAGTGTTTTAAAATAATTGATTTTAATTTTAATAAATTCGAAATTTAAATTTATAATTTATAAATATTAATTTCGAATTTAGAAAAATATTTTTATGAGTGGGATGTTGGGTTTATAGGGGATAAGGGTGGGGAGTGTTTTATAAATTATTAAATGAAATGTAACAAATATTTGCAGTTTATATATTCAAATTTGGTTATATTTTATTTGTATATTGCATGTATTGTTCTATAATTTTGGAGTTGTGTTTATAGGATGTAATGTTGGTTACTGTTTTATATATTTATTAAAAATATTTAAAACATTTTAATTTTTTTATTTACAAAAAATTTAAAAAATAATGTGTTTACAGTGTAAATTTGTAATCAATTAATATTTATCTTTATTTAAATAATAATAATCAATACATTTTAAGAAGTTAAAAAATGTAGTATTATAATTGAAAATTATTTAATATTTCATTTAAGAATTAAAAATGTTAAATTAAAAATAAAGTGAACATGTTTGCAATATTCAATGAAAAATATAAACTTTTTAAAAAAATAATGTAAAATTGAAATTTTTATATTTAGGCATTTAATGTAGATATTATATTATTTATATATGAAATAAAACATTTAGTAAAATTTTGTTTTTTTTAAATTACATAAAAAATTAATATTGCACATTTATACCATATATAAAGTATAAAATGTATTCAATTATATAGTGTAGTAATTTATTATAGGTGTTGCCAAATATTTGTAATTTTATGTATAGTGTAGTTAGTCATATTATATTAATTTTAATATGAAAACAAAAATATATATGTAAAAGGTCTGGCAACTCCATTTAATTTACAGTAATTTCTGTGGGTATAGTTAATTAATTAATTTTAGTGTCCAGCACCTACCTGTAATTAATAATAAATGGAGTGGGAATAGTAAATTAATAAAGTTTAGTGTGCAGCACCTACCCCTAATTAATACTAACTGGAGTGGGAATAGTAAATTATTTAAGTTTAGTGTCTAGCACCTACCCCTAATTAATACTAACTGGAGCGGGAATAGTAAATTAAATAATTTTAGTGTCCAGCACTTACTCTGAATTAATAGTAACTGGAGTGGGAATAGTAAATTATTTAAGTTTAGTGTCCAGCACCTACCCCTAATTAATACTAACTGGAGTGGGAATAGTAAATTAATTAAGTTTAGTGTCCAGCACCTACCCCTAATTAATACTAACTGGAGTGTGAATAGTAAATTAAATAATTTTAGTGTCCAGCACTTACCCTGAATTAATATTAACTGGAGTTGGAATATTAAATTAATTAAGTTTAGTGTCCAGCATCTACCCCTAATAAATACTAACTGAAGTGGGAATAGTAAATTAAATAATTTTAGTGTCCTGCACTTACCCTGAATTAATACTAACTGGAGTGGGAATAGTAAATTAATTAAGTTTTGTGTCCAGCACCTACCCCTAATTAATATTAACTGGAGTTGGAATAGTAAATTACATAATTTTAGTGTCCAGCACTTACTCTGAATTAATAGTAACTGGAGTGGGAATAGTAAATTCTTTAAGTTTAGTGTCCAGCACCTACCCCTAATTAATATTAACTGGAGTTGGAATAGTAAATTAATTAAGTTTAGTGTCCAGCACCTACCCTGAATTAATACTAACTGGAGTGGGTCTAGTAAATTAATTAAGTTTAGTGTCCAGCACCTACCCTGAATTAATAGTAACTGGAGTGGGAATAGTAAATTAATTAGGTTTAGTGTCCAGCACCTATCCCTAATTAATACTAACTGGAGTGGGAATAGTAAATTAATTAAGTTTAGTGTCCAGCACCTACCCCTAATAAATACTAACTGGAGTGGGAATAGTAAATTAATTAAATCAAGGGGCCGATTCCGATTCGTGTCGGTAATTTCTCCGACCGAGCCGGCCTCGGAGAGATTTCCGACCGAATCGGACCCGTGCAGTCCGACCGAACGAGTCCGATGCATTCGTATGCCACCGGACACGAGTCGGTCGGACTCCCATTGAACTCAATGGGAGCCGGTCGTACAACGCGTACGCGGGCTCCCATTGCCTCAATAGGTGCGAGGCGGACAAGGGCGCCCTACAGCGAGTACGCCGCGAGCGCTCGCGGCGTACACGCACAGGTAGGGGGACCCATGGGTCCCCCTGTGTGCGCCTCGCACGGGTACGCAGTACAGGGGGTCCGACACGGACCCCCAAAGTACGGCTCCGACAGCGAGTTCGAGTCGGACGGCGCGAAGTCGGTCGGAGCGGTCGAGGTGCGCATCATACTTACCCGGCCGGAAAACGTCTCCATTGCGCGGTGCGAATCGGGTCCGAGCGAGTCGGTCGGAGCAGTACGATCCGGGAACCAGTCGGTCGGAGCGGTCGGGTCGCCCGGACGAGTCGGTCGGCGAATACGCATCGTACTCGCTCGCCCGGACGCGCGTACGACTCGGTCGGAAAATAGGGCTCCGGATCGGATCCGGTAAAACCGAATCCGATTCGGAGCACTACCGGCCGAGATCGGAATCGGCCCCTTAGTGTCCAGCATGTACCCCTAATTAATACAAACTGGAGTTGGAATAGTAAATTAATTAAGTATAGTGTCCAGCACCTACCCTGAATTAATATTAACTGGAGTGGGAATAGTAAATTAATTAAGATTACTGTCCAGCACCTATCCTGTATTTATGGTAACTGAAGTGGGAATAATAATTTAGCTAAATGTGTTTTAATATGTAATTATTATAGTTTAAAGTAGTGTATTATTATTTTTATAAGAGAGTTGTGCATGTAAAAAATTAAAATGGTATATATATTTAATGAAAAGATAATATTTTACAGAGTATATTTATCACACATAAAATTAATATGTAACATTACATGTAACATTAATAAAATGGTAGACAATAAATTAGACATGTTAATTTCTTTATTGATGTTTATTTATTGTAAAATATTTTGAAATGAATACAAAATATATTTTTTATTAACTATATGTAAGATAAACAAATACATAGAGATAGGAAATCATATTTATTTAAAAAAAAATAACATAGTTTGTACATATGTAAATTTTTACATGTAATAATTACTGCAAAAACATTTAATAACATTTGTACTTTTTATTTAAACAGTTGTGTAAACTTTGTAATATCAGATAATGTAATTTCACATGTCTTAATATACATTTGAAAAATAATATATTTATTTATAACAGTTGTTAATTTTAGTTTGGTATTGTTAACATTTTTAAATAAATTACATATATTTGTAACATTTTACAAATATAACAGTTTTAACAATTTTATAATATAATTTTTATATATACATTTAGTTAAATTTTTTAAAGAAATAATAATACTTTTTAATTAATAATATTAATATATGAAATATTAATAATTATTACATTGTTTAATTTGTATACATTTGTTTTATAAAGTAAACCGTTTTTAATATAAAAAATATTTAAAAAATGTAATACATGTATGTCACATTTAAATATATGGAATTATAATATTAAATATTATTTGTTTAATAATATTTATTATTATAATTTTACAGTACCAAAAATTAATAATACATTTAAACAAATAATATAACAATTGTAGTATGTAATTAATTTTGACATAATGTTGGAACCTTTTTTGAAATAAATTGCATTTATTTTCTATGTTTAAAGCTGCCATATTTGTTTTGGGCCTTGTATTTTGTACCCGGTCACGGTTGTTTTGGGTTATTTGGAAGGGGAGAAGGTCGCAGTCGGAAGCTGCTTCACGTCGAGGAAGGTAAGATTAATTTTATTTATTTAAACTACATTTTTAAATACATTTGAAGGTAGTTAGGTTTTAGTTAGTGTGTCTAGAGTTAGGTTTGTGTAGTTTTGGCGTTTTTTATGTGTACGTTAGGTTTTGACGATTTATGTATCCTTTGGTTTTGAGGCCTAGTTTAGAAATGTTAAAGTATGGTACAATATGTGTTATTATCGTGTGTGTAATGTTTGTAATACTGTTATATGGTGTAATATGTGTATATTTGTGTGGGTGGGAATGTTTGTGTTTTTTTACAGGTTTTGTTCGACAAAAGTTGCCGTTACCGGAAGATTGCGTTTTTTTAATTTAAGGAAGTGTACATTAGTTTTAGTAGCTAATGGTTATTTTACACTTTCTTAATTTTTCGGGTTTTCATGGAGCGTTTCCTTTTTTAAAACAGTTTTTCGGGGTTTTATGGTTGACGGATTGCGGATTTATGGACCGAGGATTACTTTTTGAAACAGTTGTATTTTTTTATTTTTTGGGGGGAACATGTTTATTCTATTTGGATTATGGTCTACCTGGATTGTTTTGCAAGATGGGGAATTTTCTGTCTACAGCTACGGAAATGGTAAGTTATTTAAATTATTTATTGTGGCAGGTAAATGCAATGAAATTTACTTTTGTTGTTGTTTATTTTTTAAATATCTAATTAATGTGTATATATATATTTTCATTTATTAATAAAAATATATTAGACACATTAAATAGTATTGTGAAAAAATAAAATTATTTAGTATGCATTTTAATATTTGAAACAGAAATGTATTATACATTTTACATTGTTTTGATAGTTTAGAGTAGGCTTTTTGCAATTATTGCTAAGTATTCTATGCCTTTTGTTGTAGGATACAGTTTGACTTGTTGTAGGTATTCAAACATTTGTTTAGTTTGTTTGGATAGTTTAGGCCTAATTTGTGTAACAGATTGCTCTATTCTTAGCTGTTGGTAGCTCTATTCTTTTTGTAGGGAGAGTAGGAGTTTGTGTAGAGTAGTTGTACCTCGTCCTGTTGATGCTTGGAAGGCATTATGCCAACCTTCAACAGCATTGTTTGTTTTTGCCTCTTGGTTTAGTGTGCTAAGGTAGATATTCCATCATGGTATTTGGTATTTTGGTTGTCTTCTATGTCCTGATCTATGGAGTCTTCCCACCCCGGTATCTTCAAAATAGTCTAGGAGGGGACTTAATTTTTGTTCGTGTTGCTGGTAGTAAGGACTTTCTTTTAAAAGGTTGTAATGTTCGGCCACGTCAGTAACTGGGACGTAGGCCAGTGCAATAAGCTTTTTTATTTGGTATGTGAATGAACTGTTTGTCGCATATTCAACACTTAGGGGCTGATTACGACCCTTACGCCATCGTAACGTGCAATACCCACCGCCATATTACGATGGCGGTGGGTATCGCGGTGGACGGAAAGTCCGTCTGCCGCTTTTCCGCCGGTCTGCAATCGTTACGATTGCCGGCCGGGCGGAGCTGGGGCTGCAATATGGTGCCGTGCCTAGCAGGCACCGCCAGCCATATTATGATGTGTGAACTTCAAGGCCTTTCCATGGCGGCGATGCCGCCATGGAAAGGCTGGCAGTGATTTGATTAGGGGGCCCATTGCGGCCCCCAGGGGTGTGGGGGGCGCACTTGGGGGGTACCTATGGTACCCCCCTACATGTCCATGCACCAGCCGGCAGGCACCGCACGGTGCCTGCCTCGTTGTGCATGGAAATGCACAACATGGCATTTTCCTATTGCGGCGGGTGCTGCAGCCAGCAGCACCCGGCGCAATGTTAAAATGCCAGATGCGACCGCCGTGGTGGCAGTCGCATCATAATTTGGGTGGCGGGACCGCCGCATGGCAGGCGGGCGGTCCCGTTACCACTAGGATGGCGGGCGGAATCCTAATCAGCCCCTTAGTGTTGATTTCTGTAGGTGTCTCCATAGACATTGATTGAAATGATAGTAACATCCCTGAATTGATGAGTGTGGATAGCATTTTAGAATTGCACTTATCATGGCCTGCTCAAAATCTATAATTATTTTCTGTGGAAAATAATTATTTGTTTCTTGTTTAATTTTAGTATTTCCATATATGTGGAGTTTTGTTTATTGGGTAGCAAGGCGTAGATAAAGGGGATGTTGGTATTCTGGTATAGGGCATGGACAGTGTATAGTTGATAGAATGGCTTGGGACAGATTTTAAAAGTCCCGTCCATCATCCATGTTTCTGATTGTTGAAGCTTTATTAAATTGTTTGCAGTAGCAAACATTATTATTCTTATGTCTTTGCTTTTGTTGTCATAGAGAACAAAGGGTTCTTCATTATGAGTAATAGATAGTTCTGGGGGAATTACCACCTCTTCAAATGTTTTTGGAGTAGGTGTGGTAGTTGTTCTGGCTTTTTTTGTGCGAGCTATAGTTCTTTTTAATGAAGAAATAGGGGGCATTTGCCCAGTAGCATGTTTGGGTACTTTAGGCAGCATTTCTTTAAGTATTTGACTGGCAGGTTTTTGTGAGCTAGTGCTAGCTTCTCTAATGTCATCAAGGGCATTTCTAACATCTATTTCAGTAACATTTGGAGGGTGGTTATGCTCCCTTGTATACAAAACAGTTGTTTCTTTAGTTGTTGCTCGACCATAACACTTATTTGAATAGTACTTGCTGCATTTCCAATTGACTTTTAGTCCACTTTGCTTTTCCTGAATATAGACATACCAAGTGTAACAAAGTAAAAATTTTCCTTTTTGGGATGTTATAAATTGGGCGCCTTCTGTCATTGTGATGTGTTAAGTTCTACAAGAAATGTATATAAAAATTATTAAAATGAATATTATACATGTTTATTTTTTAATAAATACACATTGTTATTAATATACTTACAATGTTGGTTTACAGCTGCTTTTCAATGGAGATGTTCTTTATTTATTTGTTAAATCCTGTTAAGTTGTTTATTTTTCTGTTGGAAGAGTAAAACACATTTTTACTTATTTTGTTACATTTGTTCATGGGCTGGGGTGGGTGTTTGGGATGGAGTTGGGGTTTGGTTGGGCGTTTTACATGATTTTTAAAAGGCATTTAGCAAAATACTTACATTATTTGTTAGATGGTTTTAGGAGCTGGTTTGTACTTTTCTTGATGCTTTGAGAAAAATCTGTAGAGGAGATAAAAATTAGAAAAAGATATATATTAATTATTTGAGTAAGAGAAATAGTTGTTTATCAAGATTAGCATTATTGTTATTTTATAGATGGTAATTTACTTACTTTTTGAAGGATGCAATAGCTTTTTCTTTGATGAAGTCCTTGCTTCTGGTAGAAATCCGGCAGAGTTTCGGCTTCTTTATTGTTTTTGGTTTAGGGTGTAAAATAAGAGTAAGTTTTCCTTCATTATATAGGGGCCGATTCCGATTCGGGCCGGTAAAAATACCGACCGACTCGGTACGGGATAATAGTCTGACCGACACGTACCGGCGTTGCCCGACCTGGGAAGCTGAAACAGAGCTGAAACACAGCGGGAACGACTCGGAGAGGCGCGCACGAGATAACTGCAACGTCCTACTCGGTCAGAACGACTCCAACATGCACAATAATCACAAATGAAAAAATACAAAAAAAGAGGGCCAAACAAGCAATGACAAAGCCAATAAATACAGGGGGGAAACAAAATTGAACAAGGACACACCCCCAACTCCACCTACTTAAAGGCCACAAATCCCTACCATGATCCTTTGCAAATTCCACTGACCTGCCAGCAGAGAACACCATCACACAGCAAACACAGACACACACACAGCTCATCCAACACAAAAGCCACACACCATTAGCACCTCAACAAATAGCACCCTCACACACACACAGCAAAACCTACACTCACACACCCTCACTTGCACACACACACATATCAATCACCACCACCACCCATCACCATGCCCCTAAAGAAGAATCCAAAGTTCCTAGATAGTGAATTGGAAGTCATGGTAGACGAGATCCTGAGGGTAGAGCCACAGTTGTTTGGCACATTGGTCCAACAGACCCCCATGTCGCAGAAAACCAAGATGTGGGCGAGGATCGTCGGCAGGGTGAACGCACAATCACCATGTTTGCGCACAAAGGAAGACATCCAGAACAGGTGGTATGATGTGCGCAGGAGGGTCAGGGACCTCCTGAAGAAGGATTACCTCCTGAGCCAGCACACCAGCAGTGGCCCTCCTGCCAAACCAGTATACCTCAGGCCCTGGGAGGAGAAGGTACGGGCCATCCTACCACCAGTGAGCGTATATGGACTAACAAACATCCCAGAGCCTGGTGAATACACAACTAATATACAAAATATTGTGTGCCAATACACACACATCACTGTCAAGGGGACAGTCAAACCATGCACCCCTAGCAAATCAACAGCAAACAAAAGATAATCATCCCAAAAAGTGTATGTCAGACAGATAAACACAATACATGCCATCTCATAGTGATATGTAACTGTGTCATGACGTACAAATCCAATACCAAATTGAGCTAGGCAGTGGCACAAATCTAACCAACAAACACTGTCAGATATTTAGCCACCACTAGAACACCACCTCACAGGGAAGCTCACAGAAAGGAAGGAATCCTGTGTATGCTTGTGAAGTCAGTGTAGCCAAGAGCATGATGGGACTCGTAGTAACAGATAATTGGCAGCCTCACATTTGGACCATCAACACCACTCTGAACCATGCTCACAACCAAGGGAGTGGATAAGGACTGACAAGACGGCTGACACTGGGTACTGCTGTGGGGAGCACAAGGCCCTGCTGGGAACTGTGCACCAACAAACAGCACAACACCACTGCCTGACATCCTGAAAGCCAACTTGCACTCCCTGCAATGCAAGCACGTTGCATGGTGGGATATCTGGCTGGGTGGGAAGGAGGACTCACAGCACTGACCATAGTTACAAGCAGCTCACCTCACACACCCCCTCAACGCAAACTCCACATAACCCACCTGGGAGAATGCTATGCCTCACATACCAAATGAAGATCCCACAAAGAACCGTGTGAAGCACAGGGACACTCTTGGGACTTGTAGCCAAACAAACGCAAGGACAACACTGTCAGCCTTCCTGTCAGCACAGGCATACTACCCCACAGGGAAGCAGAGACCAAAGGAAGGAAGTACGGGCATGCTGGGAAGGGGGTGTAGGCAATAGCATGATGGGAGTTGTAGTCACAGATACTGCTCACCCTCACAATTGGCCCATCAACACCACTCTGAACCATGCTCACATCACAGGGAGTGGATAAGGACTGACAAGATGGCTGACACTGGGTACTACTGTGGGGAGCACAAGGCCCTGCTGGGAACTGTGCAACAACCAACAGCAAGACACCACTGAATGACATCCTGAGAGTCAACCTGAACCCACTGCAAGGGTGGCATGCTTCATGGTGGGATAACTGGGCTAGGTGGAGAAGGATGGCCGGATGTCCACCAAATACAACAAATGCTGGCCATGCACACACCTCAACATTCACATTGAAATGCCCCAGGTATGCATGACAATGTGCTACACCAATATCAACCTCTTACTGTGACAACTTAGGACAATGCAATGTACATGCCCGCATCCAGAGGTACAGTCACAACTGTCAGGTGTGTGAACCATTGATGCCTGTAGAAACATAACATACAATGTGTGTCTCTTCCAAATACAGGTGATGATGATGGGGACACAGCAGCAGGCGAGGAGGAGTCCCTGTCCCAGGCTCCGGGGCACACAGAGCTCACTGGTGTGGAACAGCCTCTGCCCTCCTCGGATGTCGAAGACCTACCTGGCACCTCCGGTGTGAGTCATCATGCAGCACCAGCTGGACCAACACCTGCACCCCCTGCACCCACCCCTCCAACAACTGCCAACACTCAGACCACCCCCGCCGACACGGACAGACCAAGGACCACCGAAGGCAACAGCACAGAGCGCCAGGCCCAGCGTGGAGCAATGGACGACAACACCACTAACAACCCCCAACGGGGCCTTGGGTCACCTGTGCGTGCCACCGCAGGCCCTGCACGTGTCGCCAGGGGTGGTGGGAGGGGTGGTAGACATAGGTCGCTGCTTGCAGAGGGGTCTGGACTGCATGATGACCCACAACTGGCACGCATCGCTGATGCGTACCAGGATAGCACCGGAGAGGTCAGACAGGTCGTGGGGATCCTCAAGACATACAACAGCAGCAGGCTGCCCATCATGCCCGCTTGGACTCCCACATGTCCCGTGTGGAGACACACATGTCTCGCATGGAGTCCAAGTGGGACACATTGCAAGAACTCACAGCGGTGCATAGGGACATATTGACATGCCTCCGCCAGATTAGCACCAACATGGCCACACCTCCCTGTGTGCCCACAACATCTGGTGCTGCAACAACTGACAACGCCACAGGGAGGGAGGAGGACTCTGGCGGTGACTCCCCTGCACCGCCGCAGCCTGCACGTGAGGGTCCCCCCCCCCAAAGAAGAGGGGTCGTCCGAGGAAGGAAAACTGAGAGGTTGATGGCCACGTACATCCCCCAGGAAGCCAACACCTGTTCCGGAAATTCTCCTTTGTGTGCAAACGTTTCACCCTGTCGAATGCAACACTACTCTCCCACATGGCATGGGGAGTTCAAGTTGGACTAATGTATCATATGACTGTGGACTTCACTCAGGACATTTCTGCTACCAAGACTTCCAACTCATCTGGGAACTTTGGATCACAATCCCAATGTACAGCACCCACCATCCTGTGCACTATACACACACACATTTCTGTAAATAAAATCACTAGTACACCATACTTGCCTCTGTTGTTATTCAAATGTGGATACTGTTATGGTGATGATGACCTGCTAAATTACACTGTGTATGCTAACTGCTACAGCAAGTACAACACCGTCGTGTGAGTCATGGTGACGTGACACATATGAGGGAGACACACCACTAGGGCTACACAACACAGAGACACCAGGGCCATCGGACTCATCGCCCACAGTGATGTTGCCAGGAAATACAGTGGAATGCACAGACACCACACCTATTCAGAGTCTGTGTCAACTAGCCCACAGGTGCAGTAAGCAAATGTCAGTCAGATGTGTGACCACAGACAACGCACATCCCAAAGTGAAGCATAGGTTCATTACACATTTGCAACATGTTGTTTCCACTACAAATGCAAGGTTTACCCACGTGGCAGTGGCCACACAGTCAACAAGTGCAGAAGATATGAAGTCCAGGTATGTGTGGCACATCACTTGTAGGCAAACTACTGCTGCCACCCTGAAAGCTGAATCATGGTGTCGGGGGATCCAAGTTGACCAAAGTACTCAGTAAGCACCCTGTGAAGGATAGACATGACACACAGTTAAAACCACTGAAGAACAGGACAGAACTGCAATACTCATGCCCAATACATGTCACAAGACAACTATACAAAACCAAGTTAGCATGACAAAACTGTTGGGGAGTACAGACTACCTGTAAGGACACATTGCTGCACGCATCCAGTCAAGTAGCACATGGCCACACTCAAACAGCACCAGAGCACCACCCGCACATATCATGCAAACTCACATCATTCACATTACATCTCCCTGGATACTCACATTCAGCTGAAGAAGTTGGTGATGAGCTGTGTGCGGACATCACCATCATCATCATCATCATCACTGGCATAGTGGTCCAGGCCAGGATCCTCCACAGGTGGCGGACGTTGGTCATCGTCATCCAGGATGAGAGGCAACTCCTTCCGCACTGCCAGGTTGTGTAGCATGCAGCAGACGATGACAATCTTGCACACCTTTGCTGGGGCATATGGGAGGGCCCCTCCTGTCTTGTCCAGGCAGCGGAAGCGGCTCTTCAGGAGACCAAAGGTCTGCTCAATCACTGTCCTGGTCCGACCATGTGCCTCATTGTAGCGCATCTGGGCTGGTGTCACAGGGTTCCTGAGTGGTGTCAGCAACCACGGCATGTTGGGGTATCCGGAGTCACCTACGGACAGACAAGTGCACATTAGCTGAGTTGGAAAAGTGGGTGGAATACTACAGATCAGAACACACACAATGGTACAAAGTCAGTACACACCGACAAGCCAGGCACGCTGGTTCTGCATCTGTGCCATCATCCTCGGGATGCGACTACTCCTCATCACGTAGGCATCGTGTGCTGAACCAGGGAAACGGGCACACACATGTGTGATGCTCATATCTGCAAGACATACCACCAGAGCATTGATCGAATGGTAATGTTTACGGTTCCGGTATGCCTGCTCATGTGCCTGTGGTGGTATCAAAGCCACATGTGTCCCATCAATGGAGCCAATGACATGTGGCATCCTCCCAGGGCATAGAAGTCACTCTTGACGTCAGTGAGTTGTTGACGTGTAGGGAAATAGATGTACTGGTTCAGGCATCTCAACATTGCCTCCAAAACATCGCGTAGCACACGGCTGAACATAGTCTGTGACATCCCACCGGCAGTCGCCACAGTGTGTTGAAAGGTACCGGTGGCAAAGAAGTGTAGGGCTGCCATTACCTTCACCTTGGGTGTCAGCGCCGTAGGGTACGTCCGGCCAGGTTGCAAATGTGGTGCCAAGCGCACTGCCAAATCATCAATCAGCTGCCTGGTGCAGCGGTACCGTCGGATGCTGTCACGTTCCACCATCGTTGCCAGGTTAGGGAATGGTCTATGGACAGCTGGAGCCCTGCAGTGCATAGGTTGAAGAAAGAAAGATTGTCAGTCACCCCACATATGTGCCATTCACCATACTCAATTTCACATGATACATCATTACGAGACACAAGTACTTGATGTGTGTGCCGTTCTGTTCAGACATAACTCACACCTACATGCCCATCATCTAACTTCTCAGTACAACATGTGTGCACAACAGGTACCAGGTTGTGCTATGGGAAACCATTAGGCTGTGTCACAGTACCCATTTCCTGCTGTCACGTTCCACACACACACCACAGTGACATGTCTGGACAGATGCACCACAGGCATCACAGCTCATTGACAGGTAGATTCCCAGTGACCCTGCCTTGCCACATGGACACTGGCATGACATGGTGTATCATGTACACGTCAGAAAAACAAACATGACTCCCACAGGTAGTGGCCCCGGTCGCCTCCGCAGGACAGACATGGACGCCAGTGACACACAACATCAAAGTCCATGCACAAACAACGTTGATGTGGAGACTGTCTCCCATCTTGCACATGGAATCAGAGACATCGGAAACACAACATGCACACAGACTGTGGAGGGACATCACTATTGTGGCTATGGGTCATCCTGTGACGTACATGCCTTCCCCATGGGACCCTGGGGGTATGTGACATGTCACACACATACACAACCTGGAAATGTGACCATGCCACATGCTCCAAAATGAACTGTTGCACATCACAGTGGTCATGTGCACAACACACAAAGGACCCTGTCCCCATTAACACATGCACAGCCTGGGTGTGGCTGCCCACAAGTGCCACCACAGAAACCACATGTCAACCCCCATACACAGAAAAGGTAATGCAGCCTTACATGCCTTAGGAAACAGTGTGGACTGGGTGTGGTGTTGTAGGTGTGCCCCTGTGTCTCTGGCAGGTATATGTGGCTGGCATACGTTCACCAGTGACAAGCATGGTGACATATGCGACTGACCTGTACAGGTACGCGTTGTAAAGCAATGGACCGATCGGTGTGCCCAGCCGGCCCATTGCATCTGTTGTATCCCGGAATACGCGTTGTACAGCAATGGACCGATCGGTGTGCCCGGCCGGCCCATTGCATCTGTTGTGAGTGGGTACGCGTTGTATCCCGAAATATGCGTTGTACAGCAATGGACAGATCGGTGCGTACGCATTGGCTGGGGCCTGGCATGGCAACGGACGCGTTTTCGAAGCTCCAACGAGTCTGATGCAGTGAATTCAGTTGGCCAGCCACAACAATGTTGCAAAATCATGGGTGTCATGAAGTTGAAGATTTGAAGGATGCTGTGGGCGTGTATTAGTGCTGCTATTCCATGGATTGGTCAGATTCAGAAGATGCAAACGACTTGGACCTATCACTTTGGACACATGGGACAGTATCTGCCTCTGCAGCACACATATAATGCTGGCTGTTCCCCTGAGAGCTCACTTGCCTGCACTACATGCTCCAGGACGACATCTGCCACCAACACTGCTGCTGTCTCTGCATCCTCTGGCTACTGCAATGGCACATACTGTGGAGAGAGCCCCAGCCTTCAGCCTTGAGGAGAACCAGGCCCTGCTGGACAGCCTCCTTCCAGAGTACAGCAAGCTGTATGGGACACAAGGGGAGCAGGTGAGTGTGCTGTCCACTGCCTTTCTAATTTTGCATGTTGTCTGAGTAGCAGGACTTACAGTGTGCACACCACTGGCTAGCATGCTCACTGAGTAGTTTTCACCCCCCAAAGTGTGTAGTTACATGCACTGAACAGGTACAGTGCAGTAACAGTGCATTCCAACAAGGTTTACTTTCCATGCAATGATACCATGTAGTAACTGCTGGCAAACTGTTCATAGCCATCGTTGCACTGCCTGTGTACATCATGTGCCCCAGTGATTGAGACATGTATATCCAACTGTGTGATGCACGGATATGTTGCATGTGTAGTAATGGCATTTTCACTTTGTCATCCTCACAGGTTGATGCCCACCAGAAACAGAAAATCTGGCTGACCATCGCTCGGGCAGTAAGATCCCTGGGGGACTACAAGCGCCGGAAACGCAACTGCCAGAAGAGGTGGCAGGACCTTCGCGGCTGGACCCGGAGAATCGCAAGGGTCCAGCTGAAGCTGTCGCCTCCTTGCAGGAGGGGCGGACACCGGACCCTGACCCCCCACATGCTCAGGATCCTGGCGGTGGTCTTCCCTGACCTGGATGGGCAGCTGAAGGCCAGACAGCAGCAAGGAGGGGGTGAGTCCATGACAGCACTGTGCACTTTGTCTGACATGCTATGTGCCCTCCTCTGGCCTGGTTAAACTTCCACAGTACATCAGTCTTGTGGTCCAGAACCCTTGTCCCTCTATTGTGACATGCCCACTCCTCATCTGATACGCATATGTGTGGCCCTTACAGTCAGGAAATTGTGTCACTTGGGGACTGTGTCATTGCATTTTGCTTTGCTCAAGTTGGGGGACAGCATTTGTTCCGGTGTCTATGTTGTGGGATTCATGGGTGGGTCAATTGCTCACACAGTGCCCAAGTCCTGACATGTAATCTGGGTGTAACTTTGATTTGTGGTCCACTTGCTGATCTGATTCACCACATGTCCCTGGGGTATTTGGCACACCCCCATGCTGTGGGTGGGAACAATGTTTGGGCCTCAGGAGTATGTATATCAAGTGTGTCACACATGCTTAGACACTTGCCTACTCTCCAGGACTCATCCCTCTTACAGGTGGAGCTGGACAGTCATGCCTACTCCAGGGCATACAATACACTCTGTACTCCCACTCCCGTGGATCATCTGACATGTTGTGATCAGTGACATGTTCCCTCAGGTGTCTACCTCTGTGTCATAGTGCTGTGTCCCCCATATGTCCAATTGGTATGACGTGGACAAATAGTAGTTCAGATGATGTTGTTTTTGGGGGATGGACATGTGCACTTGTCAGTTACATAACTTGCATTCCCCATGTCCTAGGATTGTGACACAGTGCAGACTGTTGTTGGCTGGCTGCCATGGCCATGTGACTAGAGACAGTGATGTATGACTTTGCACGCATGCCTGTGTCCTGGCATTAAACTTCCTAAGACTGATCCTGCAGGGGAGTGACATGTGCAACATGCACCCCATTGTGGCATTGACTATCCGGACATGGGTGGATCATGGTGTCTGGTGCTGGTATGCATCACATGCATTTCTATTTAGACTCTGGCCATCCCTTTCTCTGGACACCTGCACTGACTCAGTGGCAAGAGATGTGATGTGTGCATGTTCACATACTTCACTGTGTTCCCTGCAATGTCCAACAACTGTGTAGGTGGTGCATGTGTCCACACTGGGGTCTTACCATCAGACAGGCACCAGACAGATGGGTGCAAGGGCAGGAGGGGTGTGAGTCCCATGGTTGACCATCAGACTGACAATTGGCTTCCCCGAATCTGTGTGAGGACTGTAGGCAATGTTCAACTAAGGATGCCAGGGCTTGCTCTGTGATGTGCTGTACTTACTGTGGTGTGTGCGGTCAGTGCAGGTGACTGATGTTTGTCTGTTTCCCTAATTGTTTGCAGATACATCCACGGCCACAGGAGGGGACAGCTCCACAGACCAGGAGGAGCAGCGGAGCCAGACTGGGTCAGCATCCGACGAGTGGTCAGAGGGACCCAGTGGCACAGAGGGTGAGGGGAGCCACACCGAGGAGTCCTCAGCACCATCCACCTCAGCTGAGGACCACAGCAGCTCGGAGGATGACTCCCTTGTGGAGGCGGGTCTCAGCAGCCACCAAAGGCCAGCTAGTCTGTCTGGCCCCGCCACCACCACCACCACCACCGCCCTCCCATTGGCTCCCATTCCTGAGGTCCATGGAGGCTCCCGTGCTCAGGAGCGTGTCTCCTTCATGCCAGGCACGTCACCCCCTGCCCCTGTGTCCCCTGCTGCCCTGAGTGAGGAGTCTGTGTACCTCCTTCGGCAGCTCCATGTAGGGCAGACAGCAATGCTGAGTGTCCTCCATGCACACACCACTCTGTTGACACAGCTGGTGTCGTTCATGGAGGGCATCTCGACGGGTATGTCTGCCCTACAGAGGAGCAATAAGTCCATGGACACCTCCCTGACGGCAGCCGTGTCCCTCCTCCAACAGTCTCTCACCCCTCCCACCTCTGCCCCATCCACACTTCCTGGCACCCTACCTGTCCAAAGCACATGCACACCTGCACAATCACCCAAGCACACAGACACAAGCAGCACAGACACACCCAAGAGAAAGGCAAGACGTGCACACAAGCATCCTCAGGGGACTGAGACCACACACACAGGGGATGGGGAACAGACACACATACAGGCATCCACAGTCACTCCACAGTCCTCCAAATCCTCTCCCTCCAAGACCCCTTCCCTTGCCTCACCTGCTACCCCACCTACACAGCAGATCTTCCTGTGTGACCTCGGCCTCTTCCCCTCCGATCCTGCTGATCCATCATACCAGGGGAAGAGTAAGTCCACCCACACAGAGGGGAGTGCCCCTCGCCCCCGGACACCCTCCCCCAGGCGCAGGCAGACACAGGACCCCATTCGGAAGTCCCCCCGGACCAGGAAGAGCAAGACCCCACCACCACCACCACGCAGCTCCACCACCCAGTCTCTCTCCTCCATCCCCCAGGCCACCACTCCACAGGTTCCCCCGCCACACCCTGCCCCAGGTTCCCCCACACACTGATACCGCATCCCCAGACTGCTTAGGCCCTCCCCCCCTGCCACTTGCTCTTCCACCCCCAACCCAGACGCTCTGCCTGTTAGTGCCACTGGTGTGGAGACCGGGTCCCCCCCCTCTGTCCTGCCCACCTCATCTGCCCACCCTTCCACTACCTTGGAGTCATGCACTGCAGTGGAGTCCACAACCACCCCGTCTGACTCAGGCACTGCAGTGGGGACCCAGTCCACTACATCAGACCAGCCCACTGCAGTGGTTGCAGCACCCACACCAACTGACTTGTGTACCACAGTGGTGCCGGCCCCCCTGAGTCAGACACCTCCACTGCAGTTGCCGGTGAAACTCCTGCACCCACCACCCCTTCACTGCCTCACTCTGCCATCCCCTGATCCTGTCCATGCGGTGCCTGGCCTGCCCCTTGTATGCCCCTCCAAGGGGGATGTCCCCTGTCCGTACCAGTGCAGGCAAGCAATGGGTGACCAGTTGTCACTTATCACCCTGTTGGGACTGTGATTTTGGACTGGCCATTGGCCTTAGTTTCCTTTGGACTTCAGAGTTTACCTTGACATTTGCTGAATAAAGCCTCTTTTTGTTTAATTGTGGCTTTTCTTTTGATGTACATGATGTGGATGAGTAGCATCCTGCATTTGCAGTTGTAATAGTGTTCATATCAGGAAAATGAAGTGTTGCTGTGATGGACTCCATGTGGTCCATGGGATATGTGTCCTGTTGTAGTCTGGATCTATGGCATCCTTTGCTGCAGTCTGAGGGTGTAATGTTCAGCATTTGACACAGGGATGTACGTTTAGCATTTGTAAATGAATATCTTTGTCTTACACTGATGCACATCTGGTGGGTTTACCACTGTTCAATGTTCCGATTTCCCTGACTGTGTGCCCAGCTCCACTGGACATGCAGTTTTGCACATCAATGTCGAAGGACTCATCTGTGTATACAGTGCAACTTGCTTGACACGTGTTTTGGGTGTATGCATATGACTGATGTGACACTCCCGTACCCAGGCTGATGTGAGCAGAGCCTTCTGTGTGTTGTAGTTGTTGACTCACTGACGGAGTGTTCTGCTGACATGTTTGGGTCATGCACAGACAAGGTTTGGCACAGCGGACCTTCCACAGGAGTGGAGTGCCCTCATGGCAGTGTGTAATCCAGTGACATTGCGTGGGCCTGTGTTGTGTGTTGTGTAAGCATGTCTGTGCGTGTTCCCTTCCCTTTTCCTACACAGGCTGTGTCCCTAGGGATGTTCCTGTTTGTGATGCTTGTTGAGTTGTTCTGTGTTCATCCAGCATCTTGAACCTGGTTTCTCCGTGATGTGGGTGCATGGCAAACTAATGTTCATGAGGTTGTCATCCCAGGTTGTCTTTGTTGTCAGGGCTGGGGATGTGGTCAAACGCAGATGGGACACATTCAGGATTCCCCTTGGCACTTGTTGTTTACACAAGTCATGTGATTTACAGTTTGTGGTAGCTTTCAGTGATTGTGACACGTTGTGTGTGTGACAGCTGCCACTCCTCAGGGTCAGAGCTGCAATGTTGGAAGTTGTGTACGTGTGTTCTTAGTGTGTCACCTTGGCTTCTTCGTTGGTGTGTGACTATGGCCAGGATCCCATTGATTGTGGTGGATTTCACATCATGCCCATGTACAGCGTACTGGGCTGTGTGTCAGACATTGACGAGTCTTGTTGACTGGCCATGTGTGATGGGTTTCTGTACCTTAGTTCCCACCACCACCCTGGTATTGTCATGGGTGCATGTGCAATGTCACCAGTCCATGTGAGCTTCACTGCTGCACATTGGTGGAGATCAGGGTGTGGTGTTGAGTGTGTGCAAATGTGAGTTGTTGCATGGCTAGACCCCTACCTCCATATTGGCCTTGACTGGCAGGCCGTGCTGATTGATTAGAGCTTGTGTAGGTGTGATGGTAGTTTGTTGCTCAGGACACATGGCTGTGGTTCACAGTGTGAACGACATCTACCTTTGTCATCACAGTGGGATTATCATGCAGGCTAGTGTCAGCACAATGTGGGGTCCCTGGGGGTAGTGCTGTGGTGGGTCCGTCTCTTGCTGTGTTAGTTGCTGTTCCTACAAGCTTGTGTGACATGTGTAATTTGGGCTCCCTCTCATCTAACAATGCCTGATTGCCCACATAGGGGTATCCGATCCATGAGTAACTTTTGTATGGCACTGTAAACACATGTGTGTGGTTGGAATTCAGGCCTCCTCATGTGTTGTGTGGTTGCCTGGGGACACTGGCACACCCCCCCATCACCCGTTGTGTTTGATATGCAGTGTGAGTCTGCCTGTTTGTGTTTGTGCCTTAGCACCACTGCATTGGCATATCTTGAGTGTGCCATTGGCTGTATGTTGTTAGGTGGGTTTCCCCTGCGGTCCCTGGGACTCCTAGTTCATCAGTCAGCACAATAATCATGGTTTGTATGTCCCATTGCTGCCATGGTATGGTATTTGTTCACCTGACATCTACAGTCTCCACAGGATATCTACATTTGTGTGTCCATTGGTGCAGATATGTGGGTCAGCATTATGATGGTCACTTCTGTCATTGTGTTATTTGTGAATGTTGACAATGTGGGACCCCATGGGTGATGTTTGTATGCACATGGCCAAAACGATGTTTCAGTGACACTGCACTGTTTGCCTCGACCAATCTATGTTGCTATGGGACACAAGCACTACTATGCCACTGATGTGTTTGTTGTTGTGTGACCCGGATTCATCCATGCAGTTTGGCTTTGGAAGCTTTTACCATGACTACACTTACCTTATGATCACTGTGGTGATGGGGCTTTAGGCCCCATTGCCACACTGTTCAAAAATGTGCATCAGCTATGGACACCACACTTCCCTTTTGGTCACTGTGGTGATGGGGCTTTAGGCCCCATTGCCACACTGTTCAAAAAGTGCATCAGCTATGGACACCACACTTCCCTTTTGGTCACTGTGGGGATGGGGCTTTTGGCCCCATTGCCACACTGTTCAAAAAGTGCATCAGCTATGGACACCACACTTCCATTTTGGTCACTGTGGTGATGGGGCTTTAGGCCCCATTGCTACACTGTTCAAAAAGTGCATCAGCTATGGACACCACACTTCCCTTTTGGTCACTGTGGTGATGGGGTGTTCGAGCCCATTGCCACAGTGGCCATGGTCGGCTTGCATTGTGGAGGCCACACACATTTATGTGTGACACATGTGTTAGGGGGTCACATTGTGTGTTCAATGTCATGTCCAGTCTTGTAGGCATTTGACACAGACTACACACGCTTGTCAGGGTGTTGGGGGGGGATGTCATTTTCTGTCATTCCTTATGTGGGAGTATGCTGGTTGTGTCATGCATTACCCGTCCTTTGAGTAGGGGTGGTGTTAGTGTAAGGCATCCATCCCCCCCATGAGTGGGGATGGTAGTAGTGACAGGCATCCATCCCCCCCTGAGTAGGGGTGGTGGTGGTGGCAGGCATCCAGGCCCCCCTGAGTAGGGGTGGTGGTAATGGCAGGCATCCATCCCCCTAAGGGTGGGTATGGTAGTAGTGACAGGCATCCAGGGCCCCCTGAGTAGGGGTGGTGGTAGTGGCAGGCATCCATCCCTCTAAGGATGGGATGGTAATAGTGACAGGCATCCATGCCCCCCTGAGTTGGGGTGGTGGTAGTGACAGGCATCCAGGCCCCCTGAGTAGGGGTGGTGGTAGTGGCAGGCATCCATCCCCTAAGGGTGGGTATGGTAGTAGTGACAGGCATCCAGCCCCCTGGATAGGGGTGGTGGTAGTGGCAGGCATCCATCCCCCTAAGGGTGGGGATGGTGGTAGTGACAGGCATCCAGGCACCCATGATTAGGGGTGGTGGTAGTGACAGGCATCCAGGCCCCCTGAGTAGGGGTGGTAGTAGTGGCAGGCATCCAGCCCCTAAGGGTGTGTATGGTAGTAGTGACAGGCATCCATGCCCCCTGAGTAGGGGTGGTGGTAGTGGTAGGCATCCAGCCCCCCCTGAGTAGGGGTGGTGGTGGTGGCAGGCATCTAGCCACCCATGAGTAGGGGTGGTTGTAGGGTGGTGTTGGTGGTAGGCATCCATCCCCCTATGGGTGTGTATGGCATTGGTGTTGGCCATCCCACCCCTATGGTTCTGCTGTTGCTTGTGTACGTCATTTGTGCATCCCTATGTGTGTGTGACATATTTCGGGTATGTGTAGTTTGTTTGTATTGTTGGTGTTTGAGTTACCGTCTGCGCCGTACGCGTCCGTGCCGGTCCCGGTAATAGATGTAGAGTATAGGTAGGACCTGCGCAATGGGATTCATGCTTGGATCGTCTCGTTCGGGTTTCTCGTGTCTTCGACTCGTACTCGTCGCTGGCTTGTTCGTCTCGTAGCCGTGGATCGTCTTGTGGCGCACAACGGAGCTTATGTACGGCTCGCCCGGATGCTCAAACGTGCCAGAGGTAGCGACGGGTTCAGCGCGTACGGAATACGCATCGTACTAGTCCGGCCGGAAGGTACTGTGTATTTGCTTCCGTGCGGCTCGAATCGGCGTTTACGGATCCGGCTCGGGCGGGGAACAGGAGCTGGATTGGGTGAGTGCGGCTCGTTCGGTAACTGGGTTGTTATACGCATCGTACTTGTTCATCCGGACGAGTGTACGATTCGGTCGGGAAACACACATTCGACTTGTATTTTTTCCGGACGAATAGTGTTAGGTGCGCTTCCGTCCGAGATCGGAATCGACCCCTTAGTGTTTATTTAATTGTTTGCTTAACCTCATTGGGTTATTTTAACATTGTGTATTTTTATTGGTTGATATTTATTGTTTTAATTGTTTTGGTAGTTGTTTTCCATATATGGAAAATGCTAATTAAGAGTCAGTTACTTTTTTTTTTCTTTTCAAATGTTGAATTATTTAAATGTGTATTATATTATATGTGATGTTAAATAAACTTTGTAGTTAATGTAAATATAAAATTTAAATGGTTATTAATAGTGTATTTATTATTTAATGTTTTCAGATATGTTTTACTGTGTTCTAAAAATATGTTTTTGAATTTATTTTATATGCAATGTATGTTTATTTATTTATGGTGTTTAATTTTGTGTGTTTTATCTATTTTTTACTTGTCGATATTTTTACAAAAACGATAATAATGCTGTCTATATTATTGTGATCGATATTTTGGACATGTGTACTTTTAAAGGATGTTCGAGATTTTAAATAACGATATTTATGTGTTCGATATTACTGTGATTGATAATATTGTTTTATGATATTTTGGGTTCGATATTAGTGTATTTTTTAAATTAAATATAGGTTATCGATATTAGTGTCGTCGATATTTTTGTGTCGATAAAAATGGAGGTCGATATTATGTCTGTCGAGGTTATGTCAGTGATTCCGAAGAGGCATACATACCAGGTGCTGCTGAATGGAGACCTGAAACCTTCTAACCTCCTGAAGGAGGAATTTGACCTCCACCCATGGCAGGCCTGGCAATACCTGCAATTGCAACATTGCCTGCGGCGCTGCCTGGGTCCCCATCCATGGTCCCTGCCATCCTCACTGGTGGTGGAATACCTGTTCACATGCGGCCGACAACGGGGTGTGATGTTGGGGCTTTACAGTACACTCATGAACCACCTCTTCTCACAGCTCTTCTCCCACAACCTCCTCACCAAGTGGCAGGACCGCCTTCAGATCACCATCAAGGAAGAGGACTGGCCTGAGGTTCTGGAAGCCCTGGACAAAGGCACCCAGGAAGCCCGATTGAAGTTTTGCTTTTTCAAAACACCCATTGAGTGGTACTGGACCCCACAAAAACTACAATGGGATGACCTACTACCCCACTTGAATTGTTGGAGGTGCTCGGCTACCCAATGCGACCGTACCCACATCCTATGTGAGTGACCTTCAATCCAAACCTTCTGGACCTACATAGGGGACACCCTGGGGATGGCCATGCCCCTCTAGCTCCCCTTCACTCCTCCTGTCATCCTCCAACATGATCACAGAGGCTCCCCTAAACTATCCCGTCCGCAGAGCCGCCTTTTGCACACTGCACTGTCCACAGCCAAGCTCTGTATCCTTCTCTAGTGGCGCTTACTCACACCCCCTTCTCAGGAAGCCTGGATGATACAGGCGGCATCCTATGAACGTGTCATCTATGGCATGCAAGACCAGACCGAGGTGTTCACCCAGAAGTGGGTGCCTTTCCTCCAGGGTACTCCCTAAAAGATGACTGCAATGTCACTAGCTCTCCCCCCTCTCACGTTTCAACCAGGGCACAAAGAGCAACCTGTCATCTGACGTAATGATACAGGCCCCTCTGCCCCCCCTGAGGTTGGGTCCTCAGCCTCCACACCAGCCCCAGTCTCCCTCATTGACCCCTACCCCCTCTTCTCCCCTTCTCTCCTTCCCACCTAGGGCCACTTCCCACCTCCCTCTCTCCCTCCCCGTACCCCCTCCTCCATCCCTCAACCCTGACCCCTTCCCCCTCTTTCCCCTCCTCTCCCCACCACCGGGCATGCAGAGATAGGGATCTTCCCCCTCAGCGGAGACCTCTGAAGCTGTCCAACCACGCACAGGATGCACCAATACACCAGCGACACAGGACACCCCCTCCTCTCCCACCCCCCTCCTGATCCTCTTCCCTGCCCCACACACACCCATCCCGCCACCCCTTTTCTCCCCCGCCTAGTAGCGGCATCTGTCCTCATGGTTCCGGGCCTGCAGTGTACCCCACCTTGCGACATAGACGACGGCCTCCCTCCGCCTCGACCCGCCCCCCACACCCCCACACCTGCATTAAGCGGCACCTCCTGAGATGCCATAGCATAAGGGCCTCCACCCTGCTTGTAATAGAAAAGGGTACATACCCGATCTGCGGCGACCAATATCCAAAGTCCAGCACACAGAGACAGGACGAAAGGCTGGACACCCTGTCTACATTAGAGACCTGCGCCCTCCCCCTTTTACCCCTGCTGCTCACCTCCACCTCCCGCCCCCTTCCCAGCCCACCTCGCCCTCTCCCCACCATATCCATCCTTTTTATTGCACCATTCAATGTGGTGGTTCACTGTTGCATTCCGTCTGCTCTTATTTCTATTTTAATTTAAAAAAATTACGACACAAAAAATACAATGGTACCAATATGCAGCAAAGTAACAGTTGATGTGATATTGTATACCTGGTAGCACCACTTTCTATATTCTTCTTGGAGATGTGATGCACAGAATTGGTTCCTGATAACCACAACTCTTGTCAGGGTGAACCCTTAAAGTCACTAAATTAGCCTAAACTCCATCCCCTGGTAGCTATGGCATGGAGCAAACAGGTTTAATTTAGAGGCAATGCGTAAAGTATTTAGGCAGGAGCCAAACAAAGATAACGTCAAAAGACAACACAAGAAAAATCTCAAACCAATTAAACAAAATAAAACAATGTTTAATAAATAAAATGATATCAAAACAACACAAATCCAATAGGGGACACCAGAGTTATGAATTTCTGAATGTTAAAGGTAAAAAGCAGGGACAAAAAGGGCCAAATAAGGGAATTTTTGTATGTTTGACCATAGGCACAATTAAAGTCCTACTGCGATAGAGCGCAGGTATGACACAGAAACAAGGTTACATCCAGCCTGAAGTTTCCCCTATGGGCTTAGGGCCCCATTAATTTCTTGGCAGTAAGGATAACGGTGACAGAGTATCCTCACAGCCAAGAATGCAGTTCGCCCATTGCATTTAGATGCATGTGGACCTTTGGGCTAATCACAGTAGAGACTGCTCCGTCTTCACTATGATTAACCCCCTCTGACAGCCCTGGGGAGCAAGGGCCGTCGGAGAAATTACTACATGTCCGCCCACCCAATTTGGATGTGCAGGCATGTAGTCATTTTTTACTGTTTCTTTTGAATGCTACCTCTGCCGTGGGAGAAGCCTCCCATGGCGAGGGTAGCATTACTTTTTTTCTTTACAAAAAATAAACTCCTGGGTACTAAAGGGAGAGAAGGTTCAGTCATTAGGACTTTCTAAGAGTGCAGGTCCCGTCCTCTTATCTTATTACACAGGTCCAGAAAGTGTTCTGAGGAGGGCACTGTGGGTCCCACATTTATGCCTGGCATCAGTCTGTGGGTGGGGGAAACTCCTTTCCACTCCCTAACCAACGGGTAAAAACTCCCAGTAGTGTTGCAAATAATGCCACTATGCCCCTCTCTACCTCTCTCTGCAACAGTGAAATTAGCTTTTAGGGCCTTTTTACTTCAAGGATATGTTTAACATGAAACTTCTTCATATTCTACTTTTAAATACCATGCACTATGCCTTACAGAAAGTAAGGCCAACTTAGAGGTGACATTAATATTTGATAGGAAGGTTTATGCCTGTCAAAAGGGGTTATTTTGATGGATCAAATTTGCAGTTTAAACCAGCACAAGTGGGCTACATATGGTAGGCCTGCCGACATGTTTACCCTGTAACTGTAGTGAATGACACAATGGGTGCTGAAGTTGACTAGTGACATTTAACTTACAGACACTGCATATAATTTTGTACCATATACTAGTGACTTATAGGGACATCAATTAGGCCAATTAGGTGTATGTTAGGTTCACCATGTTGAAAAAGGGAGCAGAGGCACTTTCCCACTGGTTGGCAGTGGTACATACAGTACATAGAGTTCTACAGCCAGCAAAAACATTCAAGGCAAAAACGTGGGGGTACACCAGGCAAGCTTTGGTCATTTCCAACAGATGTCATTGGAGTTTTTTTAACTATTTTCCATTGATGTTCCAGAGTTCTCTTTTTTGTCTTTAGGGTCTAGATCTTGATTGAATCAGAGTAGCTATTGTTTGTGTTTCAGAGACAAGAAGGTCGTGTGGGACATCACCATGTTGAATCTGAAGATTCAGTGATAGAAATACTTCTATCTCATAGCAAAGCAAAAGAAAAAAATCATAGAAAAAAGAAAAGGGTGTACAAAAGAACCCTGAGCAATCAGAAAAGAACTCAAACTGTAAAACATAGGGAAGAGTATAGAATAATAGAAGATATATAAACTACGACATATATAAAAACCTAATATGACCTTCTTCTCAGAATGGTCCAACTCAATACTGCATTGCTTGCAATTGATCATGTTGACACTAGTCAATCTTTTTGTTCTGGTGCAGACTTGCATTTTAAAACTTGAATGAAAATAACTGTTAGTATGTTTCCCTGTGTGGCATCAAACTTGGTGCATGCAGAATTCTGGACCAAGCAGCAGCAGCTGGTTGCTGCCAGATAGAGTTGTGAGATGGTCACATCTCAGCCATCTGTTTCTGATGCTTTTTCCTCATTGTAAGTGCTGTCATTTCTCTTGCTACTGTGCCCTCATGGCTCACATCTGTTGAATGAGCCAGGTGAGTCTACTGCTGCCATCCATTTCAACTAGAAGAAAGCAAGTTCTATCATTGTACCCAGCAGTAAGCAATTTGCCAGTGTGCTTTTAAGGGAACATTGCATGGGTTGTACATTAGCATTCCCATGCAACCACTCATGGAATTTGATGCAAAGCCCTAGCTATTAGCATTTGTAGACAGGGTCTTACACCAAAAATGTACTCCTCCTTGAGGTAGGAATAAAGTTTGAGAATTAAAATCTTTCAAACTTTGAATATGTGCTCCACTGTACAGCATGCGCACAAAGATGGGCAAGATTTTAACTATGTCTAAGTGTAGTTTTTTGTACTGGGTGGATACTCTTCCAGTACAAAATCTATGCTAAGGGCCTTATTATGTGTTTGGTGGTCTGTGAACCGCCATATCATGGGTAGTGGTCTGGCCGCTGAGAGCTTGGCGGTCCAATAGTCGTATTACGAGATGGGCAGGTTGCACTTGGAAAGACGGTGGCTGAACCACCAACACCGCAGACTGCCAGGGTCGCTGTCATAGAAAAGCATAGGGCGGTACGGAGGAGTTTCACCGCTGTCCGTATTTTGACGAGCTGACCGCGGCAGTGGGACCGCCAGCTTCAAGGCAGCAGAAACGAAGGATTTGGGATGCGTACTCACCCCTTTCCTGTTCTTTCGGCCAGAGTTTGACCTTATCCCTTTCTTCCGGTCTCCCCTTCACAGCAGCATCTTCACCCCGAGGATTACAACCCTGTTTGCTGCGATATACAGGTGAGTGCTTTTTGTACGATATACACATTGCCTGGACTGCCCACATATGGGCTAGGCTCCAGCATTGGGTAGGTGGCATTTTTCCATTTGTATCATTCAATCAATCAGAGGCTTGTAAAGGGCAGCTACTCAACTGTAAGGGTCTCAAGGCTCCTGGGGGGGAAGAGCTGCAGGTTTGTCAAAGTGCTGTGGTTCAGTTAAAGAGCCAGGTCTTGAGGTCCTTCCTGAATTGAGGCAGTGACGGTGATTGAATGAGGTGGAGAGCCAGGGTGTTCCAGGTCTTTGCTGCGAGGTGGGAAAAGGATCTTCTTCCGGCTGTGGTCTTATGGATACGTGGGACGGTAGCCAGGGCCAAATTGGGCGGAGCGGAGGTCTCTGGCGGGTACGTAGAATGCATGGCAGTGGTTGAGGGACACAGGTCCCACGTCATGTAGAGCTTTTTAGGAGTGTGTGAGGAGCTTGAAGGTGATTTTTTTGTTGACTGGGAGCCAGTGGAGGTCTCTTAGGTGACTGGTGATGTGGTTGCGGCGGGGAATGTTCTTTAGGATGAGTTCTGCAATTTCTTGAGGAGTTTCTGGGTGATGCCGGTGTAGAGTGAGTTGCCGTTGTCAATTCTGCTGCTGATGAGTGCATGGGTGACTGTCTTTCTGGACTCAGTGGGGATCCATTTGAACATCTTTCGGAGCAGGCTTAGCGTGTGGAAGCAGGATGAAGAGACAGCGTTGATCTAGCGGCACATTGTGAGCGAGGAGTCCAGGATGATGCCGAGGTTCCGCACATCGTCTGTGGGGGAGGTTCCAAGTGCTGCAAGCCACCAGGAGTCATCCCAGGTGGAGGGGGTGGAGCCCACAATGAGGACTTAGGTCTTCTCTGAGTTGAGTTTGAGGCAGAAGTTCTTCATCCAGGCGGCGACAGCCTTCATCCTGGCGTGAAAGTTGTTCTTGGCAAACTGTTGGTTCATTGGCGAGGGAGAGAATCAGCTGGGTGTCGTCGGTGTAGAAGACGATGTTGAGTCCATGGTTCCTGAAGATGGCTCGAGCGGAGCCATATAGATGTTGAAAAGCATGGGGCTCAGGGAGGAACCCTGAGGCACTTCGCAGCTGATCTCTGTGGGTACCGAGAGGAATAGAGGAAGTCTGACTCTCTGGGGCATATTATCAAGGATCTGCGATAATTATCGCAAAGCGCGCTTAGCGCTGTTTTTTCTATCGCCGGCCATAGCTGGATTTCCTCACCGTGATAGCGCTGTATTATCAACGCGTATCGCAAAGGCAATAGGAAATCCAGTGATAGCGAGTAAAACCAGCAATAGCGTGAGAATTCCAGCGCTAAATTAACTGCGCTAATGAAAAGGTTGCTAATAGGCAAGTGTGTACTTAACCTAACAATCCACCCCCCATTGACAAGATGGTTAAGGCAAGTTAAATTCCAGCGATAGGCGCAGTTAGCGCGACTTTTCTTATCGCTTCGCGGGCATTGATAATAGAGGGAAGTTGTGTTTGCGACTGTTTCAATGGAGTTTAAGTCAGGAACGCCTACTTTGCATGTCATTAGCGATATATATCGCTGACATGCTTAGAGATAAAAAAACGGCCGCTATCGCCAAAAAACTCATGCTAAGGCCCGTTAGCTGCAGCTTGTTAATAGTGTGATAAAAATATCGCCGCATTAGCGGCAGAAAAGTGCAGCTAACGTGGCGATAAAGGGCTTGATAATATGCCCCTCTGTGTTCGGCTGGTGCGGAAGGGGCGGATCCATTCCAGGGCTTTTTTGCGGATGCCGACGTCATGGAGTCTTGTGCATAGGGTGTGGTGAGAGACGGTATTGAAGGTGTCCGAGAGGTCCAGGAGGATGAGAGCTGTAGTTTCGCCTTAGTCAAGGAGGGCACGGATGTCGTCTGTGGCGGTGAGGAGGGTGGCCTCGGTGCTGTGGTTGCTTCGGCAGCCGGTTTGGGAGAGGCCCAGGATGTGGTTTGCTTTGATGGACTCGGAGAGTTGGGTGTTGATGGCCTTCTAAATGACCTTGACTGGGAAAGGGAGAAGCGAGATGGGTCTGAAGTTCTTGAGGTCTGTCGGGTCGGCAGAGGGTTTCTTTAGCAAGGGGTTGATCTCTGCATGTATCATGCATATATGTGCATCTGACACATATGCAGTCAAAATGCTCGCACAGACATCAATACATATGGAAAGGTAATCATCACCGCCGCAAGATCACCGCAGCCACACCATGGGCACTGCGGTAAACTTGTAATACGGTGGTCGGAAGACCGCTGGCGCTGCAGTCTTCTAGAGACCGCGGCCGCAATGTTCGGGTGGTCGGGCCGCCAAATTTGTAATCAGGATCTAAATATCAATCAGACACCAATACACTATGGTGCAAGGGTGTGTGCATGGCACAAATCAGCCTAAAAGGCAACAGTGCTGGAAGAGAGATAAATAGCACAATATCTTTTTAGATATGGCCCTGTCCTGCTCTCTCCCTTTCACGCAATGCAGCACCAGGGCCGGAGTGGGAACCGAAACTGGCCCTGGCAAACTGCTCGCTGGCCCCCAGGGGAGAAGGAGGGGGTGCGGCCGAGCTGTTTGCTACGGTCGGTTTCGGCTGATTTTGTTACCGGGGGCCAATATTGCCGGCCCCTGGTAACAAAAATGGCCCCCCAGGGGCCCAAAACTGGCCCCCACCCTAGCGGACCACCGGGGAAACGCCCGGTACCCGCTACGGCCAGTCCGGCCCTGTGCAGCACAACAACTTAGATTGCTGCTCTACATGACTTCTAAGGAAATTTGTCCCTTTGGGTGCCACCTTGCAGTGCCTTTTCAAACATAATAAGTAAAGTCTCAAGTCCAAGGACAATTAGTGAAATCAAACCCACCTCACCTGTATTATCATTACTTTTTCAGGGTGAGGTCTGACATTGCACTGGTAACAAATACATCACCTTCCCAGAAGAAATTAGGAGGTGAAATGACACACACCCCCAAGACCAAACAGCAAATAGGGGGCCAGGAGACAGCCTTTTTCATTCAGGTTTCAATGGCTCAAAGTCAAGTAACCTACCACTTAATAAAAGTATTAACATAGATCACGAATGAACGAGACAGAATGATTTGGGTCTCGAACAAAAAGAGAATATTTTCATTTTTTTGGTCTGGAAGATTTTAAAGCAGCCAGAACAATCCATTTCTGCAACTGGGATTCACTTGAGCTTTTGTTACTTGTTTAGAGCTTTTCGATATTGGGCAGCAATATATTTTACCTTCCCTGCTATCAACCAATTTGCAAGAATGAAGGTGAACTCAGATTGGCTATTTATTTTAGAAACCGTCGAGCAGTCTATTATAATTTTCTTCCAGTAGGGGTTACTGTCTGCGAAGAGCAAATCAATAACCCATTTTGTACCCAGTAACATTGTAATTGTAATTGAAATTGCATTTATATAGCGCTTACTACCCCGTGGCGAGGCGTTGAAGCGCTTGTCAAACCTGCTTCGTTTTCTCCAGACATGTTTTATCGGCGTTTCTCTTTGCCATGTTTTACAGATGAACACTTCCGCGAGATGCACGCTGCTTGGATCAAAAGGACAATTTTCTGATATTTTATAATATTTAAATACTTAAATTGGCGTTACCACTCAGGGTATAACGAGGTCCACCCCAGTTATGATGACAGCAAACGCCACTTTTCACTAGATGCTGCTAGCTTTGCCACTATCGCCTTTTCATATTAAGGTTAATGCACAATATTCATGCAGTATGGTCATTTGTTTCACTTCAAAGCAATGACCTTAGCCATCAATCCAACGGAGCCAGCATTGACAGCCTCTGGCGACAAGTCAGCATCTAACATCAGCTCTCAGCTTCCCGTTAGACACGCCAGCTTAGAGGACCAGGGTTAAAATGTCCCTGCAAGCACTAGAAGCCAAGACTGAGAAGGGCGTGGAAGTCACTGCTGCTTCCAAGGGGAGATGGCAATGATATAGTCCCAGTAATTAAAGCAATTTGTTTCAGTTGTATGTTTTGATGTAGAACCAAAGCCTTGTTCTTAAATTGGAAAAGAAGGAAAGGAGATCAAATAGAAGTCAAAGAATCTCGGGGAATTGGAGGAGCTCTGAGCCTTTGCTTATTATGTAAATTAGTTATGCACACGTGGGTTTTCCTCATTCTTCTGAAATTCTAATTTTCAATCATTTCCTACTGCAGAGACGCATTTTTTTCATCAAGAGGAGGCTCAGTGTTAATTATTCCTTGCATTCCGGAAGATTGTTCCAAAGTGATTGTAGATAATGTGGATTAAGACAAAAATCCTTGGCACACTCTTGAAAATCTGAGGCAAGAAGGAAGGGGCTTATTTACAAGCCCCTTGCGCCACTTTTGCGTCATTTTTAACATGGGAAAAATGACGCAAAAGTGGAGCAAGGGGCTTGTAAATCTGCCCCGAAGTATTTTCTCAGAGAAAACGCATATGGTACATGTTCAAAGTTAGCCATGTCAACTATACAGGTTAAAAATAAAGAACTTAGGGGCATATTATCAACAAGGCGATAAACAATTATCGCCGCTTTTGCGTCCGTTTTCGGCGACGAAAAGCGGCGATAATTTTATCGCCTAATCAGCAAGGTCACGCTATCGCGTGAATCCTTGCATTATCGCCCTTTCCCCCAAAGCCCATCTTTGCATCTCTAATGAGATGCAAAGTGGGCGTTACTGGGCGTACCCCGGATGGACTACGTTGCAAATATCGCTGATGTTCACATCACGATATTTACAAGGCAGCCCACATGATTTTAGCAGAGGTTAGATTTTGGCAAAACGGCCGGTTTCGCCAAAATCTAACGTCTGCTAAAATCCTGACTTAGCCATCCCTAACATAGGGGTGGATTCTGCTGATACGACCACAGGGTCGTATCAGCAAGAGTTATCGCCGCTTTGCAGGGAACATCGCTGGAAAACCAGCGATGTTCCCTGCAAAACGGCGATAACTCTCGCTATCTCTGGAATTTTTATCGCCCTGGAGAAACGCGTTGTTAATAACGCGCTACCAGGGCGATAATTTCAGAGATAGCCTGCGATAGGACTATTATCGCAAGCACGGCCAGCGATATTTATCGCTGGCCGTGCTTAGCGATAATTTTGTTATCGCAGGCTATCTCTGGAATTTATCGCCCTGGTAGCGCGTTATTAACAACGCGTTTCTCGAGGGCGATAAAAATTCCAGAGATAGCGAGGCTATCGCCGTTTTGCAGGGAACATCGCTGGTTTTCCAGCGATGTTCCCTGCAAAACGGCGATAACCTTGCTGATACGACCCATAGGGTCGTATCAGCATAATCCACCCCAATGTTAGGGATAATTAAGTCTGCATTTTAGCAGCGGTTTTCTCCAAAAACTAACGTGTGCTAAATGGGGCAGCCTTGTAAATATCGCGATGTGAACATCAGCGATATTTGCAAGGTAGTCCATCCGTGGTTCGCCCACTTTGCATCTCATTAGAGATGCAAAGGAAGGCATTGGGAAAAAGGGTGCTAACATGCGATTATGCATGTTAGCACCCTCTTGTAAATAGGGCGATAGTTTTATCTCCGCTTTTTTGGCTTTTTAAGCCAAAAAAGCGGAGATAAAGCCCTTGTAAATATGCCCCCAAAAAAGTACCAACCTTGTTAGCTGAAAGGACAAATTTATTCAAACAATTCCACAAAAAGTAGAAAATGTAATATTAGGGGCAAAGTAAGTACAACAGTTTGGGGCATATTTACAAGCCCCTATCACCCCCACAACGTCACTTTGTGGGGGCGATAGGGGCTTTGCCTTATTTACAAGGCAGCATTAAGCCAGTTAATGCTGCCTTGTAAATTAGGCACCCTTTCTTGCTGTACTTAGCGTGAAAGGGGAGAGCAATGGGTGTTGCTGTGGGCACCGCAACACCCATTGATTTCGTCCCCCCCCCCCCTATTTACAAGAGTGGTGTAAATAGGAGGCAGCGCCAAAATTAAGACCAGGGAAAACCTGGTCTCAACAGAAATGCTTTATTTCTCCTAGTTTTTGCTGTTTCCATGTGAGCTGTGTTGTGCATCACACATGGAAACAGCAAAACGACAATAATTGTTTATGTGCAGGAAGGTCTCCCTTCCTACACATAACCAATCATTAAAAAAACGTCATTTTGTAACTTCTATGTGTGCTGCATTAAGCAGCACACATAGAAGTTACAAAACGCAATTTAAACATTGTTTATGTGCAGGAAGGGAGACCTTCCTGCACATAAACAATCTTCCCCTCAACGCAGACACCCTTGCACTATGGTGCAAGGGTGCCTGCGGTGGCACTAAGCTACTAAATTTGGCGCCAACGCAGGGGGAAATGCAGGGCTGCACCATATTCTTGTAAATATGGTGCAGCCCTGCGTTTCTAAAGTGACGGAGCGTATCATTAGCCTTCTTGGCTTAACGACATGCTTTGCCACTTTGTTGTAAATACGTCCCTTTTTCCCTTGACAAGGGAATTTGAAAAAGGCATTCTGTATAACGTTATGACTTTAAAAAAGTATATATATGTATCTATGTGGTATTTGTATAGAACGTACCTAGCCGAACAGGGAGTAAAGCCCTGTAGAGGGTCAAAAACAGTTATACAGTCAGCAAATGACAGGAGAGTTAGCTGGTTGTTGAATCATGCATGTGTATACATAAAACTCAAAGCAATTCATAGAGTTAACCAGGAGCAAGAAACCCTTAATAACTGACAAGTGAGTGACCATGTGCAGGTAAATTCTAGTGGAATCAATACAAATGGTGCCTTTTGAGTTAAAAACATTACTGGAGATCAACTATATTCTGAGCAACAAGCATGGAAATAATAGCTGCAAAAGGCTGCACATGGTCAGGTTCCTTTGTTAAGCTGACCCACCTCCAGCCTTCCATCAGTGCAGGAAAAAGTGATAATATGAAGCAGCAGAGGCCCAAATTGTTTATGCTATTTCTGGTGTCATGGCTAATTTGAAGAAAGACCTTCAATTCTTCAGGACTGGCTCTACAAAAGCCAGACAAATGTTTAAGTTGCAAAAGGCATTCCGAAAATCTGCTTTAAGGTCTACAGGAAAATGTGCCTTTGCAGCTGTTCCATTTTAATTCCCTCAAGCAGGTAACAGATTTCTCAGCTCTCTGCGACCTTTGCAATGCCAGTTGTTCTAAAGAGCAAGCATGCTTTCTGGCAGGACCTTTGCCATTATAGCCCTGTTGACTAGCAGCAACCTTCAAGTGCATGTTTTGAAGAAAAAGCTGGAGATGCCAGTCTACGCTACTGTGGGAGTCGGGTTCCTCGTTCTAGATCTACTCTGGAACCCCAGGCCGATGTCTATTTTTGTCAGCATGGAAGTATGGAGGGTGGAAAAACGTTGGCCAATCAATATTTACAGTTCCAATGAACTATGACTCCGAAGAATCACAGACTCCCAGTTAAGTTTAGTTAGTTTATTACAAAGCCAAGCACAATTGGACATACAAACACCTCAGAATGAGAGTGTAGAAATACATTGGAACTAATACAAAGCCAAACCTAGGGGTGAAGTTAAAACTATGGCACCAACGTCAAGATTCCCCTTCATTGGAGGTTCGTAGGCATAAAGCATTAATATGTCCCTAGTCTACCACTAATGTGACATCCCTACTTAGGGGCCGATTCCGATCTCGGTCGGAGACGCACCCAACGCCATTCGGTCGGGAAAAAAGCCATGCGAATGCCTGTTTCCCGACCGATCCGCACATTAATCCGAACGAACAAGTACGATGCGCACAACAGCGCAGATTCCGACCGAGTCGTACTCACCCAATCCAGGTCCTGATCCCCGACCGAGCCGGATCCGTAAACGCAGATACGAGTCGCCCGGAAGCCAAAAAGCAGCCACGTCCGGCCGGACAAGTACGATGCGCTTCACGTACGCGCCGAACCCGTCGCTACGCATGGCACGTCAAAGCATCCGGGAGAGGCGCACATAAGCTCCGATTCGCGCCACAACACGATCCACGGCTACGAGACGAACACGCCAGCGACGAGGACGAGGCGAAGCAACGACGAAGACGAACGAGACGAACCAACAATGAATCCCATCGTTCCGATCCTACCAATATTCTATATCTACTACCGGAACAGGCACGGACGCATACGGCGCAGAAGGTAAGTCAGACACCAACCACAAACACAAACTACACGTACCCGACATATCACACACACACACAGGGATGCAGAAATTACTTACTCCAGAAACAGCAGCACCATAGGGGCGGGATGCCCATCACCAATGCCACATATACACATAGGGGCCCGGATGCCTGTCACTACTACCACCTCTACCCATGGGGGTGCCAGGTGCCTACCACTACTACCGCCTCTACCCAGGGGGTGCCAGGTGCCTACCACTACTACCACCACTACCCAGGGGGTGCCTCCCACTACTACCACCTCTACCCAGGGGGTGCCAGGTGCCTCCCACTACTACCACCTCTACCCATGGGGGGCTGGATGCCTGTCACTACTGCCACCTCTACCCAGGGGGGTGCCAGGTGCCTACCACTACTACCACCTCTACCCAGGGGGTGCCAGGTGCCTACCACTACTACCACCTCTTCCCAGAGGGTGCCAGGTGCCTACCACTACTGCCACCTCTACCCATGGGGGGCTGAATGCCTGTCACTACTGCCACCTCTACCCAGGGGGTGCCAGGTGCCTGCCACTACTACCACCTCTACCCATGGGGGTGCCAGGTGCCTACCACTACTACCACCTCTACCCAGGGGGTGCCTGGTGCCTACCACTACTGCCACCTCTACCCAGGGGGTGCCAGGTGCCTACCACTACTGCCACCTCTACCCAGGGGGTGACAGGTGCCTACCACTACTACCACCTCTACCCAGGGGGTGCCAGGTGCCTACCACTACTGCCACCTCTACCCAGGGGGTGCCAGGTGCCTACCACTACTGCCACCTCTACCCAGGGGGTGCCAGGTGCCTCCCACTACTACCACCTCTACCCATGGGGGCTGGATGCCTGTCACTACTGCCACCTCTACCCAGGGGTGCCAGGTGCCTCCCACTACTACCACCTCTACCCATGGGGGGCTGGATGCCTGTCACTACTGCCACCTCTACCCAGGGGGTGCCAGGTGCCTCCCACTACTACCACCTCTACCCATGGGGGGCTGGATGCCTGTCACTACTACCACCTCTACCCATGGGGGGCTGGATGCCTGTCACTACTACCACCTCTACCCATGGGGGTGCCAGGTGCCTACCACTACTACCACCTCTACCCATGGGGGTGCCAGGTGCCTACCACTACTACCACCTCTACCCATGGGGGTGCCAGGTGCCTACCACTACTACCACCTCTACCCAGGGGGTGCCAGGTGCCTACCACTACTGCCACCTCTACCCAGGGGGTGCCAGGTGCCTACCACTACTGCCACCTCTACCCAGGGGGTGCCAGGTGCCTACCACTACTACCACCTCTACCCAGGGGGTGCCAGGTGCCTACCACTACTGCCACCTCTACCCAGGGGTGCCAGGTGCCTACCACTACTACAACCGCTACCCAGGGGGTGCCAGGTGCCTACCACTACTGCCACCTCTACCCAGGGGGTGCCAGGTGCCTACCACTACTGCCACCTCTACCCAGGGGTGCCAGGTGCCTCCCACTACTACCACCTCTACCCATGGGGGCTGGATGCCTGTCACTACTGCCACCTCTACGCTGGGGGTGCCAGGTGCCTCCCACTACTACCACCTCTACCCATGGGGGGCTGGATGCCTGTCACTACTGCCACCTCTACCCAGGGGGTGCCAGGTGCCTCCCACTACTACCACCTCTACCCATGGGGGGCTGGATGCCTGTCACTACTACCACCTCTACCCATGGGGGTGCCAGGTGCCTACCACTACTACCACCTCTACCCATGGGGGTGCCAGGTGCCTACCACTACTACCACCTCTACCCATGGGGGTGCCAGGTGCCTACCACTAGTACCACCTCTACCCAGGGGGTGCCAGGTGCCTACCACTACTGCCACCTCTACCCAGGGGGTGCCAGGTGCCTACCACTACTGCCACCTCTACCCAGGGGGTGCCAGGTGCCTACCACTACTACCACCTCTACCCAGGGGGGTGCCAGGTGCCTACCACTACTGCCACCTCTACCCAGGGGGTGCTAGGTGCCTACCACTACTGCCACCTCTACCCAGGGGGTGCCAGGTGCCTCCCACTACTACCACCTCTACCCATGGGGGGCTGGATGCCTGTCACTACTGCCACCTCTACCCAGGGGGTGCCAGGTGCCTCCAACTACTACCACCTCTACCCATGGGGGGCTGGATGCCTGTCACTACTGCCACCTCTACCCAGGGGTGCCAGGTGCCTCCCACTACTACCACCTCTACCCATGGGGGCTGGATGCCTGTCACTACTACCACCTCTACCAATGGGGGTGCCAGGTGCCTACCACTACTACCACCTCTACCCAGGGGTGCCAGGTGCCTACCACTACTGCCACCTCTACCCAGGGGGTGCCAGGTGCCTACCACTACTGCCACCTCTGCCAAGGGGGTGCCAGGTGCCTACCACTACTACCACCTCTACCCAGGGGGGTGCCAAGTGCCTACCACTACTACCACCTCTACCCAGGGGGGTGCCAGGTGCCTACCACTACTGCCACCTCTACCCAGGGGGTGCCAGGTGCCTACCACTACTGCCACCTCTACCCAGGGGGTGCCAGGTGCCTCCCACTACTACCACCTCTACCCATGGGGGGCTGGATGCCTGTCACTACTACCACCTCTACCCATGGGGGTGCCAGGTGCCTACCACTACTACCACCTCTACCCAGGGGGTGCCAGGTGCCTACCACTACTGCCACCTCTACCCAGGGGGTGCCAGGTGCCTACCACTACTGCCACCTCTACCCAGGGGGGGCTGGATGCCCTACTACTACCACCCCCACTCACAGGATGGCAAATACATGCCACAAGAAGCACACACCAGCAGAAAGAATGCAACACAAAGACATCCCCCCCAACACCATGACAAGCGTGTGTAGACTGTGTCAAATGCCTACAACACTGAACAGGACTGTGGACATACAATGTGACCCCCTATCACAAGTGCCACACATAAATGTGTGTGGCACCCACAATGCAAGCAGGCCATGACCATTGTGGCAATGGGGTCCAAACCCCATCATCACAGTGACCAAAATGTGAGTGTGGGGTCCATAGCTGAAGCACATATTGAACATTGTGGCAATGGGGTCCAAACCCCCATCATCACAGTGACCAAAATGTATGTGTTGACAAAGAATAAGCTGCAACTGCCAAACTGCATGGATTATTCCTGGTCACAGAACAACAAACACATCAGTGGCAAAGTAGTGCTTGTGTCCCATAGCAACATAGAATGGGGGAGGCAAACAGTGCAGTGCAAACAAGACATACCTTTGGCCATGTGCAGACAAACATCACCCATGGGGGCTGACACTGTCAACACTCATCAATGACTCAATGACAGAAGTGACCATCAGAATGCAGACCCACATATTTGCACCAATGGGCACACAAATTCAGATACCCAGTGGAGACTGTAGAAGGGAGGTGAACAGATACCATACCATGGCAGCAATGGGACACACACACAATGATCATTGTGCTGACTGATGACCTAGGAGTCCCAGGGACAGCAGGGCAAACACACCAAACAACATACAGCCAATGGCACACTAAAGATATGCCAATGCAGTGGTCCCGATGCACAACACTGCACATCAAACACAACAGGTGAGGGGGGGTACCAGTGTCCCCAGGCAAACACACAATACATGAGGAGGCCTGAATACCAATTACACAGACGTGCATACAGTGCCACACAAAGGTAACTCATGGATCCAAATCCCCTATGTGGGCAATCAGGCATTGTCAGATGAGTGGGAGCACAAATCACACATGTCACACAAGCATGTAGGAACAGCAACTGACACAGCAAGACACACAGACACCACAGCACCACACCCAGGGCCCCCACAATGTGGTGACCCTGGGCTGCATTACAATCCCACTGTGATGACAAAGCTAGATGTCGTTCACACTGTGAACCACAGTCATGTGTCCTGAGCAACAAACTACCATCACACCTACACAAGCACAAATCAACCAGCACGGCCTGTCAGCCAAGGCCAACATGGAGGCAGGGGTCTAGCCGGGCAACAACTCTCATCTGCACACACTCAACACCACACACCTCGACCTCCAACAATGTGCAGCAGTGAAGCTCACATGCACTGGTGACATTGCACATGCACCCATGACAATCCCAGGGGGTGGTGGGAACCAAGGTGCAGGAACACATCACACATGGCCACTCTACCAGACTCCTGAATGTCTGACACACTGCACACTACGCTGTACATGGACATGACGGCAATGCCACACCAACCAATGGAATCCCAGCCACAGTCACACACCTATGAAGAAGCCAAGGTCACCCACAAAGGACACACATAGACAACTACCAACATTGCAGCCCTGAGGAGTGCCAGCAGTCACACACACAATGTGTCACAACCAATGAAAGCTAACACAAAGCAGAAATCACATGACAGGTGTCAACAACAAGTGCAAAGGGAATCCGGACTGTGACACATCAGCGTCTGCCCACAAACTCAGCCCTGACAGCAAACACACCTATGGGTGACACCCTGATGACCAGTAATGTGCCATGCACCCACATCACAGAGAACCCAGGAGAAGACTTTGGGGGAACATAGCTCAACTCAGCAAGCATCACAAACAGGAACATCACTAGGGATCCCAGCATGCACAGCAACATGGAAGTGAACACACACACATGCTCATACAACACACACCTTGGGCGCACGAGATGTCACAGGAGTACACACTGCCATGAGGGGACTCCACTCCTGTGTGAGGAAAGCTGTGCCATATGTCGCATCAGTAGGGCTCCATCATGTCAGCAGAACACTTGGTCACACAGTCAACAATTAGCACCAAATGAAGGCTCCCGTCACATCAGCCTGGTCATGGGAATGTCAACGAACTCAACAGCACAGATCCAACACACATGTATAGCAAGTTGCACTGACAACACAGAAGAGTCCTTCCCCATTGATGCCCAAACCTGCAGATGGCCACACGGTCAGGGAACTAGACTAATTGAACAATGGCAAACACAACAGATGTGCATGGGTGGAACCCACAGATGTGACCTTGCTAATGTAAGTAGGAAATCCCATTGCCAAATATTGAATACATGACACCCTCAGATGCTGCTAAGGACGACATGGATTCACCACAGGATAGGACACTGTCCCCCTGGAACACATGGGTTCATGCACAGTAACACTTCATTTTCATGAGTCCAAAAATCACCATCACTGCAGCAAGGGCACGGTTAGCATCATCAACATCATGTACATCAGAAGCAAAGCCACTAGAGAACAGAACGTTGCTTTATTCAGCATGTGGGTTCAAAACTTGGAAGAACTGCAAGGTACCAACAAAGGCCAATGGCCAGTCCATCAAGGAAGTCTATACAGGGTGACAGTGGCAGATGTCACCCTATGCATGCCTGCACTGATCACAACCGGGGACAATCCCCTAGGAGGGGCATACGGGGGGCAGGCCAGGCACCGCAGGGACAGGATCAGGGCTCACCAGGAGGAGGCAGGGAAGGGGTGGTGGGTGCTGGAGAGCCACTGACAACTGCAGTGGAGGTGTCTGACATGGTGTGTGCCGGCACAACTGGGGGGCATGACTCAGATGTTGTGGGTGCCGGCACAACTGCAGTGGACCCTGCAGATGGAGTGGACAGGTCCACCACTGCAGCGCCCAAGTCAGACAGGGTGATAGTGGACTCCACTGCAGTGCCCACCTCCAGGGGAGGAGAATGGGGATCAGGAAAGGTGGGCAGGACAGAGGGGAGGACACCCTCACCACATCAGTGGTACAGACAAGCACAGCGGGGGGTGTGGGGCCAGAAGAGCAAGTGGCAGGGGGAGAAGGCCTGACCCTTCTGGGGATGGTGTATCTGTGGGTGGGGGAACCTGAGGCAGGGTGTGGTGGGGGCACCTGTGGAGTGGGGGCCTGAGGGATGGAGGAAGGAGACTTGGTGCCTGAGCTGCAGGGCGGCGGCGGGGTCTTGCTCTTCCGGGACCGGGGGGACTTGCGGGTGGGGGCCTCAGTCGGTCTGCGCCTGGGGGATGGTGTCCGAGGGCCAGGGGCACTCCGCTCCGTGTGGGTGGGCTTCCTCTTCCCCCTGAATGCTGGATCAGCTGGGTCGGAGGGGGAGAGGCCAAGGTCACAGAGGTAGAGCCGTTGTGTGTATGGGGTTGCAGGTGAGGCAAGGGAGGGGTCTTTGGAGGGAGAGGCAACTGAGGACTGCGCAGTGCTTGTGGATGCGTGTGTTTGTGCCTGTGCCCCATCCCCTGTGAGTGTGGTTGCAGTCCCCTGACGGTACGTGCGTGTGCGTCTTGTTTCTGGCGTGTGTGTCCGTGTGCTGCATGTGTCTGTGCTGGTGTGTGCCTGTGCCAGTGTGTGTGTGCTTGGTACGGGTAAGGTGCTGGGGAGTGTGGATGGGGCAGAGGCAGGAGGGGTGAGGGACTGTCGGAGGAGGGACACTGCTGCCGTCAGGGAGGAGTCCATGGACCTATTGCCCCTCTGTAGGTCAGACATGCCCAATGAGATGCCCTCCATGAATGACACCAGCTGAGTCAACAGACTGGTGTGTGCAAGGAGGACACTCAGCATCGCTGTCTGTCCTACATGGAGCTGGCGGAGGAGGTACACAGACTCCTCACTCAGGGCAGCAGGGGACACAGGTGCAGGGGGTGCGGTGCCTGGCCCGAAGGAGACACGCTCCCGGACATGGGAGCCTCCACGGACCTCGGGAATGGGAGCCAACGGGAGGGCAGTGGTGGTGGTGGTGGTGGCGGGGACAGCAACACTAGCTGGGGTGTGGTGGCTGCTGACACCCGCCTTCATAAGGGAGTCATCGTCCGAGTTGCTCTGGTCCTCAGCTGAGGTGGATGGTGCTGAGGACTCCTCGGTGTGGCTCCCCTCGCCCTCCGTGCCACTGGGTCCCTCCGACCACTCCTCGGCTGCTGACCCAGTCTGGCTCTGCGGCTCCTCCTGGTCCGTGGAGCTGTCCCCTCCTGTGGCCGTGGATGTATCTGCAATCAATAGGGAAACAGACAGACATCAGTCACTGTAGTAATTGAGTCACACACCGGATGAGTTGTGCCAGGATTTATTGAAGGACTACACAGCAGAAGGTCACACTTGCTGAGCCATCACAGGAACAACAGTTGTAAATCCAACTTTAATCAATGACATTCTATCTCTGCACCTGACACTGTGACATCATGCCACAGCATCAGGCAGAAAGGGCAACCATAGAAACAAGATGACAGCCCTAGAATACAACATACCTTCCCTTCTCCTGCAAAACAAAACAAAACAAAATAAAATAAAAAAAAACACAAAAGAAAGACAGAGTAGAAGAAGAGAGAAAAGAATCTGAAGATTACTCACGAAACCTTTTAGGAGTAACAATAATTCTTGAACTTCTTCTGCGTGCAGAAGAATTGGTTAGAGCAGGATTCATACAGATACTGTGGTCAACCCCTAGCGAGACTGGTCTCACTTTCACAACTTTTGCAAGATTCCACCAACGACCTCCCTTCACTTGAACAGCATTGTTCCCGATCCTTACCACCTTGACAGGCTCTCCATATTTACAATTTCCCTTCTTAACCTGCACAGACGCTTTGATGCGAACGAGATCACCAACGACCAAACGAACCATCTTGGTCCCTTTCTTTTCATCAAACCAGATTTTCTGTTTATTCTGAGCAGATTCAGAATTTTCCCTGACGATTTCCATGAGGGAAGACAGATTTGAATCAGTTTTAAACCATTTGTTCATCCAACCAGGCTTGAAACACGTATTGGCCCTCCTTCCCCTCAATATCTCAAAAGGAGAAACTTTAGTGGATGAATGAGGTGTGGTCCTGTAAAACCACAACATACTTTCCAAAGATTGAATAATATCATACTTCCCAGCCACAGCCCACTTGATGCACTCACCCAAAACCCGGTTCATCCTTTCCACCAAACCTTTTGTTTGTGGATGATAAAGAGAACTCTTTAAGTGCCTCACACCACTAGAGGTCAAAAATGTTTCAAACATTTCACTTACAAATTGAGTCCCATTGTCCGAGACAAGGAATTCGGGAAACCCTTCCCGCAGAAAAACCTCTTTCAAAAACTTGACAACACTGGCTGAACTAGCTTCTTTGACCAACTTTATCTCCGGCCACTTTGACGCATAATCCATGAGCACTAAAACGTACTTGCATCCAGAAGGTAAAACATCACAGGGACCCATGATATCAAAACCCACCTTGACCCATGGACCCGACGGACATTCAACAGGAAGCAGTGGTGGAGTAAAAACTTTAAGAGCTTTCTCAGCAGAATGACACACAGAACAATTCTCGACCAAAACACCAATCTCAACATCCATGCTAGGCCACCAAAAGTGCTCACGAACACGACGCTTAGTGAGCGTAACACCTAGGTGCCCCTCGTGAGCTTTTTTGACAATGATGGGTCTGAGAGAGTGAGGTGGAATAAGTTTGTCACATCTCATGAGAATACCATCCTCTAAAGAAATTTCAGTTTCAACTTTCCAATAAGGCTGTAACAAAGAAGACAGTGTCTTTTCTCGAGGCCATCCCTCCTTGACTAAAACACAAACTTGTTGAAGAGTACTATCTTCAAGTAAGGCTGCTCTCCAATTTTCCTCAGAACCAACTACAAGGTCAGGAATATCTATAGCAGCAACGAAACAGTCTTCAGCATCTTCCTCACTCAGTTCTCTAAAAGTTGTACCATCACAACCATCATTATTTTGAGGTAAACGCAACAAGAAATCTGCTCTCCCATTCCTCCCACCAGGAATATGTGAGATATCAAACTGGTACTGTAGCAGCTTACTAACCATTCTCGTAATCCTGGGTGTACAGCACTTACTAGGACCAGAACCAAGAATAGATACTAAAGGCTTGTGGTCTGTAGTCAATTTGAAACGTCTTCCCCAAACGTATGGCCGATATTTCTCAATAGCCCATACGCATGCAAGTAATTCCTTTTTGATAACGGAATACTGTACTTCTGCACTCCTCAAAACTCTTGACGCAAAAGCCACTGTGTTCTCTTTGTCCCCACACACTTGAGTAAGGATAGCCCCCAAACCGACTTGGCTGGCATCCACCGCTATACAACATGGTAAATCAGGATCAAATGGCGTGAGAGCACTGCCCTTACCTAAAGACAGCTTAACTTCATTAAACGCATGATAACAATCTTGAGACCATTCGAATTTGACTCCTATTTTGAGTAAATTGCTAATGGGCCGAACAATGGAAGCAAAGTTAGGGACAAACCTTGAATAGTATTCTAACAACCCAAGTAAAGATTTAACACCAGACTTGTCTTTTGGTACAGCAGCATTGTAAATGGCATCTAGAAGACCTTGCCTGGGTTTAATCCCTTCATGGGATAATAAGTGACCAAGATATTCAATCTCTTTACAAAGAAACTTGCACTTCTCATTTTTTAGAACAACATCATTACTTTTGAATATGCTAAGAACCTTCTTGAGGATAATGTCATGAGAAACATTATCTTTAGCGTAAATCAGCACATCGTCTTGAAACACAAGAACACCCTCAACCCCTTTCAATACATTTTGCATGACTCTCTGGAAAACTGATGCCGCGGAGGCTAACCCGAAGGGCATCCTACGATATTGAAATGTTCCCAGGGGAGACACGAAAGCAGTGAGGGACCGAGAATCAGGATGAAGTTCTATTTGGTGGTAGGCACTAGCTAGATCTAATTTAGAAAACACCTGAGCTCCTTTAACACACGCAAACAGGTCATTGATTTTGGGCAATGGATGAGAATCTATCCAAATCTCCTTGTTAAGTGACCTAAGGTCCACACACTCGCGTAACTGCCCTCCCCTCTTGCGTGCGACGACCAAAGGGGACAACCATAAGGATAACTCCGTAGGTTCGATGATTCCCTTGTCACAAAGACTCTTGAGCTCTTTGTTGAGGTCATCCCTTACACTAAAAGGAACCCCTCAAAGTTTGTGTTTGACTGGGACAGCCCCGTTCCTAACAATAATCTTGTGTTTGAAACCAGAAATTTTCCCAAGGGTGTCACCAAAAACGGATGGGAATTCACTCTTCCATCTAGACCCCTCTTCATCACAAGTGACCAGCAAGACCTGCTCTTTGGTACCGGGTCTGAGAATCATTCCAAAGAGACCCTGGTGGAACCACCCCAGTATATTCAAACCCTTGACCGCAATGTAGATTTTACATCTGATCCTTCTTCCTTTGAACATCATGACATCTTCGATGAAACCCAACAATTCGATTTTGCGTCCCTCATAAGAAACAGGAGAGCGATCGGGAGGAAACAGTTCCCTGTCGCCCCATGTTTCAATGAAAAGTTTCTGGGTTATCATTGTAATTCTAGCACCTGAATCTACCAAAAGATGAATAGTTTTATCACCAACTAGTAATTCAACAATAGGATCAACACATTATGAAGGATCACCAGTTACTGGTTCAGTATTAGTGTCATTTGAATAGATATTTTCATCCACAACTACAGAAATGATCTCAGAATCTGAGTCGTCTTCAGATTCAACAACACAAGCAATGGTCTTTTTTTGATTATTCTTCTTAAGACAAACTTTGGCAAAATGGCCTATTTTTTTACAGTAGTTACAAGTCACATTAATAGCAATGCACTTACTACCTTTGGAGTGTGTAGCATTACCACAACGAAGACAAACATTGTTAGGAATAAAGAAATCAGATTTATGTTTGGTAGAGCTACCAGGGTTGCTTTTGACTGCTTTCTGCTTAAACTTGGTAGCGACAATGGCATTCACACTTTCAGGAGGTTTTTCGTCGAGTTCCTTTAAGGAGACTTGTGAAAATTGCGATGCTCTTGGCTATTTTAATAGTCTTGTCAAGAGATGGATTACCCATCGCAAGGAGCTTTTGTCTGATATGCTTGTCTTTGCATTGGCAGACGAATTGATCTCTGATAAGCTGATCGGTGAAGTTCTCGAATAGGCAGACTGACGCTAGTCTCCTGAGAATTGACATATAAGCATCGACATATTCACCATCTGATTGTTTTCTCTTGAAAAACTTGTGTCTCAAAACCATCAAACTGGGTTGCCTATCAAACCTTAATTTGAGTTTTCGTATAGTTTGTTCGTATTCATCAATAATTTCTCCATCAGCTAGAAGTAAGTCGGGTAAATGTTTGAAAATCGACCTACCCTCGAAACCTAGAGAGTGAAGTAATAGACACTTTTTCCTCTCTGCAAAAAATCTTGATGCACCAATGGCCCCTAAGTACGTCTCAAATGCATCAAACCAAACCTCCCATTTCACTGGAGGCTCACCTGGTGCATCAAGGAAAGAAGGAGGAGGTGTGACGGCTTGCATTGTACACATATTTTTAATGCTACAGAAACAGAGAGGAACTTACTCCCAAAATGTGCTTGTGAAGCGGGAATACACAGGAGAAAAACTATGAACAAGAGGAAACCCAATGGTAATACCCAAAAGGTTTTTACATAAGATGAAAACACTTTAAAATTGAATTCTTGCAGGTTGAACAGTGTGTGAATCACTGTGATCCACAGGTGAAATGACACATCACACAGAAGCTGGGGAACAACTAATGTGCCAATCAATTAAACAGACATGGAACAGTGTGCTAATCACCGTGATCAGCTTTGTATGGAAAAAAAAATATGCCAGAGTAGGTGTGCTGATCACCGTGATAAGCTCTGCGAGACTGGAAACAAATAACCAAACTGGTGACTAGTAGTGCAGATCAGCGTGAAAGAATGTTAGAGGAAAGTGTGCGAATCACAGGTGTTCGCAATACTCACAAGTCAACAGGATAATGAGGAACACTGTATTCCCTGAAGGGAAATCCTCCTCCGTGATGCAATACCTCGTATTGGTAGAAGCTGAAGATGGTGCGCCTGCGCCAGCGTGAACCACCGGTAGAAGCCAGACGAAGAGTTGCTGTAGTCATGGAGCTTGTGCGCATGCTCTAGCGCGAGCCACTGTACGCATGTGCGCGCATGGTCTAGCGCGAGCCGCTGGACGCACGCGCACAAAGACTGCACGTTGGCTGCACCTCCTATTTAGAGGAAAATAGACTAAAATAGATTTACTGTACCGCACTGGAGATCCGGGTGAAGCGGGACAACAAGGGAGAGTTCAGACCGCTGGGGATCTGCGGAGGTCAAATTCCTGGAAGACGAGATGCAGTGACGATTCGAGGCCTTGGAGAAAGCTGTGTGAAAGACTTTCCCGGGTCTGCAGGCACAGGAGAGGTAAGCGGAGCAGGGCGAGAGGCAGGGGTGGGTGTACTGGTAGTCCGCTTTCACAAATAGAGGCAGGCAGCAAAGAAAGGCGTCGTCGTGGAGAAACAAGACTCCAAGTGAAGTGAAATGAAGACAGAGGGTCAAGGTAGCAGTGTCCAACTGACCGCAGAGAAATGACCGTTGAGAAGTCAGGGTCGAAGTAAGTGTGACCTTGGTAGAAGGTGGGGTGGAGAGTTCATTGAAGATGGTTGGTTTCTTGATGAGGAGCCTTGAAGGAAGTTGATGCACGCTGGGTTCTGCTGTGTAGTAAAATCGTCGCCAAAAAGTCTGTAGTAATTGAGTCACACACCGGATGAGTTGTGCCAGGATTTATTGAAGGACTACACAGCAGCAGGTCACACTTGCTGAGCCATCACAGGAACAACAGTTGTAAATTCAACTTTAATCAATGACATTCTAACTCTGCACCTGACACTGTGACATCATGCCACAGCATCAGGCAGAAAGGGCAACCATAGAAACAAGATGACAGCCCTAGAATACAACAGTCACCTGCACCGAACGTACACACCACAGTAAGTACAGCACATTACAGAGCAAGCCCTGGCATCCTTAGTTGAACATTGCTAAAACTGCACAAACAGAACAGGAGAAGTCAATTGTCAGTCTGATGGTCAACCATGGCACTCACATCCCACCTGGCCTTGCACCCATCTGTATGGTGTCTGTGGGATGGCAATACCCCAGTGTGGACACATGCACCACCTACACAGTATTTGGACAGTGCAGAGAACCTGGTGAAGCATGTGGACATGCACACATCACAACTCTTGCCTCTGAGTCAGTGCAGGTGTCCGGATGAAAGGGATGCCCAGAGTCAAATAGGAAATGCATGTGATGCATACCAGCGACAGACACCATGATGCACCCATGTCCTGTTAGCCATTGCCACAATGGTGTGCATGTAGCAAATGTCACTCCCCTGCAGGATCACTAATAGGAAGTCACATGCCATGGCACAACCATGCCTGCTAAGTCATACATAACTGTCTCCAGTCACATGGGCAGGGCAGCCAGACAACAACACTCTGCACTGTGTCACAATAGTAGATCATGGGGAATGCAAGTCCTGGAGCTGAACAAGTGCACATGTACATCCCCCACACACCACATCATCTGTACCCTCATCTGTCCAGGTTATACCCATTGTACATATGGGAGACCTGTAACACTAACCTCTGCACCTGAGCACATCACAATCTGCTGTGAATGGGAAATAGCTGCCTGAACCTCATATTCGCATACCCCAGTCTGCACGGTCAGGTGATCAAACACCTATGTGTCACACATGTATCATCTCCTATGGTCACATCTCCGGTGGCATGCAGAGCCCCAACCGAGGAACACCCCAGCAGACCTGACAACGAAGCCACAGCACACTGACACAGAGGCAGACACCTGAGGGGACGAATCACTGAGCAAAACGTGTCAGCTGATACACGGCAGTGGGAGTACAGAGTGTATTGTATGGCCTGGAGTAGGCATGACTGTCCTGTCCCCACATGAATGAGGGATGACCCCTGGACAGTAGGCAGCTGGCTAAGTATGTGTGACACACGTTATATACACACTCCTGGGGCACAAACATTGTTCCCACCCGCAGCATGGGTGTGTGCCAGATACCCCAGGCACATGTGGTGAATCAGCTCAGCAATTGGGCCACATATCAAAATGACACGCAGAACACATGTCAGAACACAGGCAATGTGTAAGCAATGGACCCACCCATGATGCCCACCACAGAGTCAGGGAAACAGATGCTGTCCCCCACCTTGAGTCAAGCAAACTGCAAGGACACAGTACCCAAGTGACACAATACCCTGACTGTAAGGGCCACACCTGGGTATCAGATGAGGAGTGGGCAGTGCACAATAGAGGGACATGGGTCCTGGACCACAAGACTGATGTACTGTGGAAGTTTAACCAGGCCAGAGGAGGGCACATAGCATGGCAGACATAGTTCACAATGCAGACATGGACTCACCCCTCCTTGCTGCTCTCTGGCCTTCAGCTGCCCATCCAGATCAGGGAAGACCACCGCCAGGATCCTCAGCATGTGGGGGGTCAGGGTCCAGTGTCCGCCCCTCCTGCGAGGAGGCGACAGCTTCAGCTGGACCCGTGCGATACTCCGGGTCCAGCCCCGAAGGTCCTGCCACCTCTTCTGGCAGTTGCGGATCCGGCGCTTGTAGACCCCCATGGATCTCACTGCTCGGACGATGGTCAGCCATATCTTCTGCTTCTGTTGGGCATCAACCTGTGAGGATAACAAAGTGAGAATGCCATTACTACACATGCAACATATCCGTGCATTACACAGTTGGATATACATGTCTCAATCACAGGGGCACATGATGTACACAGGCAGTGCAACGATGGCTATGGACAGTTTGCCAGCAGTTACTACATGGTATCATTGCCTGGGAAGTAAAACCTAGTTTAAATGCACTGTCACTGCACTATACCTGTCCAGTGCATGTAACTACACACTATGGGGGGTGACAACTACTCAGTGAGCCTGCTAGCCAGTGGCGTGCAGACTGTTAGCCTTGCTAGTCAGACAACATGCACATTTAGAAAGGCAGTGGACAGAACACTCACCTGCTCCCCTGCTTTCCCATACAGCTTGCTGTACTGTGGAAGGAGGCCATCCAGCAGGGCCTGGTTCTCCTCAGTGCTGAAGGCTGGGGCTCTCTCCACAGTACGTGCCATTGCAGGGTCCAGAGGGTGCAGATACAGCAGCAGTGTAGTGGCAGATGTCGTCCTGGAGCATGTAGTGCCGGCAAGTGAGCTCTCAGGGGAACAGCCAGCATTATATGTGTGCTGCAGAGGCAGATACTGTCCCATGTGTCCAAAGTGATAGGTCCAAGTCGTTTGCATCATCTGAATCTGGCCAATCCATGGAATTGCACCACTTACACACGCCCCCAGCATCCTTCAAATGTTCAACTTTGTGACACCCATGAAATTGCAACATTGTTGTGGGTGACCAACTGAATTTACAGCATCAGACTCGTTCAAATTTTGAAAATGCGGCCGTTGCCAGGCCAGGCCATAGCCAATGGGTGCGCACCGATCGGACCATTGCTGTTCAACACGTACATAGGATACAACGCGTACCCGCACACATTGAATGCAATGGGCCGGCCGGGCACACCGATCGGACCATTGCTGTTCAACGCGTACATGGAATACAACGCGTACCCGCACACATTGAATGCAATGGGCCGGCCGGGCACACCGATCGGACCATTGCTGTTCAACGCGTACATGGGATACAACGCGTACCCGCACACATTGAATGCAATGGGCCGGCCGGGCACACCGATCGGACCATTGCTGTTCAACGCGTACATGGGATACAACGCGTACCCGCACACATTGAATGCAATGGGCCGGGCGGTTACACCGATCAGACCATTGCTGTTCAACGCGTACATGAGATACAACGCGTACCCGCACACATTGAATGCAATGGGCCGGCCGGGCACACCGATCGGACCATTGCTGTTCAACGCGTACATGGGAAACAACGCGTACCCGCACACATTGAATGCAATGGGCCGTCCGGGCACACCGATCGGACCATTGCTGTTCAACGCGTACATGGGATACAACGCGTACCGCACACATTGAATGCAATGGGCCGGCCGGGCACACCGATCGGACCATTGCTGTTCACGCGTACATGGGAAACAACGCGTACCCGCACACATTGAAAGCAATGGGCCGGCCGGGCACACCGATCGGACCATTGCTGTTCAACGCGTACATAGGATACAACGCGTACCCGACACATTGAATGCAATGGGCCGGCCGGGCACACCGATCGGACCATTGCTGTTCAACGCGTACATAGGATACAACGCGTACCCGCACACATTGAATGCAATGGGCCGGCCGGGCACACCGATCGGACCATTGCTGTTCCAACGCGTGCATAGGATACAACGCGTACCCGCACACATTGAATGCAATGGGCCGGCCGGGCACACCGATTGGACCATTGCTGTTCAACGCGTACATGGGATACAACGCGTACCCGCACACATTGAATGCAATGGCCAATGTGTGCACACTGATCGGTCCATTGCTGTCCAAGGCGTATTGCCAATACAACGCGTACCAGCGCATATTGAATGCAATGGCCAATGTGTGCGCACTGATCGGTCCATTGCTGTCCAAGCGTATTGCCAATACAACGCGTACCAGCGCACATTGAATGCAATGGCCAATGTGTGCGCACTGATCGGTCCATTGCTGTCCAAGGCGTATTGCCAATACAACGCGTACCAGCGCACATTGAATGCAATGGCCAATGTGTGCGCACTGATCGGTCCATTGCTGTCCAAGGCGTATTGCCAATACAACGCGTACCAGCGCATATTGAATGCAATGGCCAATGTGTGCGCACTGATCGGTCCCTTGCTGTCCAATGCATCCCTGTACAAGTCACTGGCATATGTCACCATGCCTGTCACAGGTGAACATATGCCAGCCACATATACTTCCCAGGCAGTGAGGGGCACACCTACAACACCACAGCCTGTCCAAACTGTATCCTAGGGCATGTAAGGCTGCATTACCTATTCCGTGTATGGGGGTGAACATGTTGATCTGTGGGTGTCACTTGGGGGCAGCCACCCCCAGGCTGTGCACGTGTTTATGGGGACAGAATCCTTGGTGTTTCGTGTACATGACCACTGTGATGTGCAACTGTTCATATCTGTGCATGTGGCATGGTCACAGTTCACGGTGGTGTATGTGTATGTCATGTCACATACCCCCTGAGTCCCATGTGGGATGTTATGTTCAACCCAGGGTGACCCATTGGCACAATGTTGATGGTCCTCCACAGTCTGTGTGCATGTTGTGATTACAATGTCTCTGATTTCATGTGCACAATGGGAGGCAGTCTCCACATCCACGTTGTTTGTGCATGGACTTTGATGTTGTGCGTGTGTGTGTCACAGACGTCCATGTCTGTCCTGCCGAGGCAATACGGACCACTACCTGTGGGGCTCATGGTTGTTTTGCTGTGGTGTATACATGATACACCATGTCATGCCAGTGTCCATGTGGCAATACAGGGTCCCTGGGAATCTACCTGTCGTTGAGCTGTGATGCCTGGGGCACATCAGTCCTCACATGTCACTGTGGTGTGTGTGTGTTATTTGGCAGCAGGAGATGGGTACTGGGACACGGCCTCATGGTATCCGATGGCATGACCTGGGACTTCTTGATGCCACTTGTTGGACTGTGATGTTAGATATTGGCCATGTATGTGCCATACATATCCGTACGGAACTGCACACATCATGTACTTGTGCCTCATTATGATGTATCATGTGATGTTGAGTGTGTTCAATGCCACATATGTGGGGTGACTGACAATCTTGCTTTCTTCACCTATGCACTGCAGGGCACCAGCTGTCCATAGACCATTCCCTGACCTGGCAACGATGGTGGAACGGGACAGCATCCGACGGTACCGCTTCACCAGGCAGCTGATTGAGGATTTGGCAGTGCGCTTGGCACCACATTTGCAACCTGGCCGTCCGTACCCTACAGCGCTGACCCCCAAGGTGATGGCAGCCCTACACTTCTTTGCAACTGGTACCTTTCAACACACTCTGGCGAATGCTGGTGGGATGTCACAGACCATGTTCAGCCGTGTGCTCCGGGATGTTTTGGAGGCTATGTTGATATACCTGAACCAGTACATCTATTTCCCTAGACTCCAACGACTCACTGGCGTGAATAGTGACTTCTATGCCCTGGGGAGGATGCCGCATGTCATTGGCTCCATTGATGGAACACATGTGGCGTTGGTACCACCACAGGCCCAAGAGCAGGCCTACCGTAACCGCAAACACTACCACTCGGTCAATGCACTGGTGGTCTGTCTTGCAGATATGAGCATCACACACGTGTGTGCCCATTTCCCTGGTTCTGCACACGATGCGTACGTGATGAGGAGTAGTCGCATCCCGAGGATGATGGCACAGATGCGGAACCAACGTGCCTGGCTTGTAGGTGTGTACTGACTTTGTACCATTGTGTATGTTCTGCTATGTAGTGTTCCACCCTCTTTTCCAACTCTGCTAATGTGTAATTGTCTGTATGTAGGTGACTCCGGATACCGCAACATGCTGTGGTTGCTGACGCCCCTCAGGAACCCTGTGACACCAGCCCAGATGCGCTACAATGAGGTACATGGTCGGACCAGGAGAGTGATTGAGTGGACATTTGGTCTCCTGTAGAGCCGCTTCCGCTGCCTCGACAAGACAGGAGGGTCCCTCCCATATGCCCCAGCAAAGGTGTGCAAGATTATCATCGTCTGCTGCATGCTCCACAACCTGGCAGTGCGGAAGGAGTTTCCTCTCATCCTGGATGACGATGACCAACGTCCGCCACCTGTGGAGGATCCTGGCCTGGACCACGATGCCAGTGATGATGATGATGATGTTGAGGGTGATGTCCGCACACAGCTCATCACCAACTTCTTCAGCTGAATGTGAGTATCCAGAGATGGCATGTCAATGATGTGAGTTTGCATGATATGTGTTGGTGGTGCTCTGGTGCTGTTTGAGTGTGTCCATGGGCTACATGTCTGTATGCGTGTAGCGATGTGTCCTTGCAGGTAGTCTGTACTCCCCAACAGTGTTGACATGCTAACTTGGTTCTGGGTGGGTATCTTGTAACATGTATTGTGCATGAGTATTGCAGTTCTGTCCTGTTCTTCAGTACTTTTGACTGTGTGTCATTTCTGTCCTTCACAGGGTACTTTCAGAGTCGTTTGGTCAACTGTGATCCCCAACACCGTGATTCGACTTCCCGGGTGGTAGCTGTTGTGTCCCTACAGGTGATGTGCACCACACCCATGGACTTCCTTCCTTCTACACTTGTTGACTATGTGCCCGCTGCCAGGTGGGATTACCTTGCATCTGTGGTGGTTTCCACATGTTGCAAATGTGTAATAAACCTGTGCTTCACTATGTGATGTGCGTTGTCTGTGGTCACACATCTGACTGACATTTGCTTACTGCACCAGTGGGCTAGTTAACACAGACTGTGAATAGGTGTTGGGTCTGTGCAATGCAACGTATTTCCTGGCAACACCAGTGTAGGCGATGAGTCAGATGTCCATGGTGTGTATGTGTTGTGTAGCCCTGGTGGTGTGCCTCCCCCATATGTGTGAAGTCGCCATGACTCACATGCCGGTGTTGTACTTGCTGTAGCAGTTAGCATGCACAGTGTCATTTCCCCGATCATTATCGTAACTTCTGAGACAACATTGGAATCACAACAGAGGCAAGTATGGTGTATAAGTGAGTTTATTGACATACATGTGTGAGTATAGTGCACAGGTTGTTGGGTGCTGAACATTGTGATTGTGATCCAAAGTTCCTAGATAATTTGGAAGTCCTGGTAGCAGAAATGTCCAGAGTAAAGTCCACAGTAATCAGAGACATTGGTCCAACTTGAGCTCCCCATGTCATGTGGGAGAGTTGTTTTGCAGTCAACAGGGTGAACAGTTTGCGCACAAAGGTTATTCTCCAGAACAGGTTTTGGCTTCCTGGGAGTTGCACATGGCCATCGGCCTCTCACTTGCCCCTACTCGGACGGCCCCTCTTCTTTGGGGGGGGGATCCTCAAGTGCAGGCTGCTGCGGTGCAGGGGACTCTCCGCCAGAGTCATCCTGCCTCCCTGTGGCAGTTGCAGTTGTTTCAGCAGTAGATGTTGTGGGCACACAGGGAGGTGTTGACTGGTTGCTGCTCATCTGGCGGAGGCATTGTAATATGTCCCTATGCACCGCCGTCATCTCTTGCAGTGTGTCCCACTTGGACTCCACGCGGGACATGTGTGAGTCCAAGCGGGCATGATGGGCAGCCTGCTGCTGTTTAATGTCCCTGAGGAGCCCCACTACCTGGCTGAACTCTCCGGTGCTGGACTGGTACGCATCGGCTATGCGTGCCAGTTGTGGGTCATCATGCAGTCCAGACCCCTCTGTGAGCAGCAATCCTATGTCTCCCACCCCTCCCACCACCCCTGGCGACACGTGCAGTACCTGAGGTGGCAGGCACAGGTGACCCTGGGCCACCTTGTGGGTTGTTGGTGGTGGTGGTGTCCATGGCCCCACGTTGGTCCAGGGTCCCTGTGCTGGTGGTGGTGCTGCTCCTTGGTCTGTCCGTGTCGGCAGGGGTGGTATGTGTGTTGACAGTCGTTGGAGGGGTGGGTGCAGGGGGTGCAGCTGGTGGTCCTGCTGGTGCTACATGATGACTTGCTCCGGAGGTGCCAGGTAAGTCTTCGTCATCCGAGGAGGGCAGAGGCTGTTCCACACCAGTGAGCTCCGTATCCTCTTGAGCCTGGGACGAGGACTCCTCAGCATCTGCTGCTGTGTCCCCATCATCACCTGTTTTTGGGAGACACACACAATGTATGTTATGTTTCTGCAGGCATCAATGGTTGACACACCTGACAGTTGTGACTGTGGCTCTGGATGCGGGCCTGTACAATGCATTGTCCTAAGTTGTCACAGTCAGGGGTTGATATTGGTGTAGCACATTGTCCTGCATTATTTGGGCATTTCTATGTGAATGTTGGGGTGTGTACATGGTCTGCATTGGTTGTATTTGGTTGTCATCCGCTCCTCCTTCCCACCCAGCCAGATATCCCACCATGGACCGTGCTTCCATTGCAGGGAGTGCAAGTTGTCTTTCAGGATGTCAGTCAGTGGTGTCCTGCTGTTGGTTGTTGCACAGTTGCCAGCAGGGCCTTGTGCTCCCCACAGCAGTAGCCAGTGTCAGCCATCTTGTCAGTTGTTTTCCACTCCCTGTGATGTGCGCATGGTTCAGGGTGGTGTTGATGGGACAGTTGTGGGGGTGACTAATATCTGTGACTACCACTCCCATCATGCTATTGCCTCCACCCCACTTCCCAGCATGCCCATACTTACTTGCTTTTGGGTGGACTTCAGTGTGTGTGAGTGTGAGAGCAATGGCAAGATGGCTGGCAGTGGTGTCCTGCTGTTGGTTGTTGCACAGTTGCCAGCAGGGCCTTGTGCTCCCCACAGCAGTGCCCAGTGTCAGCCATCTTGTCAGTTGTTTTCCACTCCCTGTGATGTGCGCATGGTTCAGGGTGGTGTTGATGGGACAGTTGTGGGGGTGACCAATATCTGTGACTACCACTCCCATCATGCTATTGCCTCCACCCCACTTCCCAGCATGCCCATCCTTACTTGCTTTTGGGTGGACTTCAGTGTGTGTGAGTGTGAGAGCAATGGCAAGATGGCTGGCAGTGGTGTCCTTCTGTTGGTTGTTGCACAGTTGCCAGCAGGGCCTTGTGCTCCCCACAACAGAGCACTAGTGTCAGACATCTTTGATGGGGCTTTCCACTCTCTGTGGGGTGTGCATGCTTGAGTGTGAGCTTGCTGTGCCATGTGGGTGGGGGATGTTGAGCTGTGACTACCACTCCCATCATGCTATTGCCTACACCCCACTTCCCAGCATGCCCATACTTACTTGCTTTTGGGTGGACTTCACTGTGTGTGAGTGTGAGAGCAATGGCAAGATGGCTGACAGTGGAGTCCTGCTGTTGGTTGGTGGCCAGTTCCCAGCAGGGCCTTGTGATCCCCACAACAGAGCACCAGTGTCAGACATCTTTGATGGGGCTTTCCACTCTCTGTGGGGTGTGCTTGCTTGAGTGTGAGCTTGCTGGGCCATGTGGGTGGGGGATGTTGAGCTGTGACTACCACTCCCATCATGCTATTGCCTCCACCCCCCTTCCCAGCATGCCCATGCTTCCTTCCCTTTGACTCTGCTTCCCTGTGGGGTTGTGTGCCTGTGCTGACAAGATGGCTGACAGTGTTATCCTGGGGTTAGTTTTGCTACAGGTTCTTTGTGGGATATTTGATTGGAGTGTGGGGCAATGCATTCTGTTCTGGTTGCTGTGTATTTGCTAAGAGTGCATGGTTTGACTCTCCCCTTGACAGTGATGTGTGTGTGTAGTCGCAGAATATTGTGTACATTTGTTGTGTACTCACCAGGCTCTGGGATGTTTTCTAGTCCATAGACGCTCACTGGTGGTAGGATGGCCCGCACCTTCTCCTCCCAGGGCCTGAGGTATACTGGCTTGGCAGGAGGGCCACTGCCGGTGTATTGGCTCAAGATGTAGTCCTTCTTCAGCAGCTCCTTGACCCTCCTGCGCACGTCATACCACCTGTTCTGGATGTCTGTCTTTGTGCGCAAACATGGTGATTGTGCGTTCACCCTGTCGACGATCCTCTCCCACATCTTTGTTTTCTGTGACATGGGTGTCTGTTGGACCAGTGTACCAGAGAGCTGTGGCTCTACCCTGAGGATCTCATCTACCAGGACTTCCAATTCACTATCTAGGAACTTGTGATTCTTCTTTGGGGGCATGGTGATGGGTGGTGATGGTGAGTGATGTGTGTGTTGGTGTGCAGGTGAAGGTGTGTGAGTGTGTGTTTTGCTAGGTGTATGTGAGGTTTCTATTTGTTGTGGTGCTGATGGTGTGTGGCTTGTGTGATGGATGAGCTGTGGGTGTGTGGTTGCTGTCTGTTGAGTGCTGGCAGGTAATTTGAATTTGCAAAGGATCATGGTAGGGATTTGTGTCCTTTATATGGGTGGAGTTGTGGGTGTGTCTTTGTTCCCTGCCCCCCCAGTATTTATTGGCTTTGTAATTGCTTGTTTGGCCTTTTTTGTGTATTTTCCCTTTGTACTTTTCGTGCATGTAGGAGACGTTCTTGTGACCGAGTCAGACCCTGCAGTTGTCTGGTACGGGCTCGTCCGTTTCGTTCACGCTGTGTTTGTGCTGTTTTCTATGCTGCGTACGCGTCGGTCGCGGTGTTTTGGGTTGCTTCGGCTCGCAGTTTTGTATGCGTGTCGGTCGTACGGCTTGTCCTCCGTGCGACTCGGTCGTGTTTACCACGCCTTGCATCGTACTTGGCGGGTGGGAGTCCGCGGGTACGTCTCGTTCGGTATTGTTCCGGGTGCGAGTCGGTCGGTTCGAAGCGCGTGTTTTTCCGGCCGGATTGCAGTTTTCTACGCGGCTCGGTCCTTCGGCTTGTGTTCCGTACGAGTCGGTCGGGTTTTGCTCGCTTCTCATCGTACTTGGCGGGTCGGGCTGCACCGGTACGTGTCGGTCGGAATTAATTCCGGCTCCGAATCGGTCGGTACGTTTTCCGGCCGGAATCGGAATCGGCCCCATAGTATTTCCCAAGGCAAGATACATAAAGGTGTCAGCGTGTGAAGTCTTCCTGAGAAGCCTCTTCACGTTTAGATGGGTCAGGTACCTCTCTCTTTCAAGGCAAGGCAGAAGTCCTCGGACACTGTCCCTAACTTAGATACTTTGGGGTATATTTACAAGAATTGCCGCTAAGCAAAGTTAGTATTGCTTATCGGCATTTTCTTACCGCCGTGTATTGCTGAAAAGTATCGCCATGGTACTGACGTATTTACAATATGTCGCTACATGGTGATAGGATATGCTCACAGCGGCGAATGTTGCCGCAAACACTAACGTCTCTGCGATAAAAATCTTGCCGCTAATGTGAAAAAAAGTTACGGCCGGCCAGTTAGCGTCCAGAAAACTCACGTTAGTCAGCATCCCGTTACTTTTTTGACGCTTTGCGGGAAAAATAAACCACAAAAAGCCCGCGAAGCACATAAAACAAAATAAAAACCTAGAAGCAAAATGGAGCAGGCTGGACCCAGTTCAGCAGACAATACCAACCCCCATAAACTCTCCTAACAGCCAAGATGACCAGCCAGAGTCCCAGGGGAAGAGGAAGAGGAAAACAAGATTCAGTCAGGAGGAAAATGAGATCCTGATTGCGGAGGTGACGGAGAATCAACACCAGCTCTTCGTCAGCTCCAGGGTGTCACTGGGGACCAAAAATGCCATTTGGCTGTCCATTGTGACCAAGGTGAATGCAGTAGCAGAAGTCAAGAGGACAGTGGCCAATTGGCAAGAAGAGCTGGAATGATGCCAAGCGCAAGACTAACCAGAAACTGTCCAACAATCGGCAGGCAGCACTGCAGACGGGAGGTGGGAGTCCAGAGCCACAGGAGGAGCTTGATGCCTTGGAGGAACAGGTGTCTGCAGTCATCTGTGAGCAGTCAGTGGTTGGAGTCGAGGGACAGGATAGTGCTGAATATGACTAGCTACATTAGCAACAGGGTAAGTAACAACCAGGGACAGTGGGGTGGGGCAGTAATGTTGCTTCTGTCCATCTAAATATGTATCAGTGCCCACCCACACAGTGTGCAGACCAAATTCCAGATACATAGGTACTTGGGGGTATATTCACATGTCACTTTAGCTGTTGAATACATATAAAGACACATAATGGTGGTGTAAGTGACTTTTAATCCAGCACACATGCACATATAAAATATATAGACATTTGACCACACATGTGTCTCCTAACTCTGGGCTACCACAACAAGCAAATGGGCATATTGACTAGAGAAGTGGCGGAGCATTACATTAGGCTCCTCGGCTCAGCACCACGCTCTGCCAATTCGGTAACAATGGGCTGCACCTTATTGACAACAATATGATGCAGCCCTGCATTTCACCCAGTGCTGTTTCAAAAGTTAGCAGACCACCACCAATGCAGGCACCCTCGCACCTCAGTGAAAGGGTGTCTGCATTGCGGGAAAGATTGTTTATGTGCAGGTAGGTCTCCCACTGCTGCACAAAAACAATCATTGGCCTTTTGCTGTTTCTATGTGTGTTGCACAACACAGCACACATAGAAACAGCAAAAACAAGGAGAAAAAACAAGTCTCCCCTCGTGTTGCACTGTGAAGACCAGGTTTTACCTTGTCTTAAATTTTAGCGCTGCCACCTAATCATGCAGCCCTTGTAAATAGGTGCAGCATCCAAATCAATGTAAGTGCAGTCTAATCTACACCTCAAAACCTAGTGACTAACACCAATATGCAAACTTGATTGGGTAAGGGTGACTCATCCACAATGCAGTTGAAAGACACATGAATCAGATTAATTCTGCATTGTCAATAAGGTGACTCAACCAGCACCCCGAGCAGTTTTGAACAGATGATGTAACAGATGCAGCAGGGGCGTAGAAATATGCCCCTCACTGTTGGCATACAAGGAAACTGTCCTAAACTATGATCAACCTAAATGTCACATCAGTGATGTTGTACAATGATTTACAAAGCTGTGTGCAATAGGTGTAGCATGTAAGAATAGAGAATGGAAAGTGTCATGCACTCTAATTGTCAACTGCCTAAATGCCTGACCAAAGTGGACAAACACATACAACAGTATCTGTCCTTTAGATTGCAGAGTAAGAAACATCCCCTCAGCAGCCTGTCCCACTCCTCATTGGGGAAGATGAAGAAGAGCTCACAACCATCGACCAGGACACCCTTCAAGAGCTGCTTGACTCCATAGGCAGCCCATCTCTGGAAGTGGAGAGATCCAGCAGCATCGTGGCCTCTCCACCTGCAGCGCAAAACATACAGCAGGCACCACCTAGCATCACAGCTGTCACCCGGGACTCTAAGGACCCACTGTTACATTTTCAACATAGTGCAGTAGAAGTCCAGCGTGAGATGGCTGGTCAGGTGCGGGTGAGGTTGGATAGCCTGGTGGCCAAACTGGATGGGATCCGTGGGTGCCTCAGTCCCATTAGGTACCACCTAGAAGCCATCAGAGGCACCCACAGTCTGCTCAATGCCTCCAGCATTCCATGGGTGACATCGCTGGTGTCCTCACTCAGAGACAACAACAACTGTCCTGTCCAAGTGGCACAAGCGTTGTTGCCAAACAGTTGGAGGAAATGCACAAGATCATGGAGAACATGGAGCGGAAGCAGGATTCACACTTGGCTGCTATGGCTGCCTACCACATAGACATTGCTGGAGTCTTGCAAGCCCTGCAGCTCATCATCACTGCAGTGATGCCTCATCTGTTGGCACAGATGAATGCTGCTGCACCTTCAGCATCCACCTCTCCACCCCTATGTGTCTCTGTCTCTCAGTGCTACAGCCAATCCACCATCACCCTCACAGGGGGCACATGACACTTCAGAGGGGGAAGATGTGGATGAAACAACATTCATAAGGAGAAGGCAGCGGTAGCATTCATCTGTGTCAAATGGATAGTTTCTGCTTATCCTTGTGCTTACCATCATGCCTCGGAACATCATCTGCCACTGTCCTCAGATTCACTCTGCTACATTCCCCTTGGACTTTTAATGGACTACCAATGTGGCCATTGATCCCAATGACACAGCAATCAGCCTCCTGACTGAAGTTTTCTTTTTCCTCAACGTGTCTCTGCGCATGTTCCACTCAAGGACTCTGTCTGGCCATCCACCGGCCATGTGCACAATGTGGGCATTGTTGTCCTGTGACCATTCAAGTTTTGATGTGTCAACAATGCATTAGCAGTTTAGGCAGCACATCTTATCCAGAGGGCCATTTGAAAAAGGGTTACTGCTAAGTCTGTGTCCCTGATAGGCAGTGAGATGACAGGATGTGTGTGAATTATCCAATCCTTCATATCTCAAAAACAACATTTTTGCTGGAAGGTCACCTTTCCCTACGTTCAGCATGGGGATAGGGACTTGTTTCAATAGTCTGGTCAGTGTCATATCACAAGAAGTGGCTTTGCTTTGCATTGCTAACAAGTCATACTTGGCAGATATACTCATAGTCAATGGTGTGGACAATTATTGTTGTGGTGGGTGTCATGCCATGCCACATCTCAAGATAAATCCCTCACCATATAAAAAAAGATGATGAAGCATAATGTTTTAACAACTCCGTCATAAGATGCAAACTAACTCAGCAGACTATCCCTATGCAAGGTCAGAAGTCAACTTTGCCAGCCTAAATATCATGCATGTTTTCTAATCAAAATCCAACAGCAGTATGACAGTAGCTTTTCCCTAGAAGATGATGTCATGACCACACTTAGACATTCAAAAGAGTTGTTTTGTGATGGAATCTGTTGTATCCAACTTCCAAATCACCAGTCCATCAAATCACTTCAAACCTAAGTGACACCACAAATCGCGAACCAATAACGATGTATTCATTATAAAAACTACTACCTGAACTAAAACTACTACTAATTACCTATTATAACCTAATCTGAACTAACGTATGCTATAAAATTGTACACTAAACTAACTACCTTACCTAATACTATACACTTAACAACAAATATGAGACATTAACCCACCTCCCCCTTAAGGCACATCTGTCGTCGGAACAAAGACAGCTTAACCTAAACATGAACTAACTACACATATATCCTAAACAAATATATATATTTTTGGTATTTTGTTTAGAAGAAAAAAAGACATCAACACTCCCACCCAAAAGAAAAGGAAACTTAGCCCATAACACTATATAAATTGAATTAAACATCTAAAACCTTACCTATACCTTACACTAACTTATAACTAATCTAAAATTACACTTAACCCCTTCGATGCTTATGTCGAGCTAGACTCGTCATGGCACACAGTGGTCGTGTGCTCATGACGAGTCCAGCTCGTCATAAGACCCACCCACGGGGGAAGCGCTGGAGCTCCCCCCGTGGGAATCCGATCGTTGGTTTTTTGGGGGGGAAGGCAGGGGAAGGGCTTCCCCTGCCTCCCCCTGCCTCCCCCCGCTCAATGACGTCAGCACGCGAGGCGCGCTGACGTCATTGGGGGTTTCCCTTTGTTCCCCGACGCGCTGGAAGCCATTTGCTTCCAGCGCGTCGGGGAATAAGGTGAGTTTTGGCTCCGGGGAGGGGGGGTTTGAAACAAAAGAGGCATTGAGGGAAAGGAAAGGGTTTTCCTTTCCCCCGATGCCTCTTTCATGCATTCCTGCTGCACGATCATGCGATCGTGCAGCAGGAATGCCCACTAGACACCAGGGAATTTTTTTTTTTTTTTTTAAACGTGAAAATACTATTATGGGGAGCGGCCCCTTGGGCAAGGGTCGCTCCCCTTTTGGGGGCCATATGTTTTTGGTGCTCTGCCACCCCTGGGGGGGCAGTTTTTTTTTTTATAAATCGTGAGAATGGGGCCTTGAATCGGGTTACCCATGGAGCGCAATATGGCAGGCAGAGAGAGGGTGATGGCAAGTGTTGTGCACTGGCCTGGCAGGTTGCTGGCAGTGCATACACCACCCCCCGTGTGTGGCAGCCCGGGCTGAAACAGCTTCCGGGCACACACATATGTGCATGATATAGAGGTATACTGCAATAAGTGGCACTCAGAACACAATGAAGAGCGAACTAGAGGGGACTGAGAGTGAAAGTATAGTGTCTTTGGAAGAGAAGAGATTTGAGGTCAGCTTTGAAGATCCGGGTAGAGGAGGTGGCACGGAGCAATGGGGGAAGCGATTCTCACCGGATTGCGCCATCGATCTTTCCCTTTTGAAGACGGGGGGGGTGCGCAAGCAGAAGCTTTTCCGCATTTCGAGCCACCGTACAATTTCAATTTATTCGCCAGGTAACGAGGGGAGGATGTGTGTAAGGCTTTGTGTGTGATGCAGGCACTTTTGTAAATAGACCTTGCCTCGATCGGAAGCCATCGAAGAGAGGACAGGATAGGAGTGACGTGGTCGCTTCGTTTAGACCCTGAAATGAAGCGAGCTGCTGAATGGAGGATGGATTTGAGAGGGGAGAGGTGGGATTTGGGTAGGCCCGTCAGAAGAGAATTGCAATAATCCAGTCTTGAGAGAACCAGAGATTGTACCAAGGTTTTTAAGTCTTTCTCCGGGAAGAACCGATGGATCCCCCATAGAAGGCGCAACTGGTAACGTGCGTTCTTAGCAATAGAGTTGATGTGGGAGATTAGGTTGAGTCTTTTGTCAAGAATGACACCTAGGGATTTAGCGCTGTCGACAATGATGGGTTTGTTGTTGAGTAGGTTCAGCTGATCCATCCAAGATTGAACAGGAGGAGGTGAGAGAGAGGTAGAGAGGAGGAGGAATTCAGTTTTGGCGGGATTCAGAATGAGTTGGTGAGCTAACATCCAGTTGTGAGTAGAGTGGAGAGAAGAGTTGAGTAGTGAGAGATCGTGTGCGGAAGATAAAGGTATCTTCCCACTAGTCCACCAGGCATTTATTTGTGGAGAGTGACCCCTTGGGTGGCAGAATAGCAGTATGTTTTTAGGCCCATCTGCCCCCAAGGAGGGCAGAAGCCACTAGACACCAGGGTTTTTTAAATTTTTGTGTTGGGGAGTGGCCAAAAGGGCAAGGGTTGCTCCCCTTTTACGGGGGTGAATATTTTATTTATACTCTTTGGCCCACCTACCCCTTAGCTTGGCTGGTGGATTGTGTGTGGACTGGTGCATTATTTGCATATGTGATTGTAATGTTTTTTTCTCCTTTTTATTCTAGTGTAAAGCTTTTGATTCCTGTTTGCGGTTTCGGCAGTGGTTGTTCTGCAGTTTTGCGTAATTGCATTTATTTGGTAAGAAAAATATTTTTGTTGTGTGTACTCCAAATGAGTATTATTGTCATGCATGAATGAATTTTTTGTAAGTGGTGTCATAATGGCAGCATATTTGTTAGTGTTCAGAGCATGAAATTCTTTGCGATGTTTTGCATTGTCTTATGTGTAATTTTTTTTTCTTCTTTTTTAGTGGGATATTGTTGATCCTTACTGTGTCTGTGCAGAGTAGGTGGTGGTGAGTCTAGCTGCTTCTGTCACGTGAGTGGTATAGTGTTGGAGTATATAGGTCTTTGTGATAAAGCTACATTTTGTTTATTTCTTTTTTTTGCAAAGGGTTTGTTGTTGTTGACTTGTTTGACAAGTAACCTTTATTAGTAAGCATTATGGCTAGCCGTAGAATTACTGCTCAGCAGGTGGTTGGTTTGCTTCTTGAATCTTCCTCTGAGCAGGATTATGAGACTGACAGTGCGCCTGAGGGAGAGGAGGGAGGGTTAGATTCAGGCAGTGAGTTATCTCTCCACATGGAATCATCGGATGATGAAGGTACTCTCAGTGCAGATGAAGTGCCTGTTTTAGAGGAGGATACTACTGTGCCGATGGTGCAAGAGGCATCTGGATTGCAGCCTGGGGCTGCTAGGCTTCCTACTGGAAGTGCTGGACTCTGGGTTGATCCAAACATGGTGCAGCCGGTGTTGCCTGCCTTTAGTGGTTATGCAGGGTGTAGAGTGGATTGTGAACATTATTTGCCTATACAGTATTTTCAGTTGTTTATGGATGATGTATTTTTGGGTGAGATTGTTGAGCAGACTAATTTGTATGCTGAACAGTTTTTGAGGGACAACAGTGCCAGACTTAGGCCCCATTCTAGAGCTATCCGGTGGAGTCCCACAAATCTGGAAGAGATGAAGAAGTTTTTGGGTTTTACTTTTTGATGGGTTTGATAAGGAAGCCGTCCATGGGTTCATATTGGTCTACCAGTCCCTTGATGGCAACGGCCATATTTCCTGCAGTTATGACTCGTGATCGGTATTTACTTTTGCTTCGGATGCTGCATTTTGTTGATAATGGTTTGGCGTTGCCACGAGATCACCCTGAATGTGACCGTCTTTTTAAGATTCGGCCTGTTCTTGATCACTTTGTAGATCGATTTTCAGAGATCTATACTCCAGGGAAAGAAATATCTATTGATGAGTCTTTGGTCCTGTTCAAGGGCCGTTTGGTTTTTAGGCAGTACATTCCTAGCAAGAGGGCACGCTATCGAATTAAGCTGTATATGTTGTCTGAGAGTAGGACAGGATATGTTTTTAATTTGCGTGTGTACACTGGTAGGGATTCCACTATTGACCCCCTGGTTGTCCGTCCACTTTTGGAGTTTCAGAGAAAATTGTGTGGGATCTTGCTAGAGGACTGTTTAACAGAGGCCACCATTTGTACCTTGATAACTTCTACACTGCTGTGCAATTGTTTAAGGAATTGTTCAAAGTGGACACTTTTGCTTGTGGCACAATCCGCTCTAACCGTAAAGGTTATCCAAAAGAGCTTGTTTGCAAAAAACTTGAGAGGGGGCAGTGCAGTGCCTTGCGTAGTGAGGAACTGCTAGCTGTGAAATTTGTGGACAGGAGGGATGTGTACATGCTGACTACCATCCATGATGAGAGTACTTCACCTGTGGCTGTTTGGGGTCAGATTGCTGAAGTGCGCAAACCTGTGTGCATTTTAGACTACAATAAGCACATGGGTGGTGTTGATAGAGTAGATCAGAGGTTGGAACCTTACACTGCTATTCGTAAGGCATACATTTGGAAAAGAAGTTGGCCATCCATCTCTTCAATTTAGCAACTTTCAATGCTTTTGTTGTGTTCAAGGAGTGTTCTCCTGCGTCAAAGTTGACTTTTGTTCAGTTTCAGCAGTCTCTCATAGGCAGCCTTGTTGTTGTGGAACAGGCAAGTGTTCCTAGAGTTGGAGTGGTGGAGGATGTGGCTCGATTGAAAGATCGCCACTTTCCTGATCACATTCCTCCTACACCCTCAAAAGACTTTCCCACTAGGAGATGTAGAGTCTGTTGGCGAAGAGGTACGCGGAAGGAGACTCGTATGTACTGCCCTGAGTGTCCTTCTAACCCTGGGCTGTGTGTGCCTGCTTGTTATAGAGCGTACCACAAGCAAAAGAATTATTGGGAGCAACCATGAGTGGTAAAGTGAACTGCCTGGTCTGTAATGTTTAAGAATTGTTGTTCTGTTTCAAGGTTGGCATTAGTGCAATGTAATTTCTGATTTTGTGTTAGTAGATTTGTATCTATTTGCAATTTGTTTGTGTTTTCTTTTTTGTATAAAAAAATCCTAAATGTGATGGTGGTGTGTGTAGGCTGGTGCTTGGCTGGCGGTGTGCGTGGAGTGGCGCTTGGCTGGCGGTGTGCGTGCAGTGGCGCTTGGCTGGCGGTGTGCGTGGAGTGGCTCTTGGCTGGCGGTGTGCGTGGAGTGGCGCTTGGCTGGCGGTGTGCGTGGAGCGGCGCTTGGCTGGTGGTGTGCGTGGAGTGGCGCTTGGCTGGCGGTGTGCGTGGAGTGGCGCTTGGCTGGCGGTGTGCGTGGAGTGGCTCTTGGCTGGCGGTGTGCATGTAGTGGCACTTGGCTGGCGGTGTGCGTGGAGTGGCACTAGGCTGGCGGTGTGCGTGGAGTGGCGCTTGGCTGGCGGTGTGTGTGGAGTGGCGCTTGGCTGGCGGTGTGCGTGGAGTGGCGCTTGGCTGGCGGTGTGCATGGAGTGGCGCTTGGCTGGCGGTGTGTGTGGAGTGGCACTTGGCTGGCGGTGTGCGTGGAGTGGTGCTCAGCTGGTAGTGTGTGAGTAGTGACTTGCTGCTGGTCACTACGCACACTGCTAGCCGAGCGACACTCCATGCAATCCATCAGCTTGTGTGGTTGCTGTGTTAGGAATGTGGGCGTGTGAAAGTGATGGGCCCTTGAATGGCGCTGTCTGCTGGTGTGAGTGTTGTAATGTGATGGGCCCGCGGCTGGTGGTGTGAATGGTTTTGTATTTGTCACACGTATGAAAGGTGTATGAATGGCCTGTAAAGAGGTTGGTGCCTTGTCGTGGCTTTACAGCTCACGAGCTGTGAGTCAATGGTTCAGTTTCTCGTCCTTTCAATTATTAACAGTGCATTTCATTTTTGTGAAATCACTTGTTAATACAATTGTATATACTGAACCATGACTCACCCTCGTGCCAAATCCAACCAGTATGTGTGTGTGGAGGATTAGATGGCTGTGCAGTAATATTTTTTTTTTGTCTTTCTCAAGCAGGGTGTACCTTGTCCCTTTTTGTGAATGTTGTAATGTGTTTGTTTCATGCCTGGTGGTGTGAATGGTCTTGTGTGTATCACGTATGAAAGGTGTGTGAATGGCCTGTAAAGCGGTTGGGGCCTTGACGTGGCTTTACAGCTCACGAGCTGCGAGTCACTGGTTCAGTTTTTTGTCCTTTCAATTATTGACAGTGCATTTTATTTTTGTGAAATCTCTTGTTAATAAAATTGTATATACTGAACCATCACTTGCCCTCGTGCCAAATCCAACCAGTATGTGTGTGTGCTTGAGGAATAGATGGCTGTGCAGTAATCTTTGTCTTTTTAGTCTGTCTGCCAAGGTGTACATTCCATCTAAGAATAACCTACCAACTGTAGATATTGTCGTAAACGAAACACCCATGGGAGTACATGGTGATATCTCTCTTGTGGATCCCAACATGTTATGGTACCCACAATGTCCTGCAAACCTCAAAATGTCTGTCACATGTTCATTGCAATATTGTGCCAAAATTTTCATGCTGCAGAAATAAACAACACATTATCTCAAAATGACCTGGTTTTGCAAGGGGGGTCACCTGGGTTTATGGCCCGGGGCTCGGCGGCCACCTAGGGAAACCTACCAAACCCACACATTTCTGAAAAGTAGACACCCGGGGTATTCCAGGGAGGTATGGCTTGCGTGGATCCCCGAACATTTTCTTACCCAGAATCCCCTGCAAACCTGACATTTTGCTGAAAAAATCCCTTTTTTCACACATTTTTGTGTGGTAAAGTTGTGGCATCACCTTGCTGACACAAATTTCCACCACCCAGCGTTCTCCAGGTCTCCCGATAAAAATGGTGCCTCACTCGGGTGGGAGGCCCAAGTACCCGCGACAGGCAAGTTCCCACAACATATTGAGGCAACCTCAAAATGGCCTACCACAAAACGACCCGGTTTTCCAAGGGGGGTCCCATGACATTTTGGCCCGGGGCTCGGCGGCCACCTAGGGAAACCTACCAAACCCACACATTTCTGAAAAGTAGACACCCGGGAGATTCCAGGGAGGTATGGCTTGCATGGATCCCCTAACGTTTCTTACCAAGAATCCCCTGCAAACCTGACATTTTGCTGAAAAAATCCCTTTTCACACATTTTTGTGTGGTAAAGTTGTGGCATCACCGGGCTGACACAAATTTCCTACCACCCAGCGTCTCCCAGGTCTCCCGATAAAAATGGTGCCTCACTCGGGTGGGAGGCCCAAGTACCCGCGACAGGCAAGGCCCCACAACGTATTGAGGCGACATTAAAATTGCCTATCACAAAATGTTGTGGGACCTTGCCTGTCGCGGGTACTTGGGCCTCCCACCGAGTGAGGCACCATTTTTATTGGGAGACCTGGGGGGACGCTGGGTGGTAGGAAATTTGTGTCAGCCCGGTGATGCCACAACTTTACCACACAAAAATGTGTGAAAAAATGGATTTTTTCAGCAAAATGTCAGGTTTGCAGGGGATTCTGGGTAAGAAAACGTTGGGGGATCCACGCAAGCCATACCTCACTGGAATCCCCCGGGTGTCTACTTTTCAGAAATGTGTGGGTTTGGTAGGTTTCCCTAGGTGGCCGCCGAGCCCGGGCCAAAACGTCATGGGACCCCGCTTGCAAAACCATGTCGTTTTGTGATAGGCCATTTTGAGGTCGCCACAATACGTTGTGGGCCCTTGCCTGTCGCGGGTACTTGGGCCTCCCACCCGAGTGAGGCCCCATTTTTATCGGGAGACCTGGGGAACGCTGGGTGGTAGGAAATTTGTGTCAGCAAGGTGATGCCACAACTTTACCACACAAAAATGTGTGAAAAAAGTGATTTTTTTCAGCTAAAAGTGAGGTTTGCAGGGGATTCTGGGTAAGGAAACGTTGGGGGATCCACGCAAGCCATACCTCCCTGGAAGCCCCGGGTGTCTACTTTTCAGAAATGTTTGGGTTTGGTAGGTTTCCTAGATGGCCGCTGAGCACGGGGCCAAAACCCAGGTGACTCCCTTGCAAAACCAGGTGGTTTTGAGATAGGCAATTTTGATGTCTCCTCACTACGTTTTGGGCCCTTGCCTGTCGCGGGTACTTGGGCCTCCCACCGGAGTGATGCATCATTTTTATCGGGAGACCTGGGGGGACGCTGGGTGGTAGGAAATTTGTGTCAGCCCGGTGATGCCACAACTTTACCGCACAAAAATGTGTGAAAAAAGTGAATTTTTTCAGCTAAAAGTGAGGTTTGCAGGGGATTCTGGGTAAGGAAACGTTGGGGTATCCACGCAAGCCATACCTCCCTGGAAGCCCCCGGGTGTCTACTTTTCAGAAATGTGTGGGTTTGGTAGGTTTCCCTAGGTGGCCGCCGAGCCCCGGGCCAAAACGTCATGGGACCCTCCTTGCAAAACCAGGTCGTTTTGTGATAGGCCATTTTGAGGTCGCCTCAATACGTTGTGGGCCCTTGCCTGTCGCGGGTACTTGGGCCTCCCACTGAGTGAGGCACCATTTTTATCGGGAGACCTGGAGGGACGCTGGGTGGTAGGAAATTTGTGTCAGCCCGGTGATGCCACAACTTTACTACACAAAAATGTGTGAAAAAAGGGATTTTTTCAGCAAAATGTCAGGTTTGCAGGGGATTCTGGGTAAGAAAACGTTGGGGGATCCACGCAAGCCATACCTCCCTGGAATCCCCCGGGTGTCTACTTTTCAGAAATGTGTGGGTTTGGTAGGTTTCCCTAGATGGCCGCCGAGCACGGGGCCAAAAACCCAGGTGACCCCCCTTGCAAAACCAGGTGGTTTTGAGATAGGCAATTTTGATGTCGCCTCACTACATTTTGGGCCCTTACCTGTCGCGGGTACTTGGGCCTCCCACACAAGTGAGGCACCATTTTTATCGGGAGACCTGGGGGAACGCTGGGTGGTAGGAAATTTGTGTGAGGCCAGTGATGCCACACTTTCCCACACAAAAATGTGTGAAAAAAGTGATTTTTTCAGCTAAAATTGAGGTTTGCAGAGGATTCTGGGTAAGGAAAGGTTGGGGGATCCATGCAAGCCATACCTCCCTGGAAGCCCCCGGGTGTCTACTTTTCAGAAATGTGTGTGTTTGGTAGGTTTCCCTAGGTGCCGGCAGAGCTAGGGTTCACAAACTACAGCTAGGCACTTTGCCAAAAAAGGGTCTTTTTTCACTGCGAAATTGAGGTGTGACCACGTTGCGTTTTGTGCCGTTTGCTGTCGTGGGCACTAGGCCAACCCACACAAGTGAGGTACCATTTTTCTCGTAAGACTTTGGGGAACGCGGGCTGGGTGGAAATTTGTGGATCCACGCAGATTCCAGAACTTTCCACCACAGAAATGTGGGGAAAATGTGTTTTTTTGACAATTTTTAAGTTTGCAAGGGATTCTGGGTAACAGAACCTGGTGGGAGGCAGTCAAGTCACCCCATCCTGGATTCCCCTGGGTGTCTAGTTTTCAAAAATGTATAGGTTTGCTAGGTTTCCCTAGGTGCCGGCAGAGGTAGGGTTCAAACACTACAGCTAGGCACTTTGCAAAAAAAGGGTCATTTTTCACTGCGAAATTGAGGTGTGACCACGTTGCGTTTTGTGCCGTTTCCTGTCGCGGGCACTAGGCCGACCCACACAAGTGAGGTACCATTTTTCTCGTAAGACTTTGGGGAACGCGGGGTGGGTGGAAATTTGTGGATCCACGCAGATTCCAGAACTTTCCACCACAGAAATGTGGGGAAAATATGGTTTGTTTGACAATTTTTTAGGTTTGCAAGGGATTCTGGGTAACAGAACCTGGTGGGAGGCAGTCCAGTCACCCCATCCTGGATTCCCCTGGGTGTCTAGTTTTCAAAAATGTATAGGTTTGCTAGGTTTCCCTAGGTGCCGGCAGAGCTAGGGTTCAAAAACTACAGCTAGGCACTTTGCCAAAAAAGGGTCATTTTTCACTGCAAAATTGAGGTGTGACCACGTTGCGTTTTGCGCCGTTTCCTGTCGCAGGCACTAGGCCGACCCACACAAGTGAGGTACCATTTTTCTCGTAAGACTTTGGGGAACGCGGGGTGGGTGGAAATTTGTGGATCCACGCAGATTCCAGAACTTTCCACCACAGAAATGTGGGGAAAATGTGTTTTTTTGACAATTATTTAGGTTTGCAAGGGATTCTGGGTAACAGAACCTGATGGGAGGCAGTCAAGTCACCCCATCCTGGATTCCCCTGGGTGTCTAGTTTTCAAATATGTATAGGTTTGCTAGGTTTCCCTAGGTGCCGGCAGAGCTAGGGTTCACAAACTACACCTAGGCACTTTGCCAAAAAAGGGTCATTTTTCACTGCGAATTTGAAGTGTGACCACGTTGCGTTTTGCGTCGTTTACTGTCGCAGGCACTAGGCCGACCCACGCAGATTACAGAACTTTCCACCACAGAAATGTGGGGAAAATGTGTTTTTTTTGACAATTTTTTAGGTTTGCGAGGAATTCTGGGTAACGGAACCTGGTGGGAGGCAGTCAAGTAACCCCATCCTGGATTCCCCTGGGTGTCTAGTTTCCAAAAAGGTATAGGTTTGCTAGGTTTCCCTAGGTGCCAGTAGAGCTGGGGTTCAAAAACTACAGCTAGGCACTTTGCAAAAAAAGGGTCATTTTTCACTGTGAAAATGTGGTGCGTCCACGTTGTGTTTTGCGCTGCTTCCTGTCGCGGGCACTAGGCCTACCCATACAAGTGAGGTACCATTTTTCTCATAAGACTTTGGGGAACACGGGGTGGGTGGAAATTTGTGGATCCACACAGATTCCAGAACTTTCCACCACAGAAATGTGGGGAAAATGTGTTTTTTTGGACAATTTTTTAGGTTTGCAAGGGATTCTGGGTAACAGAACCTGGTGGGAGGCAGTCTAGTCACCCCATCCTGGATTGCCATGGGTGTCTAGTTTTCAAAAATGTATAGGTTTGCTATGTTTCCCTAGGTGCCGGCAGAGCTAGGGTTCAAAAACTACAGCTAGGCACTTTGCCAAAAAAGGGTCATTTTTCACTGCGAAATTGAGGTGTGACCATGTTGCATTTTGCGCCGTTTCCTGTCACAGGCACTAGGCCGACCCACACAAGTGAGGTACCATTTTTCTCGTAAGACTTTGGGGAACGCGGGGTGGGTGGAAATTTGTGGATCCACGCAGAATCCAGAACTTTCCACCACAGAAATGTGGGGAAAATGTGTTTTTTTTGATAATTTTTTAGGTTTGCGAGGGATTCTGGGTAACAGAACCTGGTGAGAGGCAGTCAAGTCACCCCATCCTGGATTCCCCTGGGTGTCTAGTTTTAAAAAATGTATAGGTTTGCTACGTTTCCCTAGGTGCCGGCAGAGCTAGGGTTCAAAAACTACAGCTAGGCACTTTGCAAAAAAGGGTCATTTTTCACTGCGAAATTGAGGTGTGACCACGTTGCGTTTTGCGCCGTTTCCTGTCGCGGGCACTAGGCCGACCCACACAAGTGAGGTACCATTTTTCTCGGAAGACTTTGGGGAACGCGGGGTGGGTGGAAATTTGTGGATCCACGCAGATTCCAGAACTTTTCACCACAGAAATGTGGGGAAAATATGGTTTGTTTGACAATTTTTTAGGTTTGCAAGGGATTCTGGGTAACAGAACCTGGTGGGAGGCAGTCCAGTCACCCCATCCTGGATTCCCCTGGGTGTCTAGTTTTCAAAAATTTATAGGTTTGCTAGGTTTCCCTAGGTGCCGGCAGAGTTAGGGTTCAAAAACTACAGCTAGGCACTTTGCCAAAAAAGGGTCATTTTTCACTGCGAAATTGAGGTGTGACCACGTTGCGTTTTGCGCCGTTTCCTGTCGCAGGCACTAGGCCGACCCACACAAGTGAGGTACCATTTTTCTCGTAAGACTTTGGGGAACGCGGGGTGGGTGGAAATTTGTGGATCCACGCAGATTACAGAACTTTCCACCACAGAAATGTGGGGAAAATGTGTTTTTTTGACAATTATTTAGGTTTGCAAGGGATTCTGGGTAACAGAACCTGGTGGGAGGCAGTCAAGTCACCCCATCCTGGATTCCCCTGTGTGTCTAGTTTTCAAACCATGTATAGGTTTGCTAGGTATCCCTAGGTGCCGGCAGAGCTAGGGTTCAAAAACTACACCTAGGCACTTTGCCAAAAAAGGGTCATTTTTCACTGCGAAATTGAAGCGTGACCACGTTGCGTTTTGCGTCGTTCACTGTCGCAGGCACTAGGCCGACCCACACAAGTGAGGTACCATTTTTCTCATAAGACTTTGGGGAACACGGGGTGGGTGGAAATTTGTGGATCCACACAGATTCCAGAACTTTCCACCACAGAAATGTGGGGAAAATGTGTTTTTTGGACAATTGTTTAGGTTTGCAAGGGATTCTGGGTAACAGAACCTGGTGGGAGGCAGTCAAGTCACCCCATCCTGGATTCCCCTGGGTGTCTAGTTTTCAAAAATGTATAGGTTTGCTAGGTTTCCCTAGGTGCCGGCAGAGCTAGGGTTCAAAAACTACAGCTAGGCACTTTGCCAAAAAAGGGTCATTTTTCACTGCGAAATTGAGGTGTGACCACGTTGCGTTTTGCGCCGTTTCCTGTCACAGGCACTAGGCCGACCCACACAAGTGAGGTACCATTTTTCTCGTAAGACTTTGGGGAACGCGGGGTGGGTGGAAAATTGTGGATCCACGCAGAATCCAGAACTTTCCACCACAGAAATGTGGGGAAAATGTGTTTTTTTTAATCATTTTTTAGGTTTGCGAGGGATTCTGGGTAACAGAACCTGGTGGGAGGCAGTCAAGTCACCCCATCCTGGATTCCCCTGGGTGTCTAGTTTTAAAAAATGTATAGGTTTGCTACGTTTCCCTAGGTGCCGGCAGAGCTAGGGTTCAAAAACTACAGCTAGGCACTTTGCCAAAAAAGGGTCATTTTTCACTGCGAAATTGAGGTGTGACCACGTTGCGTTTTGCGCCGTTTCCTGTTGCAGGCACTAGGCCGACCCACACAAGTGAGGTACCATTTTTCTCATAAGACTTTGGGGAACGCGGGGTGGGTGGAAATTTGTGGATCCACGCAGATTACAGAACTTTCCACCACAGAAATGTGGGGAAAATGTGTTTTTTTTGACAATTTTTTAGGTTTGCGAGGATTTCTGGGTAACGGAACCTGGTGGGAGGCAGTCAAGTAACCCCATCCTGGATTCCCCTGGGTGTATAGTTTCCAAAAAGGTATAGGTTTGCTAGGTTTCCCTAGGTGCCGGTAGAGCTGGGATTCAAAAACTACAGCTAGGCACTTTGCAAAAAAAGGGTCATTTTTCACTGTGAAAATGTGGTGCGTCCACGTTGTGTTTTGCGCTGCTTCCTGTCGCGGGCACTAGGCCTACCCATACAAGTGAGGTACCATTGTTTTTGGAAGACCTTGGGGAACGCGGGGTGGGTAGAATTTTGTGGATCCGCGCAGATTCCAAAACTTTCCACCACAGAAAAGTGAGGAAAATGTGTTTTTTTTACCAATTTTTTAGGTTTGCAAGGGATTCTGGGTAACAGAACCTGGTGAGAGCCAGTCAAGTCACCCCGTCCTGAATTCCTCTGGGTGTCTAGTTTTCAAAAATGTATAGGTTTGCTGGGTTTCCCTAAGTGCCCGCAGAGCTAGGGTTCAAAAACTACAGCTAGGCACTTTGCAAAAAAAGGGTAATTTTTCATTGTGAAAATGTGGTACGTCCACGTTGCATTTTGAGCCATTTCCTGTTGTGGGCACAAGGGCTACCCACACAAGTGAGGTACCATTTTTATCGGGAGACTTAGGGTAATACAGAATTGTAGAGCAACTGTTATTACCTATTGACTTTCGATGCATTTCTTCCTTCCAAATGAAAGACAATGTGTAAAAAATAAGTCATTTTGAAAAAATGACCTATAATTCTCATGCTAGTATGGGTACTCCCAATTTCGGAAATGTGCAAATATCTACTGTTTCTAAAATCTACATTTTGTTCCCATTTCAGAAATACATAGGTGTCTTTCATAACAATTTTTCCATGTATACATCTTCCCAAAATAATTGCTATATACCCGGTACATAATAAAAAACCATTGCAAGATGCTGCTCAGTTATTGTCTCTGGGTTCGTCGGGTTCTTGGTGAACCTACAAGTCCTATATATCCCCACAGCCAGAAAGGTCCAGCGGATATAACGGTATATTGCTTTCAAATAGCTGTCATAATTAGAAGAAGTTACAGGTGAAAACGTTGACACAAATGGCTGTTTTTTTCAACTAATTTTCAATTTTTCCTTCATTTAATTGTTAGTTTCTATAAGGAAAACTTTAAGGATCTACACAAATGACCCCTTGCTGAATTCAGAATTTTGTCTACTTTTCAGAAATGTATGGCTTTTCAGGATCCATTATTGGTTTCATACCCATTTCTACCATTAACTGGAAGGAGGTTGAAAGCACAAAAAATAGCAAAAATAGGCTATGTCCCAGAAAAATGCCAAAACTGTGTAAAAAAGTTGGTTTTCTGACAAAAGTCTGCTTGTCCCTCAAAGCTGGGAAGATGGTGATTTCAGCACCACAACCCCTTTTTGATGCCATTTGCAGGGAAAAAAAAGACGCTTTCATCTGTAGCCCTTTTTCGCATTTTTCCCCAAAAAAACAAAATTTTGCTGTATTTTGGCTAATTTCTGGTTCCTCTCCGGGGAATCCACAAACCCTGGGTACCTTTACAATCCCCATGATGTTAGAAAAAAAGGACGCAAATTTGGCATGGATACCTTATGTGGTTAAAAAGTTACAGGGGCCTAAGCCCGCACTACCCCAAATAGCCAAAAAAATGCTTAGCACAAGGGGGGGAAAAGGCCTAGCAGCGAAGGGGTTAAATTACCTAAAATCCTACAGTAAATAAATAAACAGTATGTAAAAATGAATAGGGGGACTGTACAAGGGGGAAGGATCACAAAGTTGGGGGCTCAGAAGGGGCGCTCCAGGGCACCCTTGATGTCCTGGAGGTGGGTGTTGATATCTGAAATGTCCCTTTCAACTTGTGCCAAGCTGACATTCAGCTCCAATAGACAATGACGGTCCCCATTGGTGTACCCAACAACCTGTGTCCGTGGCGCAGCTGGCAGTGATGCAGTGCCTTTGGGGTGTGGTTGTGAGGGGGCACCTAGGGCGTGCCTGAGGCAGGTGCAGCAGATGAACCTTTGGTGTCTGTCCATGAGCAGCAGCTTGGTGACGACGTTTGGACCCACGTTGACACCTAAAAGGCCTGGCATTGCTTCTCTGTCCCTTTCTCCACTTTTTTTTAGCAAATTCGGGCAGTGATTTCGAACGTCCGGCTGCCCTCTCCTCTCGGTACCTAATAGCCACATTGTAATATTCCTTGACCACACAACAGATGTGTAGGTATCATTCCTTCCTAAGTTGGAATTCACGAACCTCCTCAGGTGACATGTTGTCTGAAAAAATATATATACATATGACAATATGCAAGATCCAAGATAAATGACAACGTTCACCACGTAAGTTTGAAACACAAGTGCATGAAAACATGGACTCTACACTCTCATTAAATGTTTGGTACTTCCAACATGACCTGAACAATGCAATGTGAATGAAAGGACAAATTACAACCTGATAGTGATACCAACATGTCAATGTATGGCATGGGACATAGCAAGGGTAGAGTAGAGTCACAACAGAGTTAAATGATGGTGCGGATACAGACTCAGACTGAGTCTACCAGGGGAATGGCCTCAAGAAGACAGCTTGACAGGCCCATTGCAGAGCAAGGCCATGCCATGCCAAAAAAGACATAGGGACATATTTACAATGAAGTGTTGGAGCGTGGCGTTGGCCTCCTTCGCTTAACACCATGCCCTGCTACTTCAGAAATGCAGGTTTGCAGCATATTTACAACAGAATGGTGCAGACCTGTGTTTCCCCCTGCGCTGGAGACAAATTTAGAAGCCTAGTGCCTACGTAGGCACCCTTGCACCATGGTGCAAGGGTGTCTGCGTTGATGGGAAGATTGTTTATGTGCAGGAAGGTGCCTCTTCCTGCACATAAACATTCTTTAAATGACATTTTGTCACTTCTATGTGTGCTGCCTAATGCAGCACATATAGAAGTTACAGAATATCATTTTATGTAAAGATTGTTTATGTACTGTAAGGCTCACCTTCCTGCAATGGCCTTTTGCTGTTTCCATGTGTGCCGCACAACACAGCACACATTGGAACAGCGACCTAATTTTTGTGCATTTTTGATAGCATTTTTGGCAGGGTCTTACACATTACGCACTCCACCATATTCAGGCTGGGCTTGTGGATAGGGGCCAGACCACCGAAAATGTGGCTTTGCAGGGAGACATTGCACACCATTTGCACCCAAAAGATGGTGTGAAAAAGGTGTCTAAAGCACAATTGTGCTATAATCAGAGGTAGGTGGCTTAACGCTGCATTGTGACTAAGGTTAAGCCACTCTTGCTACCACAATGTTCTTCTAAGTAACATTGCGGAGGCAATGGTGGCTTGTAATATGCACCAACATGTCAAAGATACACTGCATTAGAGGCAAGACAGTGACTATAGACATGAATCAAATGCCGGTACCATACTATCTCTTACAGTGATGTAGACAAAGGAGGTGTGACCCTGGCTCATGGCACTCAAACTAATTTCTCACGTACACCAGCTCTCATCTTGTGCATGAGACTGACTCCTTGGACTGATACGTGTAACTTACAACTGGTGCTCCAATGAACTGATCATCAGTGACAGCTATCTCATTCCAGGGTGTACAGGGATTCCATGTCTGGTCATACCCATCACCAACATCACTCACACGTTTCTTATCCAGTATGTACACTGTGGAATCCAAATGCACGGCTGGATTGACATACCTCTTTTGAAGTTGAGGCCTCAGTGACAGTGTAAGTGTAACTTCACAGGTTTCATTGACTGCATCAGTCAGTACAGACTGACAAAATGATATGTCATTTAGCTGTAGCCATGTAACGTGAGCCTAAGCTGCCACATACACATGATGCAATACCATAAAGGCATCTACACTTAGTGATTTGGACATGAATTCACACCTGATATCACGGTATTACACAAATTGCTGGCACATTGTGTGACAGTTGCATACAGCATTTATCTGGGCATGAGCATCCACAGTCACAGCATCCAAAGAAAAAGAAAATGTGGACGCAATGGATACCATAGGATCACACATCTGTTGAAATATATTTAAGATAGCAACCTTTGAAATGTATGTTGTAGTGTATTGACATGCCAAAATCTTAGAAAAACGGGTCTGACATGTTGCTAATGCATGTTGGCAAACAATGTGCCATGATAACGTGCCAACACTAATTTGCATAGACAACAGTGTCCATTTGCTATGGCTAGCACCAAAGCAGGGCCCGGTGCACTTTTGGGATGCAGTGAAAATTGATCAAAGACAGGGCGAAAGATAGTGATAAGCAGGATATTTTCTAATATGGTGTAGTGATGAATTTGAAAAACTGGGGAAGTGCATCGTTAAGTCAAGAAGTCAAATGCTGTGCTCCATCACAAAATCATAAATTTGTGCATACATCTTAATTTACGGCTACCTCATCACACTAGAGGTGAGGTTCATGTGATACACACCCAGACTTTTTTCAACTACATACAGGAGCATTTCCATCAAAACTTCACATCTCACAAAAATCAACTTATATGAGGGAGGCATTCACCAGTGGTGTATTGGTCCATGAAGGCATCTACGTCCCCCTGAGTTATCAATGGTCTCCCAGCTGTGAGACATGTAAAAAACATGCATTTGTATTAGATGTGATTCTCCACGTGTCACGTTCATTATCAAAATCATCTACATTCAATTGGATGGCCTGTAACAGTTCTGTCTCTGTTCATGTTGCATACATGAAGGGATCTACTTTGCATGTCTGACACACAACACATGACTATTGCAGCCCTGTGGATTATAAGACAATCCACTACTTGAGTGACATATTAACAAAGCCCAGTTTCCAGCCACAGCATCAGTTTCTAGACGTTGGGTAGTCAATATGTGCTTAGCATATTTCACAATGGTGTATTCAGACAATTGACATGGTCTGATCCCACATTGTGTATGAGGCAGGCTTACACACAGAACATTGTGGCAAGTGTTCCAATGGGAATGGGTTTTGTGATGGACATTACACAACAACACCCATGTCATATTGCAATGTAGCAGATTTAAAAGTGTGGCATAAATGTGATCCAGCGCCTACATTGGGAACTGTTAACAAATGCTTAGACCCTTGCACAATGGGGATAGACAAGCTAGTCCATTATGTTGTGTGTTTTGTCATGTGTGCTGCATTGTGCAGCTCATATGGGCACTTCATGCACATAGCGAGTCCTCACACACAAATTTCATTACCACTATCTTTATATGCTGCACTGTGCAGCATACATTGAAACGTGATACAGCACTTCATGATTTTTATGTGCAGGAGGAAACACATTCCTGCACATGGTCAATCATTGACATCAACACAGGCACACTTGCACAATTGTGCAAGTGTGATTGTGTTTGAGCTAGACAGCTTTGCTTAACTAAAAAATGGATGGCATCATCCTGTAGCATTTACTACATTGTGTCACTGACTACAATTGTTGACAGAGAAAACACACTGTGATTTAATGAAACGTTTCTCATGTACTTAACACCTTGCCTGCCAACGATGATTCCCAGGTGATACAAAAGGTCGCCCTCATGTCCCATACAATACTCCCATCTGTGTTTCCATTGGTGGACAGTCCTGTCCACCACAAAGATCCACATCATATATGCTCCCACCTCACCTTCCGGACCCGGACACCATAGCCCTGCAGGATCCATCCCCTACTCTTCACCATCAGTGGTAGGTAAAACTTTACAAGCCAGAGGAAGCCCCCCAATGCCCCCTCTGATATACTGCCCTCCCTACCCACAACCAGCATCTCCAGACACACACCCAACCTCACTATAGAAAAATAAAACCCAAGAAAATTACCCAAAAACCTTAACAAACACAAATATACCCCTTGGACAGACACTCAACAAGATAATCGAGTGATAAGTAAAGACTAAGATACAGGACTTAACAGAGACACTAGGGACAGATCACTGGACACAACACTGCTCCCTTCCACAACAACACCAGCACACAACTCCAAACACCTCCAACACTCTCCAGAGACACTATCTTTGTGGTCAAAAGAGAAAGTGAAAGTGTACAGTACTCATCCATGACACAGGTTGCAGACTAACATTTCTTCCTGGGTGTTTGCGGTATGTTTTTGGACTCGGCGAGAATATTTTACCCGCTAAGGGTTAAGCGGGAATTTTCATTGCTGTAACATGTATTCAGCAAGTGTTTCCAATGGCGTTTATTTAAAAAATTATCCCTTACGTGTTAACGCGGCAAAGTTTTTAACGCTAAATGCTAATTGATCATCAGATGTGCCATATTTCATGATATTGCATGACTCATAACACCATACGGCAATGGGATGTGATCTGTGTTTTGTTGGAGACTTCAGTCATTCTGATATGTCATGATATCAGTAATCCAGAGCTGTCAACATGCCCTTATTCCTCACATTGATGCCTATCCACATCTAGTCATGTGTGATTGTAAATGCATGCATCAGTGGTAGTCATAATGGGTAGAATAGGTTGTATGTGTGACTACATATGTGACTGTCACATTACACATTGCTGTGATGTCTGTACCTGTTTAACAGGCTTGCAACACACATGAACATGAACATCAGGCATTCACTACTTGAATTTCAGATTTAAGATACAGCAAACAATGCGAAGGCTTGACCACAGATTCACATTTGAGTATTTGCTTAACTGTAGTTAAAGATGTGGACATTTACAACGGGCTGTGCAAAATCACTCATGGGCATGATATAAAGAGGTTGTGGTACGCACTTAAGAGTTTTCAAATCTGAAAATAATTTTAGAGGGTGTCTATCAACTATATCCATTGGTCATGTTAGTGACAAATGTATAATACGTTGTTACAATGCGTAAGGATCAGCTTGTGTCAGACACAATTGCCCATCAGTCTAGCGTGACAGTGATACACATCTTGAAGCCAGGAGAGCATATGATATGATGGCTGGGCAGGTAGAGGACAAAATATTTGATGTGAGTAAGCACTGCATCACTTATCAGCCTCTGAAGGCTACAAGAGCTTATAGAGGCACCTCTGATGTTTTAAAAAAAAATTATGCACCAGAATGCAGAATGGAGCAGCCATGACCAAAATATGCAGAGGTCAACAAGCCACACAAAGCCATGTAAAAACATGTTGAAGACCCAGAGTCCCAGGTGGGCAAGACATTGTTGGCTCGAAACAGCAATGCAGCATTTTAAAATGTGTACTCCTTGCAACAGCATGGCGTCCAATGCCGGTAAGCGCCGACAGTCCCCATTAACTTGAGACCACACTGTGTTTTTGTATGAGAACCATAGTGGTAGACACAGGTACTGCAGAGTCAATGCAGACTGGCGTTGAAGGCAGTGCCTGCGTCATGCACAAGCCTGTGGGCCCTGGCTGTAGACATTGATGCGTCAGCAATGACCCTTACCTGGTGGCAAAGTCTGGCATGTCAGATGTAGACACATTGCTGACATGAGAAGCCCGCATGATGCACCTTGTAGTGGTGAACAATCAAGGGGCTTCTGATCAGGGATAAAGGGTAGTCTGCATTGCATGACACGCACCAACACTGCACTGGGGTGACAGGGAAGACATCCTATTTTGTGCTGCGCCTCTCAACATCATCATGCCGGAGGAGTTTGTGCTGTCCGTTAGCTGTGGAGGGTGAGAACCCTGACCTGGACAAGTCTTGTGTGGCAGAGGACCTGTAACGGGGCAACTTTGAGAGGCCATTTGCATATCCTGCACCTGTAGGTTCCCCTGCATATTCGGAGTACCCTGCTGTACCCAGGCTTGTGTAATCCGGACTGACCGAGGATTCAGCAGGCTGGGTCACTGATTTTAAAAAGGGCGGTGCGTTTTGAGGCCTGGTATCATTGTCCAGGTTGGGAGATGGTTGAGTTGAAGCAGAGGAGGCCCAGTGGTGGTATCTGCATGAACGCCATGCGCACACTGTTTGTAGAACCCAGATTTACGGGGGTATTTTGGACATGTAATCTAGTTGCCAAAGTTGGCATCCAGGAGGCAACCAGGTGGTGCTGCTTTTCCTCAGCACATGTTATTGAGCTCTTGGGTGTAGGTGGATTTCCCTTGGTGCTTTCTGGACAGAGATTTCTGTCTAGAATACACCTAACTGGAGTTGAGTGCGTGTTGGGGGCAGGCCATGGATATTGCCAAGGGTGTTCCCACTCAACACACATTTATTTGGCTACATTTGTGCATCTGGTATTAATTTTACACCTGGAAATGCATCAGATTGATTCACCTCACCAGGGGAGGCGTAGGGATGCGCAACATGGAGTGAGATTTATATTTCTCTTGTTGTATGATCTTTCTATGCATGCTACATTCTGACACGACCCAGAGTAAAGGTAATTCCACTTTTGTGATTGTTTGTGTGCAGTTAAGTGTCCCTTCATGCAGAAATACTTTCCTCACCATGACGCAGGCACCCTTGCACCATGGTGCATGGGTGCCTGTGTTGGTGCATGGCAGCTAATTGTGCACCAGCACAGGGGATAGCAGAGTTATCTGCCATCTTGTTGTACATATGACACGTCTTTGTTTCAAAATTAATGCAGCACAGCGCACACATATTTCTTGTGGCACATGCTGCATTTATTCCTTGCAATTTTTATCTGATGAGTTGTGCAAGATCTGTATACCTAGAGTGACTTAGTGGTTTGTGAGAGTATTTCTAGCCTACTCCCTTGTTGGGCCTACTTACATATGTGCTGTTCTTTGGCATTAGGTGTTTGTGTAATGTAGTTGGCCAAGTTACAATGTATGCAGAATTCAATTTGCTACATGTGCATTCTCACATAGCTGAGATACATGATTGGTGACTTGAGGTGTGTGGTGTGTTTATTTTGTACTTACCAACAAGCAGTCCATTTCCATACATGCTATGCTGGAACCACTGGTTGATGACAGATTGGCGTAAGATGTATGAGTCATGCACACTGGCTGGAAACTTGGTGACGACCTTGATGAACAGGCCAAGATGGTCCACAATTGCCTGCACCTTCATTGAGTATATGTGCTTCCTGTTCCTGTATATGTGTGCAGTGTCCACAGGAGGCACAAGTTGCACATGAGTGCAGTCAATTGCCCCCAACACATGCGAAAAACCAGCAATGGCATAGAATCCTTGCTTGTTGCAAGTAGTTCTTGTGCAGTGTTGGGAAAGCGTAGGTGCTGTGGCGTCAGGCTGATGATGGCATCCAAGACAGTGGGGAGGAACCTTGAGAAGGATGCCTGAGAGACTCTGGCCACTCGGGCAGTGGTTGGTTGGAAGCTCCCTGAGGCCAACATGTGCAGCACAGCAAGTAGCTTGGTCTGTGGAGGTATGTTTATGCTGTGCAGGGATGGGGCCTGCAGCCTTAGCGCTATCTGGTTGAGTAGGCGTAGGATGGAGGACCTTTTTAGCCTATAATTGGCTATTACCTCCTCTGGCCGGAGGTGTATCAGGGGGATCCTTTGGCAGTAGACCCGCTCTCTTCTGCAGCGCTGCCTCTGTGGTGGTGGTGGTAGTGGTGGTCTTCTTTCAGCTCCAAATTGCATGAGTAGTACCTCCATGGCGTCGTTGAGATTGCCAATGAGGGTCTGGGATTGTCTTCCTTATATACAGGTGTATTTGCACCATTTTTAAGGCCAGATAAATCTTGACGTTAGGAAACTACCACCAACTGGACTTAGCAACAGTTTTGGGGGGTTATAGATGTACAGGAATTTCATTGTAAATATCGCGAAGGGTGGTTAGAGGTAGTTTTTTCATGGCAACACCTACCTTGCGTCTCATTTTCCTTAGGTCCCGCTAACAGAAGTGGCAATCCTGAAAATTCACGTTTACGCTGGAAAAGTGCCACTAACTGCAGATAGCGGCACTTTGTAAATAAGGCAATTAAAAAAGCCGCCGTAACTTTAAAAAGATTGATGCTACGGTGGCATTAAGTTCTTGTATATTTGCCCCTTCATTTGGCCAGAGGAACCCATAAACAGCAGCGATGCTCCCAAGCTTTGGCGAGATTATCTTGATTCCCAGGCTTACTCCGATGAGAAAATGCAACAGTTCTCTATTACCAGTATCGCCATTCAATGTATCCTCTCCTCCCCAAGCCTAACTCCTAAAACAAGGACATTATTTTAGCTAACAAGGATGAATTTCTCCACCTGCAACAGAAACGTTAGAAAGAACAAATTAAACATGCACATGAATTTCACTAATAAATCTAATGCAAGAGCCTCCAGGGGAAAAATTCAATTCAGGCCTACAGAAATCGGTCAACATAAGGAATGGCACTTCATGAAGTAACACACATAAATGAACAATATTACTGAGTACATCTAAGTTAACATGTTACATATGCACATCAATTGTGTGAATAGCTGTTAGTGACGTACGAATTCTGCACATAAATGTTTTCATCTAAACACATGTAGTTGCAATGTTAATTTCTTCACGTTTACATTGAAATTATCTCTAACACTTCACATTTCACGTTATTACAGTTTACGTTCTACTGACCTAAGTTAATAAAATAAAAGATTATGTGTAGGTGCGAACTACCAATGACTATGATGCACACCTACAATGAAAGAGCAAAATTGTGCTCTAACACTACTCAGGCAGGTAGGCAGGAAACCTAAAGTTCAGTAGAAGGAAGAGGCAGATTCTCCCTTTCCCATTTTCATATAGTTTCCCCCTTGGAAAGAGTTGAGCAGAATATTTTAAAGGATAAGCCAGACTGATATTGAAAATAAAAACTAGACAATTCCAACACAATTTTAGGGAATTAAACTCCATACACCCACAAAAATGTTGATTTCCTGTCCCAGCTTTGTGTCCTGGAGCACACCCTCTTTTTCTACTCATCATTCCTTTTGACTTTTTATCTAGTTTAGCGTGCATACACTCGTGTGTGTGCCGTTCCGTTTCACACAAGTACTTTAAATTCATGAAGGGTGATGGCCCGCACCTTGCAGGTCATCGCGAGTTGCACAGCTGTATGAACTGTAGTATTCCAAATAATTCACTTTCACCAAAATAATTCCAAGTTTTATCCGTTTTATTTCCATGTTTTATCCAAGTCTCATTGTCACGCCAAAGCCACGAAATTCATTTTAAACTGATGCGTGTAATTACTTCATGATTGCCTATCCAGGCCTAAACATAAGTATTTATTTGAATTTCGAGTCCTCCAAATTATGCCAGAATTCCATCACACCCAATGCATTTCGGTAACAACCTTCGTCAGGGGTATCTGTGATGTGAAAATATACATGTATCAGTCACTTTAAATTAACACGCAGTGTAATTCACAAATACTTTAAGTAATATACCCACTTCAAATTCAAGTGACAACTAGTTTATAGTCCCCCACACACCCCGTGTTCATACTGATTCTACCCCAGCATCATAACAACAATACATATTAAAACTGAATAAAACCACCCTGTAATCATGTGTCATTAAACAAATCTTTTATATAACTTAAACCTGAGCGTAAATCCAAACCTCCCCCAAATCGTACTCTGCCCAATCTTGTAACTTTAATGACTCCCGATATTCCCCTCTGCTGCACTTGAAACATCCTTTACACAAGCCCTCTGGCTCCTCATACGTTAACGGATCATTATTTAATCCTATCCAACTATAGTTCGTACCTGATGTAAACCTGCCATGTACCGACCTCCATATCTGACATCCGTTTCACCCGTGCGCCTGAAGCCCGCTCTATTTAAAGTTACGTAACCCACCCACCTGTAACGTGTTTATGCAATCAATCACGTGTCTGCATCACCCCTCCCCATTAGCATCCTGTTCCCAACAGTATCTGAAACACGAAAAACTTCAAAATATCACAAAAACAACCCATGCGCAGTAAACATTCCTCCTCCCATATAAAGTTGGAACATTTAAAATCATGATTTAGTGTCCCGCAGTTGTGTTAAAAAAGTGACTTGTACATGATCCAACAGTCCTCTGTATCAGTAACTTGGTGAATAGTCCTTGGCGTGACCTTCGTGCAATTTATTGTTAATCTCAATTTTTCTGCGGGGTGCTGAACAGGTTGGAACGGTGTGGTACAATTCAGCAAGCATAGTCCTGGAGCACACCCTCTTTTTCTACTCATCATTCCTTTTGACTTTTTATCTAGTTTAGCGTGCATACACTCGTGTGTGTGCCGTTCCGTTTCACACAAGTACTTTAAATTCATGAAGGGTGATGGCCCGCACCTTGCAGGTCATCGCGAGTTGCACAGCTGTATGAGCTGTAGTATTCCAAATAATTCACTTTCACCAAAATAATTCCAAGTTTTGTCCGTTTTATTTACATGTTTTATCCAAGTCTCATTGTCACGCCAAAGCCACGAAATTCATTATAAACTGATGCGTGTAATTACTTCATGATTGCCTATCCAGTCCTAAACATAAGTATTTATTTGAATCGATCGATCTCTCTTGTCTCCCAATACTATCCCTGTTCCTCCCTTTCAAGCCCACAGACATTGAAAAAGGAAATCTCGCATGGGCAGCCGTCATGGGCATGCCTTCTGTAGATCCTGGCTTGAGTGAGACTTGGGGACCCTGCTCTGATTAAGAAAGAAGAACCAGAGGTCTTTTTTAACAGAAACGTCCTTTTACACAGTGCACAGCGATGTCCTCAGTCGCATCCTCTTTAGAGTGTGCGATATGTCCTTTAAAGTAGCAGATTACAGGAACAGATCCTCAGAAGGTGTGTATCAGGATTAAGGCTTTGGATAGAAACATCATTTAATCTCCCTAGGGGCCTGGAGGAGATGGAAGATGGGAGAGTGGATTCTTAGAAGGACTTTAAAGCACTAGGCCACTAACTGCAGACCCTTGCACCGCACACTTCCACGGTCTGAAGTCAGTTCTTGAACATTGGTGGCAGAGCCCTAAATAAGACCTGTGAGGATTCATGAACCTTGCGTGACAACGAGTTGTTACTTGCATCGCCTCTTGCTTATGCTAAGGTTTCACACATGCTTTGTTAGTTACTTGAAGCTGGCTCTTTATGTAGTGGACTAAAACGAGGTACAGAGGCAAAAATGACAACACTAAATGCTCTCTTTTGTGGTAGTGTGGGCGAGCAGTTTAGGCTTATCAGAGGGTAGTGCTAAGCATTCGTTATCAAGTAAGTACTTTTTTAAATAGTGAATTTCACAGGTAAGTAAATAGGTCACTTAAATGCGTCTTTACACAGCAATGCTTTCCTATTGGAGAAAAGGCATATATTACATACAGATATTTACGGTCAGTTTCCGGGGGTCTCCTTTGGGACTTAGGGTCATAGGGGGCCAAAGTACCACCAGTGTTACTCATTACCTGCCCTGTGGTGTCCTGGTGCAGAGGCGCTGGTCGGTTTGGTAGCTTTGCACGCTATGCTGGTTGAAAGAAGAGGGGCCACCTAGAAACAGGCTGAGGAGGGGGACTTAGGGACGAGTCCAGGAGCTCCTAACAGGAACAGATCTGTACTTCAGGAGCACAGATACCTCTTTCCGGGGGTGGGAAGGGCTGTTGCGTCGGGCTATCCGGAGAGTGGCACCATGGTAAACTTGGCGCTGCTTCTTCGGTTCCTGCGGACTGCAGGCGAGTAGCTCCTCTAATCCAAGGGAGATTGCTGGCAATTTGTGAAGGGCTGGCAGTCTACCTGGGATCTTAGTAGTTGCTCAGCTGCAGGACGAGTCACTCGTTTGAGATTGTCTAGACTGGTACAGGAAGGCAGGGTTTGGAGCCAAAAGTCCACAGCTGTCTTCAGTTCCCATGCTCTTGCAACTCTTCTTTGTCTTCTTCTTCTGGATCCATTGAAATCTGAATTCCTGGCATCAGGGGTGCCCCTACATACTCAATTTGGGGGCATTATGGGGAGTGACAGGTACTAACCTTCAGGGTGACTACACCCTCTATATGACCACTGCCTGTGGGAAGTGGGCATAACCCTGACTCCGTGTTCAGGTCAGGCATCTCTCCTTAGGGATGGAACTAGCCTGTTAGGGAACATGACGCCTGACTAGCTAATTTCCCCACCTATCTTGGTGCCAAATGGCTGTAGGGCAGGGGGTGGCATCATCCAAGTCTGGAGGAAGCAAGGGTCACATATCAAAGGCGGCATAGACCTTTGAAGCATTCTGCCTTGATATGCTGATCACTTAGTCATCCTGTTTGAGGGAGGTGACAACACCTCTGGCCAGAGCAGGCATTGTTTCTGCCCTCAGAGAGAGTGGGCTCTCACCAGCAGGGGGTCAGAAACCTGTCTGTGGTGGCAGGCTGGTCTACACCAGTCAGCCAGTACACTAGTAGTTGGTAGGTTTTCAGGAGGCACCTCTAAGGTGCCCTCTGGGTGCATGCATTAATAAATCCACCTTTGGAATCAGTGTGGGCTTATTGATATGAGATGTTTGATATCAGATCATATCTTGGGCTCAGTGAAGTCATCATGTAGCTCGGGAACTCGTAGTTACCAGTGTCCAGCACATGTTCTTAAAATGGCTTTCCTGTTTACTTATGATATCTAAGAATCGTCTTAGACATTACAGGGGCATATCTGCTCATGCAGCTATCTCCGCACATGTAGTATAGTGCACCCTGCCCTAGGGCCTTAAGGCCCCCTGTAGAAGTGCTTATATTGTATGCAGTGTCTGCAGGCATGGCACACAGGAGGCGTGCCATGTTGTGTCTTTATTTTTCTCTGCACCATGTCATGCAGCCTAAAATGGCAGTCTGCATGAGTGTGCTTAGGGTCTCTTAGGGTAGCACAATACATGCTTAGAGACCCTCTTTAGTACCCCATGCCCTTGTTACCAGGGGTACCATTTACTAAGGACTTTCACTGGGTGCTAAAGGTGTTGCCAATTGGGGGAACAAGCGTACAGTTAGAGAAAGAGATATGACTCTGGGGACCTGGATAGCAGGAACCCAGTGCTCTTCTGTCAAAATTGCATCAGATACCAGGCAAAAAGTGTGGGTGACCATGTCAAAAAGGGGCACTTTCCTACATTATTCCACTGTGCCTTGTTTTGTTAAATTTACTCCACACAGTAGGACTGGTGTGTTTTCAAGAGCAGGAAGGGCACCAGGGTTGTCAAGTGTGAGGATTTGTAAAAATCGGAATGATCGAGTATTTTATATTGGAAAAGGGATGGCCATTGTGTTTTTGCCTAATTAATATACTGTTTGTTGAAACGATAAGGTGTGTGGAGGTTAGGTTGAAGTTTTAAAAATAAGCGCTTACCAGTTGTTAGGGCGCGTGTTGATTGAAGAGGCGTCGGCGAGCATGAGTAGACCTCTAGCACATGAGAGAAGCGCAGAGGCCAGCGTGAGGTTTGCTCAGTTTGTGCATTGATGGGCATGCACAGAACCAGGCGCATGTGAGAGAACAGGTTGTTTGGTTGGTTAGTGCGGCCGTATGTGTTGCGTACGGTGGCCATTTTGTGAAGATGGAAAATGCCCCTTAATTTGAAAGAAAAATTATAGCGGCCATACTTTGGGAAGACACAAACATGTCTGAAGTGGTTTTTGCTGTGCTGGTAGCTTGAAATTTAGTCAGCTATGAAGTAGAGGTTTGTCAGTTACTGGTAGCGGAGATATGAATCATTTAAGGCAAGTTGAAAGGTAGTAAAGGTTGGTTGAGTAGGAGATAAGTATTTTTGATCTAAAGGTTTAACATGGAGCAGAATGAGGATTCAGGTTTTGAAGGCAGAATGAAGCAATATATGGAAAAAGTGTTTGGAGAATTGGCCATGTCTGTGGATAATAAGATAGAAAGGTGTGGAGAAGAGAATTAAAGAACAGGAGAATAGGGCTAAGGCAGTTGAGGAAGAAAGATTCTGGTCTACGGAGGAGGTAGAAGTAGTGACCAGTAGTTCTACACGGAGTGCTAAAAAGATGCAGAAAAGAACACATGTGGATGTGAGAAGGGTAATAAAGAGTCTGGGCGTAAGGCACCAGAGGAAGGACAAGCTATAAAGGCAAAAGGAGATGCCACAAAGGCAAAAAAGAGGAGCCACATTGTGGTGGCATGTGACAATTCATCCACAAGTGGGGATGTAGAGTTGACATGTTCCTCCGGTTTTGAGGATTCAGATGTTGATGAGAAAGTTAATAAAAGGTGAAAATTAGATGATAGGAGAATTAAGTTAGAGGTGAGGGATTTTGTGGATCACCTTGGGGAGGAGATGTTGGATCCTCTGTTGATTCAGCACCCATTGTTACCACAATGGACGCCAGTAGATCATGTGGTGCAATATGTGAGTTATTGGATTCGTAGGGAAATACCAAACGAAGTGCGGCCTTGACTTAGGTCACAGTGTGCAACACCTACCCTACAATCGAAGGTCGCATATACTCCTGAATTGGATTAAAAAATGATGAGTTTCTTAAATAAGACTGGACGAGAGCCAAGAAAAGAGTTGAATAAAGGCCTGAAAGGGTGCCAGCATAGATTGTTGGAAATTCTAGGGCCTTTGACAAAGGTTTTTGACATGTGTGAGGAAGCACATGTAAGTAATACAGGAGTAGATGTAGTTGAATTAGGACAATAGGTACAGAGAGCAATTTGCAAAACACACAAGATGATGGACGGAATGTTGCACATTGGCAAACATTCACCCCCAGTCACAGATCTGGGTTTTATCCATCGTTATTTTGCTTCACCACGCCACCCCAGTTCAGACATAGCCATATGCAAATCAGTCTTGACCCTGTGCCTCATGGGAACAGTCCAGACCGAACTGCCAAGCCATGTCTTCCCTGGACCGGAATCGAGCATCCTAGGACCGGTTTCGGGCTTTCAGCCCTCATCAGCCAGGATAGCTTGACTCCAGTGGCGTAGTGAGCACGGGACCCACGTCTGGGCATACCCTTCCCACTTAGGGCGAAATGCAAAACACACAAGATGATGGACGGAATGTTGCACATTGGCAAACATTCACCCCCAGTCACAGATCTGGGTTTAATCCATCGTTATTTTGCTTCACCACGCCACCCCAGTTCAGACATAGCCATATGCAAATCAGTCTTGACCCTGTGCCTCATGGGAACAGTCCAGACCGAACTGCCAAGCCATGTCTTCCCTGGACTGGAATCAAGCATCCTAGGACCGGTTTCGGGCTTTCAGCCCTCATCAGCCAGGATAGCTTAACTCCAGTGGCGTAGTGAGCACGGGACCCACGTCTGGGCATACCCTTCCCACTTAGGGCGAAATGCAAAACACACAAGATGATGGACGGAATGTTGCACATTGGCAAACATTCACCCCCAGTCACAGATCTGGGTTTAATCCATCGTTATTTTTGCTTCACCACGCCACCCCAGTTCAGACATAGCGATATGCAAATCAGTCTTGACCCTGTGCCTCATGGGAACAGTCCAGACCGAACTGCCAAGCCATGTCTTCCCTGGACCGGAATCAAGCATCCTAGGACCGGTTTCGGGCTTTCAGCCCTCATCAGCCATGATAGCTTGACTCCAGTGGAGCAATTTGCCTGTTGGACAATTCAAATACAACCTTTTGTATAGAAAGACACAATAACATTTTAATGAAGATTGATCCCAAGTTGGTGGAGTTGGCCAGCAAGGAGTTTGAAGTGCAAAGTGAGGGAATGTTATTTGGTGAGGAATTTGTCAGAGACATGTCAAGGTATGTGGGCACATTTAAGTCACTGTAAAAGGTCCAGAAGGACATGAGAAAGGTTTTTGGCATGGTCGGGAAAATGCAGGGTCGATTCACAGGCTGAGGACAGGAAATCACTTGTGGATCATTTTCACAGGGTTTCAGACCCTATGGCTATTATTATGGCTATTGGTACAAAACAGAGCGAAAGCAGAGGGCAAGGTCACGTGGAGCCGGGAGTGAGAGAAGGGAAAGAGGATCATCAGGTGAGTTTAAACAAAGACCCTTTATGTATCCATGCAAAGCTGGGTGGCAGACTAGCTCAGTTTTTACAAGGTGGAGAGGAATTATTCAAGACCCTTGGGTATTAGAAATGTTACAGGGGTATGATATAGATTTCATAGGGGTGCCAAATCAAAAGAATGTCCAAGGTTGTTGAGGTTCTGCAAGGAGTAGGAGGAATTAGTGACTCTAGAGGTGAAGGCACTTTTGGAAAAAGGTGCAATAGAACAGGCAGAGGAGGTTCCAAGTTGTTTTGCAAGCAACATCTTCTCAGTCGAAAAGAAGCACAAAGCGATGAGGCCTGTAAAAAATCTGAGAGAATTGAACGATTGGGTATGTTACAAACACTTCAAGATGGCAGGATTTTCACATGTTAAGAGATTTTTTGAGGAAAGTTGATTGGGTGACAAGATTAGACTTGAAGGACGCTTATTTGACAATTCCAGTGTGTGTGGAACACAGAGATTATCTCCAGTTCAGGTGGAATGGGAGACGATGGAGGTTCAGGAGTCTACAGCTCGGCTTGACGTCAGTCTCATGGTGTTTTACGAAAGTAATGAGACCAATAATGGCGTGGTTGCGGTTCAGGGGTGTCCGTCTCATTGTGTATCTGGATGATGTTTTGATAATGGCAGAACAAGAAATGATGGCTTTAGAACAGACCGAGTTTGGTGTGCAGATGCTGGAGGATTTAGGGTTTGTGGTTAACAGACAAAAGTCTTGTTTGAAACCAGCACAGGTGATGCAGTTTTTAGGTTTCGAGATTGAAGGTCATTGAAGGTTTGTTGAAGTTGCGAATGAAGAAAGTGAAGAGGAATCACAGGGAATTGAGGAGAGTGAAAAATTTGGATTGGATAACGTTGCGTCAGTTGGCAAGAATACTAGGTTTGCTTTCAGCATTGATTCAGGCAATTTTTCCCGATCCCCTACATTACAGAGCTCTTCAAATATTGAAGGGTTACCACTTAAGATTAGGGGCAAAGTATTCCTAGAGGGTGAGAATGAATCCAGAAACTATGGAGGAGTTGGAGTGGTGGTTGATGAACATGGACACATGGAAGGGAAGAGCAATATTTGGGGAGGTACTGGAAGTGGTGATCAAATCGGATGCAAGTCTGTATGGTTGGGGAGCTAGATGTGGCACAGTAACAAATGGGGGACAGTTGTTGAAGAAGGAGAAGGTTTGCATATCAACTATTAGCGGGTTCATTTGTAGTGAAGAATTTTCTGAGAGATCAGGTAAATGTTGTAGATGGACAATGCATCAGCAGTCGGTTAGATCAACAAATTGGGGGGGCTTCGTTCACGAGGTCTAGCAGAAATGGCAAAGGAATTTTTGAATTTTTGTTTGGATAGGGAGATAATGGTGCAAGCCCAGCATATTTCAGGGAGGAACAATTTAGAGGCAGACTGGAACTCAAGGTTTCTGACAGATGCGAGCAATTGGAGGTTGAACAGGGAAGTGATCAAGAAATTAGAGGAAAGATGGGGACCACCGGAAGAGGATTTGTTTGCAGACAGACTAAATGCTCAGTTGCAGAGGTTTTGCAGTTGGAGACCAGATCCAGAAGTGATCGAGGTGGATTCCTTTCTACAGGATTGGAGGACAGAGAGAATGTATGCTTGAGAATGTCAGTTTTTAATGGAAGAGGGAGTGCTAATGAATGTAAGGAGAGAGAGAGCGGAGTTGGTGTTCATCGCTCCATTTTGGCAATCTCAAGTGTGGTTCCCGGATGTAATGAACTTATTGATGGACAATCCAGTGTTGTTACCATGTTTCCCTCAGATTCTGTTGGATGTCCAAGGGAATTATCATGTGATGGTGGTAGCAGGACAGTTGAATGTTATAGGTTGGCTGATTTCAGGAAAGTGTGGCAAGTGTCTGGGTTATGAAGAGAGGCTGAAGATCTTATCAAGGTATCTTGGGTGCCAGGCACAACTACGGTATACAGATTAGTATGGCGGAGATGGAGTAGTTGGTGTGTTATGAGGGACTTGCATCCCGTATCAGCTCCTGTAGTGGAAGTTGTAAAATATTTGACAAGTTTGTTCAGGAAAGGTCTGGCACATAGTTCAGTGATTTCAGCAGAACATGAATTGGTGGGTGGAATACCGGTTGGTCAGCATGTTTTGGTGAAGAGGACAGTTAAGAGTGTACGTTGCCACCGAGAGCTAATTACACTTCTCTAAGGGGTGTTTCTCAGGTTCTGAGAGAGGTAGGAAATTAGGGAGCAAATGATAGTTTGATATTGGAGTTGTTATCTTGGAGAATGCCGATTTTGCCTTGTCTAGTTTTATTTAGCAGGGTATCTGATATTGGGGCATTGGAGGTAACTTCTAGGAGTTTCCAGCCTGAGGGTGTGTGTTTTGAGGTACGAAAAAAGACTAAGACTATGTGTAGGACCATTTTCTATTCTAGCATGGTAGGACATGACCATTTATGTGTAGTACGCTGTTTGAAAGAATATGAGAAAAGAACTGAGAAGCTGAGGGAGAGAGGATGTTCACAGGTATTGATATCTTTTAGAAAGCCATTTAAACCTGTGTCAAGTCTTACTTTAGCAAACTGAGTTAAGGAGGTGATGAGAATGGCAGTATTGATATAAGTGTGTTTGGAGCGCATTCTGCTGAGGAGCGATGGCTAATAAGGCTGTTTAACAGGTTCCATTATGAAGGCTTTGGATTGGTCTAGTGATTAAACTTTTAAAAAGTTTTACTTTAATCCTGCTTAAAATGCACAGATAATTTTGGATAAGCTTTGAATATGCATAATATTGGCCTCTGGGCCTTGCCATAAAATGCAGATTTTCCACAGTTTTAATGGGAAGAAAACCATGATTTTATTAAAGGCACAGAGACTAATATTATCTCTCCCTTATTGAAGCCCGGCCAGTCTGATGTGTTTGATTTTGTGTTTCCAGGTCAAAGTTCAGAAGATTGACTTCAACTGGGATTTCAAGAATTTAGACATTATTTGTTCCATTTGAGTTACAGATTTTAATGAAGAGGAACATTTTGTTTTTATTTGCAGCAATAAAAGATGGAAGATGGCTGCGCATTCTGAGAATATATGTGTGCTCTGAAGGTTCTAAAGTATTGTGATGGAGCAGTAAAAAGAAAAAATGTAACCCCTAACAAATTATATAATTAATTAATAAAAAATGTTCGTTTAAATGTATTAATCAACATTGTATATGTGGGAATGGTAATATGCTAATGTACGTGCTAAATAATCTACTAATGAATGTCCGTGTGTCTAATCATAACGTAAGAATAAAAAGCGTACTAAATAAAATAAATGCATGTTTGTGCTTCATAGAAATAAAATGTGTCGTTGCAAAAACAATAGTGATGGTAAGTAAGGAGCAGCTTAAATGTCGCTTTTTGCTAGGTAACAACTAATTGGGGTACGTAGACGGGAGGGAAACGAAAGGGATATTTTTCTCTATTTTAATTATGTTTTATTTGCCTCAAATTAGTGCTTCTAAAGTAGAACCGAGTGGCGAGATAAAATGGCCGCCAGTGGGAAGATGTGCGCAGGCGCAAGGGGACACGTGGTACGGGATGAGATTGAAGAAATCTGGAGCCTCGTGATGTCTCTGAGAGGCTAGGATGCAAGAAATGGTCAAGGCTGGTGTGACCTAATTGAACTGATAGTGTGCCGTGATGATCAGGAGAGAGTCCGTGGGAAAGGAGCCCAAGAGAAAGGACAATGACTGCGGAGTTCTTGAATGTGTCAAAAGAAGATACAAATGGACTGATCGAATCGGATGGAAATGTTTAAGCGTATGGGAAAGGAAATGATCCAAGGACCCTTGAATCCAAGAGAACTTGATTAAAAGAATGAATAAGCTGACATGCATGGACCAATGAAAGAAAAGCGTGTTGTTAATGTTGCAACAGTTAGTTAGCAAAATTAGAATTAGGGTATAAGAGGGCCTACTCTTAGTGGGAGGGGGTCAGTTGCGGTTGGAGTTGCAGTTGGAGAGTTGCAGAGTTGCAGTCAGTTCCAGGGAAGTTCCAGAGAGTTCCAGTCAGAGTCCCAAGCAGTTCGAGAGTCGGGGTTTGCAGTAGAGGAGACGGGTTGCAGGTAGCTGATGCTGACGAGCTGAAGTTGCTGTTGCTGTCTTAACTTTACAGTTGAGTATGAGAATCAGGCTATTTCTAATCCCAAAGTTAGGTTAGAAATCATTAGGCTAAATTAGGAAGCTAGGCAGGTAACTAGGGTTTTGGCTTCATGACAAAATTTCCTTTTCTGCAATAAATTGATTATGCTTAATAAAATTGTGAATTTAAGAATGAATAATTGAATAAAGTATTAAAATCCTTTCCATGCTTTTAAATTTATATAAAATTTAAGATTCTTTAAACCCAAAATGACTCAGTGGTTATTTTCCTAAATGATTGTGACCTGAGTAATTGGTTGATTGTGATTCAGCTGGTCTTAATCACTATGAACTAATTTCTTAAATGAATGATTCATCGACAAAACAATGAGCAGGAATATCTTAAGAAATAACTAAAAGAAAGTGACAAATTAAGGTAAATAGATATCCTTGCTCTTCCAGCGGTACATAAAATGGTGTTCTCCATTTAGTTCTCATGTTTCTCCTAGGAGTACAAAATTTCATAAAGGTGTAAAAGGAAAAATCCAGGAGTGTGCGTGTGTGTTAGACGATGTTTATGGGCCCCATCGTCATGTGGATATGAGAAATATAGTTTGCCCCTGGATGACCTATAAATAACCTAGGAGGAAAATAGTTTTTATTGTACGCGCTGCATCAGATTTCTTGGTAGCAGAGTTATGGTTTTCTATAGATTAGTTTAGTGATTATTGTTTATTGATTATTGATTATTTGATGACTAACACTATATGTTGAGTCGCGTTATGTTATATGTAAGTTTTCACGCTTCTGGGATGTAGGAAGTGGAACACGTGTGGCAAGAGAAGTCACATGGAATTTGGTACATGGTCTGAATTCATTTTGGTTATAACACAGGTTGTGTTATGTTAGGGATTTCGGTATGAAAAGTGTGTAAATGAAATAGCAAATCATGTTTACTTGTGAAACTTTGGCCTTAATTCTCAGGAGCCTAGTCTCCACATGTGTCTTATCCCCAGAGAAACGAGTAAATTGTTTGTTTGAAAGAAGGGTAAGGTAGAGGGAAGTGCTACTTTATCGGCGAAAGTAAATAATTCTGTGGTAGGGTAGAGGTAAGCGCTGCCTACTGGAAAAACAGGATTCTTGTGTAAAAGGACAAAGCTGTCACTTTGTTTAGCGAATCAGACTATGGAATTGTTTATTTGTTGTAACTAACGAAGAAAACTGTAAAAAGAAAATTGCCGATAAATTTTGTAAAGGAGGGGTAAAGAGTAGAAGTGACGTGGAAAAGTGCCGCGCTAGGATTGGTTAGTGCACTAGTCACGTGAATACAGAGCAGGAGTAACGTAGAAAAGTGCCGCGCTAGGATTGGTTGGTTCGCGGACGGTGGAAATTGTTCTGATTGGTACGTTAGTGTGAATCGCGCTGTAATTGGACGAAGTTTCGTACACAGAAACAGCGTTAGAGTAAAGAGAAAACAAATAGAAAACATGCCGTATTACGAGTATGAAAGGGAGAGAACGTCATAGACGACGAAATTGAAGAATTTCTTTAAGAAAGACAAAAAGGTTGTGACTAGAGAGGGACAAGTAATTCCTCCGCCGAAATCAGCAGCTTCACATATGATGCTGAAATATGGATATCATACGTGCATATGGTTGGATAATTGGGTAAAATATACAAAGAATGATGGAGCATTGGCTTTTCCTGAAAATGGTTCTTTTAATGTAGCGATTTTACGGAATTTAAAAGAAAAGATGCTTAAATTGGAACCTAGACCTAGACCGACACAGTTTGAGGCTTTAACAGAATGGGAAGATGAGATGTATGAGAAAGAAAGATTCAGAGGTATGAAAGGTTATGAGTTCGTGCCCGGAAGAATGTGGGGAATGAATCATGAGGACAGAATAAAACGATGGAGATGTGCTAACATGACAGGAGGTTTGTTTCCAGCTTTTACAGTTGAGGAAGGGACTAAGAAAAACGGACTGAGAAAAAGAAACATTCAGAGAGAGAAATGTATATGCATGAGAGCGAAACGGATGACGAGTTGCTGGAAGATATATTAAATAAAAATCCACCTCTGTATCAGCAGAATTCTACAGTGGTGACACCAAATGCGCCACCAATAGAAGCTATGCGAAATGAAAGTCCAGAAAAAAGACAAGAAATAAATAGGTCACAAGAACAAATAAGAACTTCCCAAAATGAGGGAATAGAAAATGATAGTGCAAGAGAATTGGCAAGGACAACAAAAGAACTAACTGAGAAAATTAGAGAATTAACAAAGAATATGGAAGCAGTTACCGTACCCGTAACAATAGGTCCAGTAATACCAGTTTTCGAGAATCAGAAAATTGATGAACGATCTTTGGTGATTCCCTTGAGTTCGCAATTCCAAAGAGAAAAGGAAAGAATAGAAACAAGTCCAGGTACGAGCAATTTGACTAGTGCTTACAGACCAAGTCCACCTGAAAATTTGACAGTGAATGAGTGTAGCGGTAGGAAAATGCCTATGGTAACTGAATCTGCAACAGTGACACCTGAAAAGAGTGGAAATTGGACAGAAATAAATAGTACTCCTATAGGTCCGACTCCTGATGAGTTAAATGAGTGGATAAAAGCTTTTAAAATAAAAGAAACGGAAGAAAAACCATTAGATGTGATCAGATTGAAGATTGACATGGAAGAATTAATTCTAGGAACGATTGGTACAGAAAAGATAAAGAATTATCAGGATGATGAAATAATGTTTCTGTGCAAAAGTATAACATGGAGGGCAAAGAATTTACATGACAAACTAGAAGAAGTGGCCGGTGAGATTGGAATAGATTTTGCAAAAGTAAAAACGTTGCAGAAACCATACAGAGTAGATTTTTGTGAAAAAGATATTGAAAATTTGAATACAGCAGGAAGGCTGACACAGATAAAAGAGTTGATTGTTTTGTTGAGAAAATGGGGTGATGTAGACAGATGGAAGGTTAGATGGACAAAGAAGAATGAGAAAAGCGTAGACAAAGGTTCATTGGCTTTTATGATAACAGAAAAGGAACATGTTGTTAAAGAGTACCCTATGAGAGAAACTCCAGGTGGTAGTTATGTGCATGTTCCCTGGACTAGGCAGGACATCCTGTCATTTACAAATGACTTTCCAAAATTAAGAGAAAAGCCAGTTGAGTGGTACCGACAGGTAGAAAGGTTTGTAAAGGTCTCGAAAGTGTTGTGGATAGATTTGGATGGATTGTTTGACATAGTGGTACCAACGGATCTATGGTCAGAATGTAAGATTACAGTTGACTGGCCAACTACAGAATATCCAAGAGATCCTAAGACAGGAGCTCCAGGACCAGATGTGATGAAGAAATACGATAAGGTGATTACCTTTTTGAAAAATAAGATTCCTCCAAAAGAGACAGATTGGGTTAAGATTGATAGAACTACACAGGAAAGCAAGGAGAGTGTACATGCATATTATGAGCGATTGTTGTTGGTTTTCAAACAGTATAGTGGTTATGAGGAATTAAGTGAGAAGGATATGAGTCATTTTGTATACCGATTTGTATTTGGCTTGAAACAAGAAATAAGTGATATGATTAAGCAACATATGATAAACTGGCAGAATGCAAGTGTAGATGAGGTGCTGAGGTATGCTAAGTATTGTAGTGATGAAATAGAGAGTAAACAGCGTAAGTTGAAAGAAAAAGCAATGTGGGCACAAGTGAAAGTGGCAGAAAAACAAGAAGCTCAATTGGATAATAATAATAATGGAAACGAATCAGGACAGAATAAGATGCGACCAAATATAGGTAAAGGAAAAGGACAAGTGAGTCTAGAAGAGGCAAAGAAGAAATGGCCATGTCATAATTGCGGAAAATTGGGGCATTGGAGAAATGAGTGTAAGTTCCCACCTAAACCTAATCCGGAACATCAATCATTAACTCCACAGGTGCAGAATGAGGTAGTTGTTCAACAAAGTCAGGTGCCACAACCACCACTTCCCAACACTGTTAACCAGCAAAGATACAGTACAGAAACAGGATTCTACGGAGGAGAGCAGGTAACACAGTTGCCGAGAGCAGCTAACATTTCCCAGTATTGGTTGCATCAGAGTGAGGATGACCCGGATGAAAGTTTCTGACGGTGCGCAAGAGAGGGGAAAGAGTGCGTGCTTGGCGCAACTCTAGAGGTAGATCAGTCTGGTCCCTTTGTGGATGGAGAAGTGAATGGAGCAAACGTAACATTCCTTGTCGATACTGGAGCTACCCGTTCTACTGTTAGGTCAGTGGAAATTCCGAACCTTCCTCTCTCAGGTGAATGCATCCAAGTGGTAGGAGTTGCCAATCAGCAGATTAAAACCCCACTTACTGAATTGGTAGAAGTAAAAATTGGTTCTTTTAGAAAAATGCATAAATTTGTAGTGTGCGATTGTAGTCCTGTAAATCTTCTAGGTCGTGACCTCTTGTGTAAAATGAATTGCACAATTTATTGTACACCAGATGGAATTGGTTTTCAGACTTCAGATGAAGATGCTTTGTATAAAGTAACTTTGATGAATCAGGAACCTGAAATGAATGGGTTATTTCCTGCATTTGATGCAGGAAAACTTCCAGAAGAATTAAAAAGTACAGTGAAAGAAAGTGTGTGGGATTTTACAGGAGAAGACATTGGATTAATGAGAGAAGTTGATCCCGTAAAAGTGACAATGAAAGAAGGGATAAGTTATCCAAACACGCCACAGTACAAATTAACTCCAGAAATAATTGAAGGAATAACTCCTGTGATAAATAAGATGATTGAACAGGGAATTCTGAAAGAAATCATGAGCAGTCCATGTAATTCACCTATTATGGGACTGAAAAAGCCAAATGGAACATACAGAATAGTACAGGATTTGAGAAAGATTAACAAAATAGTTGTACCATGCTGTCCAATAGTGCCAAACCCTGCAGTGATTCTATATCAAATTCCGCATGAAGCTGAGTGGTACACTGTGATAGATTTGTGTCATGCATTTTTCTCTATTCCTTTGCATCCAGATAGCCAGCCATTATTTGCATTCCGTTTTGGAGAGCGTATTTTGGCATGGTGCCGAATTCCTCAGGGGTATACAGAGAGCCCCTCAATTTTTAATCAGATTCTAAAGAAATCTCTGGAAGATTTAAAAATGCCAGAAAAATCAGTGATGGTGCAGTATATCGATGACATATTGGTGGCATCGAAAACCAAAGAGGCATGTGTAAGTGACACAATTGCTTTACTGAACCATTTGGAGAAAAGAGGACATAAGGTGTCCCCTTCAAAATTACAGTTTTGTCAGAAAGAAGTCCAGTATTTAGGACATAAAATTGAGAAAGGAGTGCGGAAAATAGCGACAGAAAGAGTAAGAATGATTCAAGGAATGAGAGCACCAATGACTCAAAGAGAGGTAAGAATGTTTTTGGGAATGGTTGGATATTGTCGACAATGGATAAGTGGATTTTCTTTGATTGCAAAACCATTACAAAAATTGACAAAGAAAGATGTAAAAGACCCTTTTGAGTTAAACAAGGAAGAAATGAAATCTTTCAAAGAATTGAAAAAGAAACTGTGTGAGGCCCCTGCATTAGGCATGCCTGATTATGAGAAGGATTTTGAGTTATACTGCAGTGAAAGAGATGGATGTGCATTTTCAGTACTGGTACAAAAACATGGCACCATGAAGAGGCCTATAGCTTACTTTTCAGCTGTTTTAGATCCTATAGCAAAAGCATTGCCTGGATGTTTGAAAGCAGTTGCTGCTACTTGTGTAAGTCTGGAACAAAGTGAAGGTATAGTGATGGGGTATCCACTGAGAGTATATGTTCCCCATTCAGTAGAAATTCTTTTGACAAGAACAAAAACACAGTACATGACACATAGTCGGCTGACTAAGTACGAAAAAGTCATCTTGAGTGCAGAAAATGTGACCATAGATAGATGCATATATGTAAATCCTTCGACATCATTGCCAGATGAAGAGAGTATAATTGAACAAGATGAAGTAGATCATGATTGTCTGAATGTGCTGGAATATTGCACAAAACCAAGAGCTGACATAAAAGATGAACCGTTAAAGGAATCCGATTATGTCATGTTTGTAGATGGTTCATGTTTACGCACAAAGGAAGGAGTGTTAAGCGCAGCTTATGCAGTATGCACAGTGGCAACTGTAATGGAAGCGTCTTGTCTGAAAGGAGTTAGGTCTGCCCAAGTTGCGGAACTAATTGCTTTGATTCAAGCATGTAAATTGGGGAAAAATGTACGAATCACGATTGTGACCGATAGCCAATATGGTTTCGGCATCGTACATGATTTTGGCCAGATTTGGTCACAAAGAGGATTTTTGACATCTGCAGGAACACCTATCAGAAATGGAGATTATGTTAAAAAACTGCTTGAGGCGATACAGCTGCCTAAACAAATAGCTGTAGTGAAGTGCAAGGCGCATAAGAAAAACGAAGACTACATAGCGGTCGGCAATAATTATGCTGATGAGATCGCTAGATATTGTGCGGAAAACATGGCGTCCCTGAACAGAAATAGAGAAAGGGAGCATGTCTCTTGTCCTTTGCTTTTCACTAATGCAGTCGAAACATGGGATGAAGTAAGGCAGTTACAAGAAACAGCAAGAGATGAGGAAAAGGATTACTGGATTAAAGCAGGATGTAGAAGACAGGAAGATAATGGAGTGTGGGTATACAGAGATGAAAGACCAGTTATGCCTGATAGCATGATTGCAGACATGGCACGGATGTACCATGGACAAGCTCATATTGGGAGAGATGCAATGATCAGACTTTTTAGACAAACTTGGTATAATCCAAAATTCAGAGCCATTGCTGAAAGTCTTTGTCAAAGATGTCTTATTTGTCAACAATTTAACCCAGGAAGAAAAACAGTAGTGAGTCTAGGAACAATAGGACGAGAAGGAGGTCCATTCACAAGGATACAGATGGATTTTATTGAGATGCCCCTAGTAACAGATTAAGATATGTTCTGGTGGTCGTCTGTTTGTTCTCTCGTTGGGTGGAGGCATACCCCACAAGAAGGAATGATGGAACAACAGTGGCAAAACTTATGCTACGAGAGTTCATTCCGAGGTATGGTTTTCCAGTCACAGTTGAGACAGATAGAGGAACACATTTTCAAAATGAGTTGATCCAATTGATTTGTGAAGCATTGAGTATTAAACAAAAACTACATTGTGCTTACAGACCCGAAGCTTCTGGGGTAGTAGAGCAGATAAATGGAACGATTAAAAACAGATTAGGAAAAATGTGTCAAGCTACAGGACTCAAATGGCCAGATGCACTGCCTCTTGTTCTGATGACCATCAGAAGCATCCCTGAAAAGAAAACGGGACTCAGTCCTCATGAAATGATCATGGGACGAGCAATGAGACAAGCCCACGTACCAGTCAACAAGTTATTAACAATAACTGATGATCTAATACTGGATTATTGCAAAGGACTGGCTGATGTGGTGCGTTCTGTGTTTCATCAGGTTGGACCGGATGCGACCACTCTTGAAAGAAAACCAGCCCACGACTTGAATCCAGGAGACTGGGTCCGTATTAAAGTCCACAGGAGAAGAAACTGTCTAGTTCCGCGTTGGGATGAGCCAAGACAGGTAATCCTAGTAACAACGACTGCTGTCAAGTGTGCAGGAGTAAAGAACTGGGTTCATGCCAGCCACACAATCAGAATTCCAGAACCTACAGATCGACATGTAAATCGGCGTCTGGAAGTGTGGGATAAAAGTTTAACGGCGGGAACAACCAAGATAAAAGAAAGGGTGCCAGAACTTGAAGATCGACCTGTAAGTCGACATCTGGAGACCCCAACGGAAAACACCTCTAGAGAAGAAGAGGAACAGGAAGAAGAAGAAGAAAGAAATTCAGAAGTTCCAGAACTTGAAGATCGACCTGTAAGTCGACATCTGGAAATATCTGACACAACTTCAGGATCTGACGATTCAGCTGCAAATTGGGAAGAATTCCGAAAGAGAACTTGGGGTTATAAACCAATTAGAGAAGAAACTGAGCAAGAAATTGAGTTAGATGAACAACCAAGTACAAGTTATGGTGGAAATCATTCAGAAACAATATTAATAGATGAAGTAGGGAAAGAAGTACACAAAAAGTTAGAAAATCGAGAAGAACCCCGAGGAGCAATAGGGATAGATAGAAAAACAGGAGAACAGGGAAATTCAGAAACAGGAAAGGAGGAAAACACCAAATCGGAAGAACCCCGAGGAGGGACAGTGATAAGGGAAAACGAAAAGGAGAAGACAGATCCACCAGTAGGAGATGACGAGATTATAAGTTTCAAAATAAGAGACAATAGTGAGACAGTTGAAACAGAAACAGAAGAAAGTGGAGGAGAGGAAAAAGCAAAGACTGAATCAAGAAAAAGAAATTGGAGGTCGGAAAGAGAAGAAAGAGAGGGTGAGGTCAAAAGGCCAAGAAAAGGAGATAATTGGCCCAACAGCTATGTAAGAAAATTGAGATATAGAATAATAAGAGCAGAAGATGAAGATGCTGAACAAGTAAATGAAGTAACAAGTCAAAAGGGACAAGAAAAACCAAGTGGAAAAAGATTACAAAAGTCCAAAAGGACAAGGAAAATAAATTCAAAATTTAAGTCACCTGAGTGGCTGTATATTGCACTAACAGATTACAAAGGAGAAGAAGAAAACACTCACGGAAACCAGAGACTGAGAAGTCGGATGGGAAAAAGTGAGATGCAACAAAAGGACTGAAGTGAAGACTTAAAGTGCTTCTGCCGGACGTGACAATTTTACTGGATGTGACAAATCACCGGATGTGACAACGAAAGAATTCTGGAGAGAATTAAAGAAAGTACCAAGCAAAGACTTTTTGAAAGCAGAGTGGCGTCTAAGTCATTTTGAGGTGTAGTGACACAATTTTCTGAAAATTTAACAAATAGAAAAAGAAAAATGGAAAATAATGAGAATAGAAGAAATAAATGTGAATTTGTAAAGAGATGGTGCAAAATGTGCTGCTTTTGTACAGGGTTATTAATGACCATATGGATAGTTTTAGCAATCACAATTCCAATTAGTGTGGCTGTGATAGAAGCAAAAAATGATAGTAAACTAGAAAGAGAAGCTAGTGTTAAAGAACAAGTTATTTTAAGAAGTAGTGCAGAGTTGCATAAGGATAAATCAGTAACAGATTTTTCAAAGAACGTTTTTACAAAATTATTGTATGAGTACGTAGAGACAATGGAAGTAAGAGATTGTTATGTTTGTATGCAATTGCCTGCATCAGTATCTGAAGGTGTGACTTATCATCACTTACCTTTGACTTATGGAATAACATGTAGTGTAATAGCAAGTTTATTTTATAAAACAGGTAGATTAGAATCTTATTTTACTGATATAGATAAGATATTTGCAAACATTCCTGTAGTGCCAGAACTTAACAAAGTAAAACCAGCAAAGGTTTTAGGAGAATTCTTTTAGAACATAGAAAATTAACGTTAGAAGAAATAGTTAGTAACAACCTTACCTGTGAGTTAAGGAAAGAAGAAAAAGTATTTCTAGACATGGTTGAAGAAAGAAGAATGAAATTTCAAAAAGAAGCAATAAAAGAGGAAGGAAAACGTTTATGGACGTTTGAGGAAGGAAATCATGAAGGGAAAAAGATAAATGCAGCAATGACATTAGACTGGCCGCAAACAGGAAAGTTGTGCATTAGGAGAAATAAGACAGTCTATGACAATTACTTTGTAGGTTCCAGTGTCTGCCATGACAATTATCAAATCCTGGGAGGTTGGGGATTCAAAGGTGGAAAAGATCCAATATTTCCAGGTATCTATTATATTTGTGGGAATAGAGCTTATTACAGGTTACCGGACCATTGGTATGGAACTTGCTATGTAGGCCTGGTCTTTCCAAAAATCTTTCACATGGACAGAGAAGAAAAGGGAACATACAAGATGATTAATAGATTTACACGTAGAAAAAGGGAAAGTTTTTCAGAAATTGTAGGAGATATTTTTGGAGCATTGATACCAGCAGTGGGAATATCTTTGAATGCATTTAAAATTCGGAAGTTATCCACAGTAGTAGATCGTTTGTCTACAGATACTGCGGGAGGGTTCTTAATGGTAAATACCGAAATGGTTGCCATGAGAACTATGGTGATGCAAAATCGGCTTGCCCTTGATATTCTTTTGGCAAAAGAGGGTGGAGTCTGTGGAATGTTGAAAGTCCAACATTGTTGTACTTACATTCCGGATAACAGTGAAAATATACAGAAGTATATTACAAATATTACAAGTCTGCACAAAGAATTTGTCCCACTGGAGGTTGAAAGTGTTTTGGGAAAACTTGGTAGAGGGTTTTCCTCAGTAGCAAATTGGTTAACTAGGATGAGTAAACTAGTAATAGGGAAAGTTATAATAGTAGCAACTATAGTGATATTGTTAGCCATGACATTGAAAATAGTAATAACATGTATAAAGAGAAAAGTAAGACAGAATAAGATAAGAAGAAATAACAGAATAATGAGAGAAAGAGAGAGAGAAATGGGTGAAATTGAGTTGGAGAAAATGAAAGAAAGCATGTATAAAGAGACTAAAAGGCAAGATGAAGAAGAGACAGAGATATGAATAACAGAAAGTAAAGGATGAAAGACATGCTGCCTGAAAAGAAGTATGACTTGGGTTTTATGTGGTGATTTAAAAATCACCAAAGGGGGATTGATGGAGCAGTAAAAAGAAAAATTTAACCCCTAACAAATTATATAATTAATTAATTAAAAATGTTTGTTTAAATGTATTAATCAACATTGTATATGTGGGAATGGTAATATGCTAATGTACGTGCTAAATAATCTACTAATGAATGTCCGTGTGTCTAATCATAACGTAAGAATAAAAAGCGTACTAAATAAAATAAATGCATGTTTGTGCTTCATAGAAATAAAATGTGTCGTTGCAAAAACAATAGTGATGGTAAGTAAGGAGCAGCTTAAATGTCGCTTTTTGCTAGGTAACAACTAATTGGGGTACGTAGACGGGAGGGAAACGAAAGGGATATTTTTCTCTATTTTAATTATGTTTTATTTGCCTCAAATTAGTGCTTCTAAAGTAGAACCGAGTGGCGAGATAAAATGGCCGCCAGTGGTAAGATGTGCGCAGGCGCAAGGGGACACGTGGTACGGGATGAGATTGAAGAAATCTGGAGCCTCGTGATGTCTTTGAGAGGCTAGGATGCAAGAAATGGTCAAGGCTGGTGTGACCTAATTGAACTGATAGTGTGCCATGATGATCAGGAGAGAGTCCGTGGGAAAGGAGCCCAAGAGAAAGGACAATGACTGCGGAGTTCTTGAATGTGTCAAAAGAAGATACAAATGGACTGATCGAATCGGATGGAAATGTTTAAGCGTATGGGAAAGGAAATGATCCAAGGACCCTTGAATCCAAGAGAACTTGATTAAAAGAATGAATAAGCTGACATGCATGGACCAATGAAAGAAAAGCGTGATGTTAATGTTGCAACAGTTAGTTAGCAAAATTAGAATTAGGGTATAAGAGGGCCTACTCTTAGTGGGAGGGGGTCAGTTGCGGTTGGAGTTGCAGTTGGAGAGTTGCAGAGTTGCAGTCAGTTCCAGGAAGTTCCAGAGAGTTCCAGTCAGAGTCCCAAGCAGTTCGAGAGTCGGGGTTTGCAGTAGAGGAGACGGGTTGCAGGTAGCTGATGCTGACGAGCTGAAGTTGCTGTTGCTGTCTTAACTTTACAGTTGAGTATGAGAATCAGGCTATTTCTAATCCCAAAGTTAGGTTAGAAATCATTAGGCTAAATTAGGAAGCTAGGCAGGTAACTAGGGTTTTGGCTTCATGACAAAATTTCCTTTTCTGCAATAAATTGATTATGCTTAATAAAATTGTGAATTTAAGAATGAATAATTGAATAAAGTATTAAAATCCTTTCCATGCTTTTAAATTTATATAAAATTTAAGATTCTTTAAACCCAAAATGACTCAGTGGTTATTTTCCTAAATGATTGTGACCTGAGTAATTGGTTGATTGTGATTCAGCTGGTCTTAATCACTATGAACTAATTTCTTAAATGAATGATTCATCGACAAAACAATGAGCAGGAATATCTTAAGAAATAACTAAAAGAAAGTGACAAATTAAGGTAAATAGATATCCTTGCTCTTCCAGCGGTACATAAAATGGTGTTCTCCATTTAGTTCTCATGTTTCTCCTAGGAGTACAAAATTTCATAAAGGTGTAAAAGGAAAAATCCAGGAGTGTGCGTGTGTGTTAGACGATGTTTATGGGCCCCATCGTCATGTGGATATGAGAAATATAGTTTGCCCCTGGATGACCTATAAATAACCTAGGAGGAAAATAGTTTTTATTGTACGCGCTGCATCAATTGTTGGCATGCTAATTCTATGTTTCTATATGGCCGTGCCTTTAATAAAATCATAATTTTCTTCCCATTAAAACTATGGAAAATCTGCATTACCATACTTTCAGTATACCAATTTCTCGTTCTCCTTTCCTATTCACTGTATTTTTAGTTAATGTTCTTATCTAAGCTTCCTTCTATTTTCCCTTCTAGTATAGTCTCTGGAAGGTATGCATTTTCTTTCAGCTTACATACACTCAGAGGGGCTTATTTACAAGCCCCTTGCACTGCTGGTGTGTTACTTTTTGTGACGCACCAGCGGCGCATTTTCCTGCCCCATATTTACAAAGACAGGAAAAGCCACCCTGCGTGGCTTTTCCTGTCCTTGTAAATACGGCCCCTTTACAAGCAGCACTTTGTGTGAAAGGGGTGTTCCATGGGTGTTGGTGAGGGTGTTCCCACGCAACACCCATGGAACCTGACACATTTCGAGATTTACAAGAAATAGTAAACCTGGAAATGTGTCTGAATGCTACGCCTCCCCAAGGAGAAATGTATTAATTTCTCCTCGTTTTTTTACTATTTCTATGCGTGCTGCATCCAGTGACTGTGTGTTTCTGTAAAGTTTAAATATTTTTAATATATATAGGAAAAGACGTATTGAAGAATGAGTGGGTGTGTAAGTGTCTGTATGGATGATTTAGTAGGTGCGTGACTGACTCTATAAGTGAGTGATTTAACGTATCTTACTGAATGCATGGGTTAGTGACTAAACTGGGTGAATGTCTGTATCCGTCTGTCTGTTGCTGTGTAAGTGGCTGCATGTGTTTGTGAATAGCTACATGAGTGTCTATATGAGTTATTGAATGCTTGTCTGAGTATCTGTATGGGTGCCTGAGTGTTTGTGTGGGAGGGGTGTGTGCAACTCTATGCATAGATGTGTGAGTGGGTGATTCACTGGGTGGATGGTTTCAAGAGTGCAACTGTGATAGACTGTATGGGTGGGTAAGTGTGTGTAAGAGTGTGTTAGTGAGTGAATGTATGTCCCAGTGGTACATGTGTGAGTAACTACATATGTGAAAGGCAGTATATATGTGTGTTGGAGTATATAAATAGCTATAAGCGAGAGTGAGTGATTGTGATAGTGGCTGTATGGATGAGTGTGTGCTTGTATCAGTGATTGTATAAGAGCGTAAGAATGTGCTACTATTTGTATGAGTAAGTGAGCTGGTGTGTGTATAACTGTATAGGTGAGTAAATGGTAGTGTGTTTAATTATTTGCATGACTGACTAGGTGTGTGAGTACCTCTATGGATGAGTGGCGGTGTTTGAGTATCTATATAGGAGTATGAGTGCATATGATAGTCCTGTACTGAGTGACCGTAAGTATGAGTGACTGTACGGGTGAGTGAGTGGATGTGTGCGTAGACCTAAGAATCAGTGAGTGGGTATGTAGTTATTGGTGTTGGAGTGTCTATGGTTTTGCGAATGGCAGTCTGTAATTTAGAGTGGGTGTATCAAAGGTTATATTAGGGTGTGAGGAGGTGCATCAGATTATCACGTGGATGATGTCATCAGTGATGTCATTTGAGATGTCATCAGTGATGTCACTGACCATGTCATGAGTGATGTAACATGTGACGTCATCAGCAGTGCATTGCGGGGCGCGAGTTATAGTTAGCTGGACTAACTATAACGGGGAATTTCACGGGTTTTGTACGAGTGCAATGTCCAACTAACTATAACTGTCCCTAAAACCTATGGTTTTTTCAGTGAATTTCAAAGGTTTTTTAAATGCTAATTTGTAACTATAACGTCCCTGAAACCTATGGTTTTTTCAGTGAATTTCAAAGGTTTTTAAATGCTAATTTGTAACTATAACATGTCTGAAACCTACAGTTTTTTCAGTGAATTTCAAAGGTTTTGTAAATGACAATTTTTAAATGTATTCATTGTTATATAAAAAATTTTCATACTGATTTCCAAATTTTTAGAAACAATTTTTTTTTACATATTTTATTTTTTAAATTACATTGTAATTACATTATAAATTACATTACAAAAATACTTTCTCAGAATGAATTACTTTAGTTTAAATACTTTGCACATAGGCAATAGACTTTTAAGTACAGTAGTTACAGTTGTTGCAATGGGCAACACATTTTCAAACACAATGCAACATTCAGCTCAATGTGAATTTCTAGTTAAATGCAATTAGTTACTTTATGGATTACTTTTTCTAACCACAGGACTGGATCCTAGATTCAGTCCTGGCACATCTCCTGTAAACAGTTGAGTAAAAGCATTTTGGTTACAGTCGTGATTTTTAAGGAATATTATTGTACTTTAAAAGTTGACACAGAAACTTTTTCTCATAGAATCACCAATGTTATCCTATGGAAGGAAATTCACTTAGCAGGTAAAAACTGTTATCGTTACTTTTTCTTACTCAGTGTTGGATCCTGGATCCAGCACTGGTGCATCTCCTGTAAACAGTTGAAAGAATGCGTTTAAGTCATACAGGCGATTTTTAAGGAATATTTGTAGTTTGTGAAAATCGACACTTTGAAACTTTTCTGCTGAAAACCAGACAATGGATTCCTATGGAAGAAAATATAAGTTACTGGTAAGTACGGTTAAAATTACTTTTCAGGGTCAGTGCTGGGCTAAAAGATGCAGCACTGGGTTCTCTCCTGATAACAGGTGAGTAAATTGGAATTCGTACTTTGGTTGATTTTAGAGGAATATTATAAAGTTCCAAAACTCCACACTTAGAAGAATTTCCAAGTGAAACCAGGCAATGATATCCTATGGAAGGAAATTCAAGTTACTGGTAAGTACGGTTAAAATTAATTTTGAGGATCAGTACTGGGCTGAAAGATGCAGCACTGAGGTCTCTCCTGATAACAGGTGAGTAAATCGGAATTCGTATTTCTGCTGATTTTAGAGGAATATTTTAAAGTTCCAAAACTCCACACTTAGAAGAATTTCCAAGTGAAACCAGTCAATGTTAGCCTATGAAGGAAATTCAAGTTACCGGTAAGCACGGTTAAAATTACTTTTCAGGACCAGTACTGGGCTGAAAGATGCACCACTGAGGTCTCTCCTGATAACAGGTGAGTAAATCGGAATTCGTATTTCGGCTGATTTTAGAGGAATATTTTAAAGTTCCAAAACTCCACACTTAGAAGAATTTCCAAGTGAAACCAGTCAATGTTAGCCTATGAAGGAAATTCAAGTTACCGGTAAGTACGGTTAAAATTACTTTTCAGGACCAGTACCTGGCTAAAAGATACAGCACTGAGGTCTCTCCTTATAACAGGTGAGTAAATCGGAATTCGTATTTCGGCTGATTTTAGAGGAATATTTGTATGTTTTAAAAATCAACACTTAGAAACTTTTTCAGCAAAAAGCAGGCAATGATATCCTATGGAAGGAAATTCAAGTTACTGGTAAGTACGGTTAAAATTACTTTTCAGGACCAGTACTGGGCTGAAAGATGCAGCACTGAGGTCTCTCCTTATAACAGGTGAGTAAATCGGAATTCGTATTTCGGATGATTTGAGAAGAATATTTGCACAATGGTGAAGGGAGGGGGCGGGGCCTCAGGTGACATCTGTGCAAACGCGCCCCGTGGCGCGTTTTAAGTTGGGGGATTAAGTCCCCTTGAATACTGAGGGTCCCTAGGGGCCAACTAGCCCACCAGGAACCTCCAATATGCGCCAGGGGCTGCGTTGCAGAGACGTGTAGAGAGGCCACACCCCTTTTACACCTCTCTGCAACGCAGCTCTGTGGCGCTTTCTGGATGAACCTGTTGGGCTAGTTGGCCCCCAGGGACCCTCAGGATTGAAGGGGATTTAATTCCCCATCTTAAAACGCGCCACGGGGCCTGTTTGCACACATGTCACCTGAAGCCCCGCCCCTCCCTTCACCACTGTGCAAACGCACCCGTGGTGCGTTTTAAGTTGGGGGATTAAGTCCCCTTGAATCCTGAGGGTCCCCGGAGTCCAACTAGCCCACCATATACCTCCAAAAGCGCCACAGAGCTGCTTTGCAGAGAGGTGTAAAAGGGGCGTGGCCTCTGTACACCTCTCTGCAAGGCAGCACCCTGGCGCATACTGGAGGTACCTGGTGGGCTAGTTGGCCCCCAGGGACCCCCAGTATTCAAGGGGAATTCGTCCCTCTCTGCAAATGCGCCAGGGGCGCGTTTGCAGAGTGGTGAAGGAAGGGGCGGGCCTGCGGGCCCGATCGTTTTTTTTTTTCTTTTTGTCCCCTGAAGGGGGCTGTGTGGCCCCTTCCTTTTTCTTTTTTGGGCCCTGGGGACCCCATCCCCCAGGGCCTTACCCCCTTTTTAAAATTACCAAATAAAAAAACGGGAAGGGGGCCGCGTGGCCCCCCTTCCCTTGGCCTGTATTGGCCCCGGGGACCCCATCCCCCGGGCATGGCCTCTATATTTATATTTTTGAGGGGGCGGCATGGCCCCCTCCTCTGGCCATTTTAAGGCCCTGGGGACCCCATCCCCCGGGGCCGGCCTTTCCATTTTTTTTTAAAATTTGTATTTCTCTTTTTTGGGGAGGGGGGCCGCGTGGCCCCCCTCCCGGGCCACTACTTGCCCTGGGGACCCCATCCCCCGGGCTGGCTCCTCTCCGTTGGGGACTGTGGGGGTCCCCAATCCCCCACAGTCCCGCCGTCTCCCCGTGTCCTACGGGAGCCGGCATTGCTTTTACACATGGGGAGCAGCTAACATGCTGCTCCCCATGTGGAAAGCAATGTGCTTTGGATATTGGAAGCGAGAGCAGGTTTCCTGCTCTCGCCTAATATCCAAAGCAGTTTGCAATGACAGGACGGGAGCCGCGAGGCTCCCGTCCTGCCATAGCAAACTACAGTGTCCCGGGGTAGGCACCCCGGGACACTGCAGGAGCCGGCCCTGGGGGTGGTGGTCCCCAGGGCCATCAAGGGCTCCAGGAGGGGGCCGCGCGGCCCCCTCCCATTCAGTACACAGCCCCGGGGAGGTGGTGGTCCCCGGGCTCTGGGGTCCGTAACGGACCCCCATATTAAAATGTTTAGTGCCCCGGGAGGTGGCGGTCCCGGGGTGTGTGGGGGCTGGAGCCCCCCACACAGGTTTAATAATTTATTTAAAAAGCCCCGGGAGGTGGTGGTCCTCGGGGCTGCGGGAGGGCTCAGAGCCCTCCCGCACCATTTTTAAAAAAGCCCCGGGGGTGGTGGTCCCCGGGCTTGGGAGGCCCTTGAGGCCCCCACACATTAAATTATCCCCCACCATGCCCCCGGGACTTGGGCCACCCGGGGGCCAATTAACATCGAAGCGCGGGAGACCGCGCTTGATTTTTTTTTCGGCAGGATTCGCGCACCCTGAGCGCATCCTGCCGATTTAAAAATTTTTTTTTTTTTGCCCAGGGGGTCCTTGTGGGACCCCTGAGCAAACCTAGGGGTCAGGGTGTTTCTACCCTGCTCCCTTTGTGCGCTTTGCGCACTTGTTTCTGTCCCTCGGTTCTACCGAGGACAAAATGGCTGCCAACATTTCCTGAATCGGAATGTTGACAGCCAATTAACATGCAGCTCGTGATCGGGACGGTGCGCGCAGGGTGCGCTGAGGGTACGCGGACCCTACTCGGCCATAGATATCACTAACTTTTTACTTTTCATTTTCTCAGCAACTACTGAACGGATTTACACCATTTAACAAAAAGGGTTCTTTCTGAACCAAGAACTACCTCTTTGCCAAATTTGGTGTAATTCCGTTCAGCAGTTCGGGCTGTAGCCGTGTCTAAAGTTTCCTATGGAAAAATGCATGGGGAAAACGCGTTTTGGGACCCCCTTTTTCTCGGCCCCCGCTGACGAATCCCCGAGACGTTCAGGGTAGGAGCGGACCGGAGCGGGCCACAAAGTTTGAAAATTTCGCGAAGATACGTCAACCGGCAAGAGAGTTATCTCAAATAGAATGTCGCGGATTTCCTATGGATAATAGGTTGTAACTATAACTATCTACTGGCGACCGCCAGTAGATAATATATATATATATATATATATACATATATATATGTATATATATATATATATATATATATATATATATTCACTGAAAAAACCATAGGTTTTAGGGACAGTTATAGTTAGTTGGACATTGCACTCGTACAAAATCCATGAAATTCCCCTGTTATAGTTAGTTCAGCTAACTATAACTCGCGCCCGCAATGCACTGCTGATGACGTCACATATTACATCACTCATGACATGGTCAGTGACATCACTGATGACATCACTGATGACATCTCAAATGACATCACTGATGACATCACTGATGACATCATCCAGTGACTGTGTGTTTCTGTAAAGTTTAAATATGTTTAATATATATAGGGAAAGGCGTATTGAAGAATGAGTGGGTGTATAAGTGTCTGAATGGATGATTTAGTACGTGAGTGACTGACTCTACAAGTGAGTGATTAAACGTATCTTACTGAATGCATGGGTTAGTGACTAAACTGTGTGAATGTCTGTATCCGTCTGTTTGTTGGTGTGTAAGTGGATGCATGGATTTGCGAATAGCTACATGAGTGTCTATATGGGTTATTGATTGGTTCTCTGAGTATCTGTATGGCTGCCTGAGTGTTTGTGTGGGTGGGGTGTGTGTGACTCTATACATAGATGTGTGAGTGGGTGATTCACTGGGTGCATGATTTCAAGAGTGCATCTGTGATGGACTGCTTGGGTGGGTGAGTGTGTGTATGGGTGTGTTAGTGAGTGAATGTATATCTCAGTGGTACATGTGCGAGTAACTACATATGTAAAAGGCAGTATATATGTGTGTTAGAGTATTTAAATGGCTATAAGTGAGAGTGTGTTATTGTGAGAGTGGCTGTATGGATGCATGTGTGCTTGTATCAGTTATTGTATAAGAGCGTAAGAATGTGCTAGTATTTGTATGAGTAAGTGAGCTGGTGTGTGTATAACTGTATAGGTGAGTAAATGGGTGTGTGATTAATTTTTTGCATGACTGACTAGGTGTGTGAGTACCTCTATGGATGAGTGGCGGTGTGTTAGTGTTTATATAGGTGTATGAGTGCATATGATAGTCCTGTACTGAGTGACTGTAAGTATGAGTGACTGTATAGGTGAGTGAGTGGATGTGTGTGTAGACCTAAGAATCAGTGAGTGGGTATGTAGTTTTTGGTGTTGGAGTGTCTATGGTTTTGAGAATGGCAGTCTGTAATTTAGAGTGGGTGTATCAAAAGTTATATTAGGGTGTGAGAAGATGCATGAAATTATCACATGGATGATGTCATCAGTGATGTCATTTGAGATGTCATCAGTGATGTCACTGACCATGTCATGAGTGATGTAATATGTGACGTCATCAGCAGTGCATTGCGGGGTCGCGAGTTATAGTTAGCTGAACTAACTATAACAGGGGAATTTCATGGGTTTTGTACGAGTGCAATGTCCAACTAACTATAACTGTCCCTAAAACCTATGGTTTTTTCAGTGAATTTCAAAGGTTTTTTAAATGCTAATTTCTAACTATAACGGGTCTGAAACCTATGGTTTTTTCAGTGAATTTCAAAGGTTTTTTAAATGCTAATTTCTAACTATAACGTGCCTGAAACCTATGGTTTTTTCAGTGAATTTCAAAGGTTTTTTAAATGCTAATTTCTAACTATAACGTGCCTGAAACCTATGGTTTTTTCAGTGAATTTCAAAGATTTTTTAAATGCTAATTTCTAACTATAACGTGCCTGAAACCTATGATTTTTTAAGTGAATTTCAAAGGTTTTTTAAATGCTAGTTTCTAACTATGCCAACAGAGGTAGGACATGTGAAGAAAGAAGAAAAAACGCACAGAAAGAAGCAAAAGATGTGCAGAAAGAACCAACAGAGGAGCAGAAAGAGGCCTTGTTGCAAACTCATCTTGTGCCCACAACTTTTTCAGACGGGTACTGGTGGTAACTGACTAACCAGAGCAAGTGCGCGTTTGCACAGTGGTGAAGGGAGGGGGGCCTGAGGTGACATGTGTGCAAACACGCCCCGTGGCGCGTTTTAAGTTGCGGGATTAAGTCCCCTTGAATCCTGAGGGTCCCTGGGGCCCAACTAGCCCCCCAGGTACCTACAGTTAGGACCACAGAGCTGAGTTGCAGAGAGGCGTTCCGAGGCCACGCACCTTTTTCACCTCTCTGCAACGCAACTCTGTTGTGCTTACTGAAGGTACCTGGTGGGCTAGTTGGCCCCCAGGATTCAAAGGGGAATTAACTCCCCAACTTAAAACGCACCACAGGGCGTGTTTGCGCACATGTCACCTGAGGCCCCGCCCCTCCCTTCACCACTGTGCAAACGCGCCCCGTGGCGCGTTTTAAGTTGGGGGATTAGGTCACCTTGAATCCTGAGAGTCCCTGGGGCCCAACTAGCCCACCAGGTACTTCCAGTAAGCACCACAGGTCTGCGTTGCAACGCCTGTAGCAAATTGTGCAGTTGTGTTTAGGTAGTGAAGAGGGTCGTGCTGGGGGTAGTGTTTTAGGGTTTAGGGTAGTGCGGTGGTGTTTGTGTAGTGTAGGGGGTCATGCTGGGGGTAGATTTAGGGTTTAGGGTAGTGCAGTGGTGTTTGGGTAGTGTAGGGAGTCGTGCTGGGGGAGTGTTTTAGGGTTTAGGGTAGTACAGTGGTGTTTGGGCAGTGTAGGGGGTCGTGCTGGGGTTAGTGTTTTAGGGTTTTAGGGTTTAGGGTAGTGCAGTGGTGTTTGGGTAGTGTAGGGGTACTGCTGGGGGTAGTGTTTTAGGGTTTAGGGTAGTGCAGTGGTGTTTGGGTAGCGTAGGGGGTACTGCTGGGGGTAGTGTTTTATGGTTTAGGGTAGTGCAGTGGTGTTTGGGTAGTGTAGGGGTTTGTGCTTGGGGTAGTTTTTTAGGGTTTAGGGTAGTGCAGTGGTGTTTGTGTAGTGTAGGAGGTCGTGTTTTAGGGTTTAGGGTAGTGCAGTGGTCTTTGGGTAGTGTAGGGAGTCGTGCGGGGGTATTGTTTTAGAGTTTAGGGTAGTGCAGTGGTCTTTGGGTAGTGTAGGGGTTGTGCGGGGGTAGTGTTTTAGGGATTAGGGTAGTGCATTGGTATTTGGGTAGTGTAGGGGTCATGCGGGGGTAGTGTTTTAGGGTTTAGGGCAGTGCAGTGGTGTTTAGGTAGTGTAGGGGGTCGTGCTGGGGGAGTGTTTTAGGGTTTAGGGCAGTGCAGTGGTGTTCGGGTAGTGTAGGGGTCGTGCTGGGGGAGTGTTTTAGGGTTTAGGGCAGTGCAGTCGTGTTCGGGTAGTGTAGGGGGTCGTGCTGGGGAGAGTATTTTAGGGTTTAGGGTAGTGCAGTGGTGTTCGGGTAGTGTAGGGGGTCATGCTGGGGGTAGTGTTCTAGGGTTTAGGGCAGTGCAGTGGTGTTCGGGCAGTGTAGGGGGTCGTGCTGGGGGTGGTGTTTTAGGGTTTAGGGCAGTGCAGTGGTGTTCGGGCAGTGTAGGGGGTCGTGCTGGGGGTAGTGTTTCAGGGTTTAGGGCAGTGCAGTGGTGTTCGGGCAGTGTAGGGGGTCGTGCAGGGGGTGGTGTTTCAGGGTTTAGGGCAGTGCAGTGGTGTTCGGGCAGTGTAGGGGGTCGTGCAGGGGTGGTGTTTCAGGGTTTAGGGCAGTGGTGTTCGGGCAGTGTAGGGGTCATGCTGGGGGTGGTGTTTCAGGGTTTGGGGCAGTGCAGTGGTGTTCGAGCAGTAAAGGGGGTCATGCTGGGGGTGGTGTTTCAGGGTTTAGGGCAGTGCAGTGGTGTTCGGGCAGTGTAGGGGGCGGTGCAGGGGGTGGTGTTTCAGGGTTTAGGGCAGTGCAGTGGTGTTCGGGCAGTGTAGGGGGTGGTGTTTCAGGGTTTAGGGCAGTGCAGTGGCGTTCGGGCAGTGTAGGGGGTCGTGCAGGGGGTGGTGTTTCAGGGTTTAGGGCAGTGCAGTGGTGTTCGGGCAGTGTAGGGGGCGGTGCAGGGGTGGTGTTTCAGGGTTTAGGGCAGTACAGTGGTGTTCGGGCATTGTAGGGGGTGGTGCTGGGGCTGGTGTTTCAGGGTTTAGGGCAGTGCAGTGGTGTTCGGGCAGTGTAGGGGGTCGTGCTGGGGCTGGTGTTTCAGGGTTTAGGGCAGTGCAGTGGTGTTCGGGCAGTGTAGGGGGTCTTGCTGGGGCTGGTGTTTCAGAGTCTAGGGCAATGCAGTGGTGTTCGGGCAGTGTAGGGGGTCGTGCTGGGGCTGGTGTTTCAGGGTTTTGGGCAGAGCAGTGGTGTTTGGCAGTGTAGGGGGTCGTGCTGGGGGTGGTGTTTCAGGGTTTAGGGCAGTGCAGTGGTGTTCGGGCAGTGTAGGGGGTCTTGCTGGGGGTGGTGTTTCAGGGTTTAGGGCAGTGCAGTGGTGTTCGGGCAGTGTAGGGGGTCTTGCTGGGGGTGGTGTTTCAGGGTTTAGGGCAGTGGTGTTCGGGCAGTGTACGGGGTCTTGCTGGGGGTGATGTTTCAGGGTTTAGGGCAGTGCAGTGGTGTTCGGGCAGTGTAGGGGGTCTTGCTGGGGGTAGTGTTTCAGGGTTTAGGGTGGTGCAGTGGTGTTCATGCAGTATAGGGGGTCGTGCTGGGGGTGGTGTTTCAGGGTTTAGGGCAGTGCAGTAGTGTTCGGGCAGTGTAGGGGTCATGCAGGGGGGTGTTTCAGGGTTTAGGGCAGTGCAGTGGTGTTCTGGCAGTGTAGGGGGTCATGCTGGGGGTGGGGTTTCAGGGTTTAGGGCAGTACAGTGGTGTTCGGGCAGTGTAGGTGGTCGTGCAGGGGTGGTGTTTCAGGGTTTAGGGCAGTGCAGTGGTGTTCGGGCAGTGTAGGGGTCATGCTGGGGCTGGTGTTTCAGGGTTTAGGGCAGTGCAGTGGTGTTCGGGCAGGGTAGGGGGTCTTGCTGGGGGTGGTGTTTCAGGGTTTAGGGCAGTGGTGTTCGGGCAGTGTAGGGGGTCTTGCTGGGGGTGATGTTTCAGGGTTTAGGGCAGTGCAGTGGTGTTCGGGCAGTGTAGGGGGTCTTGCTGGGGGTAGTGTTTCAGGGTTTAGGGCAGTGCAGTGGTGTTCGTGCAGTATAGGGGGTCATGCTGGGGATGGTGTTTCTGGGTTTAGGGCAGTGCAGTAGTGTTCGAGCAGTGTAGGGGGTTGTGCAGGGGGTGGTGTTTCAGGGTTTAGGGCAGTGCAGTGGTGTTCGGGCAGTGTAGGGGGTCGCGCTGAGGATGGTGTTTCAGGGTTTAGGGCAGTGCAGTGGTGTTCGGGCAGTGTAGGGGGTCATGCTGGGGGTGGTGTTTCAGGGTTTGGGGCAGTGCAGTGGTGTTCGAGCAGTAAAGGGGTCATGCTGGGGGTGGTGTTTCAGGGTTTAGGGCAGTGCAGTGGTGTTCGGGCAGTGTAGGGGGCGGTGCAGGGGTGGTGTTTCAGGGTTTAGGGCAGTGCAGTGGTGTTCGGGCAGTGTAGGGGGTGGTGTTTCAGGGTTTAGGGCAGTGCAGTGGCGTTCGGGCAGTGTAGGGGGTCGTGCAGGGGTGGTGTTTCAGGGTTTAGGGCAGTGCAGTGGTGTTCGGGCAGTGTAGGGGGCGGTGCAGGGGGTGGTGTTTCAGGGTTTTGGGCAGTACAGTGGTGTTCGGGCATTGTAGGGGGTGGTGCTGGGGCTGGTGTTTCAGTGTTTAGGGCAGTGCAGTGGTGTTCGGGCAGTGTAGGGGGTCATGCTGGGGCTGGTGTTTCAGGGTTTAGGGCAGTGCAGTGGTGTTCGGGCAGTGTAGGGGGTCTTGCTGGGGCTGGTGTTTCAGAGTCTAGGGCAATGCAGTGGTGTTCGGGCAGTGTAGGGGGTCGTGCTGGGGCTGGTGTTTCAGGGTTTTGGGCAGAGCAGTGGTGCTTGGCAGTGTAGGGGGTCGTGCTGGGGGTGGTGTTTCAGGGTTTAGGGCAGTGCAGTGGTGTTCGGGCAGTGTAGGGGGTCTTGCTGGGGGTGGTGTTTCAGGGTTTAGGGCAGTGCAGTGGTGTTCGGGCAGTGTAGGGGGTCTTGCTGGGGGTGGTGTTTCAGGGTTTAGGGCAGTGGTGTTTGGGCAGTGTACGGGGTCTTGCTGGGGGTGATGTTTCAGGGTTTAGGGCAGTGCAGTGGTGTTCGGGCAGTGTAGGGGGTCTTGCTGGGGGTAGTGTTTCAGGGTTTAGGGTGGTGCAGTGGTGTTCATGCAGTATAGGGGGTCGTGCTGGGGGTGGTGTTTCAGGGTTTAGGGCAGTGCAGTAGTGTTCGGGCAGTGTAGGGGGTCGTGCAGGGGGGTGTTTCAGGGTTTAGGGCAGTGCAGTGGTGTTCTGGCAGTGTAGGGGGTCATGCTGGGGGTGGGGTTTCAGGGTTTAGGGCAGTACAGTGGTGTTCGGGCAGTGTAGGTGGTCGTGCAGGGGGTGGTGTTTCAGGGTTTAGGGCAGTGCAGTGGTGTTCGGGCAGTGTAGGGGTCATGCTGGAGCTGGTGTTTCAGGGTTTAGGGCAGTGCAGTGGTGTTCGGGTAGGGTAGGGGGTCTTGCTGGGGGTGGTGTTTCAGGGTTTAGGGCAGTGGTGTTCGGGCAGTGTAGGGGGTCTTGCTGGGGGTGATGTTTCAGGGTTTAGGGCAGTGCAGTGGTGTTCGGGCAGTATAGGGGTCTTGCTGGGGGTAGTGTTTCAGGGTTTAGGGCAGTGCAGTGGTGTTCGTGCAGTATAGGGGGTCGTGCTGGGGATGGTGTTTCTGGGTTTAGGGCAGTGCAGTAGTGTTCGAGCAGTGTAGGGGGTTGTGCAGGGGGTGGTGTTTCAGGGTTTAGGGCAGTGCAGTGGTGTTCGGGCAGTGTAGGGGGTCGCGCTGAGGGTGGTGTTTCAGGGTTTAGGGCAGTGCAGTGGTGTTCGGGCAGTGTAGGGGGTCATGCACAGGGTGGTGTTTCAGGGTTTAGGGCAGTGCAGTGGTGTTCGGGCAGTGTAGGGGGTTGTGCTGGGGCTGGTGTTTCAGGGTTCAGGGCAGTGCAGTGGTGTTCAGGCAGTGTAGGGGGTCGTGCTGAGGCTGGTGTTTCACGGTTTAGGGCAGTGCAGTGGTGTTCGGGCAGTGTAGGGGGTCATGCTGGGGCTGGTGTTTCAGGGTTTAGGGCAGTGCAGTGGTGTTTGGGTAGTGTAGGCGGTCATGCTGGGGCTGGTGTTTCAGGGTTTAGGACAGTGCAGTGGTGTTCGGCCAGTGTAGGGGGTCGTGCTGGGGCTGGTGTTTCAAGGTTTAGGGCAGTGCAGTGGTGCTCGGGCAGTGTAGGGGGTCGTGCTGGGGGTGATGTTTCAGGGTTTAGGGTAGTGCAGTGGTGTTCGGGCAGTGTAGGGGGTCGTGTCGGGGCTGGTGTTTCAAGGTTTAGGGCAGTGCAGTGGTGTTCGGGCAGTGTAGGGGGTCGTGCTGGGGCTGGTGTTTCAGGGTTTTGGGCAGAGCAGTGGTGTTCGGGCAGTGTAGGGGGTCATGCTGGGGGTAGTGTTTCAGGGTTTAGGGCAGTGCAGTGGTGTTCGGGCAGTGTAGGGGGTCGTGCTGGGGGTGGTGTTTCAGGGTTTAGGTCAGTGGTGTTCGGGCAGTGTAGGGGGTCTTGCTGGGGGTGATGTTTCAGGGTTTAGGGCAGTGCAGTGGTGTTCGGGCAGTGTAGGGGGTCTTGCTGGGGGTAGTGTTTCAGGGTTTAGGGCAGTGCAGTGGTGTTCGGGCAGTGTAGGGGGTCATGCTGGTGGTGGTGTTTCAGGGTTTAGGGCAGTGCAGTGGTGTTCGGGCAGTGTAGGGGGTCGTGAAGGGGGTGGTGTTTCAGGGTTTAGGCAGTGCAGTGGTATTCAGGCAGTGTAGGGGGTCGTGCTAGGGGTGGTGTTTCAGGGTTTAGGGCAGTGCAGTGGTGTTGGGGCAGTGTAGGGGGTCATGCAGGGGCTGGTGTTTCAGGGTTTAGGGCAGTGCAGTGGTGTTCGGGCAGCGTAGGGGGTCGTGCTGGGGGTAGTGTTTTAGGGTTTAGGGTAGTGCAGTGGTGCTTGTGTAGTGTAGGGGGTCGTGCTGGGGGTAGTGTTTTATGGTTTAGGGTAGTGCAGTGGTGTTTGTGTAGTGTAGGGGGTCATGTTTTAGGGTAGTGCAGTGGTGTTTGGGTAGTGTAGGGGGTCGTGCTGGGGGTAGTGTTTTAGGATTTAGGTTAGTGCAGTGGTGTTTGGGTAGTGTAGGGGGTCGTGCTGGGGGTAGTGTTTTAGGGTTTAGGGTAGTGCAGTGGTGTTTGTGTAGTGTAGGGGTCGTGCTGGGGGTAGTGTTTTACGGTTTAGGGTAGTGCAGTGGTGCTTGTGTAGTGTAGGGGGTCGTGCTGGGGGTAGTGTTTTAGGGTTTATGGTAGTGCAGTGGTGCTTGTGTAGTGTAGGGGGTCATGGTTTAGGGTAGTGCAGTGGTGTTTGGGTAGTGTAGGGGTCGTGCTGGTGGTAGTGTTTTAGGATTTAGGTTAGTGCAGTGGTGTTTGGGTAGTGTAGGGGGTCGTGCTGGGGGTAGTGTTTTAGGGTTTAGGATAGTGCAGTGGTGCTTGTGTAGTGTAGGGGGTCGTGCTGGGGGTAGTGTTTTAGGGTTTAAGGTAGTGCAGTGGTGTTTTTGTAGTGTAGGGGGGTCATGTTAAGATGCAATGCTCCAATACCTGACCAGTCTGCACTACATAAAACTGCAAAAAAACTAAAAATAAAAAGGGTTTTGCACACTTTTGTCATTGGGCTATATGTGGGCTACATCTGGGTAATATTTGTGCTACATTTGGGCTCTTTTTTCACTGGTGGCCATCTTGGAAGACTTCTTTGTTATGAAGTTTCCTAATTTCTTCATTTACTGCAGTCTCCTCAGTAGGAAATGCTTTCAGTTTTTTACTTTGATTCCATCAAGAAGGCATTCAGATGTGTCTCACATCTGCCATAAATTCAGAATGTTAGCACTCTAGTTGCTCATTAGATCACTGGAGTAAAGCTACTGCTCACCAGGGAGTTAACTGGTGGTCTGCTGCTGGTATTGAAAGTGATTGTTTCAGTCTGCATGTCAGAATTTTCTAATGAAATAGAAGAGGATTTGAGATCTCACTTAAAACATGCCCTAATTTTTCTTTCTGCAGCACTAACCATAATTTCTATTTCAAAAGAACCCCTCATTTTGTTCCTTTTTAAATTAAATGTTTTAAGTGTTACCGGTTTATTCCAATCAAGATGGCTTCAGGTGTGCCATACTTTTGTCATAAGTAAGGCTGTTAGCGCTCTAGTTGTTCTTTAGAACACTCTGGGAAGCTGCAGTAGAACACAAAGGCATCAACTGGCAGGCTGCTCCTGTTGAAATATAACAGGAAGATATTTGAGATCACACTTGAAATATGTCCTAATTTTTCTTTCTACAGCACTAACCATAATTTCTATGACAAAATGAACCCCATCATTTTGTTCCTTTTTAAATTAAATGTTTTAAGTGTTACCAGTTTATTCCAATCAAGATGGCTTCAGGTGTGCCATACTTTTGTCATAAGTAAGGCTGTTAGCACTCTAGTTGTTCTTTAGAACACTCTGGGAAGCTGCAGTAGAACACAAAGGCATCAACTGGCAGGCTGCTCCTGTTGAAATATAACAGGAAGATATTTGAGATCACACTTGAAACATGTCCTAATTTTTCTTTCTACAGCACTAACAATAATTTCTATGACAAAATGAACCCCATCATTTTGTTCCTTTTTAAATTAAATTGTTTAAGTGTTACCAGTTTATTCCAATCAAGATGGCTTCAGGTGTGCCATACTTTTGTCATAAGTAAGGCTGTTAGCGCTCTAGTTGTTCTTTAGAACACTCTGGGAAGCTGCAGTAGAACACAAAGGAATCAACTGACAGTCTCTGCCCTTGCTGGATGTACATGTTTTACTGAGAATGTCGGACTTCATTCTCACATGAGTGAGAAAGATAATGTGAATTTACAGAAAATATGCTCTCATTTTAGCTTCTGGAGCACCTTCCAAACCTCCATGGGACAAGCATGAGAAAATAGTGTTCTCTCAAACATGATTCATGATATCCCAGCAGAAGGTTTTTCACATGGTAAAATCACCTTAGAATACACCACAATTCCTAAAATTAGTATGGTACCATCAACAAATAAATTCTAATGTAACTAAAGCCTGTTATCACCCTTTATAGTTCTCCTTTTGGTGACCCTCAAAATCTTCTATTCACTACAATGCATTTCAATGAGGTACTATCATTTATATTGGTCCCAAGATGGCTGCCAGCAATTCCAGGATGAAGTGCTGACAGCCAATCAGATCTCACGATGACATGTGTGGTTAGGCTCCGCCCAGATATATATGTGACTTTACTTTTGATTTTCTCAGGAACTACTGAACGGATTTACACCATTTAAGCAAAAGGCACGACACTGAACCAAGGGCTACCTCTTTGCCAAATTTGGTGTAATTCCGTTCAGCAGTTCAGGCTGTAGCTGCGACTAAAGGTTCCTATGGAAAAATGAATGGGGAAAACGCGTTTTGGGACCCCCTTTTTCTCGGCCCCCGCTTGACGTATCACCCCGAGACTTTCAGGATAGGAGCGGACCGGAGCGCCCCAACAAGTTGGAAACTTTCGCGAAGATTCGTCAACCGTCGCCAACGTTATTTCAAATAGAATGTCACGGATTTCCTATGGATAATAGGTTTTAACTATAACTATCTACTGGCGACCGCCAGTAGATAATATATATATATATATATATATATATATATATATATGTGTGTGTGTGTGTATTACCTACTGGCGGTCACCAGTAGGTAGTCATAGTTAGGACCTAGTTTCCTTATGAAAAGCATTTTTTGACTTGGCTATAACTTTGGCGTCGTTTGACCAATCTGCATGAAATTTTGTGAAAAAAGTGTCACAGTGGGTACTATTTATTGGGAAAGTTTGGGGGTGATCTGTACAGTGGGGACCAAGAATTTGGGGTACAAAATAAGGTTGCGTTTGCAATGTTAATTCCTGTAGGAACCTTTAGCCACCTCTACAGCCCAACCGCTGAATGGACTTAAACCAAATTTGGCAGGGAGGTAAATGTCGGTTCAAGGAAGTCCGTTTTGCTTAATTGGTGTAAATCCATTCAGTAGTTTTTAAGAAATGTAAGTTTAAAATTATAGTGATATCTCTGTCCGCGGTTAATTCGCAGTGGTTTTGCGATGAATCGCGAATGCACGCGCCAACGGGAAAGCTCTGATTGGCTGGACGCAACCTGAATAAAAAGTTGCGGCCACTATTTTATCTATCGGGAACAGTTCCCGGGTATGAAAATGTGTGTGAAAGCCCACATAAGGGGTCAGGGTGAAGCTACTCTGACCCCATGGTTGAGAAATAGAGTTGTTAGTGACACAAATTATGTTTAAAAAAAAACATTTTTTAATCGCACACAATATTCTTGACAATGCCGTGATGGGCAGGGTGGCCCCCTGTGTACCATCGGGGGGACATCGCGAATATCAATGTTGTTGCGAATATTGGTGAATCATGAGGGACATCATCTCCGGAGTCACCGCCAAAACAGAAAATAGGTTTTAGAGATGGTTGTTCTAGAAATACACTAGAAAAACATGAGTTTGAAGTGTACAGTAATAAACCCCTAGTGTGTAAAATACTGTAATGTGTGTGCATGTATGTGTTTTCATTTTATGGGAAAGGCACGATTGTCACAGTTAACAACATCATCACGACATCCCGATTAACCGCAAAAACGGAAAATAGGTCTGAAAGATGGTTTTTAAAGAAACAGTACAAAAATATGAGTTTAAATATGCTTTGAAAGAAGTACGTATATAGTAATGTGTATAGGACAATGTTCAGAAAGGATTTTTTTACATATTATCTTTGGGTGTGTTGGTGGTCATTTAATGCCTGCTTTTCTTTTCCGTTTTTACGACGTGTCCGCGGGGATAGCGACTTCGTCGTGAAGATCCCCAAAAACTAAAGCAGAAAAACCCTTCAGAAAAAACTTCACAATATTTGGGGTTCTAGGGTGGCTCTGACAAAAGTAGTTGTGTTGGTTGTGTGTATATGGCTGCTACACATAAGACCGGATGCAGAGTTTCAGGTTACTTAGAAACAGCCTGTTGCCTTCATCTGTAAAATGCTCTCCATCATTTCTATAAATTCCATGCATGTCAAAACGCAGATGGTTGTTATAGATACAACTCATGTGATGGTCTCTGAGGAATGCAGAAATAGTTTTATTAACATGTTTCCTGGCTTTGTCAATCTGTGGTTTGACCACTTCCATTTCTGTCTTTGGCATATATTAGAGTGCACCAAGACAGTGTGAGGGAAAAGGGACATCAGTTCTGCAAAGGTTTCTTTCATTAGTATTTCCAGCCCTACCCCACTCAATGTGCCTAGGTCATTGCCACCACAGTGCACAATTATGAGGAGAGGAGTTTGGGAATCCACAATGACTTTAACCAAAGGCAGCAACTAATGAAACTTTAAACCTCTCTGGCCAAACCAAGTAATCTGCACGTTTGGCAAACCCAAGTCTCTGTCAATATCTCTTTTTTTGCAATCTCTTTATTTTATTTTTTTATTTTGGGTGTTTGTAAAGCGCATCAATCATCTCGAGGGACATCACTGCGCTAGGGCTGAGTGTAATGCAGTGCAGTGTACTCTAGGATTAACCAACAGCAAGGTCAGTATCTAGGGAAAAGAGTGGTTTTCAGCTTTTTTATGAACAGTAAATAGTTGTCTGTTAGACGTAGGTCAAGTGGGAGGTTGTTCCAAAGGATCGCGGCTGCTTTAGAGAAAGATCGATTGCCCATCTTGACCTTGGTCGTACGTTTGACTGAAGCAAAGGCCAGATGGCACGATCTCAAGTTACGTGATGGGACATGAAATTCTATTTTGTCGCGTAAGATGTATGGGCCTTTTTTTGTGCAGGGTTCTGTGTGCAAAGCAGAGGAGCTTGAAACTGGCTCTTTGGCGCACTGGTAGCCAGTGTAGCTCTTTCAGGCAGTGGGAGGCTGAACTATATTTCTTTTTGTTGCAGATTAGTTTGGCGGGGGCGTTCTGAACCACTTGGAGACGGGAGAAGAGATAGTCGGCCATGCCAACATAAAGAGCATTGCCGTAGTCCAGCCTGCTCATAAGCAAGGCCTGTGTCACCATTTTTCTGCAATTCAGAGGGATCCAAGGGAAAAGTCTTCTAAAGAGTTTTAGCGTGGCAAAGCCTTTTCCGCAGAAAGTACGTACTTGATCCTGCATAGATAGGGTATCATCAAAGATGATGCCCACGTTTCTTGCAGCCCATTTTGGTACTGGGGCGGTGCCCAATGTCCGGGGCCACCAGCTGTTGTCCCAGATTTTATTGGCACCCCCGAAAAGCAGGACCTCAGACTTTTCGGCATTTAATTTTAGGCAATGCCTGGACATCCACCCTGCAAGTTCTGAGAGGCAGTTTAATAAGTTGTTCCTAGTGTCAGCGTTGGTCAGCCTATTTGCAAGGGGAATCACTAATTGCGTGTCATCGGCGTATGAGCAGATGTCAAAGCCCCATTTCCTACTGATGTCCGCCAAGGATGAGACGTATACATTAAAAAGGGTGGGGCTCAGAGTGGCTCCCTGTGGAACCCCATATTTAATGTTTTTAGCAGTGGAGGAACAAGATCCCATTTGGATTGTTTGGGTTCGATCTTTCAAAAAAGATGTGAACCTTGCCAGAGCTTTACAGCAAATCCCTTTTTCATGCAGGATTCATAGTAGGTTAGTGTGGGAAACAGTGTCGAAAGCCGCCATAAGGTCCAGAAGGATTAATGCTACGGCTCTTCCTTCATCGACAAGTAGTCTGATGTTGTCGGATATGGCTAATAGAGTGGCCTCGGTACTGTTGTTGGCCCTGAAGCCAGTCTGAGAGGGGTTGAGTAAATTATTAAATTCGAGGAAGGTGGTAAGTTGTTTATTGACTAGGCATTCCAGGACTTTAGATAGATATGGTAGTTGGGATATTGGGCGATAGTTTGCTGGATTGTGGACTTCAAGGCCAGCTTTCTTTAGTAGTGGCAAGACCACTGTTTTTTTCCATAGGTCGGGAAAAGAGGCTGACTCTAAAGATTGGTTGAAAATGTTAGTGATATTGGGGCATAAAACTGACCCTAATTGTGAAAAGATAAAATGTGGGCAGGGATCAAGTAGCGATCTTGCCTTGACCTCCATCATAGCTTTAGCTACTTGTTCCTCTGTGAAGGGAGTTAAAGTGTCGAGGTGGACTTGTGCTGAGGGATTGGGAGCCAAAATTTCCAAGTCAATATTTGCGTCTTCAAGGGTATTTTCAAAGGACGCGTAGGTGTTCGACACTTTATCGGTGAAAAAATTGTTAATCAGCTCACAATTCTCCATTGTGGGAGCCATAATTTGTGCCAAACTGGTTGGTTTGCAAAGTTCTCGTATAACTTTGTAAAGTTCTTTGGAAGAACTGCTATTATCTTCAATTCTTTTTGTATAGTAGTTTGTTTTGGCATGTTTTATGGCATAATGGTAGTTTTTCAGTTCGACTAGATAGTTTTGTCTGTCTACGCTTTCTTTGGAGAGTCTCCATTTATGCTCCAAGGATCGGCACTTTCTTTTCTTTAACTTTAGATCTAATGTATACCATTTTTCTGATCGGGGTTTGTTGACTGATTTTCTATTACGTTTGGGGGCGCAATGGTTAAGTGATTTCTCGATCTCTTGTTGTAAATGTGCAGCTGATGTGTGAGCAGATTTGCAGTGGAGTGTGGCGGGATCATAGTGGATGAAATGAGTGGAGAATGATTCCTGGGTGACTAAATTCCAGGCTCTTTCACCTGATTGATGTGTTGCTACAGTCTTAGATTGCTTGTTTGGTAGGCGGACTGAAAAGGAGATTAAAAAGTGATCTGTTCAGGGGAGTGGTTTTACCTCATGAAGTTAATAATTTTTATATTGGAGAACAGTAGATCTAAGGTGTGTCCGGCTACGTGGGTTGGTTCAGAGATCAATTGCATTAGTTGCATTATTGCCATATCATTTTCCAGGTGACTAACCCCTGGATTAGCAGCATTTTCATATTGGAGATTAAAGTCCCCTATAACCAGGAACTGGTTTTGTTTTAGGCAGAGGGGGAGAAGTTGTGAGAGTATGTTAGTGCTTAGATCGTGATAAAAGCCAGAGGGGTTGTAGACAACTGCCCCTCCCAGCAGTAGATGATCTCCCTCAGAAACTGAGAAAGCTAAGATCTCGAGTGTGCCTATTTGGGTCGTTGTAGTGGTAGTGCAGGAGAGGTGTTCTTTAAATAAGATGGCTGTGCCCCCGCCTTTTTTGCCCTTTCTGCTCTGTTTTAAAATTTTGTAGCCGAGTGGTAGGGCAGAGACAATGTCAGGCGTGTTATTGTCGTCAAGCCAAGTTTCTGTGACAAAAGTCAAATCTGGGCTTAAGTCATCAAGTGTTTCCCAGATCTCAATGTATGTTTTGGGAGTGATCTAGGATTAAAGTAAATGCAATTCAGGGCTAGGTTACTTGAGTGATGGTTTATATCTGTCTTTATGGGTGTAAAGTGAACCTCTTGACTTCCCCATTTACAGTCAAGGCAAGTGAATGGTCCCTCCAACTCAACAGGGGATGATTTCAAATGGCACATGGTTTTATGCTCACGTGCCAAGTCAAGGTGCTTATCTCTAGAGTAGGAGAGGGGGGTTTTTCCTTTTAAAATGAAAGGGCCAGGGTTTCTGGCCCCTGGGCCCATTCGGGCACGGATGGGCACAGACGGGCTTGCCTTAGGCGTGCCTTCGGCAGCGGCCCCGTTTTTGTACTGTGACGTGGCTCCTCCCTCATCGCTGCTACCAGTGACTTCCGGTTTCGCGCTAGAGCTATGTGTCAGATTTTCGTTCCCCCGCCCTTCAGGTAACTGTAAGTACTTTGTTTCTGCCTTACTAAAATGCCAATACTTTGTAGCCTTTAGTGCAGATTCAGTTTCACAGTACAAGTGACAGTATAAACAAAATGTGCTAATCGGCGCAGTTAAAAACTGTTTGGTGCTCAAATTCAATAGCGACGGTGCAGATTAAAACTGTTCAGTTCAAATTCAGTTACAACGGTGCAGTTTAAAACTGTTCAACCTTTACTATTTGCTTTGGCTAATCTTACGAGTATAGGTGCGAGCAGGAATTCAGTCCTTACGAGTGCCGCCCAATAGATATAGCTGTGGCCCACAATCCACACTCTAAGCATTTTGAAGTGAAGGAGCAATAGCAGTCAGGAGAAGGCTGTAGCTGAATAAGGTAGTTTTCCAAACAAAAAGCAGTTAAAATGGAGGTTTTTTTTTTAAAGATATATTTCATTGGATGCTGTCAGTATGAAAGTGAATAAAATTAGGGAGTGTGTTGGATGCCTTAGCAAGAAGTCTTATTAATGGCTGTCGTCTAAGGAAAGAAATGTAATACAGACATTGATATGCTTTTGAATTTGTGGAGTAAAACACACTTGCTGTATCTTATTTGGAAGCAGCATATTCATTCTAGAATGTGTTATGAGCTTGTGACCTACTGGTTGCACTGGGTTGCTAGGTACACTGAGGTAAGAGTGTATTGGGGAAAGGGTGTTAAAGAGACAGAATTGTTTTTTTAAAGTTGAGGAGTTGTGACACTATTAAGTAATGGCAAGATTTAATTTCCAACTCAGGACTAGGTAAAAAACTGCTCTGTAGTATTTAAATTTAAGAACAAATGAAGCTAGATATAGATTTGGACTCCCTTTTTTTCGCGATTCCTCCGCAAGGATCGTGAATACATCGCAAACACACATAGATAGGAATCTCTTTTTGAAAGAGAGGGAAAGGGTTAAGAGATACTGACCATTGACAAGAAGAGATAGCGTAGTCTAAAATGAAAAGACATGATTTCATTTGCTGCCTTTCTCATGATGACAGAGTGCAAAGTTGAAGAGGTTGCCATTTTATGGTTGCTTTGTATGAGAGTGGTTTACCATTCTTGTGCTTAGTTTTCAGAAAACCTAACAGTGTCAAAACTATTCACAAAGAGCTAAAACAACAATATAGTCTACAAACTGAATTCACTGGTATGTACATAACTACATAAATTTTTAATTCTTTATAAGAATTACATAAGAAAAGAATATGTATATGAGAGTTTGATAAAAAAGAGTATCACAGTGATATGAAAAGATATATCACAGAAGTAGTGTAGTCGCAATTAAAAGATGAAAACATGGTGTCCGCCTGTATATAAATCAGAAATAAGTAATACTTGTTAGGTATGTATTGGAAAGTGTTTGTCAGCGTGGTTTTTAACTTATATGACCACTTTGCATATGCTTAGATGATGAGATATGGTTCTTGTGGTTGCACATAGCTACATATACGGTGGACTTTTGAGTTTACTTAAAGATGCAGAGAGGTATATATTTTTGAAAAGATGGCTTGAAGGTGTACATCAATTAAGAAATTGCATATATGCTTACATGGTGATCTAAGTTCAGTAAGGCTGATGAAAATTTCATGTATATGGTGAGGATGGTGTTTTTTCATTAACATGGTTTGTTTGAAATTGAGAAGGATTAATAGTGCAGAATGCCTTGAGAGTTCTTGTGCTAGCTTCATTTGGTGTGTAACTTTTGTTTGTAAGATGCTGAATATATGTTTTAGAGGCAGAAGAAGTATTTGAGAAATGATGCAGCTATACCATTCACAAAAGGTTTTGTGCTTTGAAAAAAATTTAAATGTTGTTTTCCATTTTAGAAACTTAGTGATGCAAGTGGATGGTCAGTAACAAAGCAATGTATGCTGCTAGAGAGCTATGTATGCAATTATATACCAAGGGGCATATTCTCAAGGACTCATCGCCGATTTTCCGGCACTTTAGCACCGCAAAAGTGGCAATAGATTTACCGCCCTATTCTCAAGCTGGTGCAAACTGCCAATATCGCCAGTTTTCCAGCGATAGCTGCCACAAAAAACATCGCCACGGATGAGTGCGACAACTAACGCTAATGATATGCAGAGTAGGCGTTCCCGTGCAAAAACACAGGAAAACACCACTTCGCGAGATTCACAACGACCAGTCAGATCTGCGATGCGAACCAAGAACAGGCGATAAGGCGCGTTAGCAGCAGGGAATTAACACCTGCCTTTTACTGGTGTTAAGCAGGACAACCAACTGCAGTAGAAAGGGAGCCCAGCCCAGAGCCACATCTGAAGACCAACATATGCCATGGAGACACTGATCATGCAGCTCGGAGACCCAAGAGGGCCACAACACCCCCCGCCACCACCCCCAGGCACCCCCCCCGGACCATCCCCCCAAGGTCATGGAGTCCAGTAGTCAACGGTAGTGGAAAAACAGAACTTTATTACAAATACATAAATCAACAAAACGAAAAGCTCAGCCAACGCGTTCCATTCCCAACGGGGAACTCCAACAGGGCAACGTGTCTTCAGAAACCTGTGGGAGAAATGGTGACAATGGTCAAACTTCCGTATAGTCATATGCCTAATCTGGCACAGTGTACTGCACTTGGACAAACTGGAATGCTCACAGGCCAGATAAACCATGCATGAGAAGACCGTAACAGAACTAAGTGTGGCCGTAACCATCGTAGGAATGAAGAGGAAGGTAACGACCACACAAACTGCTGCTACGGTCACATCATGCAGGACTCATCACACCTGAAAGCATCACGGTGTGTGTCAGCTCGATACCCCTGCCCCTCACACCCCCACACTGCGCAGGAACATCTTGAGACCATGCAAGGGAACTACACCATAGCTGGCGTCACGCACGTGTTGGGGGCAATTCACAGCACGCGTGTATGACTTGTGCCCCCTGCCGACACTGCACACAATCACCGCAAAAGCAACCACACGCATGCCATCACTGTGCATACAAAAGTAGAACCCCGTGGCCTGTCCACCAATGTCGTCGCAAATACCCCAGGCAGTGTGCATGATCCCCACATGTCCGCAAGTCTTCCACCAACCAGCACTTTGAGGATGGCCCCCATGGAAATGCACTGCCCATCGGCAAGTACCAACTGAACACACCACACACCTCAACTCCACAATCCCCCAACTCACAACTGTGGGAATGCACACGTCACCAATCCACCACCAAAGTGACTACTGCGTGTGTCTTAGTCTCCGACACAACCTGCCCATGGGCCTGCACACACGTGGCCGACCACCTTCAACGGGCACATTCACACTGGAGACGAGGTGGCTACGTCACAAATCAACCCGCGCACATCACGAACATCGCATGCAGGGCCGTGTCAGCAAGGGCGGTGCCCCCCACCCAGCCACGAGTCCGCCGCCATGACCGGTGGTGCCTGCGCGATACTGTGCGCCTGATGCACCCCAGCCCAGATCCACAGACCGGTCCTCCGCCCAGCAATGACTGGCCGCCCCTGCGCACCCAGGCCTCAATGCTCACCTGCCGCCACCGGCGTGTCTCCAAGAGGGCCCACCACGTGCCGGTGCATCCTCCTCAGCCGATCGCTGGATTCCGCGCCACAGGCCCCCAGCGCACCCTGCGGCACCGCACCGCGGAGTCATGTGTGTGCTGACTGCTGCCTGCATGTACACTGCGGTCCAGCAGGGCACACTGTTCAATTTGAGTCTTGATTCGCTGGACGCCGTATCGAGGCCAACGCATCATCGCAGGCTGCCCACCCGCTCAGCTCTTCAGGTGCCACTGACCCTGTGCAACTCAAGTCATCGTCACGTGGCGGTAGGCCCCTGCCAGCCGCAGTGCAGTGGGTGCCACTAACCCTGTACAACGCAAGTCATCGTCACGTGGCGGTAGGCCCATGCGGGCCGCAGTGCAGCGGGTGCCACCAACTCAGTGCACCGCAAGTCATCGTCCCGTGGCGGTAGGCCCGTGCGGGCTGCAGTGCAGCGGGTGCCACCAACTCAGTGCGCCACAAGTCATGGACCCTTCATGATTGGGTCGCGTGGTGCAGACGCCAGCATGTCATCTCCGGCAGTGGGGTATGTGACATGCTAGGCCCCTTTTATTGGCAGGGTCACATGTCCTGTGACGCCTGTGCTGGATGGGTGTGGTGTGGGTGTGAACCAGCCCTCAGGGAGTGGCTGTGGCATGCTGACGACTAGACCAGTGATCAGCAGATCACTACAGGGAAGACCTGGGACATGTAGCTTTGTCGTCCCCCTGAGCGTAAGCGGAGTGGACTGGCCTGGCGTATGGCAGGCCAGCATAGGGGTGGGAACAATGAGCCCGGGGCTCTGGGCGTGCTTCAGTTCTGGGCTGGACATGGAAGTAACTGATGCTTGTGTCTCTGCTGTAGTGTCTACGCCACCCGGACCGCAATCGGCAATGTTGCACCCTGTGACTCAAGTCCCATGACATGGGCCACATGGACATAAGGGGGAATCACTGACCCTACATTCATCCATACTCTCATACTTGAATGATCAAAGGCATGACACATCTGTGCGATTCTGAATGCTTAATTCACATCCAGTGGAGGTTGCAGCTGGAGCAGTACAGGGCCATGCAAACCCCACTTCACATTATTGGCCCGTGGAGGGCCAGCCAGAGTCCTTCAGGGAATGACAAGTACATCAGAAGGGGAAGGGGAAGAGTTCAGTCCGCAGTCTGATCGCTGTGTCATTGGTAACCAAACAGAAAATGGCAGTCCATGCCGAGGTCCAAGGTGAGTGTCGTAGAGTGTATCGGGGGACAGTGGAAGGTGATGATGCAAAGGGCAGAACCAAGCAGAAACAGGCCATATGGCGGAGATGAATGCTACTGCCTCCTCCTTACCAGTAAGGTTGGTTCACCCGCATCTTTGTCCTCTGATGTCACTTGTGCCTCACACGTGGGTGGTGGTGGATTGCCTGCCGCACTGTGAGGCACTGACACATCAGGGGGCGGAGATGTGGATTTAGAAGCAGCAGTAGCATTCATCTGCGCAAGGCCTTGAGGCAGCAATGCCATGACGATGTGCTGCAGGGCATGGAAGGTCCCAGCCACATCTCGCTGGTGTGCAGCCGTGGCAGCCATTCTTTTGGCCGTCATCCGCTCCATGTTCTCCATGAGCCCCCGCATCTGTCCCAACTCCCGGCTGACATCGCTGGAGCCACTCTGACTGGACAGTTGTTCTTGTCTCAGTATCATGACTCCAGCGATGTCAGCCATGGATCGTTGGAGAGCATGGAGCGGACTGTGGGTGTCCGTTAGGGACTGTAAGTGGTCTCTGATGGTACTCAGACACCCATGTATGGCATCAAGTTTGGCTGCCATGAGGTCGAACCCCACCCGCACCTGATCAGCCATCTTCTCCTGGACCTTTAACACACGGCGTTGAAAGGCCATGTGTTGTTCATGGGGGTCCTGGGAGATAGCCGTGGTGGTGGGTGCTTCCTGCTGTGTGGTCTGTGCAGGGGGTGGGGTCTCCTCGATGCAGCTGGGCTGCCCTGCTCCTGGAGGTGAGGTGTCATAGCTGTCCATGAACTCTTGGAGGGCGTCGGTGTCGAAGGTGTGGAGGTCCTCTTTGTCATCAGTGAAGAGCTGTTGGGTCTGCTCTGCAGGAGGTGTTGGTTCTCCCTCTGCAATGTGATGGGGAGATGCAGTTTAACATTGTGTTCACATATATGTTGACTCATTGTACAGGTTTACATACAAACTGCATGACAATGTACATTGTGACTGTTTGGGAGGAGCTGCCTATTTGATGCGTGACAGTGGACATTTCGACGACATCACAGATGTGTGTTTGTACTTGTACATTATCATCTCACATTTCCCTGCTATGCCAAATGTGATTGACCAGTTTCTACACACAAGCAGCACCTGTTGTGTACTCTGTTCTGTTGTGAACGTGTTGCAGTTTATACCACATTGTTGTCAATGTTGATGTGCTCTGAATGTTATGTGTGTGTGCTGCATTTTGGGAGAGTCGCCCCTGCAGCTCTGACTTGGCTGGCCCTTATCCCTTTCAGGTGGTGTGCCTTTGACTTCTGTGCTTCTACAGTGCTGAGATGTTGCATTCTTAGGGAAATTGGGCTCTTGGTGGGACTTGGGACTGTGGGGCTTGGTTTGTCCGCAGTTGTGTTGTTGAGGTCAGGGGTTGTTGTATGTGTCAGAGTGTGACCTGCTCCTTTACGGATGTGGTCCACACTCAGCCACCTCAGTGCCGTGGCATGCAACATGTCATGATATATTGACTGCAGCCATGCTATTCGTCATGCAGTGTCACTTGCATTGTCAGTGTGGCTCACAGACATGCTGCTTTGCTGGGTTCAGCACATGTGCATGGGTTTGTTGTGAGATTAGTGATGTGTGGGGAGAGCCCCCTCTGTGCACATTGTCGACGGGGGCCTACTTGCTGTTTCCATGTGTGCTGCAGTATGCCAAGGAGATCGGGGACATGATCCAGAGTCATTGTGGGTGTGCACTGTGCTATACTTGATTGTGCATGCGTGCCATCGTGCCGATCTCAATCCGTCCCCCCAGTCCCTGGTGGTTACTCACCCTGTTGCTGTTGTGTCAGGTCATGTTGAGCAGTGTCCGGTGCCCCAACTCCTGCCACCGTCTCCACACTGATGACTGTGGACACCATTTCCTCCATCTCATCCAGCTCCTCCTGTGGCGCTGGACTCCCACCTCCAGTCTGCATTGCTGCCTTCTGGTTGTTGCCGAGTTTCAGCTTGGTCTTGCACTTCACATCATTCCAGCGCCTCTTGAGCTCTTCCATTGTCCTCCTCAGCACTCCGACTGCATTCACCTTGTCCAGGATGGACTGCCATATTCAATTTTTTGTTACCAATGACACAGTGGAGGTGACGAACAGTTGTTGATGGTGTTCTACCACCTCCGTGATCAGGATCCTGTTTTCCTGCAGACTGAACCTCGTCTTCCTCTTCTTCTTGTCCATGCCCTTCCCTGTCCCCGAGGTCCCAGGCTGGTCCTCCGTGTGGCTTGTGGGGTTCTGGCCGTCCTCTGTACCTGCTCCGGCTGCCTCCATTATGATTCGATGTAGTTCGGTTTTTGTTTGTTTATTTTTTTTTCTGCTTTTGTAGTGATTTTTCCCGCCTGACGTGTGTGATTTGCAGGCCTGGCGCTGCTTTTCGCTGATTGTCTTATCGCGGTTGGGCCCATTGCAACTTTTTTCGCGTTCAGGTTTGGATTATCATCGCCGTCCCGGTAGTGTTATCGCGGACATTTGACGCATTATCGGGGTACTATCGCATGTTACCGCTGTGTTGTGAATGCCACGTTAACATGGGGTTATTTTCTCGCGATAGACGGCGATATGTAAACTTGCGTTAACCTATTTTGGCGATGTTTATCGTACGTTCTTGAGAATATCCCCCCCAAGTGTGATATCTAGACTTTAGTCACACATAGCTTAGTAGAAAACCATATATATTGTAAAACAGGTCCTTTGATAGTGACAGAAGGAGATAACCAATGAGTCAGATATGTAGTCACAACTGTTATGTATCCAACAGTAATAAAGATACTTTTATAGTCAGTCAGGGAGTAGTCAGGTACTCATGCAATCATCCAACCACTAGTGAGGCAGTCATCAAATCAGTGAATCAGTATCTATGGAGTTATTCTATCACCTAGACACTACACTTGTACTCTTTCAATCAGGCAGGCAGAAATTATGTAGTCATTCAACTATGGAGGTACTACTTATACATTCATTTAATCACCCAGACAGTAACCATTTTCTTATGCAATTAACAAGGCTGTAACTATGCAGTCATTGTGACACTTGCGCAGAAGCTATGCAGTCATCTAAGCATACACTTACAACCCATGCAGTCATTGAAATACTGAGGCACACGCATGAACTCCTGCAAACACTCAGGTACTACTCATGCAGTCATCTAATTACGTAGAGAGTACTATTGGAGTAAACCTGTTATTCATCTAGTAGCTATGTACTCATTTAATTACTGAGGGAATACTCTTGCACTAATACAATCACCCCAGCAGTACACCTACTTTTATCCAATCTCTCAAGGTTTAACAATGGAGTCATGGAATCACTCAGACACTAGTCATGCACCCGTGTAATCAGCTAGACATTACTGACGCGCTCATTGAATCATCCAGGCACTACTCATGTAGTTATATAAACACCCAGGCACTACCTGATACTAAACCAAAAATACATGGGCAGCAGCCAAGTAGCCATGCAATCACTGAAACACTAGTGATGAACTCATGCAATCTGCTAGGTGCTATGCATGTACTAAAACAATCATGTATGCACTTTCCATGCACTCTATAAATCATCTACATACTAGCTATGCACTTCGACAATCATCCAGACCCTAACGTTGCACTCATTGGATCATCCAACCAGTATCTATGCATGTATTGAATTATTGAGCCATTAGTCATGCACTTATCTAATCATTCAGGCACTACTCATGCACTTATGCAAACACCCAGATAGTAGTGATGTACTCATGTAAACATGTAGGCAGTAACTATGCAGATATGTAATGAACCATGGAGTTATGATATACTCGGGGAATAATCTAGGCAGTATGTGTATACTCAAAGAATCATGTAGGTACTATGTATGCACCAATTCAATCATCCAGGGAGTATTCAGCCAGAAACACATGTTTTTACAAGTTTTACTGAAGAATGTGTAGTCTTTTAGAACCATCTGGTGAATTATATATGCAAGGTGTGACATACTCTTTGGATGTAGTTGGAAGAATTAGTGAGGTATATGCTTTGATAGACATTAACGTGCAGATTGTTATATCCACCGTTTACTAAAATTTTAATCTGATACATTTAAGTAGAACGTTACTGAGATGGTAAATAGACCACTAACACAGTGGTAGAGAGGCATCCAACAACTCTTATGTTGTGTTTTTGTATTTATAGTGTTGAGATACTGTATGTACTTGTACACTTGGGGCTAAATTTAGAAGAAAGTAATGCACTGCGGAGCTGTAAGCCATTTGGCTGTGCCATGCTGCATTACTTTCAAAGCACAGGGATGCGTCATATTTACAACAATATGATGGATTCTATGCTCTCCCCTGTGCTGGCGCAGAACTGGCTGTCATGCACTAACGGAGGCACCCTTGCACCATGGTGCAAGGGTGCTTGTGTAGTGGGGATGATTGGTTTTGTGCAGGAAGGGCACCTTCCTCGACAGATGATGGAATAGGTATAATTAAATAAATAAATAATACCTATTCCGTCGTCTGTAGGCTTTTCCCCGCCGCACCCTGCCCTGGCCCACCGAGCTTACCTGTGTCGGTCGCCGCTGTTTATAAGGCCATGAAAAGCTACGCAGAGTGGCTTTATGCGGACTGTAAATGTGTAGCAGCACATTACGGCGCTGGTGTGTCAAAGAAGATGGGGCTTGTAAATATGTCTCCTTGCCTTGATATTCATTTTAAAATTTACTGAAAAAGGGATAAACTGTTCTTTCACCATGTATAAGTGAAAAGTAAGAAGTGAGATATGATGTAGCTGTGTTATACAAGAGGGTGCTAAAATGTTAAAAGATAACTAATAAATAAAGTTTTGTGTTTTGCTCTAGGTTTGTTATATTGAAGTAAGTACATGTAGTAATATTTCTAGGTTCATCTGTAGATTTAAAACGTCAACATAACATGAAAACTGTTTTTGCATTATGTGTAAGTCACTGGTAAAGTAGTTGGTAAATTGGCTAGGGAAAAAATTAAAATAAACTTGTTTTTTTTTACAGAACAATATCTACATACCTACACACAGTTGCAATGCCTTCTAAAGCTCGGAAGAAAAACCAACAGAAGCAACTACAGTATGTTTGCAGAAATGATTTACAAGAAAAGTGGTGAAAGAAAAAAGAGCTAATGGTAAGAGGACAAAGACATTTCTTAAAAGTTTATGTACACATTTCCGAAGACTAAAAATAAAGAAAATGAAATTATGCCTATGAGAAACAACAAGAGTGGACAAACTGTACATTGCAAAAAGAGAAAAGATTGTAAAAGACATGGACGCACATTAAACAGGAGACAGAAGCAGTTTAAGGAAATCAGAGCCAGAATGTTTCGTAGTAGAGTGGTTATAAATCTACAAAGAACTATGAAAAAGTATAGGAGAAGGAGAGAGGCACTGAAACAGAAAGAACAAGTTGAGGGAGTAGTTGATAAGGCCTTTGCTTTGAAGAGGAAGCTTTTCATTTTAATTCTAAATAGAATGCAGACTCTTGACAAAATAGTGTTGTGCATGAAGATTCAAAACCAGAAGAAAAGATTAGTGAATAGAAGTAAATTTTGTACAGTTTTAGTGGAGAATGGATACATACTTCTAGTTCAGTGCCTTTCTTTAATGAAGAAAGCTATCTCCAGGATAACAGATTTGTTCATGCTATTGATGAAAGCAGACGATATTATGAAATAAAGAATGGCAGTCCTCTAGCAAAAGAGGTGATGGTACCTAGAAATGTAGAAGAAGTTATTGTAGAAGAGGTACAAGGGAGGCGTATTCAGGCCCCTGAATACAAATAGAATTGTAGTAATTGAATTGTAGTAGTGTTTTTGTAGTATTAGACAGCAATCCATTGATATAATAAGGAAATTCCTACTTATATTTCCAAGGCAAAGTTTAAAACACAAAATAAGTACTTTACAAGCTTTAGATCCTTGCAAGCTGAGAAAGCAGACTAATTTCAGGGACACTCACTAGCTTGTTGTTAAAGAAAGTGTGCCAAAGCACCTTTCATCATTTTAGGATGTTAGCTGTACACCACTCAACAATGCAAACTTTAGTTAGGAGGCTGTATTAGGTGAAAACTCCCGCTTTATGTTTAGGAGAAATGAGTAGGGCACTCTTGCATGGTACCGTGGCAGAGGTAGAAAAGGTTTGTGATGATGTGCAGTTTTTTTTCTTTGGTCCAGAACAGGACTGTAGGGAAATTGAAGACTTGATAACAGGAGGAGTTGTAGAACAGGACACAAACACTACAGTTGATAGTTTTGAAAAAGGGATTACAAAATTTAAGACAGTATGTGCTGAGTAGGTTAGAATATGCTGTTGACGCACTCACTACAAGAATCAAATGCGGACTGTTGACTTATATTTAAAAAGTAAAATAGAGAATAATGATAACTGGCAAAAGTTTGCACTGTATTTGTTTGTAGAAGAAAGTTTTCACTTGTCCACACGGCAAGTTATATGTACGTACTGCTACAATAAATTAGAGGATAATAAAATGCCAGCTAGAGCTTTGCATAACAAGTTAGAACTGGTTCCCATTCCAGAAGCACTTCAAGGTTTAAATATTTATGAGTCCATGCTTCTCCAAACTATACATCCATTTCATGTTATAGTACGTATGGAGCAAGTTACCCCCAACAGAGCTGCAAAAAGATCTAAAAGGTAGAGTAGTGTATTTGCCATTAGATATCAAGAAAAACATTGAAATGGTAGGGGTACATAGAGATTTAGAGGAAGGACTAGTAATTCTTGTAAATGGTGTGCCTACCAAGAAGATATGGCAGGAGATAGCAGATGTTACCAAAGTTTAAAAAAAAGTACCTTTATATCTGCTACAAAGCAATGTTTACTATAGAAATATTGAAAGCCTGCAAGAAATCACAGATATGGAGGATCAGACATTTTCATCAACAAGTCAGATTGAGAAGGTGGATCAGTCCAGGACAGAAGAAATCTATGAACATTATAGCATCCACCCTTTGCATTCTAAAGGCGTTTTGGTAATGCCATTGAGCTGTTTCAAATGAAGGAAGCAAAAGGAGCTCCATTAAGTGTGTGGGAAAAAAGTTTAGAAGCTCAGTGTTTCCAACATCTTTTTCCAACTGGAGTAGGTGGCAGGTCTGATGAGCGGCCTGTGCAAATACCTGCAGCTGAGTAGTTACAGATGTAGTAGACTTTATTCAGAAGACCCTAGATTTCGTCAGTGTATTCCATATATATTTCACCTATTATTTGAGAGTGACTTGTCTGGTCTCTCAAATGCTGTGAATCATATTCTAAATACAGGAGTTAATTTGCATAATATATCAGCAAGATAACGTTTGGAAAAAGTTCAAGGAAGAGATAAGCATTTGGAATACAATTTATAAACCTAATGGCATGTCAGAGTGGGACTGATGAATATTGGTATTGGCGTCATGGTGAACTCAAGTGCATGTTGAGGAACCTTGGAGCACCTACTTGGTTCCAGACGCTGAGTTGTGCTGAATATGTTTGGGATAACCTGCTAGAATTCTTGCAGGAGGCAAATTCAAATATAAAAGACCTTCATCTGAAGACGCTAGGAGAACTGTGCTCACTAGACCCTGCAAATGTTTGCAGATATTTTGATCACAGATTTCAAGCAATGATGTCTTTCATCTTGAAAAAAACAAAACCTCCTCTTGGTGAAGTGATTGATTTCTTTTGGCGTTAAGAGTACCAAGCCAGAGGTGCTCCCCATATTCACATGCTCTCGTGGGTAAAAGATGCCCCAACGTTTGGAACAGACAGTGATGAGTCTGTGATGTCTTTTATTGAGCAGTATGTAACTTGCTCCATCCCAAAGGAGAGTAGTGACAACATTTTAAGACAACAAGTTCTACGATTCCAAAATCATAGATGCAGAAAATACTGTCAGCACAGATACAGAGCAAAGGGGAATTTTTATACAAGATGTTGTTTTGGATTCCCACGACATGTCATCTCACAAGGAAGAGTCAAAAGCTTCTTGTCTGCAGTCAGACATACACTTACAAGGAAATGACTGAAAAATACATACAACCTAAGAATAACAGAGGCCTCCAAGTACATTAATGACTACAACCCTGTGATTCTGAAGATGTGGAATGCAAACATGGATGTGCAGTTTGTTGCAGACAACTCAATTGCTGTTGCTCGGTATGTTACGGCTTATTTAACAAAGTCAGAGAAAACTGAGATGAAAGAGATATGGGAGGAGATTTCAGCAGAAAAGAGTCTCACGAAGAAATTGTACAGTTTTAGTTTGAAAATGCTTTCTCACAGAGGGATAGGCTCCTATGAATGTGGGGACCAGTTAAGCTCAGCTAGTTTGTTTTCTAAATCTAAAGGAGTTCTATGGGTGAGTTTAGGGCTTGCTATGACCCGCAACAGAGTACTAAAGTATTTTCCTGAAATTCAATATCTTTCAGAATTTGAGCCACACAGTACAGATATTCTGAAGAGTAACATTCTGGATACTTACTATCCAAGAATAAGTCATCATCTGGAATGCATGCGTCTTTATGAAATGGTTCAACATTATACTTTCAGAAGTAATGTCAGTGAAAACATAGATGAAGGAAAAGTTGCTGTGGGTGGATGCGAAGGATGTTTGGTGAGACATAACAAAGGAAATTTAATCAACCATCTAAAGCTAAGTTGCCAAACTTGAGACAAAAGAGAGTTTTTCTATTTAACCTTGTTACAGTTGTTTAAGACATGGCGAACTGAAAGTGAACTACTTGAAGAATTTGACTGTTAAGATGATACTTTCAACGTTGTGAAAGACAGTATTGAGTGCTCTGTGTTTCCAATGTATCTTCAAATGTTGAGAGATGAGATTGATCAAGAAGAAACAATTGCTGCTGAGATAGCAAGAGAGAGTTCTCAGATCAGTCAAAGTTCAGCACCTGGTAGTCAAGATCCTCTTGGACAGCCAATCATTGAAAAGGAAGCTGCAATAGCTATGAATTAAATAAGACAGGAAACTGTGGATCTATTCTAGAACTACTAATTCAGCAATTGAATGCAGATCAGAAAGAAATTTTTGAAGAGGTAAAAGGTAAGTAGAACATAGGTTTCTCCATGAGAATAAAAAGTGTGCATGTTCTACATATAAACCAGTTCCATTGTACATTAGTAGTCAAGCTGGCAAAAGCTTCTTGATTAAAGTACTGGCAAGCTACCTACAGAAGAGAACAGATTCCAATTTGTTGTGTGTTGTCACTGCATCAACAGGCTTAGCTGTTCATAATGTTAAAGGAGTTACCCTTCACCAATTGTTACTGCTGCCTGTTGAACATGACAACAAATTACAATACAACAAATTATTTGGCCATGCTTGTCATGAAGTGGCAAGAGTATTAAAGAAATTAAAGCTACTAATTATTGATGAAGTGAGCATGGTGTCTAATCTAATGCTAGCTTTTATACATTTAAGAATGCAGCAAATATTAAAAACTGACTACGATGTGCTTTTGGAGGAAAACACTTCATAGTCTTTGGAGACCTGCTATGACTAACTCCCGAAATTGGACAACCTGCATTCAAGAAACTACTATATACTGAAACAAGGAATTCACTAGGAAGTACTGGAAATATAAACATTTGGGAACACTTTCAATATGAAGAGTTAATTCAAAATATGCGTCAGCATCATATATGCATTATGCAGATATACTAAAGGAAATATGGGAGTCCTCACAAAAAAGGGAAAGTCAGTATTACAAACCTGTTTTATCCAAAATCTGTTTTCAAGTAATATTTCAGCTGCTGAAGTAATGTACAATTTTGTTAAGGAAGAGAAGTCTATTGTTTGTTTGACTCCAACTCTTGGGGAGTTTAGTAAATTCAATGAACAATTGCTGCAACTGGAAAAAGAAGAGATCGTCGAAATTAGAGCAAATTATAAAATGGAACATGAAAGAGTTACAGTGCTACTTACAGAAAAACTGAAATCGAAATTGGATAGTTTAGAAGAGTCTGTGTCGAAAACTGCAGGATTAGAAAAACAGTTACGTATCTGTAAAAATTGTAGTGTAATCTTATATCGTAATTTAAATGTTGAAGAAGGGCTAGTGAATGGTGCAATGGGTGAAGTTATGAAGCTTATTAATTATCGAAACAGAAATGATGTGGAAAACTTAGCCATAAAATGTGGTCATATTACTGAAGTTAAGCAGAATGGTAGATGCGTAGTACGTTTCCTACTTGTGAAAGACTTGTATGTCCAGCGAAAGCAGTTCCCAGTGTCTTTAGCGTATGCAGTAACTATTCATAAATCGCAAGGCTTAAGTGTAGATACAGGTCTTATTAATATTGGTAGTTGTGTATTCAAAGAAGGAATGTCAGATGTTGCTTTGTCGCAAATTAGAAATTGTCTGGTTTATTTCTGATTGATTTTGATGAGAAGCAAGTAAGTGCTGATGTGAGCTGTGTAAGGGAGTATAATTGGTTAAGAGCTCAATATGCACCTCATTTAGGCCAGTATCCTGTGGTTGAAAAAAAGCAATATTGTGTCCAAAGCGGAAAATATCCAAGCAGTCTATCACAGTTGAACAAAAAGATGAACAAAAAGAAAATCAACAAGGAGGAAAGAAAAGAAAACTAGAGCACAATGAGGAAATACAAGGCTTTCACTTTGATAATAAATCTGGGGTGAACCGTTGTGCAAATGTAGTGGTAAATGAACTATATCATTTTCCTCATTTTACAAATTCTATTAAAGAAAAGGTAGATAAAAGAATATCTTTACAACTGTGTAGTTTACTTGAAGAATTAAGAAGTGATAAAAGTATTACACATCTTAAGCAGGATGCTCAAGAATTTCTAATGGTAATGATAGGACTATTAGATGAAGAAGATGTGAATATCAATGAATTATTTGGTTTAACTTATAAATTGACCCATAACTGTGAAGATTGTGAGATTACGTCTAGCACTGAAATCAATTCAGAATGATTCCTCTACTTGACATTACCAGATTGTGAAGCTGTGCCGTTTGAAGATTTAACTACAAAAGCCCATCAAGATAGGACCTGTCCGAACTGCAGATCAGAATTTAGGTCAACGTTGTTTCTACAGAGGTATGGAAACTATATCATAGTAATGCTACAACGATGTAGAGTGGATGGTACTAAGTTAGGAACTGAAATTATAAACTTTAAAGCTGCACAAATTTTCATCTCAAAAAGAACTATCACAACTATAGCAATCATATTTCATGAAGGAGTTAATATAACCTCTGGACACTACACAATATATTTACGATGTCAAACAGGATGGACAAAGTGCAATGACATACAAGAAACATTCAAATCAAGACTACCCAAAATGTTACCAAACTCATATCTGCTGTTTCTAGAACCGAAGTTCTAAGGAGAAGCTAAGATAAGATAATGTGTTATTGTGTTGATATATATATGGATTATGTCTTTCTGAGACATTATTCGGCCTATTGGGGGTATTGTCTACAGCAAGCTGTTAGAAATGAAGGGCTTTTTTTAGCTACGAAAAGGAATTTATAAATATTTGAGGACTACATTGTGTTACTACAGATAAAGAGTAGATAGAGGTACTATATTACCAGTAGCCTTAAGTTGCATGTGAAAAGTCTCTTCGTCCACTAAAAAAAGTCCCCTTTTGTTTCTGCTACAGCAACTTCTACAGTGTACTATGAGTTATGTTTTTCATAAATGGACTAAGAACAGATTAGACATCATTTGGCTTAACAGGGATGATGTTTACAAAAGGATATGCAAAAATGAAGACTGTTTCATAATTGTTGGATATTTTGTACCAGATATAATAATATCAGAAACAATTTTACCATAGAGTTGTTTTCATTAAGGTACTAAGATATCAGCAAGCCAGTATTAAAAAACTTGTAGTGAGTGAAGTGAACAGTATGACATAGTTATAGTGATCTACTGTGCACATTTGATTTTTTTTACAATCCATTAATTGTTTTTTCTGACTGTTTTATGATGAGTCTTCATACAAAGCACTGTTGAAAGTGAACTAGTATGAAAGCTGAAAACAGAAAAAAACAGTATAACATTTGTCTATGTTGAATTAAAGTTTTGGTAAAAAAATATTGTATGTTGTTTGATTGCCTAATGTTCGAAATAAAATTCTAATATATTTTTGTCTTTTTTAATTTCTTCACAGTGCTTGGAGGTCAAGATATATTATGTGCGTCAAATCGCTAATCTAGTAATGGATTTATTGAGTTACTACTCATGTACTCATCCCATCTCTCATGCACAAAAGTTGCACTAGTCCAATCATCCAGCCACTACATAAGCAGTCATCCAATGACTCAAGTACTGCACTTGAATTAATCTAATCTCCCAGCCACTACTCAGAGACTCATTCAATCACCCAGGCGCTACCCATGCACTATGCAAACACCCAGACACTATGTATGCACTCATCCATTCACTGAGGCACTGCCCATGCACTCATCCAGTCACCCAGGTACTACTCATGGACTCATCCAATCACCAAGGCAGTACCAATGCACTCATGCAATTACCCAGTCTCTATCCATGCACTCACCCAATCATGCAGACAGTATCAATGCATTCACCCAATCACCCAGACCCTATCTGTGTACTCACCCAATCACCAACCCACTACCCTTGCACTCATTCAATGACTAGGTAATATGCATGTGCTCATCCATTCACTCAGACAAGACCCATGCACTCATCCATTCACCCAGGCACTGCCCTTACAGTCATTCATTCACCCAGGCATTATCCATGCACTCATCCTTGTATCCAGTCACTACTCATGCACTCATCCAATAACCCAGTCAGTACCCATGCACTCATCTAATCACCCAGGCACTATCCATGAGCTCACCTAATCACGCATACACTATGCATTCATTCACCCAATCACCCAGGCACTATCCATGCACTCACCTAATCACCCAGGCACTAACCTTACACTCATGCAATTACCCAGGCACTACCTGGCACTCATACGAACAGTCAGGTGTTACCCTTCCACTCATTCATTTACTCAGGCAGTACCCTTGCACTGATCCGTTCACTCATGCACTACCAAAGCACTCATCTATTCAAACACATACTAACCATACACATATCCAATCACCCAGACACTACCTTTGCACTCATCAATTCACCCAGACACTACCCATGCACATATCCAATCACCCAGGCACTACCCTTGCACTCATCCATTCACTGAGGCACTATGCATGCGCTCATCCGTTCACTGAGGCACTACCCATGCACTCATCCAATCACCTAAGCAGTACCCATGCACTCATCTATTCTCTCAGGCACTACCCTTGCACTCATTCATTCACTGAGGCATTACCCATGTACTCATCCACTCACCCAGTCATTACTCAGGCACTCATCCAATCACCCAGGCAGTACTTATGAACTCATCCAATCAAACAGGCACTACTCATACATTCTTCCAATCACCCAGGCACTACTATTGCACTCATCTGTTCACTCGTGCAGTATTCATGCACTCATCCATTCACTGAGGCACTGCACATGCACTCATCCAGTCACCCGGGCACTACTCATGGACTCATCCAATCACCCAGGCAGTACCCATGCACTCATGCAATTATCCAGGTACTATCCATGCACTCACCCAATCCCGCAGTGAGTATCCATGCATTCACCCAATACCCTGACCCTATCTGTGTACTCATCCAATCACCAACCCACTACCCTTGCACTCATCCAATGACCCAGGGTCTACTCTTGCACTCATCCAATCACCCAGGCGCTACTCTTGCAGACATCTACTCACCTATGAGCTGCTCATGCACTCATACAATCAACCAGGCACTCCCATGCACTTATCCAACTACCTAAGCAGTACCCATGCACTCCTCCATTCTCTCAGGCACCATCTATGCACTCACAGAATCTCCAACACACTATCCATGTACTCATCTAATCACCCAGACACTACCCTTGCACTCATCCATTCACTGAGGCACTACCCATGCACTCATCCATTCACCCAGGCACTACCCAGGCACTAATTCATTGGCCCAGCCATTATCCATGCACTAATCCATTCAATCAGGCACTACCCTTGCACTCATCCATTCACTGAGGCTCTACCCATGCACTCCTTTATTCACCCAGGTACTACTCATCTACTCATCCCTACCCAGGCCCTACCCTTGCATGCATGCATTCACTGAGGCACTATGCTTGTGCTCATCCTTTCACTCAGGCACTACCCATGAACTCATCCATTCACTGAGGCACTACCTATGCACTCATCCAATCATCCAGGCACTATCCATTTACTCACCCAATCATGCAGGCACTAAGCATTCATTCACCCAATCACCCAGGCCCTATCTATGCACTTACCCAATCACACAGCCACTACCCTTGCACTAATACAATTACCTGTGGCACTATCTTGCACTCATCCAATCATTCATTTACTCAGCTACTACTGTAGTACTGATCCATTCACTCATGCACTACACATGCACTCATCTATTCACCCACGTTCTATCATGCACATATCGAATCACCCAGGCACTACCCTTCTACTCATCCATTCACCTAGGCAGTACCCATGCACTCATCTATTCACCCAGCCACTTCCCATGCACTCATCCAATCACCCAGGCACTACCCATACACTCATTCATTCACCCAGACATTGCCATGCACTCATCCATTCACTCAGGCAGTACTGATGCACTCATCCAATCAACCAGGCACTACCCTTGTACTCATCCATTCACTGAGGGAGTATGCATGCAGTCATCCATTCACTCAGGCACTACCCATACACTCATCAAATGATCCAGGCACTACCCATGCACTGATTCATTCACTCTGGCATTATCAATGCAGTCATCCATTCAAGCAGACACAATGCATGCACACATCCAATCGCCCATACAATACCCTTCCACTCATCCATTCACTCAGGCACTATGCATGTATTCATCCATTCACTCAGAAACTATCCAAACTCTTGTCTAATGACCCAGGCACTACACTTGCACTCGTCCATTCACTCATGCAGTCATGCATTCATCCAGGCACTAACCATGCACATATCGAATCACTCAGCCAGTACACATGCACTCATCTATTTACTCAGACACTACCCACACACTTATCCATTCACCCAGCCACTATCCATGGACACATACAATCACTCAGGAACTACCCTTGCACTCATCTGTTCACTCAGGTACTATGCATGTGCTCATCCATTCACTCAAGCATGACCCATGCACTCATCCATTCACCCAGGTACTACCCTTACAGTCATTCATTCACCCAGGCATTAGCCATGCACTCATCCTTGTATCTAGTCACTATTCATGCACTCATCCAATAACCCAGGCAGTACCCATGTACTCATCTAATCCCCCAGGCACTATCCATGCACTCACGCAATCATGCAGACACTATGCATTCGTTCACCCACTCACCCAGGCACTATCCATGCACTCACCTAATCACCCAGTCACTAACCTTGCACTCATGCAATTACCCAGACACTACCTTGCACTCATCCAATCCCTCTGGTGTTACCCTTACACTCATTTATTTACTTAGGCAGTGCCCTTGCACTGATCCATTCATACACTACCCATGCACTCATCTATTCACCCACGCACTAACCACACACATATCCAATCACCCAGGCACTATCTTTGCACTCATCCATTCACCAAGACACTACCCATGCACATATCCAATCACCCAGGCACTACCCTTGCACTCATCCATTTACTGAGGCATTATGCATGCGCTCATCCATTCATTGAGGCACTACCCATGCACTCATCCAATCACACAAGCAGTATCCATGCACTCATCCATTCTCTCAGGCACCATCTATGTACTCTTCCAATCACCTAGGCACTATCAATGCACTCATCCAATCACCCAGGCACTACCCTTGTACTCATTCATTCACTGAGGCATTACCCATGCACTCATCCACTCAGCCAGTAAATACTCATGCACTCATCCAACCACCCAGGCAGTACCTATGCACTCATCCAATCAAACAGGCACCACTCTTACATTCTTCCAATCACCCAGGCACTACCATTGCACTCATCTGTTCACTCACGCAGTATGCATGGACTCATCCATTCACTCAGGCACTACCCATGCACTCATTGAATGATCCAGGCATGACCCATGCACTCACTCATTCACTCTGGCATTATCCAAGCACTCATTCATTCACCCAGGCACTACGCATGCACATATCCAATCACCCAGGCACTACCCTTCTGCTCATCTATTCACTCAGGCACTATGCATGCCTTCATCCATTCACTCAGGCACTATCCAAACACTTGTCTAAAGATCCAGGCACTACACTTTCACTCATCCATTCACTGACGCACTCATGCATTCACCCAGGCACTGACTGTGCACATATCGAATCACTGAGCCAGTACCCATGCATTGACCTTTTTACTCAGGCTCTACCCACGTACTCATCAATTCACCCAGGCCCTACCCCTGCACTCATCTGTTCACTCAGGTACTATGCATGCGCTCATCCATTCGCTCAGGCAATACTCATGCACTCATCCAATCACCTAGCCACTATCCATGCACTCATTCATTCACGCAGACATTATCCATGTACTCAGGCACTATCATTCCACTCTTTCATTCAGTCAGGCACTACATATGCACTCATCCATGCAGCCACACTGCCCATGCACACATGCAATCATCCAATCACTACGTTTGCACTCATCCAATCACTGAGGCACTACTAATGCAATCATAGATTTACTCAGGTACCACTGCTGCACCAGTTGTGCACTTATTCAATTATCTATACACCAGTCATACACTCATTCCAACATAGATACATCCTTTATCTTTTTAACTGTATAAGGCGGTTCCAACAGGAACCTTTTTTTTTAGGCTTTTGTAAAGTTAAAAAAAAATGTTGTTTTTTATAATAACAAAATTGGCAACTGGTAATTGAAAAAACATGCACTGAAAACTGTGCAAAACATATAAAAGTGGATTGCAGCATTGTGAATAACCGTAAGAGACTCCTCACCAGCACTTATGACAACACTAAAGTCCATGCATTACATGGCCATTCGTTCTATCTCTGGAGCCATATAGGTTGCAGTACTCTGCACCTCAGAAGGGAGTTTTTGACCAGGAATTGTTGCTACTGCCACTGAAGTAGATGGTCCTCCAGCCTCCCTCTGCTTGATCGCCCATTGGAGAGGTTTTTTATGATAGGTTTTTAGATGGTATAACATGGACTTTGTCCCACATGAATATTTCTTGTTGGTACCTCTAGAGAGGGTCTTCTCACAAATTGAGCATTGCACAAGTTTGGCAGTTGTTTTTGATTCACCTGATGGGATTGTAAAAAAAAATCCCAAGCCACACTGGCTCTATTTTGTGGAGGTTCCACTTCTTCCAGAATCTTAACTGTCCACCTCCTCCACATCCTGGTTCAGCTGTTGTTGCTGCTGACCCCCATCTCCTTGCTGTGTTGCCATTTCTGATAGAAAAAAAACAACGAAAGGTTTTTCTCTGCAAAATGAATCCACCGGTTCAGAATGAAGTTCTATGAAAGAAGATTCAAGAAGGGGCATTGGGTATGTACTTCCTATTGATTTTGCTGAAAACTATATTATCCAATGATATTCCTTGCTCTCCCGGTAACGAGATATGCAAAATATAAGTTTAAAGTAGTTTTGTTTAAAAATGGAAAAAAAAGCCGAACTGGCAATATTATAATGGTGAACAGATACACTAAACTTGTTCACAGTACCTCTACATATACATTTCAGAGTTGTTGAAAAACGCACGCTATCCGCGACTACTGACGTCATTGCGACTTCCTCTGTCTTCGTGGAAATGGGAAAAAGTGTTTATACCACTTTGTATAAACCACGCGCTCTTCGCGACTACCGATGCCATTGTCATTGCGATGACCTTAGTAGTCCTCAGTAGTCGCGACTAAAAAATGTTGTGAGAAGATGGCTTTCTTCCAAATGTATCATAGAAAGAAAAGTTAAAAGAATATCTACCACATATTTAGAGTTAAACTTTATTTAAAAAATGTCTTTAAATGTATTTTTCAGTAGGTGAAGTACATTTACTGATGACAGAATCTCCACTGTAAATACAACAATGTTGTGCCAACTTACAAAATAGTTAAAAATAAAAACAGTTATTAATGTATTTTCTGATAAATACATATGAAATAAAAAAATCAGTGGTGTATTATATAAATATAATACACAAAACCTAATTATAGAAAGAAAATATGAAAATCTTACAGGTTCACTTACAAAAAAGGACATTACAATTAAGAAATAGAATTTAAAAAAACCTTAGAAATTGAAAAAACCAAAGGATACAGGAATGTTATAGTTAACAATTAGAATTTAAAAACCTTAGAAATTCACTGAAAAACTCAAGGTTACAGGGACGTTATAGATATGAAATGGAATTAAAAAAGACCTTAGAAATTCACTGAAAAAAACAAAAGTTACAGGAACGTTATATTTAGGCTGCGATTTCACTCGTTCAAAACCAGAGAAATTCAGCAGTTATAGTTAGCTGAGCTAACTATAACTCGCACCCCCGCAATGCACTGCTTATGACCTCACATATTACATCACTCATGACATGGTCAGTGTCATCACTGATGACATCACTGATGACATCTCAAACGACCATCACAGTAGATAATTCACTATATAAATGATTCTACAAAAATATTCATCAATATCTCTATAACAATGTATTAATGACTGATTGATGGGTGGGAGTATTACAGCATTTCATGAACATCGGATAAAACTATGGAATGGAGCATTGAGGTCCGGATAACATCAAATAGCACTGGAAATGTTGACACCCCACTGCAGACCTCTGAGAAGCTGCAGTCCTCTCATTGGTTAATGATCCCAATCAGACTGCAGGACTGTTTAAATGGCTGCCACTGTGCGCCGTTATTCATGGCTTTCCGCACTGAGGAAGCAAGAAGCCTGAAACACGTTTGCGGATGACTCAAGCCCTTGCACACCCCGTGAGTGCACCGAATCTTTTCTAGAAATATATATATATATATATATTTATATATATATATATATAAAACCAACACAGTTCGCGGGTCTCTCTGCCTCCAATGGCGGCGGGCTTGAATGAGGGCACGAATCCTCCGTAAATAACACAAATTCCACTGTCAATTGACAAAAGATGCTCAAGCCCAATTCCGTTCACGTAATTTATTTAATTCAGCATATGGCAAGCAAACGCCCGACGCGTTTCAGTGCAGCCGCACCTTGGTCACGGACTGTTTGTTGCAGTCAATTACATATAGTGCACTTAAACCAAAAATAAACTTAGGACTACATATCCCAAATGTTTCATTACAGAAGGGAAAACTGGCATCCATTTTGAAATGGTGACTCTCATTACGATTTCACCTATTCATCAAGGTTTCCATCCATACTGAATAAACAAATAGAGTTACCCATTATTCTGTATTGAAAGATAAATAAATAAAGCTGTGCTGCCAAGTCTCCTGGTAATCTATGACTGATTAATTCATCAGCATAAACAAATACCAATTCCGCCCCAGTGGGCTAATGCTCTAATCGTGACCAGCACTCCTTTAGACAATATCACGTATCTACGCATCCAGTTAATGGCACACATTACGCCCCTGTGGGCCTAAATTCATAACCAATCAATACACTTTTCATGTTTCATATTCAGTGTCCATCATAATTCATTAGATATTTGTAGTTCTCTTGTTTTCCTTCACAAAGCAAGCTGATATCTTCGTCTCCTACAACAAAACATAAAACAGTGCAATCAATGAAAATTCTGTAATCATTAAAAACAAACATGGCACAGCTTTATTTATTTATCTTTCAATACAGAATCATGGGTAACTCTATTTGTTTATTCAGTATGGATGGAAACCTTGATGAATAGGTGAATCGTAATGAGAGTCACCATTTCAAAATGGATGCCAGTTTTCCCTTCTGTAAAGAAGCATTTGGGATATGTAGTCCTACGTTTAATTTTGGTTTAAGTGCACTATATGTAATTGACTGCAACAAACAGTCAGTGACCCGTGACCAAGGTACGGCTGCACCGATTTCGTCGGGCGTTTGCTTGCCATATGCTGAATTAAATAAATTTACGTGAACGGAATTGGGCTTGAGCATCTTTTGTCAATTGACAGTGGAATTTGTGGTATATATATATATATTTATATATATATATATATATATATATCCTACTGACAGTCGGGAGTAGGTAGTTATAGTTAGGACCATGATTCCATGGAAAAAGCGTTTTTCGTTTTGCCAATAACATTGGTGTTGCTTGATGAATCTTATAGAAATTTTGGGGGCCAACTACCCCTCCTATTACCTCCAGTAAGTCCCATACAATGGGATTGCTAAGAGGTCTTTGGAGGCCACGCCCCCTTTCTCTATTACTCTGCAAACGCGTTTCCTGGTGCACTACTGGTTAGGTAATGAAGACCCCTTGCATTGGGGGCCAAGAAGCCCTGCTGCTACTTTCTATAATTCCTACATAGCGGGAATTCAGAAAGCTGGTGAAAAGCCATGCTCCCTTTATCCACAAATCTGCAAAGACCACTATTACTTAAAAAAACATAGAAATTCAGTGAAAAAAACAAAGGTTACAGGGACGTTTAAGTTAGGAATTAGCATTTAAAAAATCTTAGAAATTAACTGAAAAAAATCAAAGGGTACAGGGACGTAATAGTTAGGAAATGGAATTTAAAAAAACTTCAGGTTTCATTCGTACAAAACCAGTGAAATTCAGCAGTTATAGTCAGCAGAGCGAGCTATGACTCGCGCCCCCGCAATGCACTGCTTATGACCTCACATAGCACATAACTCATGACATGGTCAGTGACATCATTAACGCCTCTCCCCTCGGACACGCCTGCAGCCTTGCCTCAGTGAACTTTACCATCTCGGATATTTTTTTTCCATGACATTGATTCATAGTCTGAAGGGATGTGCCGACCGGGCCCAATTCACTTCTTGTATCTGACCTGATGTCCATCGCAGTCAGCTATATTTTTCATAACTCCGGCTCTACTTTTGTCATTTTGATGTTAAATAATTTAATAAAATGTATTCTACTTTTAGAAATTAGTACGGGATTTTGTCATGCCTGCCGTGGCTGTAGCGAGCTGCAGCAGGGGAGTATAAATCTCCTGCGATTCCACACTATTTACGAGTCCCCTTTTGCTACCGAGTCACTTACCTCCCCGAGCAGCAGCGTCATCTTCGACGTGGTTTCAGCGCTCCAGACGCCTTTCTGTGTAGTTTCTTCCAGTGGCCTGTTCCTTGTTTTCTCGTGGTCCCTTCCTCCTGAGTTTCCTGTTTTCCTCGGCGGTTGCTGTTCGGCGGCACCCGAGTTTCCTGTCCTCCGCGGCGATTGCTGTTTGGAGACCTCCCGAGTTCCAGTTCTCCTCGGCGGTTGCCGTGCAAGCTGCCTCCCTGCCTTCTGGTTCTCCTTGTTGGCTGTGGTTCGGCAGTATTCTCCTTGGCGACGCCTCTCGTTTGGTAATCCTGCAAAAGAGACAGAGATCTCTTTACTAGAGTAAAAACCTTATTTACGTATTGTGCTTGGCTAAATATATAATATAAATACACTTATCTGAGCAATTTCTTCAGCTCCTAGAGGTCTGCCTTGTCCAATTATTATTTACAGAGTTCCTGAAAATAAAGAAGATATATTGGTTATTAGTTTCTGAAGTAAGGACAGCACAAGGAAAATTCCAGGCTTATGCTAGCAGTTAGCTAGCATATCTCTTCAGTTATTTTTCTCTTTCTTTCCCTAAAACCAGCTCTTATACTAATCAGGTGGGTGCAATTAATGTCTCCTGGGTTTTCTATTATAATAGGGTTGGTATCAGAGAACAAGTCAGTGATATTTTTTTCTCCATATAGATAAATACCTCCATATGATGCTCCAATAATTGGGTTATCCCACAGTAGAGGGTAATTACTCAGGTATTTACATTACAGTCACTTTTACACATTTATCACTTTAAGATCTGTTTGCACATATTTTACCCTATCCTTGTTGTCTTTTGTAGGAGCTCTCCTGCCTACCTGAACTACCATCGACTAGGGGACAACGTGGGACCTTTTTTTTCTCTCTCATTATCCGTTCCCCACTTTCCCTGATTTACCATTGTTGCTTTGACATTGTCGGGCACGATAGGTGAATAGGGGACGTTGGAACCTTCCCATCTTGCATGCTGTTTCTGCGGAAAATCCCGGTAAAAGTTTGACAGATTTTTCTTGTGTTGTGTTGCCATTTTATTACTGTTTTTGTACTGCAGAAATAGTTTACACATTATATGGCTTTAAAGTTAGCATGAACACATTTCAGCATTGCTACTAGGACGCCAGTGCCCTGAAACCCTTTTGTTTCAGTAAACATTTCTATAAGTGGGTGATACAATCATAAAAAGAAAGATCATTAGGTACCTTCCTGTCAGGTACACTTGTTTAAATATCGCTATAGCAAACTAGAGGAACGAAAATCGACGAACCAACACCTGTTTTGTTCAAGCATGTTGTGCGTGGTAAACCGGGCTTTTTGCACTGGAAAATACACTTACCAAGTTAAGATGATTCCCACTGATATTTGTAAAAAATTAGAGAAATAAATATTTCACTACAGGTTTATGATTCTAGTCAATCCTTTAAAAGAGGGGCTTCTCCAGGCCTTGTTTTAGATTGGAGAAATAGAAGAGCAGCAAAAAAGGAAAGAAGCTTTGGGCCTGATGCACAAACATGTCTAATAAGAAATCGCATATTTGATCAAATAAAGATGTGCAATTTGTGATTTCTGATTAGGAAATTACTAATATGGATTTGATAGACGTGGGTACATTGGTATTTTGTGAACCAACCTATGTGTTAATAGGTTGGCTAAAGAAATACTGATTAGCAGTGAGTCGCAATGCAACCTACTTCCTTAATATGCATGAGGTAGGTGGCAAATTGTGACCCACTACAATTCATTAGAGTCACAACCTTGGTGGCCTGCTGCCTGTGATTCTTTTTAACATAAAGCAATCTTTTTTTTTAAATGCAGATCATTTCCTAATAGAAAAAAAGGATGCATATAAAAAAGAAAAATAGGAAAACAGGATGTGTGTAAAAAAGAATTTTTTTTTAGGAGCATGCAGTAGATGTTTACCTCGACATTTGTGAATGGTTGCTATCAATTTGGAATTGGTGGTAAAATATTAATGGTTTATGACTGAATTTTGATTGCAAAACTTTTATATATAAGCTGAAGAATCGGTATTTGGAAGAGACGCTTTTTACTTGCCCCTTCCAAATACTGATTCAGTATTTATTCTAAAACCCAGCTTGGTATTCGTCAACATATTACAAAATCAGAATTTGGGATTTGAACATTTTAAAAAGTCATTTTGCTGTTGCAAAGGCTCAAATTTGACCTCTTTATACAGCAGTGCCAGACTTTGTGATAAACCCACTAGCCCAGGTGCATCATATCAGGCAGGGGCGTTGCTCTCATTAGAGTAGCAGGTGCAGTGGCACTGAGGTACATGGTCTACTGAAACCCTGGGGCATATTCTCAAGGACTCATTGCCGATTTATCGGCACTTTAGCGCCGCCAAAGTGGCGATAGACTCATCGCCCCATTCACAAGCTGGTGCACACTGCCGACATCGCCAGTTTTCCCACGATAGCTGCCGCAAAACACATCACCACGGATGAGAGCAACAATTAACGCTAATGATATGCAGAGTAGGCGTTCCCGTGCAAAAACACATGAAAATACCACTTCGCGATATTCTCAACGACAAGCCAGATCTGCGATGCCGGACAAAAACAGGCGATAAGGCACGTTAGCAGCAGGTATCCAACACCTGCCTCTCACTGGTGTCAAGCAGGACGACAACCTGCAGCATGAAAGGGAGCCCAGCATAGAGCCACATCTGAAGACCAACACATGTCATGGAGCCACTGATCATGCAGCTGGGAGACCCAAGAGGGCCACAACACCCACCGCAACCTGCACCCGGACCCTCCCCCCCAGGTCATGAAGTCCAGCAGTCAACGGTAGTGGAAAAACAGAACTTTATTACAAATACATAAACAACAAGACGAAAAGCTCAGCAAAACGCGTTCCATTCCCAACGGGGAACTTCACCAGGGCAACGTGTGGATCCAAAAACTGTAAATGCTGCGGGAACTCCCCAATACCATTCCACATTCCGAAATCAGTAGTCAGAAACCTGTTGGAGAAATAGTGACAATGGTCAAGCGTCCTCATAGTCACAAACGTAACCTGGCACAGTGTATTGCACTTGGACAAACCTGAATGCATACAGGTAGGATGAATCCAGTCCAAACATACTGTAACAGAAGTCCGTGTGCACGTAACCTCCGCAGGAAAGAAAAGGAAGGTGACGACCACACAAACATCTGTAACGGTCTCATCATGCAGGACCCATCATACCTGTAAACATCACAGTTAGTATCATCTGGATACCCCTGCACCTTCACTTCCCCCACGCTGTGCATGAACAGCTGGAGACCATGCAAGGGAACTACGCCATAGCTGCCTTACCGCACGTGTTGGGGGCAATTGACTGTACACATGTACCACTTGTGCCCCCTGCCGACCCTGCACACAACAACTGCCACAGAAAGCACACGCATTCCATCAATGTGCAGGCGATAGTGGACCACCGGGGACAGCTCCCCAATGTCGTCACCAACTTCACAGGCAGTGTGCATGAAACATACATCTTCCGACAGTCCATCATCAACCAGCGCTACCAGGATGGCACCCATGGCAATGCACTGCTCATTGGTAAGTACTAACTGAACACACCACACACCTCGACTCCACAACAACACAACTCACAACTGTGGGAGAGCACACGTAACAAAATCACATACAACATGCCAAACAACAGGCCCAACTATCGGACATGACAACACAAGTAACCGTGGTAACAGGGGACAGACATGTAGACAAACCATCCACAAAGGCAGAGCCCCTCTGCCACACAATTGCAGAATGTGGGGAGAGGTGGAAACCAAGATTGTGCGAAGGAGGGAAGTGCCCCAGCAATAAGAAAGGACACAATGCCAAGTGTGGCGTAGATGTGCTGGACAGACTGCAGTATGCAGAGCACAGACAGGTCCATGTGGACATCTACTGCTGATGTATGCAGTGTAGTGGACAGTGGACGCAAACAGGTTACCCCAGGCAGTGTGGAAGAGCTTGGACATGTAGCCATGTGGTCCCCCCATGTAAGCCTGAGCGGAGCGGCCTTGGCCGGCATATGTCGTGAATGAATAGCCCGGGGCCCTGGGCGTGGTCCACTTCCGGGATGGCCACCACAGTAACTACTGCATGTGCCTCTGTGTCCGCCATATTGTGACCATAGGCCTACACACACATGCCCGACCACATTCAACGTCCGTATTCACACTGGAGATGAGGTGACTACGTCCCAAGCCAGCCCGCGCACATCTCGTCATCGCATGCAGGCTCGTGGCTGCCAGGGCGGCGCCCCCCACCAAGCCACGTGGCCGCCGCCGTGACCGGTGGCGCCTGCGTGATCCTGTGCGCCTGCTGCACCCCAGCCCTGGTCCACAGACCAATCCGCCGCCCAGCGATGACTGCCCGCCCCTGCGCACCCAGGCCTCAATGCTCACCTGCCGCCACCGGCGTGTCTCCAAGAGGGCCCTCCATGTGCCGGTGCAACCTCCTCAGCCGGTCGCTGGTTTCCACGCCACAGGCCCCCAGCGCACCCTGCGGCACTGCACCATTGAGTCATGTGTGTGCTGACTGCTGCCTGTGCGTACACTGCGGTCCAGCAAGGCACACTGTTCAATTTGAGTCTTGATTCGCTGGATGCCGTATCGAGGCCAACGCATCATCGCAGGCTGCACACCCGCTCAGCTCTTCAGGTGGGCCTAACTCAGTGCAACGCAAGTCATCGCCACGTGGCGGTCGGCCCGTGCCGGACGCAGGCCAACGGGTGCCACTAACTCTGTGCAACGCAAGTCATAGCCACGGCCCATGCCGGACGCAGGCCATCGGGTGCCACTAACTCAGTGCAACACAAGACATGATTGAGCCTCGTGGTGCGAATGCCATCATGTCACCTCCGGCAGTGGGGGATGTGCTGTGGTGGGCCTCTTATATTGGCAGGGTCACATGTCCTGTGACGCCTGTGCTGGATGGGTGTGGTGTGGGTGTAAATCAGCCCTCAGGGAGTGGCTTTGGCATGCTGACAACTAGACCAGTGACCAGCAGATCACTACGGGGAAGACCTGGGACATGTAGCTGTGTCGTCACCCCCTGTGAGCGTAGTGGGCTGGCCTGGCGTATGCCAGCCCAGCGTAGGGGTGTGAACGATGAGCCCGGGGATCTGGGCGTGGTTCAGTACTAGCCTGGACAAGGAAGTAACCATTGCGTGTGTCTCTGTTGTAGTGTCTGCGCCACCCGGACCGCAATCGGCAATGTTGCACCATGTGACCCAAGCCCCACAACATGTGCAAAATGGACGTGAGTGCGAATCAGTGTCCCAGCATTCATCCATACTGTCATACTTGAAGGTTCATAGACATGACACATCTGTGTGAATTTGAATGTTTTATTCACATTCATTGGAGGGTAGCAGCTGGAGCAGTAAAGAGCCATGCACACCCCACTTGACATTGTTGCCCCGTGGAGGGCCAGCCAGAGTCCATTAGGGAAGGACAAGTTCATCGGAAGAGGAAGAGTACAGTCCGCAGTCTGATTGCTGTGTCATTGGTAACCAAACAGTATATGGCAGTCCGTGTCGAGGTCCAAGGTGAGTGCCGCAGAGTGCATCTGGGGACAGTGGAAGGTGATGATGCAAAGGGCCGCACCAAGCAGAAACAGGCCACATGACGGAGATGAATGCTACCGCCTCCTCCTCACCACTAAGGCAGATTCATCTGCATCTTCGTCCTCTGATGTGTGATGTGCCTCACCTGGCGGTGGTGATGTTTCGGCTGCAGCACTGTGTGGCACTGACACATCAGGGACTGGAGGTGGATTGTCGGCCGCACTGTGGGGCACTGACACATCAGGGGGCGGAGATGTGGATGGTGTAGGATCAGCAGCATTCATCTGCACCAGGCCATGTGGCAGCAATATATAAAGTTAAAAAGTCCCTCAATACAGCAAAAAAACATTCAATACACAAAGAATACCAATCTTAACTGATACTGGCGGTTATACAATTATCAAATTAGGAAGACATCACTAAAATACCATATTGCGGAGTACAAAATATATCATAAAAACCAGCAAGTTTGCATATAATATTTATTCAGTACATTTATAAAAAACAATACTATAAAAACATTTCATTTTAAAAAATACAAGGCAAATTATCATAAAGACATCATATCAAATACATAATCTTGAGAGCACAGATAAAATACATAATCGTGAGAAAAACAGTTGTCGACGCAGTGTTTCGGTGAATACGTAGAATAGACACCTTCTTCAGGACAGTTTTCTACATAACCAAAAACATGTATTTAGTATAACACATTGACTCCACAGTTCTATTTAACAATCACACTAATAATTTTTTTCATTTTTTTTTTAAAAAAACAATTCCCCAATATAACACTTTATGTCTCCTATTATAACCACCACAGTAAAATCTAGTATCCAAAACTACAAGCTCACAAATTTCTTGAATTAAAGACGAAGATAACAACCTACCTAACAATTCTGCAGACGGTGTTAGCGTATAATAAAACTAACACATCTGGTGGTTACCCTCAGTGTGAGTAGAGAATCTTGAAGACAGGAGATTAATGATATTCTCCTCTTCAAACTGAAAGCCCTTACATGAACAAAAAAAATTAAAAATTAAAAAATTTATTTTCAAGTACTGATCGCAATAAATCATACTAAACATAAAAATGGGCATAAAAATGGAATACCTTATAGTGTAAACAATATGTTCTGTAGGTATGTATACTGGTGCCACCGTTGTTTGGCTAGGGTCCGGATCCTAAAAGGCCATAAATATTTAGTAGTATTACTGGTATTATACCCTAAGTGCCAAGTCAAATCCAGAACCCGGCTTACCTAATATAAAGGAGCTGAATAATGCCAACCGATGTAGGATTTGTCAGTTTCTACGATTGGGGCTGGTGTGCCATTTATTCAATGCGTAGTCCCACTGGTGGATAAATTTACAGCCAATGATCCTGGCTTCTTATATTTCACCTATAACAGGATATTGCAACATCAGTATTGCAATTTGTTATCCAAATTGTAGGGCATGTAGGAAATTATAATCCCTGTTTTATAAGGCCCCAGATAGTTACCCAATATAAGCAATGCTAATGTGATTTACAAATTACAAATTCCACCACATCATATGTACAACTATCGGTATGCCGCAAGTAGTAACGAACTAAATGTAAATCGTAGGTCCAAGTTAGTAACATTTTAAAAAATTCTTCATAGCTTTATGTTATCGTTAGAATGCGAGTATAATTATCGACAAACGAGTATAATTAACAAAACGAGTATGATTAACAAAAAGGGCCAGCAACCCGTTGGGTACCCTCTAATACGCCGTGCCATTTGTTTACTGCTATTTTGCCTAATACCGTTGTTCTAGTGGCATGACCACGTACGGCAAAGATATCCAATGTAAGGCCGGTATGTGATCGGCTTTATGTCAAAAAAACGTCACACCCTCTCCCGTGATACTGCTAATGCCCGAAATACCGAAAACGGCAAAAAATCACTCATACACTGGCCCATATGTGGCCACATGAAATGCCGATATCGGCGTAACCAAAAAATTAACGTTTGTCCCTAATAGAAAGCCCACATTCTAGTGAGCTGAAAACCGCGCCGGATAAACACCCTAGTGAGGAACAAAACATACCTGAGACGCGTTCTACGGCCTCCCTGCGACCAGTATACAGCTTCCGGGTCAGGATTCATGAGGATATTCCTGCCGGGGCTATTAAATACACCTCCTTTTTCCACGTCATTAATATATGCAGATCACGTGATAGTGACGCGCATTTCCTCCTTCATAAGTTCATCTTGAATAGCTTTATTGAAACAATTTGAAAAACCAAGGGATCTACTGCATTTCACAATGAATAAAGCTGTTACAGCCGAAGCTAATCGCAAACGCCTCTTATTGATCGTGAAAATTACGTATTTAGTACGGATAAATCTCGTTGCTTTAATTTACACGGATACATTTTAAATAACATTCTCAATAAAGTAATAATACCGAAAAACGAGATGCTATTAGCAGGAATATCCTCATGAATCCTGACCCGGAAGCTGTATACTGGTCGCAGGGAGGCCGTAGAACGCGTCTCAGGTATGTTTTGTTCCTCACTAGGGTGTTTTTGGTATTTCGGGCATTACCAGTATCACGGGAGAGGGTGTGACCTTTTTTTGACATAAAGCCGATCACATACCGGCCTTACATTGGATATCTTTGCCGTACGTGGTCATGCCACTAGAACAACGGTATTAGGCAAAACAGCAGTAAACAAACGGCACGGCATATTAGAGGGTACCCAACGGGTTGCTGGCCCTTTTTGTTAATCATACTCGTTTTGTTAATTATACTCGTTTGTCGATAATTATACTCGCATTCTAACGATAACATAAAGCTATGAAGAATTTTTTAAAAATGTTACTAACTTGGACCTACGATTTACATTTAGTTCGTTACTACTTGCGGCATACCGATAGTTGTACATATGATGTGGTGGAATTTGTAATTTGTAAATCACATTAGCATTGCTTATATTGGGTAACTATCTGGGGCCTTATAAAACAGGGATTATAATTTCCTACATGCCCTACAATTTGGATAACAAATTGCAATACTGATGTAGCAATATCCTGTTATATGTGAAATATAAGAAGCCAGGATCATTGGCTGTAAATTTATCCACCAGTGGGACTACTCATTGAATAAATGGCACACCAGCCCCAATCGTAGAAACTGACAAATCCTACATCGGTTGGCAATATTCAGCTCCTTTATATTAGGTAAGGCGGGTTCTGGATTTGACTTGGCACTTAGGGTATAATTCCAGTAATAATACTAAATATTTATGGCCTTTTAGGATCCGGACCCTAGCCAAACAACGGTGGCACCAGTATACATACCTACAGAACATATTGTTTACACTATAAGGTATTCCATTTTTATGCCCATTTTTATGTTTAATATGATTTATTGCGATCAGTACTTGAAAATAAATTTTTTAATTTTTAATTTTTTTTGTTCATGTAAGGGCTTTCAGTTTGAAGAGGAGAATATCATTAATCTCCTGTCTTCAAGATTCTCTACTCACACTGAGGGTAACCACCAGATGTGTTAGTTTTATTATACGCTAACACCGTCTGCAGAATTGTTAGGTAGGTTGTTATCTTCGTCTTTAATTCAAGAAATTTGTGAGCTTGTAGTTTTGGATACTAGATTTTACTGTGGTGGTTATAATAGGAGACATAAAGTGTTATATTGGGGAACTGTTTTTTAAAACATTTTTAAAAAAAATTATTAGTGTGATTGTTAAATAGAACTGTGGAGTCAATGTGTTATACTAAATACATGTTTTTGGTTATGTAGAAAACTGTCCTGAAGAAGGTGTCTATTCTACGTATTCACCGAAACGCTGCGTCGACAACTGTTTTTCTCAAGATTATGTATTTTATCTGTGCTCTCAAGATTATGTATTTGATATGATGTCTTTATGATAATTTGCCTTGTATTTTTTAAAATGAAATGTTTTTATAGTATTGTTTTTTATAAATGTACTGAATAAATATTATATGCAAACTTGCTGGTTTTTATGATATATTTTGTACTCCGCAATATGGTATTTTAGTGATGTCTTCCTAATTTGATAATTGTATAACCGCCAGTATCAGTTAAGATTGGTATTCTTTGTGTATTGAATGTTTTTTTGCTGTATTGAGGGACTTTTAACTTTATATATATTCCCCTGTCCCTGACTGGATTTTAGGGGACCTCCCTTCTGGTTTTCTTACATGTGGCAGCAATGCCATGATGAGGATCTGCAGGGCATGGTAGATCCCAGCTACATCTCGCTGATGTGCAGCTGTGGCAGCCATCCTTTCCGCCTCCATTCGCACCATGTCCTCCATGAGCCTCTGCATGTGTCCCATCTCCCGGCTGAGATCGCTGGAGGCACTCTGACCAGACAGGTGTTCTTGTCTCCGAATCAGGACTCCAGCGATGTCAGCCAGGGCTCGTTGGAGACCATGGAGCAGACTGTGGGTGTCCGTTAGGGACTGTAAGTGGTCCCTGATGGGACGTAGACACCCATGGATGGCATCTAGTTTGGCTGCCATGAGGTCGAACCCCACCCGCACCTGATCAGCCATCTCCTTCTGGCCCTCTAACACACAGCGTTGGAAGGCCATGTGTTGTTCGTGGGGGCCTGGGAGACAGCTGGGGTGGTGGGTGCCTCCTGCTGTGTGGTCTGTGCAGGGGGTGGGGTCGCCTCGATACAGCTGCTCCTGGGGGTGGGGTGCCGAAGCTGTCGATGAGCTCCTGCAGGGCGTCGGTGTCGAAGGTGGGGTGGTCCTCCTCGTCATCAGTGAGGAGGTGTTCGGTCTGCTCTGCAGGAGTAGTGGATTCTCCCTCTGCAATGTAAAGGGGAGATGCAGTTTAACAGTGTGTTCCATGTATGTTCACGCATTGGCCAAGTATCAGAACAGACTGTATGACAATGTACATTGTGACTGTTAAGGATATGCTGCCTATTTGAAGCGGGACAGTGGACATATGTGCACCATCAGGGATGTGGGGTTGTACTTGTCCATTATCATGTCACAGTTTCCTGCTATGCCAAATGTGATTGGCCAGTTTCTACACACAAGCGGTAGCAGTTGTGTCCTCTGTTCTGTTGTGCAAGTGTTGCAGATGTGCTCTGATTCTTGTGTGTGTGGTGCATTGTGGGAGAGTCGCCCCTGCAGCTCAGACTTTGCTTGGCCTTCTCCCTTTCAGGCGGTGTGCCTTTGACTTCTGTGCTTATGCAGTGCTGAGATGTTGCATACTTGGGTAAATTGGGCTCTTGGTGGGAGTTGGGACTCTTGGGCATGGTTTGTCCGCAGATGTCTTGTTGCCGTCAGGGGTTGTTTGTGCACGTGGATGTGTCAATGGGTGACCTGCTCCTATCCGGATGTGGACCACATCAGCCACCTCAGTGTCGTGGCGTGCAACATGTCATGATGAGTGGCCTGCAGACATGCTTATCGTCATGCAGTGTCACTTGCATTGTCAGTGGGGCTCACGGATCCGCAGCTTGGCAGGGTTCAGCACATGTGCATGGGTTTGTTGTGAAATTGGTGATGTGTGCGGAGGGCCCCCTGTGGGCACATTGTGGACAGGGGACTACTTGCTGTTACTATGTGTGCTGCAGTATGGCAAGGAGTTCAGGGACATGATCCAGAGTCATTGTGGTTGTGCAGTGTGCTATCCTCCATTGTGCATGTGTGCCATTATGCCCATCTCCCCCCGTCCACCCAGGCCCTGGTGGTTACTCACCATGTTGCTGTTGTGTCAGGTCATGTTGAGCAGTGTCCGGTCCCCCGACTGCTGCTACTGTCTCCACACTGATGACTGTGGATACCAGTCCCTCCATCTCATCCAGCTCCTCCTATGGCGCAGGACTCCCACCCCCAGTCTGCTTTGCTGCTTTGCGGTTGTCTGCGAGTTTCTGCTTGGTTTTGCGCTTCACATCATTCCAGCGCCTCTTGACCTCGTCCATTGTCCTCCTCTGCACTCCTACTGCATTCACCTTGTCCGCGATGGGCTGCCATATTCCATTGTTTGTTGCCAATGACACAGTGGAGGTGACGAACAGATGTTGATGGTGTTCTACCACCTCCGTTATCAGGATCCTGTTTTCCTGCGGGCTGAACCACGTCTTCCTCTTCTTCTTCTCCTTGCCCTTCCTTGACACCGAGGTCCCAGGCTGGTCCTCCGTGGTGCTTGTGGGGTCTGGGTTGTCCTCTGTACTTGCTCCTGCTACCTCCATTGTGCTTCACAGTTGTTATGTGTTTGTTTTTTTTTGTTTTTTTGCTGCTTTTATGGTGATTTTTCCCGCCTGACGTGGGAATTGCAAGCCTGGCTCTGCTTGTCCCCGATTTTTCTATCGCGGTTGGGCCCATCGCAACTTTTTTCACGTTCGGGTTTCCTTTTTTATCGCCGTCGTGGTAGTTGTATCGCGGACATTTGCGGCGTTCTCGGGAAACTATTGCATGGTACTGCCGTGTTGGGAATAAGACGACGTTAACACAGAGTTATTTTCCCGCGATGGGCGGCGATGTGGAAAATTGCGCTAGCCTATTTTGGCGATGTTTATCACACGTTCTTGAGAATATCCCCCCCTGTGTTTTGCTTTGAGAACATGGGATAGTGGACCCATTTACCTTGCTTGCATTAGGACTTGTATGAACATTGCTACTCTAATGATTTTAGGACTTCAAAGCAAAATCACAAAAGAATGGGTGCATTAAAAGCTTACAAATTCTAATGTAATGAACTCATGGTAGTATTTTACAAATTTACCTTTATTGAAAAATTGAATTTTTCATCACTATCACCAGGTAACCTCCAAGTGTGAACTAAAATGCATCCGGATAAAAGATTTTTTCAAAAAGAAAGATCCAGCCAGCACAACACTGATATATTACATTCTCATGCAGACTGTGTTTGCACCCAACGCTACCACTAAATATCTTCATTAAAAATCAGAAAAAATGCCTGACACAGGTGTGTGCTTGCCCCCAAAACATTGTCTTCCTAAACAGCAAAGTCATCTGGGTACTAGTCATTCCACAGTAGCCAAATAAGTAATTGTCAGTGCTAAAATCGAGGGTCAATTGCAAACCTGCCAAAAGTAACCCAAATTAGGTAAAATGTATTTCAATTTGCTATGCAATCTAAACTACTCTCTTACAGCTCTATCTGAGGTCGAACCCATCATGGGTTAAAGACATCCCTGAACTGGCACTTTGCTGCCTAGGGGGTGGAAAATAAGTGGCTGTCATGGTTACAGATACAGTTCTGCTTTTCACTTGGCAAAGTTTCAAACGTCTTGTTCTATAACACTGCTGTGAAGGGTCAGGTCTAGGCTGTCAGTCTGCATTGCAGGCTCCAAACCTCTCACCACAGTGATCAGCGAGCCTAGTTGTAGGATACTTTATACACTAATTTAAGTGACGGATTGAACCCTGAGCACTGACAGTGTCGTGGTGGGGAGGTGATGGTGGTGGTGTGTGTGTGTGTGTGGGGGGGGGGGGGGGTAATGGGCAACACTGCATTTGGACCAGTAGGGCAATTTTTGGATATCGGAGTCAATAGTTTAACTGAGCTGCCCCTTCCCACTCACCATCTTCAGTCACATTAGGTTCTGCAGGCAGTGTCCCAGGCTTTGATGGGGAGATGTCTAACATTTTGACAGCGATATGAATTGCTAATTATAGTGACAAAGTTTTAAAATCATAAGTTTCACACGACATAAACCAGTAAATAATAGGTGAGCAGCAGTATTAAATGAGGTCTCATCACCACAGCAATACAGAACAAGGACAACATGTTATACAGAAAAGTGCACTCCAATGTTTTCCACCTTTGTTCACTCTATTGACAGGTGCAGAGTGGGTGGTGGACTCAGCAGATGCCAGAAATTTAGATTTAGTGATCCACTTCTTGCACAAGTGGGATGGCAGAGCCAGTCCTGGAACTTTGGGAGCCTATAAATTGGTGGTCAAGGTGTTGCAGAGAAAAGGAGGTGGAGTCACAATGGGCAGAGCTTGAAAAACATAGTCTGACAGTCAATTTATACATTTATTTAAAAAAAGAATCTGCTGCAAGGACGTTGGTAACAAGGACATATGTGACAGTAAATCTGTTTTAGCCTCCTTAATTGGTCACAAAGAGGCTGCATTTTAAATTTTAAAATATCTTACTAGTGTAAGACACCTGCTACAGTGATCACTGTGTGCCCAGTAATTGTGAGGGGATTACAGCTTTGGCTCATGAAGTAGCATAGAGGGTCAAAGAGCTTGCTGCAAAGCACATCATACAACATGCATATCACAGATTTGCATTTTATGTAGATAGTTGGCTACTACTTTGATACTGAGATCTTTTTGCAACATTCTCATTAGGTTTTAATCCTTCTACTATAGCACAGTGATCTATATACTGGCATCAAGGAGCTGCATGCAAACTGTTAGTCATGGATAATAATAAATAATGAAGTATTTTTTGTACAGACAATCACAATAAGTTAACTTTTATATCCTTGCTTTTTGTTTCTGCCGACCATTCACTGCTAACATATAATGCCTACAAGTATGGCTGTTATGTGATTCTTAACCTAATAACTGCCATTTCCTGTACACATATTTATACACTTCTATGATTTGCTGTGCCTCTTTGTTTGATGTAAAGGGCTCTGCATCCTACACTAGGTTGAGTAGCGGTATAAAAGAGTTAAATAAAACAAATCTGTGCCATTTAAATCAATATTTGTGTAATTACTATACAGACAGATAAATCTTGTATTATTGCAGTGCAAGAGCATCTCTTACATTGGAAGCTGAACAGCATTACAAATCTGCCTCAAATAGTTTTTCTTAAGAAGGGATAACAAGCTATGTGCCTTGTTTACTTCCGTTGTATAGACGTCTAGGTGTTGGGCTCCAGATGGATCCCAGCCAGGATGACATTTGAAGGGCTGATGGCTCTTTAAATCAATGCTTTGTTTGGGATATTAAATTAAGAAAGCCCCTTGCTGCTTGCAAGTTGCTGCTCCCAAAAGAATACAGACAACATGCAGGTGCTGCTGAAGTATGTCCCGCTGTCAGAAAATGGCACCTGGACAAATTCAGCATGCTTCCCTGGGCTCAGAAATAGCTGCTGGAACCAGAAACCAGTGATATCCCCCTACTTCCCAGCATTGGGCTGAACATGTATCCAAGACCCTCACCTTTTATGAGGCTGCCAGCACTCAAAGATGAGGGGAGTAGCTTAACGCTGTAGGTACAGAGACTAAGGCTTGGATCCTGTGCTATGGTTTTTGCAGCTCCTGTCATGGAGCAGTCTTGTTTCTCTGTTTCTCTTGCAATACTTTAAAGTTTTTAAAGGGCTGAGTAGAGTCCAACAAGAGTTGGACAGGCTCAAGTCCATGTTTGAAAGGATTGTGGCAGCCAGAGAGGAAGGCACTGATGCACATCATTTCTCTGGAGCTTTATTTAGAAAGGAGAGCTTTGCCTGAAAAGACCCACACAACATCAGGGGAGGGGGTTTGCTGCTTGCACAAATCACTTTCTTTTGTGAACAAACATGAAAGCGTATTATTAATCAAGCATTGGCAATGCCACTAGGTCTGGTTTTCTGAAGCTTGGAAAACATCTACAGGCCAATTGACCTGTTTTGCTGAAATTTTGCTGTAATTGCAAGGCCTGAGAAATAACTGAAATCATGAGTTGTATGCTTACCTGTCATTCTGCTGCTTTGCTACAGTTGCACATTTTGCAATATTATGTCCTAATATAATTTGCTGTTTGCGGAGAATTTGATTGGATAAAGTGTGTTGTGACTACTAGAACTTTACGCCAGGGATATGCCCCGATTGGCTAAGTTAGTAAGAAAAGATGTGCTAAATGGGATAAAAACGCATGTAAACTTGTCATTTGAGATGTCATCAGTGATGTCATCAGTGATGTTACTGACCATGTCATGAGTGATGTAATATGTGAGGTCATAAGAAGTACAGTGTAAGGGTGTAAGTTATAGCTAACTCAGGTAACTATAACTTCTGAATTTTTATGGTTTTATATGAGTGAAATCTTAGTGTAACTATAACGTCTCTGCAACCTTTGTTTTTTTCAGTGAATGTCTGTTTTTTTAAAAATTCTATATCCTAACTATAACGTCCCTGTAATATTTGTTTTTTTAAGTGAATTTCTAAGGCTTTTTAAATTGTATTTCCTATCTATAACGTCTCTGTAACCTTTGGTTTTTTTAAATGAATTTCTGTGTTTTTTTAACTAGTAGTTGCATCTGCAAAGTGGTGGAGAAAAGGGGCGGGGCCTCTGACCAGCTCTTAGGAATCCTGCTGTGTGGAACTTACTTGAGGTGACAGGAGGGCTTCTTGCCCCCCAAGGACCTTCAGCAACCAATAGGATGTCATCTCCCAACCAATAGTGCAGCAGGAAGTGCATTTGCAGAGTGGTGGTAAAATGGGCAGGCCTCTGACCAGCTCTTAGCAATCACACTATGTGGGACTTACTGGAGGTAATAGGAGGGGTTCTTGGCCCCCAAAGACCCTCAGCATCCAAAGGGACTCCCCCCACCAATCATTAGTGCGCTAGGAGATGCATTTGCAGAGTGGTGGAGAAAGGGGGAATGGCCTTTAAGGCCCTTTCAGCAATCCCCCTGTGTGGGACTTACTGGAAGTAACAGGAGGAGTTCTTGGCCCCCAAGGATCCTCAGCATGCAAGGGGATTTCATCCCCCAACCAGTAGTGCACCAAGAATCGTGTTTGCAGAGTGGAGGAGAAAGGGGGCGGGTCCTCCAACAACCTCAGCAATCCGGCTACGTTGGACTTACTGGAGGTGATAGGAGGGATTCCTGGCCCCCAAGGATCCTCAGGAGCTAAGTGGACTTCATCCCCAACCAATAGTGCGCTAGGAGGCGCTTTTGCAGAGTGGTGGTGAAAGGGGGAGGGGCCTCCAACAACTTTCCTAAGTGCTTTTTTTCCTTTTATTAGCGAAGGGGGGCCAGGTGGACCCCTCCCTGGGCTGATTTCGGGCCCAGGACCCGATCCCCTGTGGCCAGGCCTTTTGGTAATGGTGGAGGGGGCCAATTTTGATCCAGTGGATGCCATCCGAGGGGCCTGGCCTTTTTAAAAATAATTTTTGTTATAGAAGGAGGGGGCCAAGCTGCCCGGGTGACCCATCACCGGGGCCCACCCTTTTCTAATTTTAATTATAGTCCTGCTGGGGGAGCACATGGCCCCCCTCCGTGGGCTGGTTTTGGCCCTGGGGATCCCATTCCCCAGTTCCCTGCCATATGCAAACAGAAGTCAGGTGGCCACTCTCTCCAGCTGGATTTTGGCCTGAGGACCTCATCCCCTGGGGCCCAGACTCTTTATTTTGGGTGCCATGGTCCCACCTAGGGTACCCTTTACCTCCGTTGGGGACTGTGGGTGGAGCCACAAGGGCCCCGCAGCCCCTCCCGGCTCCCCGCCTCCTGTGAGAGCTGGCATTGCTTTTACACACAGGGAGACATACCCACATACTCACATATCCAGTCAGACACTCACGCACCCACTCACAGACCCACTCAGAGACTCATGCACCCACTAACAGTTCCAGTCAGACATTCAGGCACCCACTCACAGACCCACTCAAAGACTCACAAACCCACTCACAGGCCCACACAGAGATTCATGCACCCACTCACAGACTCATAATCCCACTCACAGACCCTTTCAGAATATCACATACCCACTCATAGACCCGCTCAAAGACTGATGCACCCACTCACAGACCCACTCAGACACTCACTCAGACACTCACGCACCCACTCATGGACCTGATCACAGAGACTCACACACCCAGTCACAGGCCCACTCAGAAATTCACACATTCACTCACAAACCCAGTCAGACACTCATGCACCCACTCACAGATCAAGACAGACACTCATGCACACACTCACAGACCCAGTCAGAGACTCACACACCCACTCACTGATCAGCTCAGAGACTCACACACCCACTCATAGACCCACTTAGACACTTAAGTGCCCACTCACAGACTCACTCAAACACTCATGCACTCACTCACAGATCCACTTAGACACTCTTACACCCTTTCACAGACCCATTCAGATACTAATGCACCCAGTGAGATACACAGTGTCACTTATATAGCTGTGAATTTTAAATGTACTGGTGTCTATTGATCATCTGTTTTTGTTTGGGGAATTGGTGATGTATTCATAAATCGAAATATAACTAAAAAAAGATTTTAAAAGAAAATGAACCAGTGTCTGGGAAATGAGGAGGCTCTGAGAAGACCCTTTGTGTTTATTCAGTGTAGATGATAACTACATAAGCAGGATGCAGTGTTTCAAGTTGTTGAGAAACACCCTGTTGCCTTTCTCTGTGAAGTGAACTCCATCACTTATATAGATTCCATCCATGTCAAAGCACATGTTGTTGCTGTAGATGGAGCCCTTGTTATGGTCTAAAGAATGCAGAAACAGGTTTATTGACATGTTTCTTGGCTTTTCCAATCTGTGGACAGAACTGGTTTGACTACTTCCATTCATGCCTTTGGCATATTTTAGAGAATATCAAGGAAAAGTACCATTAATTGAGCAAAGGTATCCTTCATTAGCTTTTCCAATCCTACCACAGTAAGTGTGCCTAGATCATTGTCACCACAGTGCACAATCATGAGGTCAGGGTGTTGGCAATCCGTAATGCGTTCAACCAAAGGCATAATTGATTTCGCTTTAACCCTCTCTGGTCAATTCAAGAAATCTCCATATTAGCCAAACTTAAGTCCCTGCCAATGCCCCTCTTTCTTTCTAGCAGACTCTCTAGCCCAAAACACAAAGCTGTGACCCACAATCCACACTCTAACCATTTTAAAGGCCAGGAGGAAAAGTACACAGGAGAAGGCTGGAGAATAATGAGATAGTTTTAAAAATGAAAGGCTGTTTAAAGGGAGGTCAGGTCATGGTTTAAAAAATGACACATTTGATTGGATGGTGTAAATATGCAAGTAGGTAAAATTAGGTAGTGATTGTTATGGAAAGCCTGTGATTAGCTATGGTAAAAAGAAAAAAAAGTAATTCAATCGTGAATATGGTTTTAATTAAAAATAGTCAACCACACCTTCTGCTGTTCATTTTGAAAGTAGTATGTTACTTCTAGAATGTGTTATGAACTTGAGACCCACTGATTGTAGAGAGTGTTCCAAAGGGGCTTGCTATGGAAACTGAGCTAAGAGACTGGGTTGGGAAGGGTATTAAACAGACTGTAGTGTATTAGTTAGGTTAGAGTGGTTTAGACTCATTATTTATGAAGGAGGGTTTATTTTCCTAGTCAGGAGTTGCTTATGACATTTAGTGTAGTTGTAAAGTATTAAGAGTACAAAGATAAATATGTTTCTGGACTACCGTATATATTTGCAAATTTACACAGGGCCACGCTGAAGGTCACGGCAAATTTGCGAATACGCCCAAAACAACTACCAGATTGAGCTTCTTTACTGAAGTACAAGAAAGGGTTAAGAAATAGTGACAATTGAAAAGTACAATAACAAAAGTAAAATATGAAAGGGACGTTTTGATTTGCTAACTTTGGTATTATCACTGAGAGCAAAGTTCTAAAGGTTGCTATTAATAGTTGCTTTGCATGAGATTGGTGTACCATTCTTCTGCTTAGTTTTCACATTTTCTCTGAGAGTAAAGTCTAACTGACTATGTAAAATAAAACTGACCAGCCAATTCAATTTACAGGTATGTGAATTATAGTGTAGTTAAAAAAATGTGTTTAACAAGGTATGTGTTTACATAAGGTTGTTGAAAGAGTCTATGATATATACAAATGTATTGTGAGTGTATGAGGGTATTTGTGAGTGGGTATGTGAGTTTATTTTCTGTTTATGAATGGTTGTGTTAGTGTCTGTGTGTGTCTCAGAGTGGGTGTGTGAGTAGTCCATTAATCATGTGTTGCCCTGGAAGTGTACAGCGCACCTTCTAGAATATGTTACATCTTTAATTCACCCCCATAACTGTTTTTTTGGTCATACTAACTCCCCATGACATTTTGAGGACATGGGGGACATCTACCCCCTTTTTGTGGTTTCCCAACAACCGCTTTAAATACTATTTAGCTTCTAACTTCTGAGCTTTTAAGCTACGTAGCTCCCGACAATGTTGATTTGCATAGTGCCAGTCTGATTCTTCTCTTTCACTGGAGCTATAACCTTCTTGACACTTTGTTAACCTTTATTTTACAGGTTTCAAGTTATCCCAGTAGAGTTTGACGAAGGTCAACCTACCTGGTGGATATATCTCAGTCCTATGAAACTAGATAGGAGCCCTTACATCTCGTCCTGACGAATGCCACGGACCCTCATGGCCATTTTGGCAGAAACATGTTGACGGCATTGATGCGGATGGGGTACTAAATCCCCTGGTCCCCACACTTTAGTTTTAATATTAAGCAAACACCTTACAAATTAATTACATTTGGCGTTTGCATTAATTTTTAAATCACTCACTTCTCTCACGGGCCCCCCCACTTAACCTTTAGAAGTGCCTCCCTGTCTCCAGGTGAAGGCCCGCTCTCTATCAAACGCGGTTTTTAGAGAGCGAGGACTGCTGATGATGAAGCATGACACCTGGTGGTGTGTGAGGACAGTCCTTCATATTTTTTGATATGCCCAGCACCTCACAGAAGGAGGCGTAGTGCGCCTTTTTCCACCTTAGAATCAGACATTCATTCAGGGTAGCTTCTTTTTGTGTGTAGTTGTCTTACTTGGAGGCCAGCTCACCCTGAATACCCCGTAGCCTCTTGTTCCCTTCCCTAGCAATTACTAGTGTTTAGTGTGTGTATATACCACACTGTAGTGTTCCACAATGGCAAGAGAATTTCTGTCTTTCATTCACTCAGCTTCTGTTGATTTTGTACCATCCAACTTTGCGTCTTGATCATACAATCAAGTAGATTTCTAGCTCTAGTATCTAGATCCTCATCAATCGCAAACATATTTTGGGTATCATCCTCATACTTGTCATGCATGGAGTGAACAAAACAGGCGAGGGAATTGCTCTCTGGAGGGCTCCATAGTCCAGAAATTTTGAATCTGAAAGTTTATCAACCAATTCAACTTGCACTCTTCCCTCTGACAGAAAACTTTGAAACCAATCAAGTGCTGTCCCAACAATGTCACATTCCACCAGATGTAGCAGGGTCCTGTGGTGAACGATATCAAAAACTGCCAACAAATCATGGAGTAGTATTGCCATGGGAACATCACAATCAGTATATTAATGGAGCTGATCCAATGGCACAGTCACTACACTTTTCATAATACAGCCTGTCCAGATGCCATCTTATGATGAGAGTAGCAGAGTTTGTTCTTTTAAAAAACCTAGAGGACTGATTGAACACTGCTTTTTCCAGAATAAACTGACCAATAGATGTCAAAAGACTCTGGGACCAGTAATGTTGTTTTTTTAGCAAGGTTCGAATTGTAGCTTTTTTGATGATACACTGCCATTCACCAATAATGAGTTCATGATATCTCTGATTGCATTAAAAGTAGTTAAATTAGCTCCTTATGCAATTTTGCAGGGCGTGAGTCCCACCCTGAGTCAGATGGTTTGTTCCTAAGCATAAGCATGATATGCACCTCATCATGTGATGGATTTAATTGCCCATGTTCAGCAGAGTGATTCATGGCATTGGTCACCTCATTGGTGAAGACACTTATTCAGGTGCAACATAATTGCGGCAGCACAGAATAGGCCCAAAAATCATGGCCTCTACACTGCCTCCACCGGCAACATCATGGCCTCTACATCAGGCAGCCAAGGTCCCCAGCCACATAAGCCACTCCTCCAACCATCACCACCTCCGTGGACTCTGCTGTCCTCCAAAATATTACACAGGACCTGGAGGAGAAAGAGCGTGGCCAGCAGGATCATTTGTGCTGGTGTGGAAGATATGGAGATCAACTTTTTATGAAGGGTGGGACTTGCTGTGGAAGGTGAAGGTGGGAAGGACAGTTGGGATCAAAGTGTTTTTGAGGAATGTTTGGTTTGGGTGAGTGGTGGGCCTGTTATGGGATAAGAGGGTGGGAAAGTCAGGGACATGATATTTTTGGGGAATTGTGGGTTTGAGGGTGAGAGGGGGCCTACTCTCAGAGGAGAGGGACTTTTATACATTTCATGTTTGTTGAATTAAGTCATAAGTATATGACTTTGTATTTGTTAGAGTAGCCTCACACTCAGTTAAAGGAGAAGCGCTACCAATGCACTGATGATAGAGACTGTTCTGTTAACCTCTCCAATCGCAAATCAGTTGTCTCACTGTGTCCATCACCTTCCTTTTCCAAGATTTTAGTATTGTCCTACACTATCTGTCTTTCCATGTGTTGTTGACCACTCTGCTTACCTTACCACATTAGTCCAGAACTCCCACCTGCAAACAGTGTTGCAAAACAGAGTATCAGTAACCTGACCATACACAACCTTCCCACTCTTGCTTAATGAGGCTGAGCAGCGCCCACCCTCCCAGTGTCAGTAATATGTGTATTCTACTAATGCCCTTGCCCTACCCTCTGTAACTAGGGACTACTAATGGGATCGGTGAACAAAAACAACATTTCCTCCTTTCTGCGAGCTTTTTCTCTTACTTGAGTATATATAGAGATGTCTGGTATTTCTCTTATAATTTTTCAGTATCTTAATGCAGGGTTTTGCAAACAGCCCTCTCAGTGCTAGTAGTGGAGGACCAAGAGTGCAAACAGGGATGACATCACAGGGATTGCAGAACATACTGAACATGGTCATGAGGTGAACTAGTGTATCACAGCCACCAACTAGACTAAAAGAAAACAGAATGAGTGGAATATCCAAGATGGAAACTACCATGATGAAATAACAATTAGCAACATGGTGTTGAGTTACTAACTAAAAAAAGCATAGTGAACCCTCAAATCTCAGGAGGAGTCAAGAGGACTCAGTAGAAGGAAACTTCAGTAGAATACAAAACATGGGGTGTAGACTGTGGATAAGTGCACACTACCTATCCTTGGACATACATTGCTGTAATCAAATCTCTGCATGATGATGTCACTTTTATGCCTTGGGTAGGAGGGAAGGTTGTGGGCAAAAGTAAATTTTGGCACTACTAATGACCTCCTGCAAAAGTTGGCATCGATTTTATCCTCATCTTCTCCACCAAGTGTGAGATCTGTAGATGGTGGATACTAAAACACAACACAACTGATCACACAACCCCAGTGAACAGGGTTAGGGGTTTTATGAATGTATGGGTAAGGTGAATTAGGGAAAGGTGAGATAGATAAACACAACATTCAACCAAGTCATGTCCATAACATCTGTTGAGGAAGGATAGTTCAGTTACCAAAAGCAAACAGTCCTTTAGCCCCCGAACTCACAAATTATTTAATCAATATGTTACCTATGGCTTGAACAAATACAAAATAAGAAAGACCCACATGTAAAAGTAAATGTAAATCCAGTATTTGTAAAGCGCGAACAATTACCCGAAGGTGCTGGGTTCCATCGGGAAGATTAAGCAAGCTTTTGTCAAGAGTCACATGGTGCTGGGCAGACCTGCCGCCGGCACTAGAGATCGAATCATGAGCCCCCGTGTTCTGGCATCAGTCGCCCTGGCAGCTGCACCACACCTCTTAACATGGTTCATGAAATTGTCATAATCAGTTATAAATACAAAAACAATACAAATGGATGGTGCATCTACATTCTTCTGGCATTGTTCATCGTGGGGGCAGGGCTGAACCACAATGCTGGAGCACTAAGGAGCAATCTTCCTACATATAAGATGGCTGATGGAGTGAGTATTTGACAGTCAAGTTAAGCATAATGGTGCCTGAGCAACAAGAGGGCATGGGCTAGTAAAGTGATGTATGCCATTTGGTAAGAAGTGAGAAGAACCAGCCGTGTATCATCAGTTATAGAAAACTAGCTTCATGTACCCGGCTGATCGCTCTAACAATAACAACAAATGTTTACGTGCAGTAAAGCAGACCACAAGTCGATCACTTAATTAGAGTTTGTCATTTGAGCTACTACTCTATTTTCCTTACCAATGCACCTATCAAGTCCACAGGAGTAATCCCGTTTGAGTCCTCTTGTTTTCTATTGAAGCAGATTCTAGGCAATGGTCTTCTTCTAGTCTTTGTCAATGGGGTTTGGATATTATTTCAGATGAAAGAGATGGACCTGTATTGTTGATAAAAAAAATGAAAAGAATTTGGAGATTAGCAGTTTTAGTGTAGTCTTGGTTAGAAACTAACTGATCTCAGAAGAACCTAGAGATGGCAGGCTTAAGTTAACAAAAGGAAAATTAAAGAATATATATTTCATTATGTGAAAGGCATGGAATTATGCTGAATGTTCCCCCAAACAATATATTATCTGGGTGTTGGCTGGAGGAGCTATCCTAACAAGATGGGTGAGGGCAGAGCTGTCATCTACCACACTTGCACTACAATAGGGGCTGCCTTCTGCTCTCACAAAGAACTTCACACTAGCCTTTTGTCACCCCTTAGACATGAGACCTGGGCAGGAAAAGGAATGGAATGTCAGAACAAGATGTGGGGGGAAGTCTAGAAGGGGCATATTATCAAGCGGCAGCGATAATTATCGCTGGCCGCGCTTAGCGTGAGATTTGTTATCACCGGCTATCGCTGGAAATTATCGCCATGCTAGCGCTGTATTAACAATGCTTAGCGCAATGGCGATAATTATTCCAGTGATAGCGGTGTTTTCCAGGGAACATCGCTGGTTTTCCAGCAATGTTCCATGGAAAACTGCGATATCCTTGATGATAGGGCCTGTGGTCTTAGCCACACAATCCACCCCCCATGTTAGGTATGCCTTAGTCTGGAATTTAACAGACGTTAAATTCCAGCGTTAAGGCATAGTTAACGCGATTTCAAATATCGCTACCCCTCGTTGATGATATCACGAAGCTGGGTTAGCGATATTTTCCCATGGAGTTTTGTCAGGCACGCCTCCTTTGCATCTCATTAACGATGCGATGCGAGGCATGCTGACAACGGGCGCTAAGGCAAGGAAAAACGCGCTAGCGTGTCCTTGTTGATAAAGTGATAATATTATCGCCGCTTTTCACCCAAAAACGGACGCTAAAGCGGCGATAATGTTATCGCCAGCCCTTGATAATATGCCCCGAAGTTTCTCCCTCTTCATAGCAGGCACCAGACATAAATATTGGACCCTGAGACCTACTCTTCAGTACTCTCCTGGACCTGTCATGTTAGACTTGGCCCTCTCTGCAGGGTCACCCACAAACTTTCTGCCTTTTCCTCTCCTGTTTTGCTAAAATCATTGTTTTTGCCTTTAATTTACTTGTAAGTCCCTACTAAATGGCATTGCATGTACCCATGGTCTGTAAATTAAATGTTACCAATTGGCCTGGAACACTCATTGTGCCATCAACTAATGTAGCCTTTTAAAACATGCCTTAGGCCTGCTACTGCAGCCTGTAGTGCAGTTTTAAACTGCTATTCGACCTGGCAAAATAGGCCTTTTGCCAGGCATAAAGCTTCCTTTTTAATACATATCAGTCACCCCTTATGTAGGCCCTTTAGGCCCTATACAACCTAGAGGGCAGGGTGCATTTTATTTAAAATGTTGGACCTGTACTTTGAGTTCTGCATGTCCTGGTAGTGAAAAACTCTTAAATGTATTTTTCACTACTGCAAGGCCTACCTCTCTGTAAGGGTGACATTGAGTTACCTTATTACATTTAATAAGCAATAACTCTTGCTTGGGAACAGGTAGAAATATCATGTTTGGTCTCTAGAAAATTGTAATTTAAAATCCAGTTTAATGGTAAACTTGAAATTTAAGTTCCAATTAGGAAAATGCCACTTTTAAAAAGTTGGTATTTTCTTCTCCTAACCATTTGGTGCCTGCAGCCCGTGTGCTGGGTCATATGACTAGGTGTAGTTGACAGTTGGCCCTGTGTGTATACCTCCCAGACAGTGTCACAAAGGTGGACTGAATGTTGGCAGGTTGAACCATCCTAAAAAGATAGGTGGGGACGGAGCTGTCACCTACCACACTTCAATAGAAGCTGCCTCCTGCACTCACAAATAACTTCATACTAGTCCTTTGTCACCACAGACATCTCTGGATCTGGGCAGGTGCAGGAAGGTAATTCCAGAACCAGATGTGGGGAAAGTCTAGATATGTCTCCTACTTCAAAGCTGGCACCAGATATAAGTATTGGACCCTGTGACCTGCTCTTCAGTACTCCTCAACTTGTGGTGTATGACATGGTCCTTTCCTCAGAGTCACCCCCAAACGTTGTGCCTGTGTTGCTGAATTTGTTTTTGTTGGCTTTAGGGCTCTGCGCAAATTCACCATTGCTAACCAGTGCTAAAGGGCTTGTGCTGTCTCCTTAAACATGGCAAAATTGGCTTGGATCTTATTGTAACAATTAATGTATTTGTAAGTCCCTAATAAATGCTACTACATGTTGTCAGAGTCTCTAAATTAAATAGTACCAGTGGGCCTGCAGCACTCATGTCTGCCATCTACTAAATTAGCCTTTTTCAAACATTTCTCAGGCCTGCCTGTCTCAGTTTTAAACTTCCGTTTTCACTTGGCAAAGTAAACATTTTGCCAGTCCTAAACCTTCATTTTTAATGCTTATAATTCATGCCACAGCATCCCAAAAGGCTCAGAGGGCAGGGTGCACTGTATTTAAAAATTAGGACATACACTTAGGTTTTTCATGTCCTGGTAGTGAAAAATGTCTTAACGTCTTTTTTCACTGTGGTAAGGCCTATGTCTCTCATATCAACTTTAGATTGGGAGCAGAGAGGAATATGCTGTTTACACTCAAATTAATTGTAATTTAAAATCCTTTTTAATGGTGAAGTTAGATTTTAAGTTTTGAAAATGCCACTTTTAGAAAGTTTACATTTTCTACACCAAACCATTTGTGGCTTCTGCCAGTGTGCTGGGCCACATGATTGTGAATGGCTCTATTGTTGGGGAGCTTAGGTATGGACAGGATCGGACATCCTGACAGGATTACTCTGCAGGGTCTGTCCCCAGCCCCACTTACATTTCAAAGGGCTTTGCCTCCTGCTCACATAAGGAATCTGACACCAGTCTAGCCCTGCTCTTTATCACCCCCCCAGACAGTTTTGAACCTTGACAAGGGAAGGAATTTCCAGAAACAGATGTGGGGGTAGGACATGGAGTTCCCCCATACAAAGGCCCCTACCAGGTATACATATTGAGCTGCCAGAGCCACTCATCAGATCACTCCTGATCCTGAGGAAGTCATACAAGCTAACTAGAGTGAATCCTTATGTGAGCTACAGGGACACAGCAAGCTTCAGAGGCCTCCCTATAACTGCCCAGCTGACCTGCTGCAACTGGACCTATATGGAAGTGCAAATGGACCTGCCTGAGCCCTGCTGGCCCTTATCCCCAAGAAGTGTCTCCCAAGGCCCTGGACCCTTGGCTAGCATCAGAGTGTACTCCTCCTGAAGAAAGGGTGAAAATCTGGAGGTGTGAGCTCCTCGCTACTGAGACAGGCCCATTTGTGCCAAGACTTTGCTACAGGCGATGACCGCCAATGCAAAGCTCTGGTGAGACCTGCTCTTCACATCGACAGTGACCACCAGCAAGACCGGCAACACTAGACACCTCGCAGAATCCTCCAAAGTGAACTGAACTCTTTGTGTTGGACTGAGAGGTAACTTTTTCAGCTGGACTAACGTAGTCCTTTTATCTGATCCGCGCTTCACCGCGCTCCACTGTGATCTTAACTCTCCCCCAGTCCAGCGCGACTAGATGACTGCAAGTGACGCTTGTGCTTTCAGGCACTATTTTTACCAAATACTACAAACTTTAAAACTGCATATCTCTGGTTCTACTGATTGGATTTTTTTTGTTCTGGCATCATTTTATTTTTTCAAATGTACTCTATTTGACAACATAGGTTTTGGATTTTTCTTGTGGTGTGTTTCATTTTATTGTGTGCTGCATAAATACTTTACACATTGTTTCTAAGTTAGACCTGAAAGCTTTTGTGCTAAGGAGTAAGCCCAGGTTAATTTTGTAACTTTTGTGGCTTCTTATAATGGGAAAAATGTAACTGCCACGGTTTTCAGGGTAGTGTGCATAGGCGCCAGTCAAAACTCAGGCAGACTGGCATGTGGTCCGAGATGGAGCCCCCCCAAATATTACACTCAGTTGTTAGCGGGACTATTGGCGGTGAGCTAAGAAATAGATCAATCTGGACTGTGAACCGTGTGCCACAAGAAATGTATATGATCTTTGTCAGAAGTGAATAGAAGTCGCAATATGTCCACTAAATCATGATTCTTTAAAATGTCAACAAACCCTTTATTACATACCCCCAACAGCTTATGTGTCAGGCTCGTCTTCTGGTGTAATAGAAGTTGTGGGTGTAAGATGAAGGAAAACTCATCTCTCCCTGCGGTCCTACCCCAGGTCAAATTGCCCACTGTGAGAATTATCTCCTCTACTGATAGTGGGGTCTCCAATGCTTCCTTAGCCTCCTCATCTAACCATGGAAAAGGCATTGCAGACAAATACTCCTCCAAGGTTATGGACCGATCTCTACATTAATGTCTTATAGTACTGTCTAAATATCTCATTTATCTCTACTTGGGTGTGTAACATGGTGCCAGCTGCATTTGCCTATTACACAAAAAGGTTCCTATCAATGTCTGCTGTTATCAACCGTGCTGCAAGGCATCCTCCCCTGTCTCACTCCCCATGCTGCTTTGCCATACGCTCTCTGTGGCTGATTCCTCACAGTTGTCCTACTAAGTCCACTTGCTCTTTTCTTCGGTCTGCCATGTCTGGAGGCCCACTTAATTCAACATCACTCTTTTTTCCAGCTCACACAAATACTCAGCTTCTGTATTGGTATGCCTCATTATAAAAGATTTAATACACTTTGTTGACTTCAAACATATCCCTGGGCACCACTTGAAAGCATCCCATTTGTACAGCCCTATCTCTTAACCATTTACAATAGTGTTGTTATCTTGCACCTGGCTGAATGTAGATGCTTGTAGTAGTACTCCCCAATTGCTGCTATTCCCCCACACCACACCCGGCAGAGGTCTGTATACTAACAAGAAAACAAAAAACTTGCCTCTCCATAAACCCCATTGACAGTGTAAACAAAACATTCAACACCAATTTGAACAATACAGGGACCACAGTAGTATTAAAAATAATGGAAAATCCCTGCTTCAAAATACCTGCACCCCTCTTCGAAACCCACCGCCACAACACCCATCTCACTCAACCCCCAATGCACCACTCCTGCGTAATCTTATATTGAATAACACAATATTGCCTCCTTTGGCCCTGTACATACATTATACCTGAAATGGCCTATCGAAGCTAAAGAGGCCATAAAATTCCTTATGCTGAGTAAGCCTGAAGATCCAAAATGGGTTCACAGTCAATTATAACACAATCTCTGTGGGATTAAGGGCAAAATGTTTGGCCAGCCCAAATAACTTCTACTTGTCTGTCTATCTACGTGCAAGTACTGTCAGTTTTGTTACCATTTTCATAAAAGCATTGCCTATTCCTTTTTAGTTTGTATTAAGATGATTTGTTCTCTTACTTGTTTGATCTCGGTGCGGTGATAAAGCTCTTAAATTTATTTTGTAGCAGATGCACATTATTGAACATCTGCCCATGTTTTTAATTTAAGACCATAGCACAATAAATTTACATCATCAGAAAGTCACACAGCGCAGCAAGAAACCTTGCTGCACTGCCCTGCGTGACAGGGAAAGGACAAGAATGCACCGTATTTAAAAAAAATACAGCACATTCATGCCTATGTCTTTATCCCTGCGCTGGTGCTATTTAGGCTGTCAACGCAGGCACCCTTGCAACATGGTGCAAGTTTGCCTTTGTTGCATGCAGGATTGTTTTTGTGCAACAAGGGCACCTTCCTGTAATAAAATCCTGGGAGGCATGTTCCTCTTTCCATGTGTGCTGCAGGATGCAGCACACACAGAAAGAGGAAGTAACGAGGAGAAATAAAGATATTTCTCCTGGTTACGCCTTTCCTGAGAAGGAGCATCTTTTTGGTGCATTCCCAGGTCTACCTTTTTTGGTAAATCTGGGAATGCATCAAAAACTGTGGTAACACCCCCGCAATGCCCATGGAATGCCTTCCCAGGGCAAAGTGAGGCAATGCTGCGATTTGCACTGTGTTGCGTTACTCCAGGTTTATAAAGGCACTCAGTGCCAGGCAAGGTGGCCTGGCGTTGCTTCATAAACCGCATTTTGGACATTTTGGACATGCGTTTCTCTTGCACTACGTTGCAAGTGCGACACAACTTTTGTCATAAATATGCCACCTTGTGTCTTTGAGCATTTATTATGGTTTTGATCTATACTTACTATAGTCATCCATTTAAATGCAGCTTACCACACTGAACTGAAGGTTCTACCCAAAATATTCATACCCCCTGCAAATGCTGGTTGGTCAAAGAGCACTAGTAAAACAGGTCCATGCTGTGCATTACGACCAGACAGAGTGAACAATCACAAGTTCTACTGGTTTAGTTTGCCCTTCATCTTAATATCTGCCTCACGCCTCTTTCTAATTTCTACATGCATCATAGGCAGCTCACCGTGAAAAAGAATCACCAATCTAGCAACATTAACCTTTAGTGATGCCCTGCATTGCTTTCAATGCCCTGTGCTCGAGTCTAATTTGATATTTCCTTAATAAGTGAGTTTCACGAAGGATTATGACATCCTGCTCCTTAATTTAAGCCACTTACATACTTCATTTCATATATCAGTAAGTTTAGTCTTTTCAAATTCAGGGATAAAAGTCTGACTACTTAGATATCTATATATATTTTCACATTATCAATTCAGCATAGCAGTACACCTCTTCCCTGTAGTAAAATCAAACCTAATGAGACATCAGAAAACTAAAAATCAATAACAAGAGCTGCACATCTCCCTAGAGGCTTGCAATTTCCTTGTTGTGCCCCCTAACTATTATCATTATTATCATTGTTATTATTGTTACTCCATATCCAATCCAATCCAAATAGCTTTATTTCGGTAACAAGTACCATAAAAGCAGCAACATTCATACAAATCATCAGTAAAATACAAATTATCGTAAGCAGCAGTTGGTGGCCCCTATATAAAATCCATCAAGACATACAACAACAGATAATCCATGAAACATGATAAAAAGTTAACAGGATACAAATAAATACTAAAAACTAATTCATAGAAGTATCATTACATAAATAATAAAGTGACAGTGCTATAGATCCCAGACTAGCTGGTTAATTGTGGGTTATGAAGCACAGAACCCTTTTAAAACATCAGTCCTCCAACCTTAAAAATCTGGACCTCACAACCCAAACACTACTAAGATACTTAGCCACACCACATGCAAGGAAAGTTCTTGGATCAGATTTCAAAATTCGTAGGGCGACACTATGGTCGGAGGTGCCCAGATGCCTACAGATGGGCTTAAGCCACCTGGATCTAGCTAGCCTATATGCTGGGCACGCAAACATTAAGTGTGGCACAGTCTCCTTAGGGGCTTTGCAACAGGGACAGCCCGCTATTGTCTGATGTGGAGGACTCCACTTTGCGGTAGTATCGCGAACCATAAGAGAACCAAATTTGAACTGAATATAGAGAGTCCTATCTCTTGGTTTCTGAATAAAGTCCAGATATGGCTCAAGGAATATTTGCTGCTTATGTTGGTAAAAGTCCTCTGTTAACCTTCCTACCTTAATGTTGGTGACATCCTGACTATCTACCCAACCCCAGTAAATTCTTTTAATTTCAGCCTTGCTTGGGGGGTTTTGACTTTCCCAGGATTCCTTAAACCCCAGGGGAAATTACAAGTTTCTGACCTTTTTTATCCAAGAAACCCTGTGGCTTACATCCAGGCTGATTACCTTGGTGAGTGCTGCAGCATACTTGGTAAGTTCTGCGGTCCGAAGGAGGCGTCCCCAGAATAACAATGGTCGTAACCTAGAGATATCTCTAAAGGAACATCTCCCCATATCGGACATCAGAGGCTTGAGCGGTACATTGCGCGGCAGCATCACTAATTCTCTCAGAAATTTATTTTCGGATCTACAGATCTCATCTACATTCTCAAGACCCCACAACTCGGCACCATAGGAGGCCGAGCTGACTGCCTTTGCTGCATAAATCGTGAGCGCCGGAGCAACAGGCCTGCTCTGAGATGAGCGATGTTCTCTGCCAATTGCTCCGGCCGCACGCCTATGATTCAGCAGCATATTAGTAATGTGGGGTTTCCAGTGCATACATTCTGATAACCGAATGCCGAGGTAGTCAAACATAGCGAATCTCTCCAGGCTAGTTCCACCCAGGGTAAACTTATGCCTGAAGGGTTTGTAGGGGTTAAATGTCATCAGTTTGGTCTTAGTAACATTGATGGTTAATCCCCTCGAGTCACAAAAAAGCTGAAACCTGTCCAATAATTTCTGTAGTCCACCCGGGGTCTTTGAAATCAGCAGGGTGTCGTCTGCAAAGAGAAGAGTGGGAACCCTATCACCAGCCAGGGCTGGGGCATCAGCTGGAATTCCTTGTAAAAAGCAGTGTTCAGCAACCTTCTTAGTAGGGCCCAAAATAGCTGTGAAAATGACTGCAAATAAATAACAAGAGATGCACTTCTCCCCAGAGGCTTACTAATTACTTTGTGCCCCCTGACTATTATTATTATTATTACCCAATATTCAGACAGCATTCAGCCACCTTCTTAGTAGTCCCCACAATACCTGTAAAAGTTGTGTAGGGTAACACAATTGACTATTCCTCCATGTAGAAAGTACTGCAATTGTGGCTCACATTGGGCCATATTATCAAGAACGGGCGATAATATTATCGCCGCATTAGCGGCAGGAAACTGCCGCTAAAGCGGCGATAAGGGGCTTGATAATATGCCCTATAGAATTCCAATAGAAGCCCAGGTTCTGGTGTGAAGGACATCAAACCTGGGCTTCTATTGGAATTCTATAGGGCATATTATCAAGCCCCTTATCGCCACTTTAGCGGCAGTTTCCTGCCGCTAAAGCGGCGATATGTTATCGCCCGTTCTTGATAATAAGGCCCATTGTGTCCTGATTCTACAATCCAACTTTCAGCTTCAGAATCCCAGCAGCTTCAGCTTTAGTCGGTGCTGTTGGCCTGCTCCACACCGAGTACACACTCTGTAGACGCTATTCTATAGAACTGACAGTAGCGGCCCGTGGAGGGAGTTCCGTGGGGCGGTGAGGCGGGGCGGGGCGGGGGAGGGGCAGGGTGGGGGGTAGTAAACACCGGAATATGGATGAACGGAGGTGAGTAAACAGTTAAATAAATAAAACGAATTTCGTTGCGCGCGCTGCATTGCAAAATGCGTTGCAGCGCGCGCAACGAAATTCGTTTTATTTATTTAACTGTTTACTTACCTCCGTTCATCCATATTCCGGTGTTTACTACCCCCCACCCTGCCCCTCCCCCTCCCCCGCCCCGCCTCACCGCCCCACGGAACTCCTTCCACGGGCCGCTACTGAGAACTGAACATGGATGCCACTATTCAGACCCTGTCTATTATCACAATGTACAATATGGTGTATCTATGTGCATGATTGCATAGTGCTGAAACATGTTCTAGAACTCAAGCCTTTAATAAATCCATGATCGTACAACATGCATACTCTCTATTTCACTGACATATAAATACGTAAACAATGCATGGTTTCTACAGTGTATCAATGTTTTAATCAATCAATATTTTAATCGAGTACTCGTCTTATCAATGTACTGAAATGGTTACAGGTGTCCTGGCAAATCTGGAAATACTGCAGTTTCCACATTTGCCTAAACACAGTGATACTTTAGGTGCGATGACTATTTCCTGTACCTAGGAATATATTTAGTATATAACACAAGTCTATTTATTGATTTAAGAAAAGTAAGGAAAAGTATGTATTCAATTAAGCGAAATTTTACCATTGTTACCTAGGCCATGACACTGCTTAGACACATGAAGACTTTCCATATGGAGATGCTTACAAGGCCCTCACTGGAACATTCCAGTGGCTCAGCTGTGTCACCCAGCCTATGACCGGAGACCCGGGCCCTTGCCATTCAGAAGAGATACATCCGATTGCACCAGCAGAGATGTAGAGAAGTTGAGGGGGCTGAGAACCCACCTCAAATAACAATCACAATGCCTTTCAGAGTGACACACAAAAGTCACTAAACAAAACTGTACTTAACCCTCTAGTAGCCTGGAACAAAGTAGTCAGGTGTAACCGAGAGGCAATGTGCAAAGCATTTATGCAGCACTCAAACAGTAATGAATTGAAACACAGCACAAGAAATATCCGAAACCTATTTAAAAAAATATAAACAATTCACATAAAAAATATAGAACCAGAGTTATGAGTTTTTATTTCTTAGATGAAAATAGCCCCAAAAGGCTTACCTGGCTGTGCTGGACCTGGACAACATTACAGGTTCAGGCCCTACAGGAAGCTTTACCTTCTGACTTTGATGCAAGGACTGTGCAATGCAGCTCTTCAGGGCTCTACATCGTTCAGTATCGCTCTGCATTAGATATGGTGAGGCTTTTAATATGGATCTGTGTAGCCCTGAGTTGAGTTTGGAGCAGAATCCATTGAAGCATTCAGTGGGGAGCTGCATGGTGCAACTCTGCGCGGTTCTGTGTCTTTTTGCATTGTGATACATTGGATCCAGTGAAGCTTCCACTGGGGAGCTTTGCAGAGCGATTGTTGGGCTCTACGATCCTCAACGTCAAATCTGGTGAAGCCTTCAGTTAGGAGTTGCGCAACTCTGCAGGGCTCTGCATAGGATCAGGTGAAACCTTCAGTTAGGCAGGGAATAGTGCACTCTGACTCTAGCCAAGGGTCCACGGCCTTGAGGACAGCACTTGGGGGTCAGAACTCATTCCTGCAGAGGCCAGCAGAGAGGACCAGATCAGCACCAGTTTTGTCTGGTTAGCGGCAAAGCAGGAAAGACCCCTGGAACTTGTTATATTCCTGTAGTTCACACAGAAGGTCAGCCAACTGACCCTTGGAGTCACTTCTGGGGTACTGGTTTCAAGGCAAGCAGGTCCAGTCTTCCTTCAGGTTTTACTCAGAAGGGCAGTTCTTCTGAGACTTTACAGGTCCAGGAGTGTTCTGATTTCAGGTTCTGAGGCTGCCACCTTTATTCCCAGTGCCAGCCTGTGGGTAGAGGACACCCCTTTGTCTAACTCTAAAACTTGTTCAGGTCAGTTCATCCCTTTCCTCTAGGTTTGACCCCAGCCTGGCTATGGAAGCAAAGGGCAGGCAAGCCCAGGTGTGAGTTGCATCTGCCAATGACAGGGAAGGCTTCATCTGACACCATGAAGGGCTGGGTACAGCCACCAGAATACCCTTTCAAGTACAATCATGGCAAGGGCACAACTCCGCCCCAGAAATCCTGTCAGGAAGACTCTCACTTCTCCACACCTAGGCCCTTCGTCAACTATCTGGGAGGAATACACATCACACCATAGGAGAGCCATTAACGGTCAGGTGACCAAGGGTACTGCTAGAAAGTCATATGAGGCTTAGGCAGGAAAATGCCAACTGTTAGAAATGGGATTTCTGGTTGGCTAGGGCTTGCGCCTAAGCCAGGCAGAAACCACCACTCTAGTCAGGGCAAGGGAATTACACGCTGAAGATAACCCCTGCTCACCCCCTTGGTAGCTTGGCACGAGCAGTCAGGCTTATCCCAGAGGCAATGTGTAAAGCGTTTGCGCAACACACACACACACAGCAGCAACGCACTAGGCACACCACAAAAGGAACTCCACACAAGGTTATATAAAAAATAGCCTTTGGATTATCATAAACACATTAGAAACATAATCACACATTTACACTGTGCCAACTGGCACTAGGCAATATTTACAGGGGATTATATACACATGACGGGGCCAATTGGGCCACTGTCAGAACCATCACCAGCACAAATGTAGAAAACAACCAGTAATGACTGGCGAAATACTGTACTCAGCATTATATCCGGCAACATAAATCATATTATGCACTCAGCATCACATTAGGAGTAAAACACTTTATGCGCCAACCTCATAACCATAAACACATTATGTATTAGGCCTCACCAGCATACACGCAGTATGCAATAATCTCATAAACATAAACACAGTACGCATTAGGCCTCACCAGCATACACGCAGTATGCAATAACCTCAGATTAGGGAATAACCTCCTAAACATAAGCCTCAGAGGCATACATCATGGTGCATAAAACACATTAGGCCCAAACCTCATGGGCATAAACACATTACGCCATAGGCATCATCCTAAAGCATCATTGCATTACATTAGGCATCACAGTAACACTTCAAAGGTGCACACAGCACCTTAGGGCCTTGCGCCCTCCTGGTACACACATGTACCAAACCTGACCCCAGGCCCACTGGCCTTTCACTGGGGCTCAAATGCCCAATGTCCAGAAATGTCAGGGAGTAACTCTAGGACCCTCCAAGTGGCCTTCTGGCTGCCAATGCAGCTTAACACAAGTGCGCAAGTGCGCTGGGTCGTGGGGTGCAACTCACCCCTTTCTCATCCACAAAGAATATGGCCCCCAAAAACGCTGCTGCTGCCCGCGCTGTTGCAGGGCAGCTGGGAATCCGGCACTGGCACTCACTGTGCCCTGAGAGCCCCACTGGGACTCTAATAACCGATGGCACCCACGAGGCAGCTGCCCACGCTCTCGTGGTGCAGCTGAGCAAAATAAACAGGCCCTGGCAATCACTGGACCTTAGAGACCTCAGGCACCGACAATGTGCCTCGCAAGATCGGCTCCGGTGCTGGGAGAGACTCAAGGTAGCTGCCCACTACCATCCGGGGCAGCTGCTACTGCGGGGTAACGAAGCCGCTCTTCCCCCCCACCTCCCCCACAGCTCCTCACCTGGAACAGGCACCGGCAATGTGCCTCGGCTGGTCCCGGTTCTGGCCTCTCTATCCTTCGCTCTTCGCAGGTGGCAGACATGGACACGGCCCAATTAGAGCCCAACTCACCGGGGCTCTCCCTTAATGCACTCGGCCTCCTCCGGTCTCCTTCAACGCTGCGGGGGCCAGACACCGTCCATGTGCCTCAGGCTCTCTCCGCCGTAACCGCCACACTTCCACTACCCACAGGGGCGGGGATCTCTCTCCGATGCATGGGAGCCCCGCTCTCTCACTCGCCACAGCTTCTGCTTCGCACGGGGGCGGGGCTCTCTCTCCGATGCATGGGAGCCCCGGTCTCTCACTAGCCACAGCTTCCGCTTCGCAGCCCTGCCCACAATCAGGCGACTTGCCTGTCTTCCGGGTTGCGGCACTACCGATCGAGGCGGCTCTGGTTTCTCTGGCTATTCCTCTCAAGCGCGGGGTGGGCTCCCGCCAATAAACAAGTATTAATGCGGGGTGGGCTCCCGCTGGAGGTGCACCAATGGGGGGTGGGCTCTCGCTCTTCCCCAGCAGCACGGGGGAATCCCTCACGCCGGGATTCCCTCGTAATCACCACGCAGCACAGCGCTGCAAGGTACCGGCGCTCCTCATCAGCTGGCACCAGGACATCAAGCTGTAGCGCTCACGAGGCGCTAAGAGCCAAGAGGCTCAAAAGGCAAGTTGGGCACCAAAGGTGTGCCAAGTCCCAGGAGCAGTCTTCTCCTCTTGCCCCCAAAGTAAAAGAAAAGCGCTCTTCAGGTCCCAAAAGCAAAGTTTCTATGGGCACAGCTGGGCCCAGGGAGGCCAGCACACAGGGCCCTCCAGCAGGGAGGCAAGCCCCCATGGCGGTTCTCCTGGGCCCCCAGCAGCAGCACGCCCCAGTAGCACAGGAACAGCACACCATACATGAGATCACAGCCCCTACATTTATACCACCATTCTCTTTGTTCTGCAGAGCACAGGGCTTGGGGGACCAGCTAGAACTGGTTCTGGAGCACTCTGTTTACAGTGCTCACACCCTTCTTTGGGAGATGGGGGCTCGGCCATCAGACACACCACAGGCATTGTACAGGCTAGGCACAGACCTATTCAGGGTCAGGGGATTACTCCTCCCACTACTCCCAATGCAGATGTCCCATTCAGCCTAGTGCTGACTCACCTTGCCCCTCCTGGAGCCACACACACCTCCCAGCCCCTGTCACTCAAAAGCCAGTCATGCAATTCACATCAGGCAGGCAGACACATAGCACACAGAAATGCCAACTTCTAAAAGTGGCATTTCTAAAATAGTCATAATAAATCTGCGCATACCATTGCGCAGCATTTATTATTACAATTCCAACTATACCAAACTCGACCACACTGCTCCTCTCATCTCAGGGATTACCACTGACACATTGCTCAGGGAATCCCCAATGCATTCCTATGGGAGGGCAGGCCAATCTCACCATACATAACACAGAGAGCGCACGCACTTTACAGTGGACAGCAGTGCTAAAGTGCCCAGAGGCCTAAAACCACCAACACCATGTCAGAGAAAAGGCTAGGGCAAAGGCAAAAAGTTTAGGGATGACCCTGCAAAAAGGGCCAAGTCCAACACCAACTTTCTAATAGTTACACAAAAAAATGATAGGCAAATGCTGAACAATGTTAAACACTCGTCCCCAGTCAGAGATCTGGGTTTAATCCATTGACAGTTCAAGCTGGACTGTTCCCATGAGGGACAGGGTCAACTATGATTTGCATATGGCTGGGTCTGAACTGGGGTGGCGAAGTGAGCTAAAGAACGATGATGGATTCAACCCAGATCTGTGACTGGGGTGAGTGTCTGAAATGTTTCAGCACTCCGTCTATCATCTCTTGTGTTTGCTTTGTTCGCCCTAAGTTAGCAGGGTATGCCCGGACGTGGGTCCCTTGCTCACTTTGCCACTTGAATCAAGCTAGCCTAGCTGATGAGGGGTGTTACCCCAAAAACGGTCCCAGGATGCTTGTTTCCGGCCCAGGGAAGATCTGGCTTGGCAGTTCCGGCTGGACGGTTCCCATGAGGGACAGGGTCGAGACTGATTTGCATATGGCTGGGTCTGAACTGGTGTGGCGAAGTGAGCTAAAGAGCGATGATGGATTCTACCCAGATCTGTGACTGGTGGTGAGTGTCTGAAAAGTTTCAGCACTCCGTCCATCATCTCCTTGTTTTTTCTTTGTTCACCCTAAGTTGGCAGGGTATGCCCAGACGTGGGTCCCTTGCTCACTTTGCCACTGGATTCAAGCTAGCCTGCATGATGAGGGGTGTTACCCCGAAACCGGTCCCAGGATGCTGGTTTCTGGTCCAGGGAAGATGTGGCTTGGCAGCTCGGGCTGGACTGTCCCCATGAGGGACAGGGTCAAGACTGATTTGCATATGACTGGGTCTGAACTGGGGTGGCGAAGTGAGCTAAGGAACTATGATGGATTCTACCCGGATCTGTGACTCGGGGTGTGTGTCTGCAAAGTTTCAGCACTCCGTCCATCATGTCCTTGTGTTTGCTATGTTTAAAAGGGACAGCACACAAACACTTTCAACTAAATAGCAGGGGTAAAGTGCATCATGTCTTATGGCCAATAAAAGCAGGATCAGCTAAATAGGGTAGTGAAGGCAAGTATCTGTATAGCCACATGGAATTCTGCATTCCATGGGGGGTTTTTTCACATGCATTTACCATATTCTCTGAGCAGGTAGTAAATGTATGTGCAGCCAGTGGAATGGGTGGTGAGAAAGGAGCTTGGGGGTAAGTTGGGAAGGAATGGCAAGTCTTTTTTCTATTCATTTTATGCTTCCCTCAATAGAAACAAAATAGGAATGAGACTTGCAGTCACGGCCGGCATGACTCGTGAGTTTCAGAGTCGCGCAGGGGGTGGTGGGGGTGGGAGGAATTTAATTTAAAAACAAAAGAAAATAAACTTACCTTCCCGGGTCCTGCGCTGTCTCAGCTCCTGCCCGTGTCCCGTGGAACAGGAAGCAGACAGCCTCCCTCCCCTTCCCTAAGCCAATAACAACGCTGCAATGGCAGCGTTGTGATTTTAGGGGACAGCGCCCAGCCAGGCACCTATGGGGGGCCATTTTCCCCATATATGCTGCATACAGCCTACATGAAGTAAAGGGAGAGTGCGCATGACTGGTTTGGTCGGCCCTAGAGAGCGACCAAACAGTCAGGGCCCGCAGCATTGGGCTAGCCACTCCTCCCCTGCCCTCCAGCAGACCCGCCCACCCGCCTGCCCCAACCAAACCCTTCTGCCTTGTCGCAGTGCTAGAAGCAGAAACATAAAAAGGTAGTTTCCCCATTTTATGTTTCTGCTTCTCGCACTGCGAGAAAGCAGTGGGGCCACGCTCCTCCGCCCTAATGGAGAAGCCGACCCTGGAGACTTGGCTGCTGCTGCAAAACTGTGTATGGAAAAACGTAGCAAATAGTTATCAGGTGATCAAAATGCTATTTTTATTCTGCCTCACTAAGAATAGGACCTTTGGAGACCATTTTCTACTGGAACCCTTCATGAAGTCAATGAAGAGAGGAAAAGAATTTAAGTTGTGTAGCTGAGTATGATCTACCCAAAGAGCGGCCTTCCACTTCCATTTCTGTTTGAATTTCCCTGCAGACGCACAACATAGCAGCGCAGATCTTGTTTCCCTATCTCTCTATTTAATGGTGGTTGAAGTGCAACATTAGGGCACGCTTGTGGCCTCTCGGACCAATATTTTGTCAACCAGCTGGTCAGCCTGTTTTAGTTTTCAAGCTCAATTCCCTATCAAAGTAAGGCACATTCAATAATATATTTTTTTATTAGATTTGATGCAGTTTGAAAAAAACAGAATACACAAATAAAAAAAAAAGAGAAAGTATTTAAAGGAGCACATGTTATACTTTGTTTATTCGAATATGCTACTCTTGATTTTAGGTGCTCCTCATTATTTGAGTTATCTAGCTAGCTAGTTAAATTATGGAGGACACTGATAAAAGCGGCGTTAGAAGGCTTTCAATTAACCCTCTGCTGTGTTCAGACCATAATGAGTCTTATTTCTCTGTGGATGAGGAAAGCTGTGGCAGGCATAAAAGACAGGATAGGATCATTTACAAGTCCCTAACGCCACCCGAGCATCACTTTTTCTAACACTCCGGTGGCGTTGCTCTCAAGCCAATATCTACAAGTTGACGTTAAGCCACTTAACGTGGCTTAACGCCACCTTGTAACTATGCCCTTTACTGCAGAAGTCTACTGCAGCAAATGGGCCAGCAATGGGTGTTGCTATGAGAGTTCTACCTCAACACCCATTGATTTTTGACGCAGTCCCATATTTACAAAGTATAGGGCAGCGCCAAAAATAAGAAAAGGAAATACCTGGTCTTAAAAAAACGATACAAGGAGAAATGTTTCATTTTTCCTCATATTTTGCTCTTTTCACATGTGATGCATTCTACAGCACACCTAGAAACAGCAAATAGCCAGTAAAGATTGTTCATGTGCAGGAAGGTGTTCCTTCCTGCACATAAATAATCACCCCTGTAGTGCTGGCACACCTTGCAGCATGGCACATGGGAGTCTTTGTGGGCGCTAGGCAGCTTTTTTAGGCCAAGCGCTAGGGGAAATGCAGGGGTGCGCAGTATTTTTGTAAATACAGCGCATCCCTGCTTGTAAAAAATATCATAGCGCAGCGTTAGCAATTTCGGAGTAACACCGCGCTGCGACATTTTTTTGTAAATATCCCCCCCCAAGTCTGTAATTGAAGGGTAGGTCACAGTGCGAGAGGTCATACCACCACCGAGTACTGTGTCCATGCAGGACACCATTAGGCATTCGTTAGCGGCCTCCTTTAACAAATTAATTGATCACCTTATTACTTGTGCTACGGAAAGAACATGTAATTCCCAAGAGCTAGATTTCCTTATCCTACCACTAAAGATGACTCTTTCAGGAAAATAAATTTCAAGGCATCTGGGTTAGCTGGTGTTTGGAGCAGGAGGTTAATACAATATCTGCCTCTCCGGTGGGTGGATGTGTTGAATATTTTAGTTTCCCGCTATGTTTGTGGACAAGCCTACAGGACCATTATTGGTTACAGGTCAACAATTTTAACACCCATATTTTAGTCACAAGGGACCAGTGGACAAACATTTGTTGTGATAAGGCCGAATTCCGTATCCCGAATTTACTAAGGATTACCTGGTCGATGGTCTTTGTTGCCTGCTAAGAAGCGTGGAAGGAAGATACAATTTACCAGTTATACTTTTCCCCTCCCCATTGATATAAATAACTTGGGACTCCGAATTCAGATTTTGGTTAATTTATTACAAAGCAAAGAATAACAGAATATAGGTACACCTCAAATTCAAGGAGTAAAGATACATGAAAACTAATATAAAGCCCAGTCTGCGACCCAGTTCATGCCGCACAATAGACACAGAATAATGAACTCCAAAATCAGAACACAGCTGAGTATAGGCACTGCGTCCAAATCTCTTTTCATTTGTATTTCCAAATTATAAAAAAGTCTGTCCCTATTCTACTTCTAAAATGGCATCCCTTCCTAATTTCCCAAAGGATTTTCCCCAAAGGTGTCAGCACGTGTTGACTTCTTAAGAAGTGCACTCACGTCAAATGGGTCAAGTGGCATAAAGCCACAGAGCTCGTTCTAAGATGCTCTCCTCTCTCTCTCAAAAGCAGAAGTCTCCCAAATCTGTCCCTGTGCCTAATACAAAAAGACAAAGTTACACTTCAAACGAGTCACATGGTACATTATTTTGTGAACACCTTCTTGAGTAACTTTCCACAAATTCCAATTAATTCCACAGCCTTGTCCCTCGACCTTGGTCCCAAGTTTCACCAGGCACGGAAGGTGTCCTCCCTTCTCTCTGTCCGAGCTCTTCAAAGGCATTCCGTTCCTTCCATGTATCTCCTTAAATCTAAAATAACGAGGTCAACTTCCTGCACCTGCAGTAGGGGTGAAAAGAAAACTTTCTACACACATACATTTTAATTAGCTCCTGACCTAAGAGCAAACGAGCAAAAATGAAACCTTTAAGAAGAACAAAGTTCAGGCCTACAATTCTGGCTAACCTAAGAACGTTCTTCAATATGCACTCGTTATACAGGCCTTTATATGAATCTTATAACAATGAATAAATTTGATCTACCTACTAATCATTATACACGTGCACAATTACATGTTTTCTCTAAACACGTGTAAAATACTAATCATTCCTGCAAAAGCGCCATGATTTCACTCTACAGATTCTAACATGAGAATACATAAACTTTGTTTTAATATGCACAAAGTTCAACCAAACATCGAATATATTTGAGTGCAGTTCGTACATGAGTATAATGCACACCTTACAAATTTCAGAGCTTTGAGCGCTCTATCAGTTCCCCCTCTGATGACAAGTGTCATCAAACACAACACTTTTCCCTGCTATGTTCTCCTCGAAGAAAAGACCGACCTATACAGAAGTTGTAGCCTGTCTTCCCTGCCTAAACTTTTCCAGATTCTTAAGGTTCTGATAGTGACTGTCCTGCAGTCTTTCCATCTGCCTTTCCCGTCTTCTAAGGGAACTCTCAGCCTGTCTTGCTCGGTGCCACTTAAAAGCTCTCAAGGCACCCCACAATACAATAATACAAATCACAACTATTATGATGGGTTTTAAAATGTATCCAATAATTCCCTGTCCCAAGTTTCCATACCAACTTCCAACTCTTGCAAATCCTTGGCCAATTTTATCCCAAATCCCGTCTGTCGCCAAATCATGTATGTCGTGATGTATTTCAGTGATGTTACTTTTATACTTCTTTAAATCTTTGCTGTTGTCCGGTATATAAGTACAGCACTGTTGAACCCTCAATAATTTACAGACTCCACCTTCTTTTGCCAGTAAAACATCTAACGCAAGACGGTTCTGAAGCACCATAGCCCTTATAGAGACCATCTCCCCATCAACAAGCAATAAAGCTTGAGCTGTATTCACTGACAACTTATCCACTAATGTTGACAACCTTCTAATCTTTACATCATTCAGAATCACTCCTAGACTGGGTATCATTGCACCAAACATATCTCCAACAATTTCTCCTGCACTCGTACCATGTTTCTCCCTACGCGCTCGTTTCCCTTCCAATGGCCACAAACCTTCCACATGGAATATTTTTGGAAATACCACTGCCAAATAGCATGCTCCATACCAACTTGGAGGCAGTCGCATATGCATTTCTTCCACATACAAAATACACATTAGGCACTATTTATCCAATAGTGCCTTCTTTATTGATTCGTCAATCAGAAAGATATGCTCACATTCACTTTCTCCTACGAATATTTTATCATAATATGTCTGTGGTTGTCTGATACATAGTTTCCCTCTTTCCTGCAAATCTAAAGCTATTGGACCAGAACTTCCCTTTGCCTTATGATCTAGCTCCTGTTGGGTCCATGGAATCACCTCTTGCTTGGGGTCAGGCCTAAATAATGCCTGTCTGTGTCTATCCTCTATTTGATCTACAAATTTCTTTTCTATGTCAGATAACATACAGGTCAAATTGTGTCTATGCGCATATGCTGTGTCTAGTGTTACTGTGGGCACAAAATACTTTGACATCCTGTCTTCCTTCTTTTAATAATCATACTCGTTTAAATATTTTAATACAGGAACTTCAGGGAGCACTACATCATAATTAGAGAAATAGTACTCAAAATGGGCTTTACCATAAAACATACTCAGCAGCACGCTACACGTGATGCCATAAGTCAGAGGTAAGTGATGATATCTAATACCCTCCTCTACTGATGCTGGCAACTGCATACACACATAACAGACCTTTGCTTCCATCGTGTCCACATACTCGTACAACAACCTTGCGTATGCATTCAGAGTAAAGTCACCTTTAGAAAGATCTACATGTAATAGACGACTAGTTTCTCTTATCATCTCCTCGTCTGATTCTGATGCACCCTCCCTTATCTCTGGTGTGGTAAACAGACATAATATCGAAACAAAAATATCGAATGGACACAATATCGAGTCCAAAATATAGAATGGACATAATATCGAATGGACATAATATAGTCGTTAAAAATATCGAAATTAAGGTAAGTAATATCGATTGTCAAAATATCGAAGTACATAATATAGGCATTAAAAAATATCGAATTTTCAATAATATCGAATTTTTTCTAGGTGTATTGTATGTTAGTATATGTGTTAAAAGTGTATATTAGTTGTTGTAATGTATGTTTAATTTTTTAAAAGCAATGAATTTTATGTTATTTAATTTTTGCGTAATTTAATTCCGTAGCGGGTAGTGGGTTTATAGGAGAATAGGTGGGAAGTAATTTAATTAAAATTAAGTACATATTAATAAATATTAATTGGTATTGATAATTAATTTATTGTTAATTAATTATTAATTGGTAATTAAATTTTATTAATTGGTAAAAAAAAATTAATTGATTTAATGGTAATTATGTTAATTCTATTAATTAAATAGTTGTAGCGGGATGTGGGTTTATAGGGGAATAGGGTGGGAAGTAATTTAATTGAAATTAAGTACATATTAATAAATATTAATTGGTATTGATAATTACTTCATTGTTAATTAATTATTAATTGGTAATTACATTTTAATAATTGGTAATTATTATTTTTTAATTCATTAATTGGTAATTATGTTAATTATATTAATTAAATAGTTGTAGCGGGATGTGGGTTTATAGGGGAATAGGGTGGGAAGTAATTTAATTGAAATTAAGTACATATTAATTAATATTAATTGGTATTGATAATTAATTTATTGTTAATTAAATATTAATTGGTATTTATTTAAATATCTATACAAATCTGGTAATGATTATTAATTGGTTGTTAATGATTTATTAATAGGTAATTAATTTTTAATAAATCATATGTATTGTATTTATAATAAACTAATTAGTAAAGATTTTATAATTGGTAATTAGTGTTATTAATAATATTTATTAGTATTGATAATTAATTATTTTTTAGTAAAATATTAAAATATTACTTTCCCTACTGTTGCACTCTCTGGAGTGGGAATAGTAATTATTACCCCTACGCTATCCAACGCTTTCCCTACTGTTGCACTCACTGGAGTGGGAATAGTAATTTTTACCCCTACGCTATCCAACTCTTTCCCTACTGTTGCACTCTCTGGAGTTGGAATAGTAATTATTACCCCTACGCTATCCAACGCTTCCCTACTGTTGCACTCACTGGAGTGGGAATAGTAATTTTACCCCTACGCTATCCAACTCTTTCCCTACTGTTGCACTCTCTGGAGTTGGAATAGCAATTATTACCCCTACGCTATCCAACTCTTTCCCTACTGTTGCACTCTCTGGAGTGGGAATAGTAATTATTACCCCTACGCTATCCAACGCTTTCCCTACTGTTACACTCTCTGGAGTGGGAATAGTAATTTTTACCCCTACGCTATCCAACGCTTTCCCTACTGTTGCACTGTCTGGAGTGGGAATAGTAATTTTTACCCTCCCGCTATCCAACGCTTTCCCTACTGTTGCACTGACTGAAGTGGTAATAGTAAATTTTACCGTCCCGCTATCCTACGCTAAAAATATTGAATATTTTTTATAAATATTATGTTAATATATTTATGTATTAAAAAATTAAAATGTATGTTTATTTTTTTTAAGTTACATTAATTATTTATACATTTTAAAGTTATTTAAGTATTTTTAAGTATGTTTTAGTTAATTATATATATTATTTCATTAATTTTACATTACTTTTAATACATTTAAAAAATTCGATATTTTGACTGACTATATTTTTTACAACTATATTTTGGAGTCGATATTTTTGTACTTACCTGTTTGTAGATAGGGAGTCGATATTTTGGCATTCGATATTTTTACTTCGATATTGTTGTAGGTCGATATTCTTGTTATCGATATTCTGTCAGTGATCCCTCTGGTGTAGAGGGTGTAGGTGTCCCTTGTTCACCTTCTTCCACAACATTGGACTCGACTATGGATGTGATAATCACTACTGTAATAACTACGATTACCCCCACTATGAGTGTGCCTATCATGCATTTCTGCCTACGGCTCGAATTTCCAGACTCCATTGTGATTCAGTTCTCCAATTTTATTGCAGGAATGAAATAGCAAAGTCTCTTCATTTCTTCTCAAAGGCTTGCACACAAGTTCTTATTAGATTCCTTTTTGAATGTCTAGACTTCTTCTGTATTCAGTTTGACAATGAAAATCTAAAGTTCATGAAAAGACATCCCTATCCCTCTTTCTTCTTCTACCGATAATTCCCTACATTTATTCTTCTTCCACTCGGGCCTAGGTTATCTTCTTTTTAGAACAATGTTCATATACTTTCTTGTCCCTTATTCAGTTCAGTTTTCACCATAGATCATATTAGTGCCCAGAGCATCTACAACGAGTTCCAAGATTTCCATCCGAAACGCTGCCAATTCCTGAGCTGAAGGCTGGCGGCCAAACGTTGGGAATGTAAGTTGATTCAGGATCAGGAGTCTCAATCCACTCAGTCCTGGAGGATCAGGTACCGTCAGGGTCAGAAGCCCAAGAGCTTTGACTCCTGGAACCAACAGTTCAATTTCAATAATCAAGGTGGTCTCTCCACATCTCACTCTCCTGGACCTCAGTCTCCCGGACCTCCCCGGTCTCTGCATCTGTGACTAGGTACATCCACTCGGGAGCAGCGTACTTCCGACACGGCACTCGTTCTCTCTTTGATCTCCTTAGGCCTTCTTGATTTGTTTCTGTCTCACTTTGCTCAGATTCAGAAGTTTCAGAGATGGGAGCAAGATCCTTTTCTGATGTAAGCCTCAGATTCAGTCACTCTTTTCTCGCTGGCCACCCTTCCCTTCCAGCCTCAGTTCTCCTCGTTTCTCCGACCTGTTCTGCTACCGTCTGATCAGCTGAATCTGACTCTGCTTCAATGCCAATGTTTCCGCCGCTCTTGGTGTCTGTGCCGGGATCTGGTACAGCGTGATCCCCTTCGGCTCGACCCAGTGAACGGTCTGCTTCAGTAGGAACCCTCACAGCTTGGTCTGTCCCCTCTTCTGAGCTTTTATTCTCAGGTGAGTGTCTTTGATCGAGGGGAGCTGTTTCCTCCGAGGGTGCTGGAACTCTACGGGTGTGAGAGGCGTGGATCCAGTTCGGCAAGCTTCCGCACTTCACAGCTGTGCTAGTAACCAAGATCACTTGGTAGGGTCCGAGCCAGCGTGCATCAAGGCAACTCTTCCTCACGTGCTTTTTGACCAACACCCAGTTCCCCGGGCATAAGTCATGCAGGAGTTCTCTCGAGGTGGGTGCAGTCGCAGCCTCAACCTGGTGAGACACAGAATTAACCACATCAGCCAATCCCTTGCAATAATCAAGAACCAAATCATCGTGATGTTTATTAATGCTGTCGCTGGCACTGCAGGCAAATGCATCGCCCTCCCCATCAATATCTCGTGGGGGGATAATACTGTTCTCCTATCTGGAGTGCTACGCAAACTCATCAGCACCAAGGGCAGCGCATCTGGCCATTTCAAAGACGTCGACGAGCAAACCTTTGCCACTCTCATCTTGATAGCCCCATTTATCTGCTCCACTAGACCAGACGCCTCCGGCCTGTCGCTACAATGCAGTCTCTGATCCACGTGTAAGGCAGCACACAACAACTTCATGATCTCACTTTGAAAGTGAGTTCCTCTGTCCGATTTCAATGAGGTCGGAAATCCAAACCATGGGATAACCACTCTAAGTAACAATTTTGCTACTGTGAGACTGTCACATCTTCTTGTCGGATACGCCTCTACCCACCGTGAAAAGATACACACCCCCACCAAAACGTATCTCAATCCATTGCACCTGGGCATTTCTATGAAGTTAACTGCATCCGATTGAAAGGGCCTTCCGACCTTCCAATGTGACTCAAAGCAACCACCGTCTTCTTTCCTGCATTCATCTGCTGACATGTGACACACCTATGACACACTGCCTCAGCATACACATGGAAACGTGGATTGAACCATGTCTGACGAAACACCCTCTCTTCCAAGATGCACTGCTCCATGTATATGCCTCGCCATGGGACTCAATAAACAGTTAGGTAACACTGTTCTTTCATCTGTTGACACCCAAATGCCATCACCTCTCTTCTCACAGCCTGCTCTAACCCATGCTGCTTCTTCTTCTTCAGAAACCTCCTCTTGGAGTCTCTTAATCTCATCACAGGTATTGGCTAAAGTCAACATCATGCTGAACTCGGTCTTTTCTGTGCTCTCTCCCACATATTCTCCATTAAGGAGCATAGCGGTTCCCCTTGGTGACGAAATCCCCCCCCCTTCCCGTGTGATGCACATTTCACCACTGCTATTTCCTTTGGTTTCTGTAATGCTTCTAACAGTTGTCTCACATATTCCCCATTTCTGTTAGGAGATCCTGATGACTTTAAGAACCCCCTCTGTGACCATAACTGCCCAAAGTCGTGAACTACTCCAAACTCATACTGACTGACTGTGAAGATAGTCACTCGGACTCGGTCAGAAATGAGACATGCACGTATCAGGGCAATAATCTCTGCCACTTGTGCAGAGTATACTCCTCGTAAACAAGCAGCTTCCACAACTCCAGAAATAGTACAAACAGCAAAAGCAGATCTCAAACACCCTTCATTGTCTCTTAAACATGAACCATCAACAAAAAGGACCAGATCAGATTCAGGTAAAGGTTCATCAACAATGTCGGGTCTGGGTTTGGTAGAGAGTTCCGACACATCTAGGCAATCATGCTCCTCACAATCTTCTCCTGCAACAGGTGGGTATGGCATCAACGTGGCAGGGTGTTATATCAGAGCTATTTTGAGTGGGAAGGCCAACACTATCTCCAACTATCAGGAACTTCCATGGGCAATTGTGCCGCGCCTGCATACGCTAATATCTTCATGCACTACTTTGAAGAACACAATATACTCAACAATACACTATGGCAAGAACACGCTATCACCTTTCTCAGGTATATCGATGACATTCTCGTGATATGGAAGGGTTCTCAGTCGAGCCTCACAGAAGCCTTACATGGCCTCAACAGCATCAATGAAAGGATACAGTTCACCTTTGATTTTGATCAATATTCAATTGCATTTTTGGATGTTATGATTCATAGATCAGGCAATGTTTTGGACACCAACATGTACAGGAAAGCCACCGACAGGAACAACCTATTGCATTATCAGAGTTTTCACCAGACATCCCTTAAGAACACTTTACCTTTTCTCAGCTCCTCAGAGTGAAACGTATAGTGTCCAATCCTGAGAATTTTGATCAACAGGCTAAATCCATGCTCAGGAAGTTTTCCAAACGAGGATACCCGCAAACAATCCTTGACCAAGCTAACAAACGTTGTAACGAGAAGAATCGTATTCAACTTTTGAAACCTACTGCAAAAACTCCATCCAAACGGATTGTAGTTGTTTCCAAATTTTCAACGCTCAGTGTACGGTACAAACAATCCATCATCAAACATTGGTCCATTTTAGACATGGAACCAGATTTCAAAGGCATCTTTCAAGAATCTCCCATCTTCGCCTATACCAGAGGCAAAAACATTAAGGAACTTATCACAAGAACATTCATACAACCCACTGAAACGACATATAAAGGAAACGCCCCGTGTTTCAACTGCAACAATTGTCATAACATCATCAAGGGACCTGTTATAACGCACCCCATGAAAGGGACCAAGATCAAATTGAGAGTCAACGCTAACTGTGATTCCAAGAACGTTATTTACATGCTTAAATGCCCTTGTGGATTGGTCTACGTGGGTAAGACAGAGAGAAAGATGAAAATCCGCTTGAATGAACACAATAGCAATATTCGGACTAACAACACTAAATCTGTCTTAGCCACACATTTTACTGAACATCGGCACAATGTCAGTCAACTACAGTTTGCCATCTTGGAAGCAATCACCAGACGCGAAGGCATCAACAACAATGCTTATATTCTTCAAAGAGAAAATCATTGGATCAAGTTTCTGGACTCCATGAAACCGAACGGTCTTAATGACTGCATGGAATTTCTCTCTTATCTGTGATATCTTTATCTTCATGCTTGCTTTGTACCTCTGGTTTACTTAACCTCAATTCACATTCACCTCATGTCTTCCTTTTCTTCCTTACACTACTTCTTTTCTCTACCCAGCCATGAAATTTCGTCATCTTTATACACACCATTCGTCTTAGCACGCATCCCAATCTTCCTTGTTAATTGTTGTTTCCTTCACCACCTTTCTCTTTTCAGCCCGCATCTATACGACTTTTCTATTATCATTTCTACTGTTATACCAGACATCAATCCCGTTTCACACTACTTTCACTGTCACCACAGACATGTTTTTCTCACATTTTTGAACACGCACTCTTTTCTTATTATAATAATGTTTATAAGTTTTGTGTTACATCTTATATATTTTTTCATTTCACTTGTTCGCGTTTGAGTGTTCGCATTTGCCCATACATGAATTTCTTTCACCGCACCTAGTGAAACCTTTATGTAACTTTTCGGTTATCATTTTCTCTTCTTTACCAGTCGATAAGCACTTGGTGGTTACTTTATTTACACGTTTTTCCTTAGTTTATTTTTTGTCAACACTAATCGTACGCCTTTGAATTCATAAGCTATCTCTGTCCATTGAGTTTCATTCAGTTTTTTCTTCTTTTCATTCGATTATTCATATGCTTCAGTCAGATGCACATTCAGACTCACTCACTGTTTTTATTTCCGAGGTTATCATTTGAGTACACTACTTTTCCTTTCACAGTCTGACTCATTTAAACTACTACAAGATGGCGCTTATACTCAGAGCCGACTTTACGCTAATGGTTCAGTCCTTTTTCAGTTTTTGCACACTGAGTGACCATATATTGGAGATAGTCGGTTACATTCTGTTTCCTGCTTTCAAGTTCTGAATCACAGAACATCCACACCGGATTCTAGTAAGTTCACCCACCGGGTTGCACACGCCCGGGTCACTCTAACTTTTTACCACTCAACCCATTTTTCAACGTTTCACAACTTGGTAATGGTATTTATTCTTTTAGATTTGTTTCGTTCACTCATGTTTTCACATTGTAAATCGGAACGCGTGTCACATCGTTGTTCGCTTAGTTTAAGAAGTATCACTCACCACAAAGTTTTTGTTGACCGGGTCATCTCAGGGCCATTTAGAATCGGCACCTCGATGTGTTTTTATATCGTTATATACTTTGTTCCCTAGCACTTTTTTCACACACCACACTCTTGTAGTAACGGGTCTTTTTTAACTATTTTTTTAACTATTTTCCTTACATCCTCTCAGACGCGGGTACATGCATGCTCAACACCAGCACACCGCGTCGGAATTTCATTTAATTCATTTTCATTTCTTTATAGAGAATCGTGACGCTCTGTTTTCTCCGCATTTTTTTACACTCTTTTCCCCTGACGAAGGGCTTGTATGCCCGAAATGCATCGGGAGAGTTTACATTTGGTTGATGAAATTACTTCCAATCCATGATTGAATGGACATATTTATGCACGAATAAAGATTACAGACATTATGTTGAAAACTACTTCACAACTCGTCGCCTTTTTTCAACTCCTTATTAAAATTTAAAACCTGATTCATTCAGGTACCGCTGTGCCCCGAGGGATACCACTCATTCGAGTGGCACCACTTCAAAGATTTACCCTGACACCCTGTCCAGAGGGTGATACCTCAGGTGCACGCTACAACTAGCACCCTAGTACAGCATCTGCTGTGCATCGCTCACCCACACTTTGAGGGTTTAGCATAGAACATCTTTTCAAAGTAACATTTTTGGATACCAGTATAACCTGCTCATACTTGGTGAGCCTATTGTTAGTCAGGTACTGAGTCTTGGTTCTCGTCATCAGGAGTTCCACTGAGTGCGGGACATATACTGTAAGGGGATGACCCATCACAATACTTTCACATCTCTCAATGCTGACACCTGTTGCAGCAACGGATCTGAGACATCCGGGCAACGCAGAAGCCACTGGATCTAATGTGGCTGAAAAATAGGCCACTGGTCTACGGGCACCCCCATGTGTCTGAGTTAATACTGACGGAGTGCTGAAACTTTTCAAACACTCACTCCCAGTCACAGATCTGGGTTGAATACATCATCATTCTTTAGCTCACTTTGCCACCCCATTTCAGACACAGCTATATGCAAATCAGTCTTGACCCTGTGGCTCATGGGAACAGTCCAGCCCGAACTGTCAAGCCATGTCTTCCGTGGACCGGAAACAAGCATCCAAAGACCGGTTTCGGGCTAACAGACCTCATCAGCTAGGCTAGCTTGAATCCAGTGGCAAAGTGAGCAAGGGACCCACGTCTGGGCATACCCTGCCAACTTAGGGCGAACAAAGCAAACACAAGGAGATGATGGACGGAGTGCTGAAACTTTTCAAACACTCACCCCCAGTCACAGATCTGGGTTGAATCCATCATCATCCTTTAGCTCACTTTGCCACCCCAGTTCAGACACAGCTATATGCAAATCAGTCTTGACCCTGTGCCTGATGGAAACAGTCCAGCCCGAACTGCCAAGCCATGTCTTCCCTGGACTGGAAACAAGCATCCTGAGACCGGTTTCGGGCTAACAGCCCTCATCAGCCAGGCTAGCTTGAATCCAGTGGCAAAGTGAGCAAGGGATCCACGTCTGGGCATACCCGGCCAACTTAGGACGAACAAAGAAAACACAAGGAGATGATGGACGGAGTGCTGAAACTTTTCAAACACTCACCCCCAGTCACAGATCTGGGTTGAATCCATCATCATTCTTTAGCTCACTTTGCCACCCCAGTTCAGACACAGCTATATGCAAATCAGTCTTGACCCTGTGCCTCATGGGAACAGTCCAGCCCGAACTGCCAAGCCATGTCTTCCCTGGACCTGAAACAAGCATCCTGAGACTTGTTTTGGGCTAACAGCACTCATCAGCCAGGCTAGCTTGAATCCAGTGGCAAAGTGAGCAAGGGACCCACGTCTGGGCATACCCTGCCAACTTAGGGCGAACAAAGCAAACACAAGGAGATGATGGACGGAGTGCTGAAACTTTTCAAACACTCACCCCCAGTCACAGATCTAGGTTGAATCCATCATCATTCTTTAGCTCACTTTGCCACCCCAGTTCAGACACAGCTATATGCAAATCAGTCTTGACCCTGTGCCTCATGGGAACAGTCCAGCCGGAACTGCCAAACCATGTCTTCCCTGGACCGGAAACAAGCATCCTGAGACCGGTTTCGGGCTAACAGCCCTCATCAGCCAGGCTAGCTTGAATCCAGTGGCAAAGTGAGCAAGGGACCCACTTCTGGGCATACTCTGCCAACTTAGGGCGAACAATGCAAACACAAGGTGAGCAAAAAAACGATGGATTTAGGCCCAGATCTCTGTACTGGGGTGAATGTATGACATTGTTCTGCATTCTGTCCATCAATTGTTCTTTGTCACCCCGAGTGGGACGGGTATGTCCAGACATGGGTCCCGTGCTCTCCATGCCACTGGAATCAAGCTATCCTAGCTGATGAGGGCTGAAAGCCCGAAACCGGTCCTAGGATGCTTGTTTCCAGTCCAGTGAGGACCTGGCCTGGCAGTTCGGGCTGGACTGTTCCCATTGGGTGCAGGGTCAAGACTGATTTGCATATGGCTGGGTCCAAACTGGAATGGCATGGTGAGCAAAAAAACGATGGATTTAGGCCCAGATTTCTGTACTGGGGTTAATGTATGACATTGTTCTACATTCTGTCCATCAATTGTTCTTTTTGCATTTGTCACCCTGAGTGGGACGGTATGCCCAGACATGGGTCCCGTACTCTCCATGCCACTGGAGTCAAGCTATCCTGGCTGATGAGGGCTGAAAGCCCGAATCTGGTCCTAGGATGCTTGTTTCCAGTCCAGGGAGGACCTGGCCTGGCAGTTCGGGCTGGACTGTTCCCATTGGGTGCAGGGTCAAGACTGATTTGCATATGGCTGGGTCCAAACTGGAATGGCATGGTGAGCAAAAAAACGATGGATTTAGGCCCAGATCTCTGTACTGGGGTGAATGTATGACATTGTTCTGCATGTATGACATTGTTCTGCATTCTGTCCATCAATTGTTCTTTTTTGCATTTGTCACCCTGAGTGGGACGGGTATGTCCAGACGTGGGTCCCGTGCTCTCCATGCCACTGGAGTCAAGCTATCCTGGCTGATGAGCGCTGAAAGCCCGAAACCGGTCCTAGGATGCTTGTTTCCAGTCCAGAGAGGACCTGGCCTGGCAGTTTGGTCTGGACTGTTCCCATTGGGTGCAGGGTCAAGACTGATTTGCATATGGTTGGGTCCAAACTGGAATGGCATGGTGAGCAAACAAAACATAGATTTAGGCCCAGATCTCTGTACTGGGATGAATGTATGACATTGTTCTGCATTCTGTCCATCAATTGTTCTTTTTGCATTTGTCACCCCGAGTGGGACGGGTATGCCCAGACGTGGGTCCCGTGCTCTCCATGCCACTGGAGTCAAGCTATCCTATCCCCAAGGAATCACAAGAATCACATGAATCACAGAGCTCTAAACCCACCTCCTTTGGCCCATGACAAACTCTCATGGTCCATCACTGACTTCAATGCCTTTGTGACCTCCTGCACAGACTCCCTGACCCTGCTCAAGACCATCACCACCCAAGAACTGAAATTCACCAAACGTCACTGCAAACAGGTCAAACGACACACCCATGACAAAAATGTCAAAAGCACCTACAAATCAACCCTCCTGTTCTACCATCACCAACTCAGATCAGCACTGATCAAACAAATTGAGAACAACTCCTATGGTGGCAAATACATTTTTGCCATAGTGAAGGGCTTCACCTCTCCCACCGCCAACTCCATGACCGTCATGCCATCACAGGACCTCTACACTCAACTCTCCCAGTTCTTCAGCTGCAAAATTAACAAAATCTACAACAGCTGTGCTCCCCAACCGGATGTATTCACCCTCACTGCCTTCCAACACAATGAGTCAAGCCCCCCGGAAATCTCAGTGACCTGCTGGTCCACTTTAAGTGAGATGGAAACCACATTCACCATGCGCACCATTAACACAGGACCCCAATCGGATGCCTGTTCACACTTAATTTTTATCAAGGAACTTTATCCCATTTACCCCACTCTTACCCCATACTCAATGCCTCCCTCACCACAGCAACCTTCTCGGATACCTGGAAACACACCACTATACTACCCCTTCTGAATGAACTCTCTGTATACCCAAAAACTCTGAGAAACTACTCACAGATCTCCTTTGTTTCCTACCCAGCTAAAGTCCTGGAAAACTTGTCAACAAACAACTGGCAAGTCACCTCAACAACAGGACAGCTGCATCAAGCTTCATCTCAGACAAGACCGAAGTCCTCATTCTGGGCTCCACCCCCTCCAAATTGGAGGGGGTGGAGCCCAGGATGGTGGCCCGCAGTGCTCGGAACCGCCCACACAAATAGATCATGCACGTAACCTCGGCATCATCCTGAACTCCTCGCTCTCAATGAACTGCCAAATCAACATTGTTTCGTCCTCCTGCTTCCACACGCTCTGCCTACTTCGTAAGATCTTCAAGTGGATCCCCACCGAGTCCAGGAAAACAGTCACCCATGAGCTTGTCAGCAGCAAACTCGACTACGGCAATGTACTCTACGCCGGCACCACCCAGAAACTCCAAAAGAAATTGCAGAACATCCACAAGGACTATGCCAGACTTATCCTGAACATCCCACGCAGCAGCCACATCACCGGCTACCTGAGAGACCTTCACTGGCTACCTATTAACAAAACAATTGTTATGTTATGCTATGTTATGTTATGTTATGCTATGTTATGTTATGTTACAACAATATATTAAGCGAACATCTACCCTGAGGTGTCTTGGCACTAACTTCAAAAAAGCAAGGAAAGGAGCCTAATTGTTAAAGAGCCAATTTTAGCTCCTTCCTAAAGGAAATCAGTGTGGGCATAGCTCTGATGTAAGGGGGCAAGTTGTTCCAGAGCTTAGTGGTCCCTACAACAAAGGACTCTGCGGACTCTGGGAACCATCATTAGATTTGTCCCCAGGGAACACAGCCATCTGTTAGGGACATACCATTTAAAGGAGTGCTTCAAGAACTGAGGACCACTTCTATGTAATGCTTTGTAGGCGGTGCAAAGGTCCATAAATTTGATACTGATTCTTACTGGAAGCCAATGCAATCTCTGAATTACCTTCAAGCTCCTCACGCACGCCTACACAGCCCTCCACAACGCCAGACCTGCATACTCAACCACCGCCTCTCCTTCTACACTCCCACAGACAACTCCGATCCGCCCAACTGGCCCTGGCCATCATCCCACGGATCCACAAGACCAAGGCTGGAGGAAGATCCTTCTCCTACCTCGCTGCAAAGACCTGGAACTCACTGCCTGTGCACCTCAGGCAATCACCATCGCTGCCACAATTCAGGAAGGACCACAAGACCTGGTTCTTCGATCCAGATCCACCCCCCCCACTCAGTATCTTGAGACCCTCACAGGTGAGTAGTCACGCTCAATAAGAAACCTCATTGATTAATTGAACCACCTCCTTAACCACTCGCAATCCAGTTTCAGGCCCAACCACACCATCCTCATCGCTACCACTGACGACACCCACCTGATTATGGACAGAGAAGACTCATCCTGCTCAACCTTTCAGCCACATTTCACATTGTCTCCCACCCCATCTTCATCCAGCGCCTCCACAAAGCCTGCATACGTGGATCCACTCTCCAATAGATCAGCACCTTCCTCACCGGACTCACCCAGTCAGTCAACCTGATGCTAAACATCTATGCTGGTCTGCAGAGTACTCCTAGGATCCTCACTCAGTCCCACACTGTTCAAGGCCTACTTAGCACTACTCACCAGAATCATCCAAACTCACAGAATAAGCATCATCTTGTAAGCCAACGACACCTAGCTCATCCTTTCCCTATCCGATGACACTCTCAACACCAGCATATCTGACTTTACCAGCTGGATCAACTGTTTGACACTCAACTCACACAAGACGGAGGTGATACACTTCTGAAAAGACATCTCACTGTGGACCTCTGCCTCGAAGGCAGCCAAACTTGGACAAGTACCCATTACAACCAATTAAATTAGGAACCAAAAGATAGTAGTGGACAATCAAATCTAGATTATCAGCCAAATCAACATGGTAGCCTCCTCCAGCTTATACACTCTCAAGATCCTCAGAAAAATATTCAAATGGCTCCCGCTCAACACTTGTAGAACAGTCACTCAGGCTCTTATCACCAGCAAACTGGACCACAGCAATGTACTCTTTATCAGCTCACCAATAGGCTCCAGGTATTCCAAAACACAGCAGCCAGACTCACCTTCAAACTCTCACCCCTCCACACCTGCTAAAGACCTCTGCTGGCTCCCCACTCACAAACACACACTCTTCATGCTCCGCACACATATGTAAACATTCCAATACAATCTACAGCCTACATACCTTAACAGCCACATCAGTTTCCAAACCCTCACTAGAAACCTCTGCTTGAACAACTACCTGATCACCAACGTCCCCCAGATCTGAAGAGTTAGAGCCAGCAGCTATGCTTTCTTGTACCTGACTTCTAAAGTCTGGAACCACTCTTCCTTTTACATCAGAGCTGCCAGCTCAGTCCTCGAATTTCACAAGAAACTGAAAACCTGACCCCTGTCAGAGCCAGCACAGCCTCTTCTTTCTAGCTCTTGGTTGCCCTCCGGGGTGAGATGGGTGCTATGCAAATACTTTTAACAAGAGAAGGAATTTTGGATATCAAGCCTCCCAATGGTAAACAATTGCCAGTAGAACCACTAGTTCTATGCTATGCCATGTCACAAAACATGTAATGTATGCCAAAAAGAGGGATTTTTGTTAATGATCAGAAGCAATTTCTCCATTTCCTTGGTCTCACTCCATGCTGACTGCTCACTAGGGCTCATAGTTTTGCTTCCCTGGGCACAGGCATGGGGGCTCAGGGCAGCTGGGCCAGGGCAGAGTTCTGCATGCTGGGTGGAAGTAGTTGTCCTCAGGGTATTGTTCGCTTTGGAATCAAAGGGAGTCCCCATGATGGTGCGCTCCTTTGATCGGTTCTCTGGTGCACTGGCATTTTTCTGAAACCGTTAGATGTAGTGTCAATTTTCATGAGCTCAGTGGCCTGGAGTATAGCCTCACAGGAGAAGTGATGTTACTTGCATTGGACTTGTGTTAAAGTGATCTCCTCTAGTAAGGGAGTGCTCGGATATCTGGCCTCTTTCTCCTTTAGCTGATTGGAGCCTCCTTAGCCAGAGTTCTTCAACCAGCAGCACTCTGTATCTCTCAAGACAGAGCACACTAGTTACCTCCACTCCCAGGGTTCCGTATTCGTCTGGCACTTCCAGGGCACCTGTGTGTCTTACAGCAGACTGAGGTACTCCTTCCTTTGGCTCCTTTGCATAGAATTTCTCCACAGAAATTCCTGGGGAACCCTCTCTTCTAGGTCCACAGCAATCCCACATTGTACTGCCACAGAAAAGGAGTCAGGATGCCATTGCCACTGCCCATGGAGACACAGTCCACAGAGTCCCTAGGAGTACATGTCCAGAATATCTATTGATTTCAGGCAGAGCTTCATTCACAAGGGGTCCAATATTCTTCATCAGTAGTTGTCAGGGATTTAAAATTATAGATGGAGAGGTCTGACCAATCCAGAGATGAGATGAGAGAGCTCAACCACCCACCCTTGCAGTCACTTACTAGGAGCAGTCTACTGGCTGCTCCACCCCCTTGCACAGCATTTTGGGTAGACTCAAAATGGTGGATTCACATGGTGCCTGCAAGATACCTCTTTGGGACTTTAAATCTGCCCTTTCTCCCACAGCAAAACAGTTTAATTCCTTCAAAGGCATCAAGGCCCTCACTGTGATTGGTGCCAGAGATCTCTGTTTCTGTATTGTCCCAGTGCAAGAGCATACCTAGGTGTGTCGGTAAACTGTGAGTTGATTGCTGTTAGACCTGTCAGCCTTAGGGTGGTCTTCCTCCCAACATGTTGCCTTCCTCCTCCATTTGTCTGATCTCGTTTTTGTCTGGTCTTAGCACTCGGTGCACTTTACCACTGCTCACTAGTGCTAAAGTGCTTAAGATCTCTCCTCTAAACCTGGTAACATTGGCTTATCCGCAATGGGCATATTTATTGTACTTATAAGTCCCTAGTGAAGTGATGCTAAATGAACATAGGAGATGTAAATGAAATGCTACTAGTGGTCCTGCAGTACTGGTTGTGCCACCCACTTAAGTAGCCTTGTAAACATGTCTCAGGCTTCCCATTACAGAGCCTCTGTGTGTGCAGTTTATTCTGCTACTTCAACCTAGCAAAATAAACCTTTTGCCAAGCCCAAACCTTCCTTTTAAATACATATAACTCACCCTTAGGGTAGACGCTAGACAGCCCAGAGGGTAAGGTACAATGCATCTAAAAATGTAGGACATGTAGAATTAAGTTTTACATGTCCTGGAAGTAAAAAACTCTTAAATTCCTTTTTCATTACTGCAAGGTCTATCTCTCCCATAGGATGACATTGGAGGTACTTTAATACATGTTATAAGTGTAATTTCTAAATGGGAAGAGATAGCCAGTTCATGTTTGGTGTCTCTGGAATAACAATTTACAATCGGATTTTAAAAATATAATTCTGAAAAATGTTCCTTTTAGAAAGCTGGCATTTCCTTCCTTTAGTGCCTGTAGCCTGTCTTTGGTCACATGACTATGTATAGCTGACAGTTGGGCTCTGTGTGTTGAAATAAACAGGTGGATGGGAAAGCACTGTCTCACGCTTAACTCCGAGAAAACAGAGGTAGTGATCTTCGGGAATCTGCAACCCAGATGGGCCGACCTTTGGTGGCCGACAGAGATAGGGGAACCGCTAAAACCAGTTCAAAAGGCAAGAAACCTGGGGGTGCTGATTGATAACAAACTAACCTTATCTCAGCAGACCAATGCTATCGTGTCCGCCTCCCATTTTCTGATTAAGAAACTGAAGAAGATTCTACTTTATATCCCTGTCGACTCTAGAAGGACGATTGTAACTACACTAGTGCAGTCAAAACTAGACTACTGCAATGGACTCTACCTGAATATGCAGAAACAATACCAAAAAAAGCTTCAGACGGTACAAAATGCAGCCGCTAGACTTCTACTGAATGTCCCTAAGTACGAGTCAGTAGCTAAGGAGATTCAAAGACTCCACTGGCTTCCGGTGGCGCATCGTATTAAATTCAAGTCGCTATGACTAGCATACAAGGCCTTGAACAACACTGGACCAATATTTCTTAAAAACCTCTTCTCTTGGTACCAGCCGGCCAGACAGCTATGTTCCACAGGAGCCAGACTTATGAAGGTTCCGAGGATCCGGACCTCAAGCTGGGGAGGCCGTAGCCTCTTGTATGGCACAGAATAATTATGGTGCACGCTTCCAATGGATCTCAGAAGTGCAAGCTCACTTACCTCCTTTAGAAAAGGGCTCAAAACATGGCTATTTCAGAACTAGATGTTCCTTCTTGGGCAAACCGCAGTCTTAGCGCCAGGACACCTCCGGGTATTCGTGCGCTCAATAAATGTTATTAACATTAACATTCCTCCTAGACAGCTGCACACTATAGAAAGTTCAGGTGTGCCTGGATAGGCCATCACTTAGCAGCATGGGTGGCAACAATCCCACTTACACCTCAATAGGCTGCACCCTGCCTCCACACAAAGGGCTGCATACACCTTGAAATTAGTCTGGAGCCAGGGAAGGGATGGCAGGTTGCCTGGGGACTTCAAAGGGAAACCTCCAGAGGCTTCTCCCTCACTTCAAAGGTATGGGTATAAATACTGGACCTAAGACACCAATGCTTCAGTACACTTCTGGACTTGTGAATACGTTGCCAGGAAGAAGGACTTCTGTGCTGCTACTCTGCTGAGCTGCACTCTGCTGGACTCCTGATTTTCTGTGCTGACCTGCTGCCCTCCTGTCTGGGTGAAAAGGACTGGAACTGCATTGCTTGAAACCAGAGTGACATCAAGGGCTACTCCTGATCTGAGGCCACAGGCACATAACAGGCTTCGAACAACCTTGCATTTGCACCTGGACTCGGCCATCTGTGAGTCTACCCTGCCAACTGGTGCCACACCAGTCCTGGACCCTTGGAAAGGGGCTTAAGGTGCTTTGCCAGCCTCTGTGGATTCAGCTGACCAATGCATCTCAGCTGCTGTGTGGTGCAAGCCAGAGCAGAACTGATGCATCTCCACTGGTGCATGGATTGGAACTGTCGTAAAGACTCGCAATGACCCCACTGCCCGCATTGCAATCGGAACCGCCACTGAGTGACGCATCCTCAGTGCAGGGTCTTGCAACTCTCATCAATGGCAGCCTGGACAACGACTCCAAACTCTGTCTCACACCTCTTTGTAGCTGACGCATTGCTTCAGCTGCGTGACGCATCTTTGACGCAGACCCACACAACGCTCTGCAAACCAGGATTTAAGGTACTGTGTTCAGTGGACCTAACTCGGTCCCAGTAGCTGGCTTGCACTTCATCACGGTAGGCCTAAACCTGTGACAAAAAGATGGGGGGAAACCCACCCTAAGGCTGACAGGTCTAACATATGTCCCCCCAGCTGAAAGTGGGGAGAACTGCCCAACCCCTTGGGAGTTCTCATCACTAAGGCTGAAGAACTTAGACTATTAGCAGTGGCATGGTCTGACCCAGTACTGTGCATCACCATAAAGTCCATTCCCTGTAAGGAGATGGACCAGCCCAACTGTTTGGGAATTTCACCCCTACTAGGCATGAGCAATCAGAGGGGCCCGTAGTCTGTCTGAAACTGGAAGTGAATCCCAAACAAACATGATCTCAACTTCTTCAGTGCCCATACCACAGCAAAGGCCTCCCTCTCAATCGCACTCCATCTCTAATCCTGTAGAAGTAAACTTCGGCTAATGAAGGCTACGAGTTGGTCTAGGTCCTCCTCATTTAACTATGCTAAGACTGCCCCTATGCCCTTCTCTGAAGTGTCTGCCTGCACTATGAATTCCTTGGAGAAGTCTGAAGCCGTGAGTTTGGGTTCTGTACACATGGCCTCCTTGAGGGTATCAAAGGCTTTCTGGCAGGCTTCTTTTCAGATCACTTGTCTGGGCTGCTTCTTTGAAGTCACCTCTTTTAAGGGGGTAATAATGGTGCCATATCCCTTAACAAACCTATAGTATTCTGTGAGGCCCAGGAAGGCCCTCACTTCACTCTGTATTTGAGGGGGTTGCCAGGCCAGGACCTTGGCCTGGAGGGGCTGTACCTTGCCCCAGCCCACAATGTGGCCCAGATGAGCCATGAAACATTGCCCTATCTGGCACTTACTGGCCTTAATAATCAGCCCTGCCTGCTGCAGGGCCCGAAGTGGTATAGGTACTTCTCCAAGCTCAAGCGGTAGACAGCTCTGTCATTCAGGTAGGTGGCACAGAATGCCTCCTTCCCATTTAGGATGCTGTTGAACAACCTCTGAAAAGTGAAAGGGGCATTCTTCAAAGAGCGCTGAAAGTGACCCCCTGAGGTTGAGAATGCAGACCTCTCTTTTGCCCCCTCAGTCAGAGCAATCTGCCAGTACCCTGATGTCAGATCAAAAGTACTGAGAAATGTGGCAGTGCTCAGCCTGTCTATGAGCTGTTCAGCTTGGGGATGGGGTGTGTGCCAGTTTTCGTGATTGAATTGAGAATGCTGTAGTCACTCTGCTGTTCTGGGGTCAGAGATGGGGAGAGGTTGACTGACCAATTCAATGTTTCTGGACAGACAGGAAGTCTAGGAGAGGCATGCTCTCCTCTTTCATTCCCTCATCTGTCACCTGGAGCATACTTATTTCAGACCTCTCTAAGTGTGGTTTGAGGCAGTTGATGTGGAGCGCCCATAATGGGTTCCTAGGGGTCTTGAGATCCACCAAGGAAGTGGACACCCCATCCACTCCTTTACTTCATATGGGCCTGTCTAGCGATCCTGGAGAGCTCTGATCCCCATAGGCTCCATAACCCACACCTTATGGCAAGGTTGAAAGTATACCAGAATGGCCTTCTGTGGCACCTCCCTGTAGGCAAAGAGAAGGCATAAAAGGAGAACATCCAACTTACGCTTCATGGACTCAGGTAGGCCCATTATCATGCCCTTCCAGGTCTTGTTGAATCTCTCAACAAGACCACTGGTTTCGGGGTGATAGGGTGTAGAGAACTTATGTCACCTCATACTCATCCCATATGGACTTCATTTACGCTGAGCAAAGAGGTAGTCAGACAGTAACTCTTTGGGAAATCCCACATGGGAAAAAATCCCCATCAGGGCCCTGGCCACCGCAGGTGCAATCACCCACCTCAGATGGATGGCCTCTGGGTAGGTAGCGGTGTGATCACCAAGACCAGGATGGACCTGTTGCCTAAAGCTATCTTGTGGTCCAAGGGTCGAATAATGTGAATGTCTACCCTCTCAAAGGCAGTGCCAATGACATATAATTGGGTTAGGGGAGCTTTGAACTTTTTTTCCCTGACTTTCCACCAGGCAGGACCTACGGAATGCATCTGAGGCTATCTTCATCCGGGGCCAATAGAAATGGGCAGCAAGCCTGGCAAAGGTCTTGCCCCAGATGTCCTGCCAGTGGTATGTCATGAGCCAGACCTAGTAGGAAGGCGTTGTAACACTAGGGGACCACCAGCACACTGGCTGCCCCAGATCCAGGATCCTTAGACTCATTATATAGGAGGCCATTCTCCCAATAGATCAGATGAATTCTAGAGATGTCACCTTCTGCCTGGGCCTCAGCTTGCCACCTCAAGCCCTCTAGAGTGGGGCACGCATTCTGCATCTTGCAAAATACCTCCCTGGTGGGCCAACACTCAACTTGCCAACCAGCAAGCTCAGGCAGGTCACCCACGGTGGCATTTTCCTCCCCGGTTGGCTCGGGGCAACCTCCTCAGGTGCCCTGTCAAGCACGACCTTGGGAAGTTGAGGGTCTGGTTTCCCATGCTCCTTGCCCCTCTGCTTCTTGGCAGCTGACTGGGCCATTATTCCAAGCTCCAGACACCCTTGACTCCCTGCCAGGGCAGCCATTAACATTGTGGTCATACACACCCACTCAGGTAATTCCAACATCTCCAAGTGTGTCCTGTGCCCTACCTCCCACCAGATTGTGTGCACCAAGTCATTGCCCAAAAGACAATCTACAGGCATGGCAGGATTCACAGCTACTTTTAAAGGACCTGCCACCCCCCTCCCCTCACAGGGAACCAGAGCCAATGGTAGATGACTCTCACGATTGTCGGTGACTATGACTTGGTGGAATGCATTAGAGAGGACCCACTATGAGGACACCAGCCTACACTCCATAGTAGTCATGCTGGCTCCTGTGTCCCTCAGAGCCTCCAACTGTTGCCCATTGATGGTGACTCACTGCCTATACTTAGAAGTTCTGGCAGTCATATGGGCTTTTGGTAGAATTTCCTTATCCCCCACGGAAACTAGGGTCACCTCTATCTGCTCTTCAAAGCTAGTTGGGACTACCTCCTCCCTGAGCGCTACAATCGCCTACCCAGGTGTCTGTCCGCTGGTGGGGGGCTGTGCCTTCTTGGGACATTTGGAGTCGTCCTTGGAGTGCCAATACTTGTAGCATTGGGGTACAAACCTCCCTGCCTGCTTGTCAGAGAACGCCTTTTAGTTAGGCTCAGACTGGGACTGTTTACCACTACCCCCTCGGGAATTATTTTGAGGGCCTTTTGAAAACTCCTTATTTTTAGGTTTTTCTCCCCCTTTTTTCTTCTGGTGGAATCCCTGACCACCCTTGTGGGAGTGTCCCCCAGATATCTTTTAGGGCACTCTGGTGCTGGCCCAGAGCGCCACCTCCTCAGAAAGCTTCCTGGGGTCATTCAGCTTGCTGTCAACTAGGTGCTGGCGCAGCCCTTAAAAACAAATACTGAGCAGGTGTTCTCTCAAGATTAGATTGTGCAACCCATTGTAATCATTAACCTTGTTGCCCCGCACCCAACCATCCAATGCCTTGCTGGAGTAGTCTAAAAAATCCCCCCATGTTTGGTTGGGGAGCTTCTGGCTGTCCCTGAACCTTTGGTGGTACTTTTCAGGGGCCAGCCCAAACTTAGCAATAAGGATTGCTTTCATGGAGGTGTACCTGGTATAGCCCCAAACCTCTAAAGTGAGAAGGGTGTCCCGCCCTACTTTAGGCATGTGTTTCCACAAACCCTCTCCCCCCCCAGTATTCTTCTGGGATCTAGTAAACCCTCATGGCTACCTCACAGGCAGAGCACCACTTTTCATTGTCATCTCCCGCCACATAACTGGACGTAACATCCTTGGAGATGCGGACCTTCAGACACTGCAGGTATGCTGCCACCAATGCTGATAGTATCTGCCTGCCTTGCTTTCAGTTCCATTTACTTAAGGTTCCTTTCATGAGCTAAGTGCTTCAAAGCTAGTTACTCCTCCATTGCCAGCTTCTCTTTCATCCTGAGCCAGGCCTTCTCCAGCCTGAATTCTCTCTCCTCCCTCCTCTCCACTAGCTCCTTTAGTGACAAGCTGTGGGAATATACAGTGCTCCCTGCCCTGGCATGGAGCTCCAAGTTAGGGGTCAGGTCATCCCCTTCAGCAGGCTGATGGCCCTCAGGACTGCGATCCAAATCCTCTTCTTGGCTGTCCATCTCCTCATCCCCATCAGTTGATGTAGCAAGTGACTGCTGGAATTCAGCCTAGGCCCTCAACGCCTTTTGCAATTCCACCTTCCTGGTGGTGCTCTTGGTTATAAGTCCCCTATCTTTACAGAACTCTTTGAGCTGGGCCACAATGTAGGACTCCAATTTTGCCAGCTCAAATGTCATGCTTGAAGAGGTGGATTCAGGCACAACAGACAGAGAGAAAAGTCTGGAAATTCAAAAAGAATTTAACTTGAAATGGTCTTAGATTATTCATGTGGGGTGGTAGTGTAACAAAATTACTGTAAGGCACTGCACAAACACAAGTCCAATCCTCACCGCTGCACACCAGTGTAAGAAATGTGGTTGTTGGTTGACTGGGGTGTGAGCCCTGGTCAAGCAGCAACCACAATCCGCGTCAGGGTAAGGCACAAAAAATCCAAAATTAACCTGTGCTCAACCCCCTGGTAGCTTGGCACAGAGCAGTTAGGCTTAACTTAGAGGAAATGTGTAAAGTATTTGTGCTGGCCTGCACTCTGCTGGACTCCTGCTTTGCTGACCTGCTTCCTTCCTGCCTGGTCTGGACTGGACCTGCATCTCTTGATCCCAGAACCCAGAGTGACTCCAAGGGATAGTTGACTGGACTCCTGATCTAAAGCCTCAGGGATATAACAGGCTTCCGACAACCTTGCATCTGCACCTGGACTCACCAGTCTGTGATTCTATCCTGCCAAGTGGTGCCACCTCAGTCCTGGATCCTTGGAAGTGGGCTTTATGTGCTTTGCCAGCCTCTGTAGACCCAGCGAAATGGATGCCTCCCCTCTGCCACATGACGCAACCCAGAGCAGAACCGATGCATCTCTGCTGCTGCGAGGATTGGATCAGTCGTAAAGACTCACATTGCTGCCACGGCCAGCATAGCCTTCGGAACTGCCACTTTGTGACACATCCTTGGCACAGGCCCTCACATTTCTCGTCAATGGCAGCCTCAACAGCACTCCTGGATTTCACCTCGCAGCTCCGACTGAACGCCGCATCCTCAACGCTGGACTTCGCATCGCAAGCCTTGCTCACGGGATCCTTGACATCCCCGCAACAGGAACTCGCACCGCTGCTACGCTGCATCTCGGGACTGACGCATTGCTTCGGCTGTGCAACGCTTCTTCGATGCAGATCCACGCAATGCTCCGCAATACAGGATTTAAGGTACTCTGTTCAGTGAGCCTAACTAGGTTCCTGTAGCCAGCCCGCACTTTATCGCGGTTGGCCGGTACTTTTGGTTCATTTGTGCCTTCCCCTGACAAGGACTGTGGTTGCTGCTTGACCAGGGCTCACACCACAGTCAACCAAGAACCCAATTTCTTACAGTTGCCCAGTTCAGATTTCGCCACCACCCCCTTTCTCTTCCAAGAGATAATCGACTTGAAACTAGTCTATTATCTAGGGAAAACTGTGGGCCTGATTCACAAAAGTAATCCGAGACAAAATCCTAACTTTACGACTTTTGGTATTCAGGGAAGGCATTTAGGAGTACTAAAGTTAGGATTCCTAACTTTACTACTCCTAAATGCCTTTTGTGAATACCGAAAGTTGTAAAGTTAGGATTTTGTCTCAGATTACTTTTGTGAATCGGGCCCAGGATGTTTTTAAACATCGGAAAGTGCAACTTAGGAAAAACATCAAACACACAAAAGGTGATGGGATGAATGCTTGTAATTTGTCTAACCACTGCCAACCTATTGTTCTTTTGCCCACCATGCCACCTAAATTTGCACCTAGCAAAATGCAAATAAATATCAACCCTGCTCCAATACATTACAGGCCATAATCATTTTATTTATGAACTCATCTGTGACAGGCTATCTGTGTGCAGATATTAGGCTGAGTTAGATGGTAACTAATTTAATTAATTTGCTCAGCCCACACATGTGTACATGTCTGTCTGCATGTGTTTACATGCAGCCACAGCAGATCCTCTTATCCCATCTGCGCATCACCATTTATTTTAAAAGGCAGTCCCAGGTGGTTAGCACTCAAAAGCATTTTACAGAAGCTTATAGAGAGTGAGATTCACTCACAGCAGAGATGGAGTAAGAAACCACTCTCTCACATTTAGGCTTTAATAAACTCTCCTGCAGAAGTAGTAACGTGCTTTTCAATTTCTGTTTATGTGCCTACCTATTGCATTTCATACATTCACGTGTTTGAGTACACATTTTTGATTCTCCATTTACAAATGTGGGCTTCAATTAGCATTGATTGCACATGTATACAACAAAATGTTTTGCTTTATTATTATTATTATTATTATTGTAGTTTATAGAGCGCACGGCTACCTCCCACGGAAGTGTCCCGGCGCTAGCAGTAAGTACGTAACGGACGTGAGTTTAGGGCTGGACCGGGTTCTAAATTTGGCTGAAAAGCCAGGTTTTTAAGGCCTTCCTGAACGGGAGTTCTGACTTCGCCTTCTGTAAATGCTCCGGCATGGAATTCCACAAGGAGGCTGTTTTCACAGCGAAGGCACGACCCCCAACTCTGGCTTTTTAGTGCGCGGAATCACCAGTAAGTCCTGGTGATTTGACCTTAGTGATCTGTTCTGGTGATATCTCCGGAGTCTATTCTTCAAGTATTGGGGACCACAATCTTTGTTAGTTCGAAAGGCCAATGTCAGTGCCTTAAATTCTATCCTTTTCTTAACCGGCAGCCAGTGCAGGCTCCGCAAGTGGGGAGAAATGTGATGGCGGAGTGGTACGTTTCTGATCAGCCTAGCTGCCGCGTTTTGTATGACCTGTAATTTCCTGATTAAATAATCTGGGAGCCCCAAGTAGAGACTGTTCGCATAGTCAAGCTGGGATGTGACTAATGCGTGAACCACATTTTTCCTGCAGTCCATTGGCAGAAAATGCAGAAATCTCCGCAAAGATTTCAGTTTCCAGAAACAGGCAGAGGAAACATGACAAATCTGGGAGCGTCCTGATAGGCTGGAGTCAAATTTGACCCCAGGTTCCTAGCTGAGCTCACCGGGTGAGGAGGGGGGGTTGAGCTCCACTGGCCACCAGAGCTCCGACTGTGGGGGGGAGAGTTGATTAAAAAACAGGACCTCTGTTTTTTCGGTGTTCAGCTTCATACAGCTGTCTGTCATCCAGGACGATATTTTACACAGACACTGCTTGAAATTCGTGAACGCTACCTCGGTGTGTTCTTTAAACGAGAACACCAACTGAGTATCGTCAGCATACGAGACAACCTTCACCCCACATTGTTCAATTATCGAGGCCAGGGGGGCTAGGTATACATTAAAAAGGGTGGGGCTCAACGCCGAGCTCCTGCGGTACTCCACAGCCGAGAGGGCTAGGGGAGGAGACAAAGGGGCGAAGGAACACGTTTTGGAACCGGCCCTCAAGAAAGGAGCGGAACCAGTTCAAGGTAGTTCCCATCACACCCAAAAGCTCAAGTCTCTCCTAAAAGGGTTTGGTGTGACACAGTGTCAAATGCTGCGGACAGGTCCAACAGCACCAACATCGCGCAGCTACCCTGGTCTACCGTTTCCGTATGGTTTCTGCCACTTCGAGAAGAGCAGTCTCCGTGCTATACCCTACTCCTAAAGCCCGACTGAGAGTCGTGGAGAAGATGGTTGTTCTCCAAAAATTCTGTCAGCTGCTTCTGAACTTCTTTTTCCAGCACTTTGGCTGGTGCCGGGAGGAGAGAGATAGGCCTAAAATTCTTTAGATCTGAGGGGTCCGCATCTTCTTTCTTAAGGATTGGCTGGAGATACACCGTTTTCCACGGCGTTGGGTAAATGCCCAAACTCAAGGAGGTGTTCCAGATAGAGTTTATTAGGGGTTAAGCCACGGAGCTAATAATTTAAAAAACCTGGCTGGAAAGGGATCAGTAGGAGAGCCAGATTTGATTTTGCTCATTTCCACGAGAGAAGTCTCTGTGCAAAAAGGGCGAAATTCCGACCACATGGCAGAATGGTGGGAATTATCAAATGGTGTAGCTGGCAATGGAGTAATCTCAATCGAAGGAAACGAAGAGTAAATCTTCTGAATCTTGTCATGGAAGAAACAGGATAGTTCTTCACATAAGGAGGCTGAGGCGGGGATTGTGCTCTTCAAGGCTTGTGGCTTCATAAAACCCTGGACAATCTTAAATACTTCTTTCGTCGAATTGTCCGAGGTTTTAATTTGATTGGCCACATAGTCCCTAATCGTGTTGCGTTTTAATCTATGAAATTTCCTTAGCGCTGTTCTATATAAGCATTTGGCCTTTGAGTCATAGTATTTCCTCCAAACACGCTCCAATTGTTTACATCGGCTTTTCTCCAGCCGGAGTTCGGTTGTAAACCAGAGGGCAGAGGGATTTTTCCTTGTCAATTTCATATTTTTAAATGGGGCTGCTTCATCCAAGGCCATTGTAATCCAACTGTTAAAAAGGGAGGCAACATGACTGGGCTCTCCAATCAGTACTGGAAGGGTGTTTTGTAACACAGGGCCAATGGCCTCTGGTGAAACCTTCTTCCAGTTTCTTCTAATCTCATGGGTAGCCCTAACATGATTGTTACTAAGAGGGCTAGTTAAATAGAAAGGGACTTATTATAGGTTGAAAGTACATCAAATGCTCATATTACTCATATATATCCATTATTGTAATTAATAATGTATATTGTAGTGTACTAAATCTGTAATAAAAGTTATATGCTAATTCTTGAATTTGACATCATTCATTATAATCTGGCCTTTTCATAATAATTAGAAAATGTTATTTAAAATATACGTTTGGAGAGAGACATCTTCACCTTTACTGAGGAGCTTCAAGAGAGATGTATACTGCAAACATCTTCAGTGAAGGCCAATGGCTCCCTGGAGCAGGCCACTTATCTCCATATTTACCAGCTCGAAAATGCCACAGCTGAGGCAGAGAATCACCATATCATAAAATTGAAGCTAACTGAAAACAATTCTGGTATTCAGCTAAGATATGCAGGTTAGAGCCCACCTGAGAAATGCAAATGTCCACTTTGATGCTAAGAAGATTTAGCAAGTGGTTAGTATCAAGAGGTTGGTTATCAAAGACTGATTTCGTCATTTGATGCAATGACTTATTGATTAACATCAGAGTGTTGAAATTCGTTTTAATATTTGGTTTATTAATCACTCTCATTGCCACTGTTGTACTTATTTTTGTAGCTACACCTACACATTTAATTTGCACTAGATTAGGGTATTATTTAATAATTTATAGTGTGGAATTCTTGTTTGTATCGATTTATGGGCAAAAGAGTTTTAAAACTAACTAATTTAACAAATTATCCTGTAGTCTCACAAGACTGATCATTGCCCTATATGCAACATATTCATATAATGCAATGGAGGTTTGTTGGTTAGAGTCTGTCAGTTTCTATGGCTCTGGTTAGTAAATTAGCTAAACCTGGAAGTTGCCTGAGTGATTTTGGTATTTAAAAATGGTCCGTATTTTCTTTTAAAGTTGCAAAAACTTATCACTACGTTTCTGTCTATGGAATTCTATTCTGTAGAGAAGATACCTATGATTGGGAATTGTTCATTTTTGCAGACTGGAAAAAGCAGGTGATGAATCTGACCAGGCATGGATCGTGTGGAAGCTGAAGAGCTAGTGTGCAGAAATCACAATATTCAACTGTTCATTTGATATGTGGTGGAAATATTTAAAGCGAATATTGATAATATTTGATGAGGATGCTGATAAGGTTTGGAAGCAATGTCCTCATAACCAATAGCAGCCCATAGACTATTGTTCATATTGGAGGAGAAAATTGAGATATGCTTGCAGAACTCTTGGGAAGACTGTACTCTAGTTTGGCTTGCTTTGGTGAATGCACTTCAAAAATGAAAGGGGTGAATTCATTTCAAAATTTAGGGGCCTGTTCAAGAAGAAAAGCACACCTTCCTGATTAGGGAGGGAACCAGTCCGCTGCCCAACACTCAGGTTTATCAGGTCCAACCGCAGGTCAACCCTGACACCACGAACCAGGGTTTAGCAAACATCAGTACATTTACACACAATGGATGAAGGCAGAAGTAGAATGCCCACAAGGAAGGTGGGGAGAAGGGAAGAAAATCCTAAGGGGGAGTGTGTAAGGGTTCAGACACTATCCCTCCTGGCTGCGGCATGTCCATAGCTCTTAATTTTGGTTAATGTACCAGTGCTAAGGAAAGCACAGATCAAATCTACTGAACAACTTATGTGCACAAAACCTTTCAATATTGAAAGAGGTGTGAGGCAGGGGTGCATCCTTGCTCCTTTTTTGTTCTTTCTCTATAATAATAAGCTGGATGGGTTACTGAGAGAGACAGCTAAGGACATCCCCTCTCCCGATTCTCCTCTATGCAAATGATGCAGTGCTTCCGGCCAGAAACGCCTTTGGCACTGCAGAAGCTCCTAGAGGAGGACACCAGCTTTATGGCCACCCTGGATCTGCGCGGAAACGAAACTAAATCTTACGTGATTATTGCAGACTACATCAAGAACAGCCCCAAGATTTTATAAACATAAAAGGAGGCTGCAAGTGATAGACACATTTCCGTATTTAGGGGTGCTTTTCGAGAGGAAATCATCATGGAAAAATGTGGTTTTAAACAGAGCGACCCTTCTGGAAAATAGTATTGTGGTAATTTTTAAATTTTCAAAACAATTGGGCGCTAAACCAATTCCTGAGATCCTGAATATCTACTCGGCCAAACCAAAAGCTATAGCTACGTATGGGGCTGCGGTCTGGGGCATGGTGGACGTGGGACCATTGCAGGAGGTGGAGGATGCGTTTTGTAAAAGATTGTTATCACTTCCTCGAACCTGCACTAATTACATCTCCCACAGCGAACTAGGCCTTTCATACCTCAAGGACCATATTAAACTGGCCCCATTACTATTATGGCTCTCGGTTTGGAAAAGAGAAAGCGTACCTTTGAATCAAGCAGTGCTTAGAGATTGTTTAACAATGGACCATGTTTATAAGATACCGTGGCTGAGTTACGTGAAAACCACTCTTTCAGCACTAGGGGGCAGATTTACAAGCCCCTTGCGCCACTTTTGCGTCACTTTTCCCATGTTAAAAATGACGCAAAAGTGGCGCAAGGGCCTTGTAAATAAGCCCCTAGGTCTTCAAAGTTTGTTTGATTTCTCATCGTTGTGTGCACGCTTTTCGAATAGCCAATTAATTATTTTTTTTTCATTTTAAAAAGCTGCAGAGGATAGACTGGAGAAAAATAAAGATAAGAATACACTAGCTATGTACCACACACTGCCCCTCACGAACAATGGAACTCAGGCTTATTTGACTTTTGTACAGAATTCCCAGCATAGATATATACTGACAAGATTGTGCTTAAATGATATTCCACTCATGCTTGGTTTTCCTAAAAATTTATATTCCATGAATGAGTTACCACCTTGCCCATGTGACGGGAGGGCGGCACAAACCAATTCACATCTTTGATTTTTCCGCTCCCTTTATGGTCCTCAGAGAAAAGATTTTACTGTACCTCTTTTACGAAAGTATAACTTTAGGAATTATCGCCTGGCTCCAGCTTTTATTCAAAAACGAGAAGACCCATATGTATGCTATGCACTTGCATCCTTTTTGTGGGCAGTATTGAGATGCAGACATTTGTACGAAGATATGTGAGGCCAGACACCAAGATGGAAAATTTAGAAGGTCATGTCTCATAATGATCAGAGATATATAGAGGGCTGAAAGGGGAATATAGCTATCTTTGTATAATCATTTTAGCATACATGCGATTTGATGAATATGATGCAATTTGACCAATGAAATCATTTTTATCTTTTTTAATTGTTTTAAAACTAATATTTCATGATTTTATTGTAATTTATTTGTTTGATATTCTGCGGTCTATGAACTTTTATGCATTGAAAATTAATGTAAAAAAAAGTATTGATTGAGTAGATAACTCGCCAAAAAGCAACTAAAGTGGTTTTCCCCATTTTTGTTCATTACAGTGTCCCACAGTTCGGTGTCCTGACGAGAACCCTCAAATAGATCAGGGTTCGAAACGTGTCGACAACTGAAAAACCACCAGGGAGGTCTGTTTTTAAAAAAACCAGTCTGGATTTCAGGGAACCCCTTTATGCACTTTAAAGTAAGTTATTGGAGGGTCCCTCCTTGTTCAAGCCTAAAAAACAAAGGACATCACTACGTTGTCGGTCGGAAAGCAATCCGACCGACTCGGTGTCAGAATGGTTTCTGACTGACTTGGGTTCGGGGAGTCCGACCGACCGATTACAATGGTTCCGAACACTGTTCGGTTGGACTCCCATTGACTTCAATGGGAGCCTGTGGTCCGACCGACAACACAGGCTCCCATTGAAGAATGGGGTGGTTGCGGAAAACCGTGCACCCTGTGGTGGGCACCCCATGGTGCCTGCCACACTGTGCATGGTTGCAAAGAGGGGTCCAATGGCTACCCTCACGGGCCCCAACCGGAGGCCTCAGGGTGAAGGGGGGCCTGCTAAGGGCCACCAAAGTCGGATTCCGACAGCCGATCCATGTCGGACAAACCGAGTCAGAAAGGCTATCCGAATCTGAAACCGTAATACACCGGTCGGAAACGCGGTCCATAGAGCTGTACGAGTTGGCTCTCCCCAACTCGGTTCCTCCGAATGCCGGAACTGAGTCAGAAGATCCGAATGGTTACCAACCATCGTAATCAGTTGGTCGGAAATGTTTCTGAGTCGGTCAGAAACATGGGTTCCAACACGGATTCGGACAAATGGAATGCCGCTCAGAGCCTTTCCGACCGACATCGTAATGAGGCCAAAGTGTTATAGCATTAACCCTGGTGCTTACACTTTAAAAGTGAGCCCACACTATTGGTTCAGTCACTTGAGTTCTGTTAAATGCATAAACTAGGGCATATTTATGTATTGTGGTTGTCGATGTTGTTACATTTTTTGTCCTGTGGCAGAAAGATTTCTTTGGTATTTTTGTTGTAAGGTTGTTTTCAGTATCATGTTATGGAGAAAAATGCATTTGAATGGTAATGATATCTTCTTGTCATGCTCTAATGTTTATGACAGTAGCTCATACAGATTAATAGAAATGTGTTTGAATTACCAGTGAACAAAAAACTGTGATCACGTTGATTAAGTGTCATGACCAAAAATCAAAGATTCTTGTTCGAGGATTTATGTCAGTACTGGATTATCTTGGTTATTGCTCAATTGATAGTGGCTTAGCGTTGCTGACAAAAAACTGGCCCAACCCAACTATTTGTCAGCTTTAGAAAGTTGGCATTTTTTGGTGCTAACAATTTGGTGCCTAGATCACTTCACTAGGTATAGTTGACAGTTGCCATTTGTGTGTTCCTCTGAGATATTATCACAAAAGGGAGACTGGATGTCCATCCTGACTTGACGAAGGGGCTAAGTTGTCACGCTTGCATTTCAAAGACACTGCTTCAGCATGCACACAAATAACTTCACACTAGCCTTTTGTGCCCCCATACCCAGTGGAGCCAGGGCAGGGAGGCAGGAAATTCCAGACACGTCTGTGGGGGTGGGGGTACATTCAGAAGTTTATTCCACTTCACTAATGGCACCAGGTATCAAACTAGGACTCTTCAACCCACTTTTCAGTGCACTCCAGATCCTGTAAACACTATAGAAGAAGGACTGCGCTACTGCTTGAGGCTTGCCCCGCTGCCTGAGGAGGAAGATTGGACCTGCTTTCTTCATCCCAGGCTAACTGAGTGACTCCAAGGGCTAGTTACCTGGCCTCCTGTTCTGAGCTACAGAGACAAAACAGCTCAAGAGGCCTCTCTACAATTGCTCAGCAGTGGGGTACCTGCCTGAACCTGCAAATGGAATTGCCTGATCCCTGCTGACCTCTGCTGTAGTGAGTTCCTGATCCCAAGAGGTACCTCTGAGGTCCTGGAGTGGACCATTGATGTAGCCTCAGCTAAGTTCCTCCTGGAAGAAAAGGAGAAATCTTGAAGTTTTGGGCTTTTTGCGACCGTTAATGGGCCCGTTCGTGCCAAGGTCTTCCCGCCCATGCCAACTGCCAACGTGAAGCTCTGGTGAACATGAATTTTCTTGCTACAGCGACCCCCTGTAACAACCCCCAATGCGAGATCTACACTTCATACTATATCATCAAGTCTGGAGTGGCCTCTAACATGAAGCTCCAACAATGACCATCTGGGATGCCCGACAGGATCTTTGTGCTACAGCAATTTCCATCCACAATGCTGTCACTCCTCCATGCACCCTCCTCAACAGCGTACCGGACTCTTTGTGATGAACTTTGAGAAGGTAACTATTTCAGGTGGACTAACCTGGTCCGTGTATCCATCGTGATCCATTTGAAGTTGTGACTTTCAACTGGTCTTGCATGACCAGCTGTCCACAAGTGGCGCTTCTTGCACTAAACTCTTTGCAATTTCATATCTCTGGTTCTACTGATTAGCTTTTTGTAATTTTAGTGTCAAATATTTGATTACATTTTGCTCTATTTTTCTAAATAAATGTGGGATTTTTCTTGTGTTGTGTTTTTACTTTATTATTGTTTTTGTGAGCATTAATGCTTTGCACATTGCCTCTAAGTCAAGCCTGAATGCTTTTGTGACAAGCTACCAGAGAATTAAACACAGGTTAATTTTGTGACTTTTGTGGTCTGCCTTGGCAATAATTGTGGCTGCTGCTTGAGAAGGGTTCACACCCTGCTCAACCAGCAACCCAATTGTTCACACAAACATATTTGTATGTATAACACAAATGGACTCAGTCAAACAATAATACAGTGAGATGGTCAGCTTCCTGCAAAGTTGTGGACACTAAAGGGCATATTTACTATTATTTCATGTATGTGGTGCAGCAAAGAAACTTGCTGCACTGCGTTGCATGAAATGGAGAGTGCAAAAATGTTCCATATTTTCAAAGATATGGAAGATTTTTGCGCTCCTGCTCTCTCCTTGCACTAGTGCAATGTGTGCTGCCTATTGCCAATGTAGGCACCCGTGCACCATAGTGCCAGGGTGTCTGCATTATGGGCAGGATTGGTTTTGTGCAGGAAAGGATACCTTGCTACACAAAAGCAATCAAAAGAGGCATTTTCCACTTTCTGTATGTGATGCAGAATACATCACGCATAGAAAGAGGAAATAATGAGAGGGAAAAAAATATTCTCCTCGGTACACTATCCTCTGGGAGGGGTACGGATTTGATGCAATCCCAGGTTTACAAACCTTTTCAGATCTGGCTATTGTGCCAAATACATGGGTGGATACATTGGAACGTCCATGCTGCACCCATCGAAAGCCTCCCAACTCAAAATGTAATGTAACACAGCTTTAGCAGCTGCTTTGCATTACATTTCTTTACAAAGCTACGAATGGTGCAAATTGCCCCTTGCATGGCTTTGTAAATCGGAGTTAAGGACTTACACTGCCTTGCATCACCTTGCATGATGGAAGGATAACACAGCTCCTTAATAAATCTGGCCCTTAATCAATGGGTGAAATGATGCGTGTGACTGAAGTGTGTGCTACTTGTATATGTACCACATGCAGGGATGAGTTTTAGTTACACAAGATAGATGATGGTAAAAAAGATTGGCAAATATTTGAAATTCTCATGTATAATGTAGGCCTGGGCGGTGAACTTTGCTCCGTTCGCGGAGTTTGCGGAGTTTTCTTCAATCTGCACTCCGCGGAGCTCACGGAGTGCAGAAAACTCTGCTTCGCGATGTGCAGCGTAGTTTTTTCCCCGCTACCCGAGCGGCAGGAATACCAACACAAACTGCAGTTCGCACTGTACTCTGCCACTCGCGGAACTTCGCTGAGTTTTTTGTAACTTCCCGGAGTTTTGCGTAGCAAAACTCCACGAACTACACCCAGGTACCAGATGGAGACAGGGATTGTGTATAATTCACATAATTTACTTTCACATAATTATGCAAAATTATGATGAAATTACAACAAATTGTGCTAATCTGTTATTTTAGGCTACTTTTTTTCCACAAAATGTGTGCTTCCATCAATGTTTATCATGGATGGGTCAAATTAAGGCAAAGTGGAGTAATGGCATAATTTTAGAAGTTTCAAAACTCAAGATTAACATGAAATTCTCAAAATTATGTGAATTACATTCGTGTAATTCAAATTTCTCTCATGCCTAGTAGTGGCACATTTTTACTTATTTCCCCTAGAATAACGAGGCAGACTTTCATGGAAAATGTAAATTATTTATAAAGTTTCATTGAATAGAGAATCCAGTGGGAATTCTACACAGAGGGCCTGATTAGGAGTTACTCGTAATACCACGATCCATGTGTAAATTAGTTTTTACGCATGTGTCGGAATTATGAGTTTAAAGTTATTTAAAGCATGCAATAGTTATTGGATTTGTTAAATAACTCAACCTTCGTCAACGTTCAGAGGGTCAACCCAGCCTAAATGTAACAGGGGAAAACATGGTATTTACCTTATCATGCAGATTCTGGAGCATTAAACCCCAAAATCCAAATGTTATTCACCATAAACTCATAATGGATCTAAGGCAAGAGTTCAACTGTGTCTTAAGTTTATGCCTACTTGTTGTTCAGACTCTTTGAATCAGTCCAAGATGTTCGTGAGGTTACTGTCTTAGCAAACTATGTAAGCTACCAATGGGCAACATGATGTGTCGATAAATCTGAAAAACTTTGCACATGTGATTGTATTAGTGGTTGGAGAAGATAGAACGGTAAAAGCTGTCAACTATTAAATCAATCTCAAAAGTCGTTTTCCCTGTTTGACATGATATTTCTTCCATGCGTAGCCTTCTTGTGTCGACACGTGAAGGCTCTGCATGGAAGAAATATTGAGTCCGTCTTTGCAATATGCAGAGGTCACACTGAGGAAAAGGAAACACGACCTTTGCTTGACGTATACTATTGCCGATTATTCATCTGAATAAAACCCTGATGAAGTCCCATTTTGGCGTATCTAAACACGTTGGCTGCGCTGATGTTAGATGGGTACTGAAATAATAAATAAATAAAAAAATTGGGATTGAAACACTATTTCATAGCTCCTGCTTTAATGGATATATAAGAAGGACTGTATTTTCATGTGATAAGCCTGTCAAGAAATGCGTCAACATCAACTTCCTTTTGAACATTCAAATGAATTTCTTTGGACTCCTTAAGCACTTCCTTTTTGTACGTGATTTTATTATTGGGTATGGTCTCGGAGCAGTAAGGCCATTGAGAGGTTGAGCGCTGTATTTGTAAACTGTGAGTAATAACACATATGTGGCAGTTCTTCTGCCAATACTGCTCTCTTTAATGGTTTCCAATCTCATCATGAAATCATCATCCTCAACACTTTATTTGGCTTTCACAGAGAAAACCATAAAAGTCAAACAAACACATTTAAAAAATCTCTATCTAATATATGAAAAAACAGTACAATATGACCGTCATGGGCCAGTGAATACAGGGTTAGAAATCAAACGCTATGTCAAGAACTGAGGGTCCAAAATATGTATGGACATCGTCAAGACACTATTCAAAATACAATGTTGGTAGTAAAGACTATATCAAGTGCAGTTAAACCGTCCACCATAACCTCATAAGATACAAAATTGTAATTGTGGACCATGTTAAAACCAAATTTATGTTATCACAGTGACAAGTAATTGTCCATGAAGGTTAATCACAGCTGGACCTAAGTCTTATAGCAACCCTTAAAAAGCTAAGAACATATAATACTGAGTAGCTTGAAAGCTGCTGTAAAAAGATAAAAGCAGGTCTAACCTGACTAAAACCTAATTTTTTAAGAATAGGAATGATAAATTACTTTCCGGGTACCTCGTAAAAAATACAAAACATTAGTAAGTGCATCATGTCCTGTGGAGATTTTCCATCGCAGCCACAGGGTGGGAGGAACTGCCCTATATGTGCATCATGAGGATGGGGCAAAACATAATGAAAGAGGTCCAATCGAAATATTGTCAGTAAAAAACAGTCATGGTTACTTTTAAACCAAACGAGATAGGGTTCAATTGATGACACAGCTTTCAATAAAAAATACCTATGCACACTACTCTCCCTCAGCTCCACTTCTTCTCTGGCCCACGTACGGTTATGCCCCTCAGTTTATAAATTCAGGAGGGCCTGCTCCAAATTGTTGATGTACAAATTAAAAAGAAAAGGCTCCACAATACACCCTTGATGCACCCCCCTCTGGATGGAGAAATCACAGGTCACTTTAAGGTCTTTAGAGTAGCGAACTATGGCTTTAGTGTCTCTATGGGGATCCCTTAGAAACATGATAATATCTTTGTCAATACCAATAGAAAGCATCATCTGCCAAAGCATGGATCTGTTAAAGCGATCAAAGGCAGAAGACAGATCCATAAAAGCTAGGTAGACGAACCCAGTGCAGGCAACGGTGTACTTATTCAAGACCATATATAAATTCAGACACTGGTCCACCATTGAGCATCCAGGGCGAAAACCATATTGGGCCTCAGCCAGAGTGTTGTTATCATCTGCCCAACTCACTAGCCTATCTAATATCATACAACCCACCACCTTTACCACAGAATCCAAAAGGGAGATGGGCCTATAGCAATGAGTGCTATCCCGATCTCCCTTTTTGCAGACAGGGACAATGGTGGGTAAAGCCCAAGTAGCCGGGCGGCCGGTCTTCACCGAGGCATTAATGATTGAGGTGGGTACAGGTGCCCAGAGGTCCAGATTTGAAATATAGAGGTCTGGGGGATCCCGTCAGGGCCCGGGCCTTGTTTTTAAACAAACCCATAATACCTGCTCTTTCTTCCTGTGCTGAGAATATGACCTTGGATTTGCCCAAAATGGTTTCCTGGGCTTCCCTCAAGATGGAGTGGCTTACCCAATCATCCTCAGAGATATGGGCATCCAATAAATTGACACTATCTCCTACCAAAAAGGGGCTATTAATGATGCTCCAAAACTTGGAGCTGTTACCCATGGTGCTGGCCTCTATCAACTCTGACCAGGCCTCCTCTTTCAAAAACGGACTTGCGCTTTGCCAATGCAGCCTTATATTGTCTACGGTATCCCTTGACAGCCATGGCGTCTCTTGGTGTGACACTCAAAACCGCCTTCAGTCTTCTTTGAGGCACAAAAACACTCGGAGACGAACCATCTCGGGACTGAATGAGGTGAATGCCCACCTGGTGCCCGCAATAAGTTAGCTATAACTCCAGAGATGCTTCCAAAAGCCTCCAAGATGTCTGATGGCTTTTCAAAACTGTCTAGGCAGGTGGCAAACTGCCTGTTACACTGAGTGAACAGAGACTCATAGAATTGGTACGGAATTATCTGACCTCACTTAAGGCTCCTCCCCCCTTCCACAGCTGTCAGGGACCCCGTGCTCCATCCTTAATTGACTTTACTTCCTGGGGCTATCCTGTCGAAACGCACACCGGTTTGTGATCACTATAATGCTTTCCTTAACGGTGAAGTCCGAAATATATGAGAAAAAAGATGTAGAAACAAAAATAAAATCAATAAAGGACTCACACCCTCTCCCGGAGAAGGTGGGGGCAACATCTATTTTGTCCGAGGGCAACTTGTTCATAGCGGCATTAGGTCAAACTCATACAAAATAGTGCTAAGTAAGGAGCCCTGATGAGTATGTTCCATATGCAGGCCAGTAAGGCATGCACATCCCATGTCTTTGACCACCCAAGTCTCGGGTCCCAACACATATGGACATTAAAATCTCCTGTAATAAGAACATTTGAATATGTCTGCTCTTTCTGGGTCATATTTCTCAAGAAAGAGCCCAACCGAATGATATTGCATGCATCCGGTGGCCTGGCTTCCGCATTCTAAATATTTTAAAGCAATAGCTTGCTCATCCCACTGGATAATGACAACACCTGTAAAGTAGCGGAGTTGTGGGGCAGCATAGATACTGTTAACTGCCTTGGATGCTCAGAGAGTAACAGTAACATAGGGCGCAGAACCATCCTTGGCAGTCTTCCTGAGTCCTAATAGCGATTGTTGGAGTCGCTGGCACGAAGAAATGTTTATAGTACAACTTGCAATAATGATATGCTATTTTCAGTAGCCCATGTCTCCTGAATGGCAGATCACGTCGAACCCTCAATTAAGAAAAGCCATACCATTCATTTCTATGGGCCAGAGTCACCAACAGGTACTTACATTGCCTGCCCTGCTCATGTTCCAGGAGATCCAAAATTACACCCTGCTGCAATCTCGATAATGTGCATGGTGCACTCCCAGTGCACATGCATGCCTAAGGGCATGTATGTGCGTCACATGGCACTTTGAGAAGGAAACTACAGCTCAATCGCAGACATTATAAATTAGAACTCAGGCGCAAACCTAGTAAGATGGTGGCTAATGGCTGGGATTGCCTCACTGCAATTGGCATCGCTACTAGCCCAGCATCTAGAGACTGCCACTGCAGTGTCTTCTGAATGCGGAACAATGGGTGGATCACAAAGTCTGTAATAACTTAACTTAATGGGAGGTTGTCTTCCTACAATGCGCACAGAAGTTATGACCCCTAGATTCTGAAGTTCGGGAGGCTGTGCTTAAGATACTGTTTACCACATAGGGGCTACAGTCCCCATCCCAGTTTTTCTTAACTCTACCCACCCATGATGTTCTATGGAGTATGATAACATTACTTTCTACCCATGACCCTGAGGCAAAGTTGGAATTTCACCAATACACAACTTTATTCTTCAGTTGATAAAAGTCTTCCTTTTCACCCGGAGCAAATTGAGGGACATTAGCTAGAACCACTACGAATGGAGTTGACTCAGGTGGCAGATGTAAAGTGCAAGGTCTCTAGTTGGAATTACTGAATGCCCCTGAGTTGGTCCCACCTGACCTTCCATCAGTCTTCATGTTGGACCCACCTGCGACAGTTCCTGGGTTCTGGTGCTGCTTAAAACATGAAGAGGCCCTATCATTAGAAACAATTACCAATGACGATGTCATGTTCAAGATTGGGACCAATGTAGATAAACATACTGGAGGCACTAGATGACACATACGCTGGGTTGCACCTTCAGTCGCAGGCTTAGATAAAATCTTCAAGCTGGGCTCCTGCACGTTGCGACAATTACTGGAAGGCGAAGCAATTGGGACCAGGGAATAAGTGGGCAATGCTATAGAGTCACCTTGCAGTAGTGAGGACAGCTTATTGAGATCGTTCTCTATTGCTGTTAGACAGTGTAGAATAGGGCCTAATTTGAGATCCAGGGCTGATAACAGAGATGCCTTAAAAGCAATGAGCAAGATCGTCACATCCGGGCTGGACACTCCAGTGGGATCTGGGGGGCTAGGGTGCGAGCTAATACTCTTCTGACACTTTGCATGGATCCCAATCGAAGGGCACTTCCTCTTTGCCCTTGCTCCCTTCCGAACTCCAGGGCTCATACCAGGGGCTATGGACTCTATCCTGGAAGCTGTAAACTGAGCACCTTCTTGTCGAGGGGGGTGCAGGGAAGGCAAGCAAACACCCCCATCTACGATGGGGCCAAATTCACGGAGTCAGGAGAGGAGACTAGTTCAGGGGATTCTGGATGTAGAGGTATAAGAGAACTCTGGGAGGTGAGAAGTATAGGTGATCGAGAGAGTCGACGTGTATCCAATTCGATTTCCTTGTCCAGAACCCCTAAGGCACACTGCAGGAAATCGTCCATGGCCGATGCGGTGTTCACAGGCTCCTTGGCAAGGGATCCCAAAGGCCTACATCTCCCCATTATGGTAACCCAGGGAACCCTGGGCAATGCCCCCCAGCTTTATCCAGATTTATCCTACAGGTTATACAGTTGATGGCTTCCCAAAAAGAGTAAAGCCTCTGAGATGACAATGACTCAAGGGAATATAACCAGTAGGCACTAGGAGTCGATGACAGAGAAGCAAGAAGGCTCAGACCACTCCTCGCGACAGTTCTTAACATCCAGTAGACACTCATGTTGAAATGAACAAACACCCAGAGCCTAGAAACTGGGACCTTGAGATTGTAAAGAACACAGAGGCCCAGCCTACTCATGAAAAATGGGCTCTCCTACCTGCACAGGAGTGCCTAGCCAGAGCCCAAGTCCAGAGTCCTCCAGGTGATGATCCGGATGCAGCCCCCCCGGTAGTTCCAAAGGGTTCCTGCTCCTTCCTTCTAATTGGGCAGTGGTGGACAGCCCGTAACCTGGCCCCAAGAAGTCAGTGAACCAAGAGGGGGGCCTATCCCAGCCCCCTCCGGTCTCTGATGGGCGTGGAGGGGCCCGCCCTTGGCGCAGGCTTTGCCCAGCGTGGCTTGCACGCAGCCTGCGCCGCAGGAGATGATCAGCGCTTTTACAGTGTGCGGGCAGCTGGGTGCATGCTCTTCCTCCGCCAGATACTGCTTGGTTGCTGGGACTCCGAGTCCCTCGCAACAAAGCCACAAAGCCTCCACACTGAAGAGTAAATGTCTTAAGCATACAAATTGGTGTTATCATTGATAATGTCAATTTTGATTCATACCATAACATCAATTCTTATTGCTTTTTGCTCTCAGATTGTCTGTGGTTTTTGTAAATTGTTGTTAAACATGTAAAAATATATCATAAATGACCCTTAAGAGTTTCAGGAAATATGACAATGTTATTCATGCACTGCTAATGCCAGACATCCTTCGTCTGATTAGCATGAAATATGAAATCACTTTATGAAAGAAAAGAGAACACAGAAATGTTAGTCAGAGGATGTTTATTTCCCATGAGGCATACACTGGCATTTGTATAATTCCCAAGTGTTATCCATTACTTTATGGAGTGGAAACCAAAGCTACAAAGAATCATTATTCATTTTTTTTTTACAAATGTACTGGTTTATTTAGCTGATTAAGCCTACAATCTTATGAGCGATAGGGTAACAAGATAGTTCCTATATACACTATGCTTCAAACAGGTGTGAGTTGTTCATCATAGAAATAGTGACTGCATTGTTTAACACATTTCCTGCTTCACCTTTCTGTAGCATTAGCATCATAACATCAGCGTGGCATACAAAAACATAGCAATTAGTGTTTGCTTTAATTTATTAGTTCCACTTCTTCAAATGTTACAGTCTTTGCTCTAGAAAACGAGAAAAATAATTATTGTAAGGACAGCTTTTTGCTTATAACAGATCACTTAATGACTACCTTCCTAGTCTTCCAGCACTTATAAATGAAAGTAGAATGGGAAAGTATTATTAAATATTTTCTATTGTGAACAACCAGATCTTCCAGATCAGCATAAATGAACTGTTTCTATACTTCCTATTGCTATGACCTTGGTATGGAATATTATTAATTGTACAAGGAGAAGTGTTTCATCTTTTTCCTGTAAGCCAGCTTCTTCTCAGATGCATAGATTGACACATTACTGGTATTATAATGCAATCTGGAGATGTGTTGACCATTGTCTTCCAAAGTGCATTGTGTTTATTTAACCCCTTCCATGCTCATGACGAGCTGAGCTCGTCATGCTGCGCAGTGCTCGTGTGCGCATGACGAGCTGAGCTCGTCATGAACCCGCCCGCTTAATGAAACGCCCCGCACAGGGCGAAAATCGGCCGCGCATGCAAGGGGTTAATTTATCGCTTGTGGTTACAATTAGACCAAATTCTAATTTGCACAGATGAAACACTGTAATAGTAAAAAAAAAAGTATGTACAGTTGATGTTGTCAAAGAAAAGTAATATTAGAATTCATCTGTGCTAAAGCATGCTGGGATACAAAATGTAAATACATTGGGAACTCTTATGGGTGACTGCAGCAGCCCCATATTCTTTTCATTATAATTTATGGGTCATTTATTTCTGTAGTACAGTGCTCTTAAATAAATAACAGTTTCTTATTTTATTTCTGTACATTGTTATATTTCAATATAGAAATGTGGCGTAAGATCCTATGGTTTTCCCACAACCATTCAGTGTTCACAGGGAGCAATATAGCTCAAGGTCAGGTACACTTAGCTATTAATCCAGTGCATTTATGCTAGAAAGTATGCCACAAAACAGCTTTTGATAAAATTGTCTTTTCGAACAATGCTATAGTGTAAGGAAGAGAGTGTTATATAGCAAAACATCTTGTATATGGATCCAAGTATCCATCTGAATATGAAGAATAAACAGATGCACTGAAGATAGCTTTTGCAGCGATGGCTAAAACAGAATGTCTAATGTAGAATAAAACAGAAAAGTAGATGGTGCTATGCGTTTGATTCGAAAAAATATTATATTTGTTTTGGTTGTACAAAACATTTATACAGCATTCTTATCAAACCCATCCATTGTGTTGGTGATGCCCTAGGTATTCACATATCATTGCTTAGTTTCTAGTATTAACAGCACCATTGTCAAGATTCCACTATCTTCACTTTTTAAAATTTAAATCAAAATACCACAACAATTATAATAAAAGAATACAAGACATATTAAAATGATCTTATTGTTGGAGATACAAAAGTCCAGCCTTGCTTAATTATAATGTGTGCATGTACTTTGGAACAACTGAAATTCAACTACTTCAAGTGGCTTTACATTTTAAAGCTTTCTTCATGATTGTTTACTGAAATAACCTATGGATAGCAGTTAGCTTAAAGACAAGTTAACAAATGAAAATAAAAATAACATACTTTTCAGGTGTATATGGTTCTTTTGTGCAACAAAGGGCCATGCAGCTCATCAATTATCCGTGAAAATAATATATTTTTCTTATTTAAACAGTTTCACACAATGTTTGTGTGACATTGTTCCTAAAAGTGAAGACGTGGTAGGTGGATTCTCCACTGCACAATTTTATAATAGCAATAATATTCGGGGTATATTACATTTATCAACATGGCATATAAATCTCTGGAAAGTAGATGTTATGTTTATGTAGTATATGTCACAGTAAATGATCAGATTTATCACTTCTTTTAGATATTTGGTAGAAGTTCAAACACCTTTCAGGTGATTTTTTCATTATGTTTACTAAATTTGAAGCACTGCACTACACTCTGTACAAGGCAATAGCATGTTGTAATGCTTTCAAACAATGCAATGTAAGTACAATCCAAATTATCTGTACATACATACATATTTTCATAAATACATCTGAAGCTTACAAAATAAAGAAAATGTCAAAAATAATAAGATAAAATAATAAGTGGTAGTTACAGATTATTTTCTATCCATTGACAATAAATAAGCAAATCAAACAAAAACACATAACCAATTATAATGAAATTAGTTTATTTTCTTGATATTGATGTAAGAAGAGAAGTGTGTGGTTTACGACACAGAGGTTTCATAAACAATAGCCGTGCTTGCTCTTCATTGTAAGTCACTCGCACAAGGATAGCAAACATGGGAATAGTATCAGGTCCAAAGTTCAACTCCAAAACGTCTTCCACTGATTGAAGACTTTTGTAATTGTTTATTGTATAAAATGTCAGCTAGTACACGCATACAATTCAATTTTGATGGTAGCTGCATCACTTTCCCTCAACCAGGAGAGTCTGTATTTGCTATTTTAGTTATTCTGAAGACATTCTAAATCCACTGAGCAGCAAATGCTTCCATTCTGTGTGGGATAGTAAAGAAAAAAGTAAAGTTAAACATATGAACACAAAATAAGGTATACAATGATAGTGCGTTTTGATTTAAAGGTTTGTAAACAAGTTCTACTCTACTCAAAAACTAACTAAAATTTGGTATTTTAATTTGTTCATATTGCCTTATGATGAAATTAAATAGTGATGTAAAAGCACAATACATCATAAAAAAAACAAAAAACTTAATCGCCACAATTTACACTAAGAAGCATTTTTTCCAATTTGGAGCTGCTGCAATCTTCTTGTTAACATTTGTAATGAGTTCCCTTCCTCAAAGACTAATTATAATGGCACACCTAGATATATAAAACCATTTATTTCAGCAAATTTGCGTCCCACTAGGTACTTCTGGGAGGAGATAAGGCTAATGATTGTTTCAGTGATAGATTAGCCAATTTGGATGCATACTTATGCGTATGTCTCATTTTCTTACTCAAATAGAGGAGTAATTGTGTTATGCTATGATGATTCTAGATCTGTAGATTTTGCTCTGTAGTTTGGTAAAGTTTCACTGAACTAACGATCCAACAGTGAGCAATTTATTATAATAATTAATTCTGTTAGATTTGGCCTAGTTCAGTAGGGTATCCACTACTTTCTAAATCTTTGCAACAGAAAACCAGGTTAGGAAAGTTTAGATTTTGTCAAACTGTTGTGAGTTTCCGAGGAGTGTTTAACCCGCTAGGCCTTGAAATTCCTCCTATCCTTTCCAATTCAATATGGCTATCAGGTGGGTGAGGCAATTTGACTCAAAATCTTTGCTTTTATGTCTTTCGCTCCCTTTGGGATATATCCTCTTCTGTCTCCTTCTTATATAACCTTCTTAAGTTGAAGGTATTGTCTTTGCCATGGACAGCATTAATATTTAAAAAGAGAGGGACACATAGGACTTACATATCCTAGAACTGTTTCCATTTTTCATTCTGACTTAGGTTTTGGTAGTACAATAACATTGAACAGTGTGTAAATGATGTTTCTTTTTAGTTGAATTAAGGTGATAATTCAAAAGCAAAAATTAATAAAACAATACAGCTTAAGCAATAAAATTCAATACATAAATATAATTGAAATTGTCTGTTTACAGATAGCAGAGAATGTGTTAAAAATAAAGAATACCCCTTTGCATATTTCTTTTCTGTGAAGGTGTGAATAAAGATGCTCTTTCAGGTCACTATTTAATGAATTGCACCTTTTATGAATCTGACTTGTTGATCCAGTTGTATAAGTAATACAAGTTGATTAAAAATTGTGCTGGTGACAGAGAAAGCTACATGGCAGCATACATTCTAACATATTCCTTAACACAGAATTTCTATTCATGACAGCAACCATTCAACAGTGGGAAAATAAACAAGGTGTACAAAATTAATAATTATGATCCTTTGACGTGACATTTCAGGGGTTTACCTACATTCTGAGATGCCCTTAGGAACGTTTTTAACTTTCTGTTGACGTTTTCTTCATATTTCTTGTATCCATTACACAATTATAATCTTTACTTAAAAAAATCCATGTTATTTCTAATTTATATGGAGAGGGCCACCCTCTAGAAATCCTTCCACAAAGCCATTTGCAAACCTACAAGGCATACAAAAGACAAATTCATTGGTCGCTATTATTTTCTCCCAAGTTCAAATATCAATCTAAAGCCTAGAGTACCTCATTGGCACAGAATGAAACTATGGATGCTGATCCACCAAAATATCCATGGTAGCAGTATTAAAACCATACACGCTTTGACTTTAATGAAATCATATTGTTCACTCGATGTCCATTTCTGTTGCTGCTGCGCCCTGATGACTACTGAGACCTGCAGTAGCAAGGGCAGTGCCAGGTGTACCAAAAGGCAGCAGACCATACCAGCTTCTACTTCTGGCAGCCTTTAATTGACTTCCCTTCATGGGCTCAGACATTGGATTTAATATTGTACAAATATCTACATAGCCCTTACTAATGCAGTTACTTCTCATTTGCTGATAATTTTTATTTTATTGAAAAAATATGCATGATGTACACCAAGCCAAAACTAGAGTTGCAATGACTGAGATAATTGCTCTTGCACATTTTTATGTTTCGCCTGCACAGTGCTTGGCGCTATGTTTGTGAAATCTCTTGTATTTAATATATCTTAAAATGGGGCTCTTATCCATTCCTGTAGCCGAATTACTGTGTTCATCTGCTTTTGTGAGGAACTTTTTTTTTGTTAGCTTCCCCTGGCTGCACGCATTTACGATACTTCTACTAAAGCTGTGCACACTGTTTAAGCCCCATTCACTGTTAAGATAAAGATCTCTTCCCACGGAAAAGGCAGACAGCTGCTAACAGTATTCTGGAATGCTTGCCTTTTATTACTTAGTTGTGTAAAGCAGATGTTTTAGCCTTAGAACATTTGTGGCATTTCCTATTCATGCCTCAGTACCTTTCTTTGCATTTTGTAGGCATTATCAGATTGATTTTTTTCAACTTAATCTATTTGGTCATTACGATAAAATTCTAAATGTTGTAATAAACATTGCATGTTAAAAATAAAGTTAACATACAAGAGCTATGCTACATTTTACTACTAAATAGGCAGCCACAAGTGCAGTTACCTTGCAGACAACAGTGTCATGATTTGAATGGTGCAGCAGGTGCAGTAGCACTGGGCCCAACTGTTGTCAGAACTCATCTAAACACATAATATTGCTATTTAACTGCTAAACAGGCAGTCACAATTGCAGTTACCTTGCAGTTGAAAGGAACTTGATTTGAATGGTGCAGCAGGTGCAGTGGCACCAGGCCCAAAAGTTGCCAGTACTCGTCTAAACACCTAATATTTCTATATTTTACTACTATACAGTCAGTTACAAATGCAGTTATCTAGCAAGCGCTTAGGTCACGATTTCAATAGTGCAGCAGGAGCAGTGGCACCTGGACTAAAAGCTCCAGGCACCCCTCCAAATACCTAATATTGCTATATTTTACTACTAAACACGCAGTCACAATTTCAGTTACCTTGCAGTTGAAAGGTGCCTGATTTAAATGGTGCACCAGGTGCAGTGGCACTGGGGCCAAAAGTTGTCAGAACTCCTCTAAACACCTAATATCCGAGTGTTAAAAGACTACAATTAGATCTAGAAAGCTTACAACTGGCCCAGTTGGTAACAATGGCCACACACGTTAAGGGACACACTTTGGATGTGGTAATCTCCAATGACCCCGATATGAAAGCGTCCGCACGAGTCCCGGTACCATGGTCGTACCATCACTTCATCCCCTTTAATGTATGGAAGTCAGGAAGTGAGTACAGGGAAGTTACCTCTAAGGCGACGATGAGGAAAAGATGCTGAGCCAAGATCAACCCTGAAGCATGGGGGGATGTCCTAACAGACATAGCAGTCCCGAACACGGAGAATCCAGGGTCAGTTGAAGAAGGATACTCGAGATGGGAATCCTGGATTACTCAATCCCTGGACCTAGTAGCCCCTAAGGTCATCCATAAATCCAAAACCAGAGCCAGAGTAGAAGGATGGTTCAATTCCCAGCTGCTGGCGCTAAAGAAAAATTGTAAAAAGATTGAAAGGGAGTGGAGGAAAAATTATGACCCCCCAACTTAAGATGGAGTATAAAGCAGCCATTAGGAACTACCATAATAATATCAAAATGATCCAGGCTAAGTTCTTTGAGGAAAAAATCAATAGGACTCAGAACTCCTCAAGGGAACTGTTCACAGTAATCAAGACCTTGACTAACCCACCCATTGACACCGGTCCAACTGAAACTACAGAGGAGAGGTGCAACGACCTAGCCGCCTACTTCCTCACTAAAGTAACGGACATTTATAGTTGCTTTAGAACGAGTGAAGACCTCACTGCAGAATGGGAAGACGATCAGGAAATAGTTCCCCCTCAACAGGCTATCACCAACTTCCCGCTTATGGAACAGAAGGGTGTAGAAGCCTTGATGGAGAAGGTGAAGTCAGGCTCGCCTCTGGACCCAGCTCCTCCGCATATCCTCAGACCAGTAACATCCATCATTGTACCGACTCTAACGAGGATCATGAATCAGTCCCTAGAAACGGGCATAGTCCCAGTTGCTTGGAAACACGCTGTGATAAAGCCTCTGCTGAAAAAAGCTAATGCAGATAGATTGCAACTGGGTAACTTTAGCCCCATCTCCTTGCTACCATTTGTCGGCAAGCTACTAGAAAAACATGTAAACAGAACTCTGTCAGAATTTCTAGAGACCAACCAGTGCCTTCACCCCACTCAGATGGGCTTCAGGGCAAAACACAGCACAGAATCGGCCTTGTTTGTAGTGGTGGAGGATCTAAGACGATCATTAGACCAGGGGAAATCAGCCGCGTTGCTCCTATTGGATTTGAGCGCCGCTTTTGATACGGTAGACCATCATACATTACGTAGAAGGCTCTCAGACATTGGGATACAGGGCATGGCGCTTAAATGTCTGTCATGGTTCCTGAATGATAGAACATTTCAAGTACAGGAGAACACCACTCTCTCCAAAACAATGTCTCTGAGGTGTGGAGTCCCACAGGGCTCATTATTGAGCCAAACGCTTTTTAATGTCTACATTGAGCCACTTGCTAAGATCGTGCTGGAATTTGACATATCCACGACGTCCTATGCCGAAAAAACACCATTGGTTATCTCCTTGGACCCAAAAAATAGCAGGGACGGTGAGAGACTATCTTCCTGCTTGATAAGAGTTAAAGAGTGGATGACGACAAGCTGTCTAAATCTAAATGGGGACAAAACTGAGTTACTACTTCTAGGAAACAAAGCAATACCTAGGCCCATTATAGACTGGCCTGCCTGTCTAGGCAACCCACCCACCCCCACAGAAATAATAAAACATCTAGGATTCTTGTTAGAAACGGATCTCTCCATGGTGACACAGGCTAAGAAGGTCGCAGCAACCTGCTTTGGACTTCTCAGAAGCCTTCGGAAAATCCTAGATAGAATTCCCCTACAGCTCAGGAAGACAGTGGTCCATTCCCTGGTCACCTCGCGGCTAGATTATGGAAACTCACTGTTCTTGGGCGCACCTAAATATGTTACTCGCAGATTGCAGGTGCCTCAGAATGCAGCCGCAAGGCTGCTGTGTAACGTTCCAGCAAGGGAGTCAGTAAAAAAGCACTTACGTGGACTCCATTGGCTACCGGTAGAAGCCAGAATAAAATTTAAAGTACTCGTCATCACTCACAGAGCACGCCATAACAGAGGTCCCAAAAAAATCGAGAGGCTAGTATTTCCCTACATCCCAAATAGGCGGCTACGATCTAGTACGGAGGAACGTTTAATACAAACAAAGGCTAGGAGGGAGAAATGGGGAGGAAGGTCTTTTTCCCACCTAGCTCCCAAACTCTGGAACTCCCTGCCGTTGGAATACAGATTGATAGACAATGAATTACTTTTCCGCAAAAAGATTAGGACCTGGCTGTTCATGCAATATCTCTAAGACAAGGTTTAGTCCCTATTCAGTATCTGACCACTTAGCGCTGGGAAGCCTCAGGGCAGCCATGCGCTCTATAAGTCCTTAATAATAATAATAATAATAATATTGCTATATTTTACTACTATACAGGCAGACACAATTGCAGTTAAAAGGGGCTTGATTTGAATGGTGCAGCAGGTGCAGTGGAGCTGAAGCCAAAAGCTTTAGGTACCCCACTGAACCCAGATTATTGCTAAATTGTATAACTAAACAAGACAGTCACAAGTGCAGTTATCTAGCAGACATCAGGGTCATGATTTCAATGGTGCAGCAGGTGCAGTGACACAGGGACCAAAAGCTCTAGGCACCCCACTAAACACCTGCAATTGCTATATTTCACTACTAAACAGGCAGTCACAGGTGCAGTTACCTTGCAGACAACAGGGTCATGATTTGAATGGTGCAGCAAGTGCAGTGGCACCGGGCCCAAAAGTTGTCAGAACTCTTATAAAACACCTAATATTTCAATATTTTACTACTATACAGGCAGCCACAATTGCAGTTACCTTACAGTTAAAAGGGGCTTGATTTAAATTGTGCAGCAAGTGCAGTGGCTCCAGGACCAAAGGTTGTCATAACTACTAAACACAGGGTCATGAGGTGTAGTGGCACTGGTACCAAAAGCTCCAGGCACCCCACTAAACACCGATTATTGCTATATTTTACAACTAAACAGGCAGTCGCAAGTGCAGTTATCTTTCAGACACTAGGGTCATGATTTGAATGGTGCAGCAGGTGCAGTGGCACCGGGCTAAAAAGTTGTCAGAACTCCTCTAAACACCTAATATTGCTATATTTTACTACTATACAGGCAGACACAATTGCAGTTGTCTTGCAGTTAAAAGGGGCTTGATTTGAATGGTACAGCAGGTGCAGTGGAGCTGCAGCCAAAAGCTTTAGGTACCCCACTGAACCCAGATTATTGCAAAATGTTACTACTAAACAAGACAGTCACAAGTGCAGTTATCTAGCAGACATCAGGGTCATGATTTCAATGGTGCAGCAGGTGCAGTGGCACCGGGCCAAAAAGTTGTCAGAACTCCTCTTAGACCTACTGTTGCTGAATTTTACAACTAAACAGGCAGTCATAGGTGCAGTTATCTAGTAGGCAATATGGCCATGTTTTGAATGGTGCAGCAGGTGTAGTAGCACTAGGACCAAAAGCTCTAGGCACCCCACTAAGCACAGAATATTGCTATATTTAACTACTAAACAGGCAGTAACCTTGCAGACAACAGGCCCATGATTTGAATGGTGCAGCAGGTGCAGTGGCACTGGGCCAGAAAGTTGCCAGAACTCCTTCAAACACCTAATATTGCTATATTTTACTACTATACAGGCAGACACAATTGCAGTTATCTTGCAGTTGAAAGTGGCTTAATTTGAATGGTGCAGCAGGTGCAGTGGCACCAGGGCCAGAAGTTGTCAGAACTCCTCTAATCCCAAAATATTGCTATATTTAACTACTAAATAAGCAGTCACAAGTGCAGTCACCTTGCAGGCACTAGGGTCATGATTTCAGTGCTGCAGCAAGTGCAGTGGCACCGGGACCAAAGCTCTAGGAACCCCTCTAAACACCAAATATTGAAATATTTTACTACTAAACAGGCAGTCACAAGTGCAGTTATCTAGCAGGCACTAGGGCCATGATTTCAATGGTGCTGCAGGTGACGTGGCACCTAATATTTCTATATTTTACTATTAAACAGGCAGTTACCTTGCAGACAACAGGGTCATGATTTGAATGGTGCAGCAGGTGCAGTGGCACCGGGCCAGAAAGTTGTGAGAAATCCTATAAACACCTAGGGGCAGATTTACAAGGAACTGATGCATCTGCAAAGATGCATCAGTTTCCTTGTGCCAGTGTCAAATGTGCTGCGCCACCATGGATGCGCTGTATTTACAATACAGTGCTCCATGGCGCAAGGATTAACAGATGCGTCAGAAATTCTGACGCATCTGTTGGCCCAAAAGTCACGCATTGCTGGAGTTGTGTTGCAAGCACGACGCAACCCCAGCAGTGTATTTTGAGGCCTATACTTACTGTACTGCGTCACTTCTTATGCCTGCTTCAAGCAAGCATAAGTTTTTGACGCATTGGCGTCCTAAAAGTGGTGCAGTGAAATCTTGTAGATTTAACTGCGTCACTTTTACGAGGCCTTCCTGTGTGGGAACGCCCACCCTGCATACATTATACCTGACGCAGGTATAATGTGACGCAGGGCTTTACAACGTGACGCATCTCCCTAGATGCGTCAATTTGTAAATAGGCTGCATTGTTTCCGCTGCAGTTGCGTCAAAAAAAGTGATGCAATGGCGGCGCAAGAAGGTGCAAGGGGCTTGTAAAGCTGCCCCCTAATATTGCTATATTTTATTACTATACAGGCAGACACAATTGCAGTTATATTGTAGTTAAAGGGGCTTGATTTGAATAGTGCAGCAGGTGCAGTGGCACTGGGGACAGAAGTTGTCAGAACTCCTCTAAACCCCAAATATTGCTATATTTAACTACTAAATAAGCAGTCACAAGTGCAGTTATCTTGCAGGCAGTAGGGTCATGATTTCAGTGGTGCAGCAGGTGCAGTGACACCGGGGCCCAAATCTCTAGAAACCCCTCTGAACACCAAATATTGCAATATTTTACAACTGAACAGGCAGTCACAAGTGCTGTTAACTTACAGGCAATAGGGTCATGATTTGAATGGTGCAGCAGGTGCAGTGGAACCAGCCCAAAAGGTGTCAGAACTCTTCTAAACACATATTAATGCTATAACATCAATTACATCTATTATTTTCCTCTTTCATTTCATTTTTCAAAATGTAGCTATTACTTACCCACACTATCAATCAATCAATCAGGGGTTTGGTAAAGCGCGACTACTCACCCGTAAGGGTCTCAAGGCGCTAGGGGGGGGCTAGTAACAGCACAATATATTGCCTTTTTGTATATATACAAGTCATAACCCTTTTACCGGTTCTGTGTGTCGGACGGCCGGGAGCCATCCGACGCCACAGTGCTCATGTGTGTAGGACGCCTCCCGGCTGTCCTCGCACATGGCATAGGAAATCCCTCTGGTGCGTACACCAGGTGGATTTCCTTTCAATCAAAACACCCTTGGGAGCTGGGGGAGAGCTTCCCCACCTCCCAAGGGTTTTCTGACTGTTTCTTTGAAATGCTGATCGGTGCGCATGTCGGGCTGACGTCATTTCAGAGAAACTGAAACTCAGTTTCAGTTTCACTGCCTTGGTGCTCAGGGGGCTAGTTCAGCCCCCTGAGCACCGAGGCAGATGGGAGAGGTATCATTGGAAAGGGGAGAATCTGTTTTCTCCCTACTGGATCCCTTCTTGGGGATTGCCTCAGGAGGGCGATCCCCAAGCAGGGATCCCCCCACTAGGCACCAGAGAGGGGGGAGCGGCCCCATGTGGGAAGGGCTTTTGCTCCCCCTATATTTTTGGGCAAACATATTGGGGTCAGAAAGCACACTAGGCACCAGTTTTTGTTATGTATATAGGGGTGGGGGCTGCCCAAAATGGGCATGCCAATGCCTCCACCCCCCCCCCCCAAAAACAATTGCCACAGTCTTTCTGCTTCCCCAGAAGGCAGAATAGGGCAATATCCCCTGATCTGTCCACCAGGGGGAAGAAAGTCTATTGCTTTTTCATATGTAGGGGGGAGGGCTGCCCAGAATGGGCAGGCCAATGCCCCCAAGCCCCCCAAAAAAATTGCCACAGTCTTTCTCCCCCCGGAGGCATATGGGGGCAATAGTCCCTGATCTACCCCAAGGAGGGCAGAAAGCCCACTAGGCACCAGGGATTATGTTGGTTTTTTTTATACATAGGGGAGGAGGTTTCCAAGAATGGAAATGCTAATGCCCCCACCCCCAAAAAGTCTCTCTGCCCCCCTGGAAGGCAGATCGGGGCAATAGCCCCTTATCTGCCCCCCTGGGGGGGCAGAAAGCCCACTGGGCACCAGGGATATGTTTATGGGCATGTCAGGGAGAAGCCCCAGATGCAAGGGTCTATCCCCTTTTTTTAGGCACAAATTGTGGCTGTTTCAGTGATATTTTTAGTCTCATCTGCCCCCAAGCGGTGCAGAAAACCACTAGAAACTAGGGAGAGTTTGTGTGCGTGTGAACTGGAGTTTGGCTGAAGGTCTGCATGCACTGACCTTTGACTGGCATTTTGCTGGCAGTGTGTGTGGACCTGCGCTTGGCTAATGGTGTGTGTGGACTCGTGTTTGATGATGGTGTGTGTAGATTGGCGCTATCCCGGTGAGGTGCGTGGAGTGGCGCTTGGCTGGCGATGTGCGTGGACTATTGCTTGGCTGACTGTGTGCATGGATGGTGCTTGGTTGCAGGGCCGGACTGGAGGTAGTGGGCACTGAGCATTTCCCCGGTGGACCGGAGGGGTGGGAGCCGTTTTTCTGGCCTTGGGGCCGGTTTTGTCACCGGCTGCCGGTTTTGCAGCACTGCTGCAATATCGGCCCCCAGTAACAAAAGCAGGAGTGGTGCTTTTTACTAGCATGCCGTCCCGCCTCCCAGGGTTGTGCGAGCAGCAATCTTCCAGGGCTGGTTGCTGTTCCCAGTCCGGCCCTGCTTGGCTGGAGGTGTGCGGGGATGGCGCTTGGCTGGCAGAGTGCGTGGGTGGCGCTTGGCTGCCGGTGTGCATGGATAGTGCTTGGCTGACTGTGTGCATGGATGACATTTGGCTGGTGGTGTACAAGGATGCCGCTTGGCTGGTGGTGTACGTGGATGGCGCTTGGCTGGCAGTGTGCATGGATGGTGCTTGGCTGACAGTGTGTGTGGATGGTGCTTGGCTGGCGGTGTGCATGGATGGTGGTGTGTGTGTACTGACTCTTGGCTGGCTGTGTGGCTAGCATGGTTCCCCAGTGTTTTCTTACCCAAAATCCCCCCCAAACCTCAATTTTCCTCACAAAGCCACATTTTCCTCACATTACTGTGTGGGTAAGTTGTAGGATAACCAAGCAGGCACAAATGTCCTACCACCCAGCATTCCCGTTGGTCTCCTGAGAAAAATGCTACCTCACTTGTGTGGGTGCCCAACGTAGCATCAGCCTAAAAACGTATAAACAAACTGCCCTTTTGGACCTGCTTTGGGCCCCCCTCAATCTCTGAAAGTTTATGGCCCTTCCATGTCATATGCAAAAGAAACTGGAATGGCATGGTGAGCAAAAAAACGATGGATTTAGGCCCAGATCTCTGTACTGGGGTGAATGTATGACATTATTCTGCATTCTGTCCATCAATTGTTGTTTTTGCATTTGTCACCCCGAGTGGGACGGGTATGCTCAGACGTGAGTCCCGTGCTCTCCATGCCACTGGAATCAAGCTATCCTGGCTGATGAGGGCTGAAAGCCCGAAACCGGTCCTAGGATGCTTGTTTCCAGTCCAGGGAGGACCTGGCTTGGCAGTTCAGGCTGGACTGTTCCCATGGGGCACAGGGTCAAGACTGATTTGCATATGGCTGGGTTCAAACTGGAATGGCATGGTGAGCAAAAAACGATGGATTTAGGCCCAGATCTCTGTACTGGGGTGAATGTATGACATTGTTCTGCATTCTGTCAATCAATTGTTGTTTTTGCATTTGTCACCCCGAGTGGGATGGGTATGCTCAGACGTGAGTCCCGTGCTCTCCATGCCACTGGAATCAAGCTATCCTGGCTGATGAGGGCGGAAAGCCTGAAACCGGTCCTAGGATGCTTGTTTCCAGTCCAGGGAGGACCTGGCTTGGCAGTTCAGGCTGGACTGTTCCCATGGGGCACAGGGTCAAGACTGATTTGCATATGGCTGGGTTCAAACTGGAATGGCATGGTGAGCAAAAAAACGATGGATTTAGGCCCAGATCTCTGTACTGGGGTGAATGTATGACATTGTTCTGCATTCTGTCCATCAATTGTTGTTTTTGCATTTGTCACCCCGAGTGGGACGGGTATGCTCAGACGTGAGTCCCGTGCTTTCCATGCCACTGGAATCAAGCTATCCTGTCTGATGAGGGCTGAAAGCCCGAAACCGGTCCTAGGATGCTTGTTTCCAGTCCAGGGAGGACCTGGCTTGGCAGTTCAAGCTGGACTGTTCCCATGGGGCACAGGGTCAAGACTGATTTGCATATGGCTGGGTTCAAACTGGAATGGCATGGTGAGCAAAAAAACGATGGATTTAGGCCCAGATCTCTGTACTGGGGTGAATGTATGACATTGTTCTGCATTCTGTCCATCAATTGTTGTTTTTGCATTTGTCACCCCGAGTGGGACGGGTATGCTCAGACGTGAGTCCCGTGCTCTCCATGCCACTGGAATCAAGCTATCCTGGCTGATGAGGGCTGAAAGCCCGAAACCGGTCCTAGGATGCTTGTTTCCAGTCCAGGGAGGACCTGGCTTGGCAGTTCAGGCTGGACTGTTCCCATGGGGCACAGGGTCAAGACTGATTTGCATATGGCTGGGTTCAAACTGGAATGGCATGGTGAGCAAAAAAACGATGGATTTAGGCCCAGATCTCTGTACTGGGGTGAATGTATGACATTGTTCTGCATTCTGTCCATCAATTGTTGTTTTTGCATTTGTCACCCCGAGTGGGACGGGTATGCTCAGACGTGAGTCCCGTGCTCTCCATGCCACTGGAATCAAGCTATCCTGGCTGATGAGGGCTGAAAGCCCGAAACCGGTCCTAGGATGCTTGTTTCCAGTCCAGGGAGGACCTGGCTTGGCAGTTCAGGCTGGACTGTTCCCATGGGGCACAGGGTCAAGACTGATTTGCATATGGCTTGGTTCAAACTGGAATGGCATGGTGAGCAAAAAACGATGGATTTAGGCCCAGATCTCTGTACTGGGGTGAATGTATGACATTGTTCTGCATTCTGTCCATCAATTGTTGTTTTTGCATTTGTCACCCCGAGTGGGACGGGTATGCTCAGACGTGAGTCCCGTGCTCTCCATGCCACTGGAATCAAGCTATCCTGGCTGATGAGGGCTGAAAGCCCGAAACCGGTCCTAGGATGCTTGTTTCCAGTCCAGGGAGGACCTGGCTTGGCAGTTCAGGCTGGACTGTTCCCATGGGGCACAGGGTCAAGACTGATTTGCATATGGCTGGGTTCAAACTGGAATGGCATGGTGAGCAAAAAACGATGGATTTAGGCCCAGATCTCTGTACTGGGGTGAATGTATGACATTGTTCTGCATTCTGTCCATCAATTGTTGTTTTTGCATTTGTCACCCCGAGTGGGACGGGTATGCTCAGACGTGAGTCCCGTGCTCTCCATGCCACTGGAATCAAGCTATCCTGGCTGATGAGGGCTGAAAGCCCGAAACCGGTCCTAGGATGCTTGTTTCCAGTCCAGGGAGGACCTGGCTTGGCAGTTCAGGCTGGACTGTTCCCATGGGGCTCAGGGTCAAGACTGATTTGCATATGGCTGGGTTCAAACTGGAATGGCATGGTGAGCAAAAAAACGATGGATTTAGGCCCAGATCTCTGTACTGGGGTGAATGTATGACATTGTTCTGCATTCTGTCCATCAATTGTTGTTTTTGCATTTGTCACCCCGAGTGGGACGGGTATGCTCAGACGTGAGTCCCGTGCTCTCCATGCCACTGGAATCAAGCTATCCTGGCTGATGAGGGCTGAAAGCCCGAAACCGGTCCTAGGATGCTTGTTTCCAGTACAGGGAGGACCTGGCTTGGCAGTTCAGGCTGGAATGTTCCCATGGGGCACAGGGTCAAGACTGATTTGCATATGGCTGGGCTCAAACTGGAATGGCAGGGTGAGCAAAAAAACGATGGATTTAGGCCCAGATCTCTGTACTGGGGTGAATGTATGACATTGTTCTGCATTCTGTCCATCAATTGTTGTTTTTGCATTTGTCACCCCGAGTGGGACGGGTATGCTCAGACGTGAGTCCCGTGCTCTCCATGCCACTGGAATCAAGCTATCCTGGCTGATGAGGGCTGAAAGCCCGAAACCGGTCCTAGGATGCTTGTTTCCAGTCCAGGAGGACCTGGCTTGGCAGTTCAGGCTGGACTGTTCCCATGGGGCACAGGGTCAAGACTGATTTGCATATGGCTGGGTTCAAACTGGAATGGCATGGTGAGCAAAAAAACGATGGATTTAGGCCCAGATCTCTGTACTGGGGTGAATGTATGACATTGTTCTGCATTCTGTCCATCAATTGTTGTTTTTGCATTTGTCACCCCGAGTGGGACGGGTATGCTCAGACGTGAGTCCCGTGCTCTCCATGCCACTGGAATCAAGCTATCCTGGCTGATGAGGGCTGAAAGTCGGAAACCGGTCCTAGGATGCTTGTTTCCAGTCCAGGGAGGACCTGGCTTGGCAGTTCAGGCTGGACTGTTCCCATGGGGCACAGGGTCAAGACTGATTTGCATATGGCTGGGTTCAAACTGGAATGGCATGGTGAGCAAAAACGATGGATTTAGGCCCAGATCTCTGTACTGGGGTGAATGTATGACATTGTTCTGCATTCTGTCCATCAATTGTTGTTTTTGCATTTGTCACCCCGAGTGGGACGGGTATGCTCAGACGTGAGTCCCGTGCTCTCCATGCCACTGGAATCAAGCTATCCTGGCTGATGAGGGCGGAAAGCCCGAAACCGGTCCTAGGATGCTTGTTTCCAGTCCAGGGAGGACCTGGCTTGGCAGTTCAGGCTGGACTGTTCCCATGGGGCACAGGGTCAAGACTGATTTGCATATGGCTGGGTTCAAACTGGAATGGCATGGTGAGCAAAAAACGATGGATTTAGGCCCAGATCTCTGTACTGGGGTGAATGTATGACATTGTTCTGCATTCTGTCCATCAATTGTTGTTTTTGCATTTGTCACCCCGAATGGGACGGGTATGCTCAGACGTGAGTCCTGTGCTCTCCATGCCACTGGAATCAAGCTATCCTGGCTGATGAGGGCTGAAAGCCCGAAACCGGTCCTAGGATGCTTGTTTCCAGTCCAGGGAGGACCTGGCTTGGCAGTTCAGGCTGGACTGTTCCCATGGGGCACAGGGTCAAGACTGATTTGCATATGGCTGGGTTCAAACTGGAATGGCATGGTGAGCAAAAAACGATGGATTTAGGCCCAGATCTCTGTACTGGGGTGAATGTATGACATTGTTCTGCATTCTGTCCATCAATTGTTGTTTTTGCATTTGTCACCCCGAGTGGGACGGGTATGCTCAGACGTGAGTCCCGTGCTCTCCATGCCACTGGAATCAAGCTATCCTGTCTGATGAGGGCTGAAAGCCCGAAACCGGTCCTAGGATGCTTGTTTCCAGTCCAGGGAGGACCTGGCCTGGCAGTTCGGGCTGGACTGTTCCCATGGGGCACAGGGTCAAGACTGATTTGCATATGGCTGGGTTCAAACTGGAATGGCATGGTGAGCAAAAAAACGATGGATTTAGGCCCAGATCTCTGTACTGGGGTGAATGTATGACATTGTTCTGCATTCTGTCCATCAATTGTTGTTTTTGCATCCTTCCATGTCATAGGCACTTGGCCCATCCACACAAGTAATGTATCATTTTTATCGGGAGACTGAGGGGAACGCTGAATGGAAGGAAATTTGTTCAGTGCGGTGATCCCACAACTTTCCCACACAGATATAAGTGTAAAATGTGAATTTTTAGCTAAATATGAGGTTTGCAGTGGATTCTGGGAAGGAAAATGTTGGGGGATCAATGCAAGCCACAACTCCCTGGACTCCCACAGGTGTCTAGTTTTAAAAAATGTCTGGGTTTTTTAGGTTCCCCTAGATATCTGCAAGCCCAGGACCAAAAACACAGGTGCCCACCTATCTATCACAAAAAGACCTGGCTTTTTAGAATCAATCATTTTTATTATGTGGATAACCATGGGTTCGAACACAGCTTACTGCCTACATCTCGGGGCCGGCAGAGCGAGGTAGAAATGCATTCACACAGCGTTGAGGCCTACATCCCAGAGGACGGCCCCCACAATACCATTCACATCTGGCAGCAGATTCGATCGTCCCATAGAAGTCCTCCACCATTTTATATCATAGTTCAAACAAAGCCCCATAAAAAACCCACCTCCCTTACCCTCCTCCCCCCTCCCCTGTCTCCGCATCAGATTTAAACATACTGTAAAGAGCTCACTGCCGGGGCCCACTCAGTGTACTAGTGTTGCTCCATTCCGCCGTACTAAACCGAAGCCGCCGGCTCCAGCGGTAGCAGCCGGAGGATCTGCAGAAATTTAGGGCATGTCACCTCCCGCATATCCTTTGTGAGGATTTGTAAGTAGGGGGCCCACAGCGTCGCAAACTCTCCGCCCCTCCCGTCTACACCAAGCGAGAGGCGCTCCATTGCCAAGAGCTGCCAGAGGCGATGAATCCAGTCCATCAACTCAGGCACCGAGGCCGACCCCCAATGCGCTAAAAGCACCTGTCGCGCCGCCAGCAGCGCCATAGCAATCTGTCTGCCCCTTAGAGATTTCAGCGGGAAGGCTTTGGGATGTGAAAGGCCCAACAGAGTGTATTCAGGAGCGCGGGGTAGGGTAATCTGAAATGCAGTGTCAATATCGTCGAGGACTGCTTTCCAATAGCGCACCAATTTCGGGCAGCGCCATAGTAGGTGAACTAGAGTCCCGGTGGCGCCACACCCCCGCCAGCAGAGGTCTGATTTGGATTTGTCCCAGCAGTGCACCTGGGCCGGGGTGTAGTACCAATATGAAGCTACCTTAAAGGCGGATTCCGCGCCTGCTGTGTTATGTGCTGTGTGGTGTGCTCTGTATAGAATATGCTCCCATTCCTTGGGTGTGAGGGGTCTCCCCAGTTCAGTCTCCCAACACACCTGAGCCTTCGTACGGTGACCTGCCGGACGCACCATAATCATGGCATATAATTCAGAGATGAGCTTTCGATCATCCGCTTTGCACACAAGCCATTTTTCAAACTTAGTGAGGGTACACGACATGTGGGCAACATTGGGTAGGCTCGTCACCCAATGCGCCACTTGCGTGTAGGAGAATGCGTCCGAGGCCGGGAGCGCGTAGTCTGTCTGTAGCCGGGCAAAAGGAATCAGCCCCTCCAAGTCAAAGAGGAAACCGACCCTCTTACATCCCTCCTCCCGCCACCGTTGAAAGATCGGAGACACCCGACCCGGTTGAAAGTCGGGATTGTCCACAATGGGGGTCATAGGTGATGGGAATGACGTCCATCCCTTTGCAACAGCCAGTCGATCCCAGATCCTGAGCGTAGGCGAGGTGACGGGAGAGGAATAGAGTCCCCACGCTCTGTGTTTGCGCGGCAGCCACTGTTCCCGCCAGATATTCACTCCCGCCACTGTCTGGTCCATGAAATTCCAATGTTTGCTAGACATTGGTCTATTCCATTCCACTAGGTATCGGAGGCAGGCCGCCTGATAGTATGCCCCTATGACCTCTTTTGTGGCTGTCATTTGCTGTAACGAGAACCGCGGCTTCCTACCCTCCCAGATAAACTTATTAATAAGGGCTTGCAGCTTTTTAAGGGTACCCGGCGGTGGGGTCAGCGGCAGCATCTGAAATAGGTCTAAGATGCGGGGCAAGACTGTCATCTTCACTGCAGCTACCCTCCCGTACCAGGCCAACCGGAGACGCGACCAGGCGTCCAGCACCTTGGTCGTGGACTCCAGCAACAAAGCATAGTTGAGGGAAATTGTCTTAGCAATTGTTGGCGTCACCTTAACTCCTAGGTAGGTCACATCGGAAGTAGTCCAAGGGAACGAGAAGTCCTGCTGCAGGGCCTCCAGTTCCTCAGCAGGGATAGAGATATTGAGGACCTGCGATTTCGTGAAGTTGACCTTGAACCCCGAGGCCACACCGAAAGCCGCAAGCTCATCGGACAGCGCCTGCAGCGTAGTCCGAGGTTGGGTGAGCGAGAGGATCACATCGTCCGCGTACAAGCTAAGTTTGTGAATGTCCGCGCCAAACTTGAGGCCAACCACTCCGGGATTCGCCCGGATTCGCTGGGCAAACGGCTCCATGTAGAGCGCAAAGAGAAGCGGTGATAAGGGGCACCCCTGATGGTTTCCCCGCTCAATGGAGAAAAGGGCCGACCTGCAGCCATTAACCCGTACAAAGGCCTTGGGGGCCGCGTAAAGGCACTTAATCCAGCGCAGGAAATTGTCTCCAAAACCATACTTGCGGAGCACCGCAAACAAGTACCCCCAATCCACGCGGTCGAAGGCCTTCTCCGCATCTATAGAGAGAAAAAAGGCCGGAGTCCGAGCACGGCGCACCTGGTCGAGGAGATGTAGCAATCGCTTGGAGTTATCTCCACCCTGCCTGGTGGGAATGAAACCGGACTGGTCCGGGTCCACTGCGTCCGCCATAATGGGATTCAGGCGCGCCGCCAGGATTCCCGCAAATAATTTCGCATCAATGTTCAGAAGCGAGATGGGACGGTAGGACCCGCAGTCTCGGGAGTCCTTCCCCGGTTTCAAAATGACGGATATCGCCGCCTCCGACATCGAGGGGGTGACAGCACCTGTATCAAGAAAGGAGTTAAAGAGCCGCGTTAAAAATGGAGCCAGCTCCATGCAAAATGTTTTATAAAAGGAGGCTGAGAATCCGTCCGGCCCCGGGGACTTAGCCAACTTCAGCCTAGAGATGGCTCCTATCACTTCCTCCACCCGAATCGCCAAGTCCAGACTCTCGGAGACTGTTTGCGGGAGGGGGGATATATCACAATCGCTCAAATATGGGAGTGGGTCATGTGAGCCCGAGGGCTGGTCCGCATAGAGACGGCGATAGAAGTCGCGAAAGGCCTCCACTATCTTATCATCAGCGGTCTGTTCAGCTCCACTGTGGGCCCTCACGGATTGTATGAGGGACCTCTGTGTCGACGCTCGTAGCCTGTGTGCCAGTATTTTCCCACACTTATCGCTGCTAAGATAGAATTTGTGGCGCAGCTGCAGCAGGGCGTGTTCCGCCCTATCGAGATCTAGGTGTTTAAGCATACGTCTGCGATTTTCAAGTTCGCGCCATACCCGCGGAGCTCCGGTACGTTTATGAATCGCCTCCAGCTCTCTCACTGCCCCTTCTAATTCCGCGCGCTTCTCCCTGCGCAGAGCATTGTAAGTCGCACCCACCGCAATAAACTCTCCTCGCGTCACTAATTTCATTGCCTCCCAAACCGCCGCAAGAGGAGTAGACCCCACATCATTGTTTTGAAAATAGTGTACTATAGTGTCACGTATCCTCTGAACCACATCGTCAGAATGCAGCAAGCTCTCTCGGAGTCGCCAGCCCAGAGTGAACGCTCGCGTACGCTGCGCAGGAAGGAGTACGGAGATGAGTGCATGGTCCGAGAGCGAGCGGGGAGCAATCTCTGCTGAATGTATACTAGGTATAAGGGAGGAGGAAGCAAGGAAACCCCTGACCTTGACTGGTAGGTCGCTCCCCCACCACACAGCTCCGTCTGTGTGCCCTGCTGCTGCCCCTGATTGTGCTCGTTTTTTCCTTTCTGTGCCACCTTGCTGCCCCTGACTGTGCTCGTTTTTCCTTTCTGTGCCACCTTGCTGCCCCTGATTGTGCTCGTTTTTCCTTTCTGTGCCATCTTGCTGCCCCTGATTGTGCTCGTTTTTCCTTTCTGTGCCCCCTTGCTGCCCCTGATTGTGCTCGTTTTTCCTTTCTGTGCCACCTTGCTGCCCCTGATTGTGCTCGTTTTTCCTTTCTGTGCCCCCTTGCTGCCCCTGATTGTGCTCGTTTTTTTCCTTTCTGTGCCCCCTTGCTGCCCCTGATTGTGCTCGTTTTTCCTTTCTGTGCCCCCTTGCTGCCCCTGATTGTGCTCGTTTTTTCCTTTCTGTGCCACCTTGCTGCCCCTGATTGTGCTCGTTTTTCCTTTCTGTGCCACCTTGCTGCCCCTGATTGTGCTCATTTTTCCTTTCTGTGCCCCCTTGCTGCCCCTGATTGTGCTCGTTTTTTTTCCTTTCTGTGCCCCCTTGCTGCCCCTGATTGTGCTCGTTTTTTCCTTTCTGTGCCACCTTGCTGCCCCTGATTGTGCTCGTTTTTCCTTTCTGTGCCCCCTTGCTGCCCCTGATTGTGCTCGTTTTTTTTTTCCTTTCTGTGCCCCCTTGCTGCCCCTGATTGTGCTCGTTTTTCCTTTCTGTGCCACCTTGCTGCCCCTGATTGTGCTCGTTTTTTTTTCCTTTCTGTGCCCCTTGCTGTCCCTGATTGTGCTCGTTTTTCCTTTCTGTGCCCCCTTGCTGCCCCTGATTGTGCTCATTTCTTTTTCCTTTCTGTGCCCCCTTGATGCCCTGATTGTGCTCATTTCTTTTTCCTTTCTGTGCCCCCTTGCTGCCCCTGATTGTGCTCGTTTTCCTTTCTGTGCCCCCTTGCTGCCCCTGATTGTGCTCGTTTTTCCTTTCTGTGCCACCTTGCTGCCCCTGATTGTGCTCGCTTTTCCTTTCTGTGCCCCCTTGCTGCCCCTGATTGTCCTCGTTTTTTCCTTTCTGTGCCCCCTTGCTGCCCCTGATTGTGCTCGTTTTTCCTTTCTGTGCCCCCTTGCTGCCCCTGATTGTGCTCATTTCTTTTTCCTTTCTGTGCCCCCTTGATGCCCTGATTGTGCTCGTTTTCCCTTCTGTGCCTGTTTCCCGCCGCTGCGCCTGCGGCCCCGCCCCTCACTGCCCATTCGCTGCCCCATTCCCTGCTCCTCCCTCCCACCTCCCCATTTATGGCGGCCGCTGTGCGGCCGCGCAGCGGACGTGCGCAGAGGGCGCGCCGGTGGCGCACCGAAGGCGTGCCTAAGGCAAGCTTGTCTGCGCCCGTCCGCCCCGTGACCGCGCCCAGCGCCAGACCCCCTGGTCCGGGCATCCCCCGCGCCCGCCACATCAACAGACGCCGATACGACGCCAGCACCCTCCACGCACTGAACCCCGGAAAAGATCACGCCTGCTACCAGGCCACCCCGAAGCGCACCCAAGGGCCCTTCACCTGCCGGAACTGCAGCTTCGCCAGCACCCGCCCCGCCAAACCACCGCCCAGGAAAGAACCCAACTACCTCAGATGCATCCTCCTCAACACCCGCTCCACCCGCAAACACGCCATCGAACTCTGGGACCTTCTCGACTCAACCTCCCCAGACGTCGCATTCCTGACGGAGACCTGGCTGAATCCCGCTTCAGCCCCCGACATCGCCATTGCCATCCCGGACGGATACAAGATCACCCGCAGGGACCGCACCAACGGAGTCGGAGGAGGCATCGCCATCGTCCACAGGAACACCCTCAGAGTCTCAACCAACACCGACGACACCCTCAGCACCGCCGAACACATGCACTTCCAGATCCACACCGATCCCAACACCACCCTCAGAGGAACCCTCATCTACAGACCCCCGGACCCCGAACACAGTTCAGCGATTCCATCGCTGACTTTGTCAGCACACACGCCATCGCCTCCACGGACTACATCCTCCTCGGGGACCTGAACTTCCACCTCGAGAACAACAAGGACACCAACTCCACCACCCTGATCGACAACCTCGCCACCCTCGGACTCAGACAGCTCGTGACTACACCCACCCACGCCGCCGGCCACACGCTAGACTCCATCTTTACCGCAAGCCCACACGTCTCCTTCAACCACACCTCCGAACCCCACTGGACTGACCACCACTGCATCCACTTCACCTACAGGAAGCCCACCACGCACCACCGCACCGAACAAATGCCTCGCCGCTGCTGGAGCAGAGTCACGGAAGAGCAGCTAACCACAACCCTCGCCCTGAGCCCACCCGCCGAACCCTCCGACCCCGACACCGCCGCCCGCAACCTCAGACAGTGGATCGACGACTGCGCCAACACCCTCGCCCCGCTCAAGAATCCGCCCAACAGCCACACCAGCAAGAAAGCCACCTGGTTCACCGAAGACCTCCAGGCCTCCAAACGAACATGCCGAAAACTGGAGAAGATCTGGCTCCACGAACGGACAGCGGACAGCTACGCCGCCCACAAGAGCGCCACCCGCAGTCACCATCACCTCATCAGATCCGCCAAAAGGGCCTCACTCAAAGACTGCCTAGACAACAACGCACACAACAGCAAAGAGCTCTTCAACATCGTGAAGGAACTCTCCAACCCCAGCTCCAACACCAACGACATCCAGCCGTCGCGAGACCTGTGCGACTCACTGGCCACCTTCTTCCACCGCAAAATCGCCGACATCCACGACAGCTTCAACACCACGACCGCCCCGGCAACCACCGAGACCACTGCCCCCACAACCACCAACCGCCTGCTCTCCTGGACCAACATCAACGACGAGGACACCAGAGAGATCATGAACACCATCCACTCCGGTTCACCGCTAGACCCGTGCCCTCACCACATCTTCAACAAAGCCAGTACAGCCATCGCGCCCCATCTCCGGAAAATAATCAACATCTCCTCCGAGACAGCAACCTTCCCGGAAAGCTGGAAGCACGCCGAGATCACCGCCTTACTCAAGAAACCCAAGGCAGACCCCAAGGACCTCAAGAACTTCCGACCCATCTCTCTGCTCCCGTTCCCCGCGAAGGTCACCGAGAAAATCGTCAACAAACAACTGACCCGCTACCTCAAGGAGAACAACATCCTGGACCCTTCCCAGTCCGGCTTCCGCAGCAACCACAGCACCGAAACCGCCCTCATCGCCGCCACCGATGACATCAGGACCCTGCTAGACAACGGAGAAACAGCAGCCCTCATCCTCCTGGACCTATCAGCCGCCTTCGACACGGTCTGCCACCACACACTACGAACACGCCTTCACGACGCCGGGATCCAAGAGAAGGCCCTGGACTGGACCACATCCTTCCTTTCCGGCAGAACACAAAGCGTCCGCCTCGCCCCTTCCGATCCAAGGCCACCAAGATCATCTGCGGCGTACCCCAAGGCTCCTCCCTCAGCCCAACGCTGTTCAACATCTACATGGCACCCCTCGCCCACGTCGCCCGACAGCACAACCTCAACATCATCTCCTACGCCGACGACACCCAGCTGATCCTCTCCCTCACCAAAGACCCTCACACCGCCAAAGCCCACCTCCACGAAGGAATGAAGGCCGTCGCCGAATGGATGAGGACCAGCCACCTGAAGCTGAACTCGGACAAGACGGAGGTCCTCATCCTTGGTTCCAACCCTTCAGCATGGGACGACTCCTGGTGGCCAACATCACTGAGAACAGCCCCGCCACCCACCGACCACGTACGCAACCTAGGGGTCATCCTCAACCCCACCCTCTCCATGTCTAAGCAGGTCAACGCCGTTTCCTCATCCTGCTTCAACATCCTCCGAATGCTCCGCAGGATCTTCAAGTGGATCCCCACTGAAACAAGAAAAACAGTCACCCAGGCCCTCGTCACCAGCAGGCTGGACTACGGAAACGCCCTCTACGCAGGAACGACGGCTAAGCTCCTGAGACGGCTGCAACGCATCCAGAACGCCTCTGCACGTCTTATCCTCGACATCCCCCGACGCAGCCACATCACACCCCACCTGAGAGACCTGCACTGGCTCCCTGTCAACAAGAGGATAACCTTCAAGCTCCTCACCCACGCACACAAAGCACTCCACAACTCCGGACCCGCCTACCTCAACAGACGACTCAGCTTCTACACCCCCACCCGCCAGCTCCGCTCGACCAGCCTCGCCCTCGCCACAGTCCCCCGCATCCGGAAAACGACCGCCGGCGGCAGATCCTTCTCCCACCTCGCCGCCAAGACCTGGAACACCCTCCCCACCAACCTCCGACAGACCCAAGACCTACTGGCCTTCAGAAGACTCCTCAAGACCTGGCTCTTCGATCAGTAGCAGCACCACCCCCCTCTTCCCCCAGCGCCTTGAGACCCTCGCGGGTATGTAGTGCGATTTATAAGTGACATGATTGATTGATTGAAGGAAATGGTCCAGGCGTGCGTAAGTTTTATGCGCTGCAGAAAAATATGTGTAGTCGCGCTCAGCTGGGTGTTGCTCCCGCCATACATCATGCATACCACTATCTTCCAGCCATCTCTTTCCCCCCAGGGAAAGCGCCCCAGCCTGGTGTGTTCTGTGCCCTGACCTATCTAGTTCCGAGTCCATCACCAGGTTGAGGTCTCCCCCTACCAATATCGCAGCATCCGGGGAAGCAAGTACTTCGGGTAAGGCCGCTTGCAGGAAAGACTCCTGCTTTTCATTAGGGGCGTAAAGGGACCCTAAAGTAAGGTGCGATTCCCCCCATTGTAGCCTGATGGCCAAGAGCCTGCCCTTAATTTCCGCCACTGTCGAGATTACCTTACAAGGGCAGTGCGCCCCAATCAGAACCGCCACCCCATTTTTCTTTGATGCCCCGGAGGACCAGAACTGCTGCAGGAATTGCCTATCGCGCATGCGCACTGTATCTTTGGACAATAGATGGGTCTCTTGCAGCAGGCAGATATCACTATTGGTGCTTTCAAGCAGCGAGAGCACTGCCGCGCGCTTCACAGGGTTATTCAGCCCCCTAACGTTCAGACTAACCACTTTCAGGTCTCTACCCATGCAGGCGCCTGGGAAGGGGCAAGCAATGTATGAGCTACAGGCGGAGGGACAGTTATGCCGCCCGCGGGACCGCTAAGTACTCTGGAGCAGACAATCTTTACTAGGGAACTGATGCGGAGACCCCATAAAAACCCATAAGAAACCCCTACCCCAGATAAGAACAAACATTTCAAAATCAACGAAAAACCCCCAAACACTATAAACATGACAAAAGTTCGTCACAGTGGTTAAATTCAGAGGGTCGTGACAAAGGTATCGTCGAGTCCACAGGGACTCTCTCTTGCAGTCACTCAGGCGCGGGGGAGAGGGAAACCTCAGACTGCACAATCGTCTCTGTTCCCTCCGGCGCCCCACCATGAGCACATCCCGGGACCAGCAAGGAAGCCTGTCATGGGGTCGCAGGTCGCCCCGTAACCTGGGACAGTGAGGTGATCACCGCTTCTCGCTCCTGATCACTGGCGGCTCGATCAGGCTTCTGGACCGGGGTGGGCCTGCCAACCCGCTGCCATCCCCAAGTGCGGCGGTCGTTTCGCTTGGTCGGTTGATCCGCTCCCTCCGTAGACATATTAGTGTCGATGCCCAGGGCCCCCAACGCTTCCTCCAGGGACCTGAATTGCAGCAACTTCCCTTGGTGTTTAAATATTATGCGGAAGGGGTGACCCCACGAGTAAGGTATATTCTTTTCTCGGAGGTAAGCGGTGACAGGCTTAAATTCTCTTCGTTTCACAAGGGTGGAGGCAGCCAAGTCCTGAAAAAGCGCTGGTTGGTGCCCGCGGAACTGTACTGGTTGCTGTTCACGTGCCCTCCGGAGAACGCGCTCCTTTAGTTGGAAATTATGTACACACACAAGAATATCAGGAGGAGCGGCTTTTGGACCGCGGGGGAGGCCCACCCGATGGACCCGGTCCAGTTGGATGTCCGAGATCTCTTCCTCTCCGAGGATTTGTTGGAATAAGGCGGTGACATAAGCTCTAAGATCGTCCCCTCCCTCCTTCCAAGGTACCGCTCTGATTCTCACGTTGTTCCGCCTGGAGCGGTTCTCCAGGTCCTCCGCATGGGCCTGGAGATCGAGGTTTTGTTCGCGAAGACGCAGCATGTCTTGTTGTAGATGGTGGAGCTCCTCTTCCCGACCCACATCGTGCTCCTCTAAAGTTGCCACCCTCTCACCTATGCCGTCCACATCTCGGCGAACTTCCTTGAGGTCAGCGGTGAGTTGCGATCTGAGCTCCTGAATGTCCTCCTTGATGGCCGAGAAGAGCTCCACCATGAAAGCCTTGGTCGCTGGGGAGTCGTCTCCCTCCATCGTATTAGGCCCCTTCTCGCCCGGCGTTAGAGAGTGACCAGACTGCTTCTGGAGGAGATCCTTCAACGACTTCTCCTTTCGGGCTCTCGCCGCCGCCATAGTGGGCCACCGGGCCTGTATCGAGAAGTTACAGGGGCCTAAGTGTGAACTACCCCAAATAGCAAAAAAAAGGCTTAGCACAGGGTGGGGGAAAGGCCTTGCAGTGAAAGGGTAAACAGACTTTCTGTAACTTATATTGTACAACTATTAAGTAAGCTACAACTTGCAACAAAAAGAAGCTTAGTTTTATTCAAATAGGCAAAACCTAAAGCATTTACCAATGCTTGTTATCTTGGTGATCACTTTAGTGCCCCTTTTAGCATGAGCAGAGCTATAGGAAATCATCAATAAAATGAAATTAAAGCTGTACAAAGTCAATAAAATTTGACAATACATTGAAGAGAGGATTGTGACTCTGATTAGTCAAAGTAGTGAATCAAGCAAATAAATAATATATCTATTTAGGTATATCTATAGCACATTACATGCCTGTATTTGTTTACTCCTTTTTCCAGAGGTATAGTGGAGAATTAGATGAAGTTCATTAACCCTCGTTTTTCTGGATTAGGGAGGGTGTGATGAATAAACATAGTGCAAAGGGTTTAATATTTACTTAAAAAATTAAGGTCTTGGGGTGAAGTCAAGATGGCGGCCCTCTGGACCCTGGTGTGCCTATTTCAGGGCAGGCTCTTGAGAAAGAAGGCTCCTGTATTGACCAGGTTGCAGAATCATACCGGAGGTAGTGCCGCGGCAAGAGGTTTTGATGATGTGCCGACTGGGCCAGCAAAAAGACCTGGAGGCCGCTTGGGGCTGAGGCTGGGGCTGGCGCCCTCACCACCCCTGCACGCGTATTGAGGCACAGACAACCCAAGACCGCAGATGATTCTTGTCCCTTGCAGGCACCCCTGCCGTGGCTGTTGATTAAATGTAGGATTCTGATGGCGGCCGATGGGCGCGGGGGGGTCTGGCTCTATGAGACTCCAGGATCCTTGGAAATCTGGAGGGGTTTCCCACACCAGAAGGTGGCATCGCTGGGGTAGGCACAGCAGGAGGTCTTGTGTTTTCTGGCCCACCTGAAAAGAGAGACTCCCAGAGCAAGGTGGGCCGTAGAATTTCCCTGTGTCTTCCCTCAGGGTGGAACAGTGCAACAGCGGTGATCAAACGGGCGGTCGAGGGCTGCAGACTCTCACACTGGGAAACCCTCGAAGGCCAATGAGTGACTCGGCATAGGCCACACTTCCACTACATTTGAGTAGATCAAGACCATGCACCATCTCGGCTCAGCCCACCATTATAATGCTGTAGGTCTAGAAATAGGGATGCCTCCTAAAAACGTAAATCACAGAGATCTGAGAACATTCTTGGCACCTGCAGCACCCCGAGCAACCTCCCCGGGCCTGACTGGAACACCCGTCCCCAGGTAGACAAATTTGGCACTAACCAGAGCAGATCTTTTGAACAGCCTAGCAGGATTATGGAGAGACCTGAACAGCGAAAAGTGAAGGTCTTTCATTACGCCTTTAGGTGCCGAAACAGTATCCAGTTACATTATTCACAGCCGTCTGCTGTTTTCTGATAGAAATTAGAAATGTATAGGATAACAGATGATTCTGCTCTGCAGGACCATTTTCGGCTCAGGTTGGAAAACAGCTGAACAAGATAGGTGAGTAGATGTGTTTATTGTGGCCTAAGAAGGAGGCAGAGATTTTAGGAATTGAACAAATAGCTCATGATTTTCAAATAGTAAAGTGAATAAAGACATCTCATCAAATTTGTTGATGCACTCCTGGAGTAAAAATATTCATTATAGCTCTCAAAATTGAGTAGGTGAGGCCTAAAAGACTGAGGGGGTGTGTGACTATCTCAAAGTTATTTGAAGATCACAAGAAGCAGGTTACTCATCAGCCTATTAAATGAAGTCTCAATTGGACAACCGTGCATTGATATCTTTCCTCTGCACCATGGTAGTAGTAAAACTGTTGCACATCTGCATGACGTCACCGAAGAGTATCCTCTCTATTTCCTTTCCTACCATCTCTCCTACTGTAGCCCTGCTACTGTCTGAAATATTCTGACCCTCCCTGTAAGCATCACAACAGTACACTCACCTCTCCACCGTAATCCTCTGCACTTTGCAGTGTATGACACCTACCTCCTCTTTACTGCTCTTTCATCGGATATACCTACAGTAAAACTCTTGCCTTTTGCAGCACCCCAATGGTTTGTGGTTATATTTGCACTACCTTTCCTTGCACTAATAGAGTGCCTTATGGGAGTATTTTTTGCTTTAGGCAACGTGGTGTTTTTAGAAATGTAAATATTTCGTATGTATCAATTGAAAGTTCATGTGTATTTTTTAATTGTGTATGTTTTAACTGTGAAATTTGTTTTTTATCAATTACATGTAATTAAATTGAGATAAAACTACATTTGACTTTGGGTTGATTGTTAGAGAAAAGCCTTGGACAAGTTTCATTTCTGGTGTGGGCTATGTTTGTGTTTGAGTGCAACCATTGAATGAATGAGATTCTTTTGTGTGACGTTTTTTCCAAGGGAAATTAGGTTTATCTCATATATTTGCACTACCTACATCATAAAAATACTTACTATTGACAAAATGCAGTTTCACCATTTTTACTACAGTTCATGGCACAAAAACTTTAACTGCATACGAAATGTACTTTGTTGTCCAACTTAATTCTAGAAAATGTTGAATTAGTTTGAAATATAACCAATGCATGCAGTACTGTCAGAAGGGCTGACATTGGATTTGTGGTTATAGGAATAATGAATATTCATTAGATTTCAATTTAAATGGTTTGAAATCTCAACAACCTACCTTTACACAATTATTATAAGCAACCATCATATTGATTGTGCAATAATCATTAGTCGCAAAAAGAGAATTTCTAGGAGGAAGGGCAGAAAATCTCTATCTCCTAATCTATTATTTTGTTCACGAGTCTTTGTAAATTTAATTATGCAAATGAGAAATACATAGCCATTGAGCAAATTGTGTCTGTATGTACATGTTTTATTACTTGTTTTTAATTTTATGCAAACATCACCCCTTTGCTGTAGGCATTCTATAATTAATTTACCTTGCATTTACAAGTCGTGCACGGAGAACCCGCCATGGTCCAGATTGATCCACTGAGTCGTGTGATCCCCTGGGTATCTAGGCAGGTATTCCTAATGTCGAAGACAATTTTATCCACTAGGCAGGGGTCGCTGACACAGCGGGGGCAGCACTCCCCGTCATTTATTGTAGTCAAGTTACAGTTCAGGTTTGGGCACGTGAAGGGCCAACAGTCTACTTCTCCTTCCTGCAGAAGAAAAGAACGACAAAGAGAGTGATTTGCAATTATTCAAATTTGATAACATTGTCCAGTAAGGCGTGTCAGTATGGCATACAACAAATAACAAATAATGGAGATGCAGGTCATTAATTTTACTTGAAATAATCTATATGCATATATGAAAGAAGTACATATTGAAAGAAAGAATTCAATATTTAAATGAACCAAAAGTACGTTTTTGTTGTGTGGTTCAATTTAATTGTTATGATTTTCAAAGCTAGTTTATATGAGAAAATAGGCAAAGTCCAGCAAATGGGCATTAATGACACCTAATAACTGCAATCCAATTGAAACTGCAACCAAGAAGTGAAATATGTGTTTCTGGATCCTCTACAATATATCACGAGGCATGCTCCATGAAACAGGCTCAGTGTAACTGTGTTCAGGGTCACACTCAACTACTGCAATGGATGTCATGACAGACTGCCAGTTATTCTGCTGTAAATACTATAGCATGTACATAACCATTTCTCCACCTTCATATTGCCGTATCTCCAGCTACTTAAACTGTGCATCACACACCATGTGCCTTAAGAAACACATGGCACACCCTGTCTCCACAAAGAGACAGATGCACATCCCTGGCGAAACTATGGAAACATCATCCCAAAAAACAACTAAGTGCAAAGTAATGCTGTCTCTCACGTTGATTCATTCAGAGGGATGCATACAAATTAATCCCAGATCCACCCAGGCATGTGCTAGAGAGTTCTCAGATATCATCAGGATTTCTGCACCCAAGAAGACTTTCATCGGTATTTGTTTCCCATTCCACCCCCATTCCGCCCCACCCGGCTTCCACAACGTAATGCCAAGTGTTTTCTGTCTTCTTCACAAAGTCCGATCTCACAAAAAGGGAGCTTTTGTAAACATTATTCAAAATACCAATTAACCACATCATTTTCTTCTATAACTTTTCTCTCTATAACCATCAAACTGAATCATAATATCATATTATAAAGTAATATAATTCAATATATATATGACACAGCACTTCCTTCCTGATTATTTCGATGAAGTTATTACATTGATGCAAGCTCCTATATAGCAATATTTCATAGAGAACGGCAAGATCCTCTGGAACAGTACATCAATAAATAAAAACCCAGGGGCATATTAGCAAGACCCACGTTAAAATTATCGCCGTTTTAGCGGCAGGAAATTGCCGCTAAAACGGCGATAATGGGCTTGCTAATATGCGTTATAGAATTCCAATAGAAGCCCAGGTTAGATGTGCAGGACATCTAACCTGGGCTTCTATTGGAATTCCATAACGCATATTAGCAAGCCCATTAGCGCCGTTTTAGCGGCAGTTTCCTGCCGCTAAAACGGCGATAATTTTAACGTGGGTCTTGCTAATATGCCCCCCAATCTTTTCTGAATACATAGAGACCTGAACATTCCACAATCTCACGAAAATCATTTTTCTCTCATCACACTGCATTGACAAACACCAGTCATTTCATTACGTCTCTCCCTCAAATCTTAGTCCTTGACAGTCTCTACAAGCTTGACTGGCAAGCCCGCCACTTTCTAACATTTTACCCTAACAAGATAGATATTTTTATCAAAGGCAAACCTTTGATAATAAAATAGTGCCAGAGCCAGAAATGAGAATTTTTTTACCATACTCTATCTGTCTGGAACATGAAAACAGTATGCATTACGTGTGGTCAAAGTACGAGAGTTTATGTTTTTGAGAACCAATCAATGTAGATGAACATAGGCATGTGATACATATTTCTTACATTTAGGCTCGCTTTATGAGCAGCCTGTTATCGCACCTCATAAAATCTGACTCTGCCAAGTCAGAATTTATCAGGTATGATAAATGCCAACCGATTACAAATTTTGAGGAGATAACATATAGATTTTGGTGCCTTCCACACAAAAATCCACATGCTTAGCTAAATACCTGTGGTTTTTCTTCACTATGTATTGGCAGGTTAAATCTGCCAATATTTATCACAAAATTCCTACTTGCAATATGTACAGTAACAGGAATTACCGCATATTTTGCAATTAATTGGGCCACTCATAATGAGGGTCTTGGTCTTTCAGAAACTTTTATATCCTGACTTAATTTCACCTAATTAATAACAAATGCAGACAAAATAGCACCCCATACTTCTAAGATGGAAGCAGAAATGGAAAGTATGTGGTGTACCTTTCCCAAACCAATGCATAGTGAGATTCATATTCCAAAGAAAACAAATGTGAACTAGAATGTGGCGGCGATCGCTGAACTCTGGTATATTAAAGTGCTTTCCCTGGATAACCTTGTTTCCTAATACCCGTTTTTGGTCTGCTTGTGATTTAGTCACTTTGAAGACTGAATTGTACTATAATCATCTCAGGAATATCCTCATCTTGGTATCAGCCGAGTTTCTTCAGTGGAACTGATTATTGTTGGAGTGCCACCATCTATGTGTGTATGCACTTAATCATTTTGTCAAAGGCGGTATTGTTTCATTATTTATCTAACTGAACTCAAGTTGTGCTTTAGTCTGCAAAGTGACAATCTCCCATTTCTTCTAAAGACTTTTATTCAGATGGTTGATTTGGTTTTCTGACCATATATAAACTGCATTCAATAATATTTAAAGCTCTTAAGGGGCTAGGATCTTCCTTTAAATATCATTGCACCACAGAAGCGTTATACTTTAGATTACTATTTAATTAGTATTTCATATTATGCTTTGCAGGTGAAACATTTTGATTCATAAGCACACGTAGCTGCAGAGTGTTATCCAGCTCTAAAAGGTATATCATGCATATTATTGTGGATAGTGTGAGATAGTTCAGTTCAGAAGACTATATAGTAATATAGTTTATTCAGTTTAGTACTCCAACTTATGAAACAAACCAATACAGATCCAAATGATGGTGTTATGCAGTGATGTGATTCACAATTCTCCTTTCAGGCTGTGCTCAGAGAAGTGGCATCTTTGTCTCCTAAGAGTACAAGGTGGGTCAGACAAAGCAGCATCGTTGTCCAGATGTCCCTGCAGTGGAATCATGAGTCTGACACTACCTCAGTAACTCAAGGTCTTCACAACATTTCCAATCACGGCACACTGCTGAAGAACGACGACTGCCATTGAAATAGCAACCATTTCAACTTAAGCAGAAGAACAATCAGAATATTAAAGAATACCTAGAGGAAACTGAAAACCCTTGAACCTTTACAAGTGCTGAAACTGAGGGCCATATTCTCAAGGAAGTGGCGGAGAGAGGCGTTAGCCTTCTTGGCTTAACGCCTCTCTCCGCCACTTCGAAAACGCGAGGCTGCACCCTATTCTCAAGGATATGGTGAATCCTTGCGTTTCCCCCTGCGAAGGCACTAAGTTTCACAACTTAGTGCCAACGCAGGCACCCTTGCACCAGAGTGCAAGGGTGTCTGCAAGCAGGGAGGTTTGTTTATGTACAGGAAGGTGTCCCTTCCTGCACAGAAACAAACCTTAAATGCCAGTTTGTAACTTACATGTGTGCTGCTTCATGCAGCAGACATGTAAGTTACAAAACGGCATTTAAAAAAAAGGTTTGTTCATGTACACGAAGGGACACCTTCCTGTACATGAACAAACCATGGCATTTTGCTTTTTCCATGTGCGCTGCACAAGGCAGCACACATGGAAAAAGCAAAAACGAGGAGAAATTAAGCATTTCTCCTTGTTTCGCCACCTTAAGACCAGGGGGCATATTATCAAGAACGGCGTTAAAATTATCGGCGGTTTAGCGGCAGAAAACTGCCGCTAAAGCGGCGATAATGGGCTTGATAATATGCCCCTGAGAATTCCAATAGAAGCCCATGTTCACACCAGAACATGGACTTCTATTGGAATTCTCAAGGGCATATTATCAAGCCCATTATCGCCGCTTTAGCGGCAGTTTTCTGCCGCTAAACCGGCGATAATTTTTAACGCCGTTCTTGATAATATGCCCCCAGATTTTTCCTGGTCTTAAGTTTGGCGCTACCTCCTATTTACGCTGCCCTTGTGAATAGGAGGTAGCGTCAAACTCAATGGGTGTTGCGGTGGAACGTCCACCTCAACACCCACTGCACGCCCACTTCACGCTAAAAACAGCGTGTAGGGGCCCTATTCACAAGGCAGCGTTAAGCAGCGTTAAGCCACTTAACGTGGTTTAACGCTGCCTTGTGAATAGGGCGTAGCCCCTATCGCCAACACAACATCACTGAAAGTGACGTTGTGGTGGCGATGGGGGCTTGAGAATATGCCCCTGAGTGAAAAGACTCAAGAGCCTCTCATTAACAAGGTCAATTATTTCAGGAAACCGATCAACAAGGCTCCTAATTATCCGAGAATGCTTTTTCAAACTATAAAATACTTATTTTAACCACCCAAAATGCCAAAAGATTCAACTCAGCTATCTGTCTAATCAACATAGCCACATTTATTTCCTTAAAAAATTCTAAAAATACTTAAGGAGCTCAGAATTGTCTTGAAATAGTTTTCTCCTTCAGCGTACCAGAAGGAATGATCCCAATATGGCAATGCTTTTAACCTCATGACACACAGTCCATTCTTACTATTGTCGGTGAACTTTTGAAAGGAAGCTTGGTAAACCTATATAAAAGACCCTTCATTGTCAGAGTCATAAATTGTTCCAGAGAAGAAGGCAGGTTTCCAGCTGCCTTCACATCTAGTCAAAATACCTCTCCACTAAACAGCCAAAATCTCTATACATCGAACATCCAAAACTAGTCTCCTAACTTCACTTCCTTATTAAAATATTTGAAATTCTGTTCTCCACGAAGTCTCCAACACATCTTGGTAAATAACTTACTAAGCTCTTTCCTATTCCGATTCCATTCCGACATAAACTTTCCAAGTAGATAACAATATTCTGCATATAATGGAGGAGGGCACATCTGCCTCGTGGAGCTATTGAATCTTTCTTCAGCAATTAACAAAATCAATCATGAGGCCCAACATTTTTTCTTTGAAACTAGAGACCAAGGATAAAGTGGTGAAAGAGATCTATGCCTACTTCTCATCAACATCCCAATCTGTACAAACGGATTCATTCACAATCTCCTACTTACTGTGTTATACTCCAAGATTCCATCTCTTTGCTGCCCTGTTGTTAACTATGCATAGTAATCAAGGTCCAAGGCTATAAACAATACTGTCAAGCATCAATATTCAGATGATACCTAATTATACCTAATCTCCTCAAGCATTAAAATGCTACATATCATCCAGTAAAAATTTATAATTTGTTTAATCTAATTTTGTTCTCTCAAAATAACATAGGCACAAATATAATACCTTACCATGAATTCAGAGTCTCTTCCTCTAATTCAAAAATGTGTTGTCATTCCACATTCCTTGGTGCTGTGGAAGCTCAACCTCTTCATCCCCTTGCAGACTTCACAACAGCATTAGAGCTCTAGTACCCACCTCAATGGTGATTTTGCTTTATCTGGACCACGCAAGTCCTAAGCAGCTCCTTTAAAGGCCATTCATTATACAGTAGTTTATCTAGTTAAAAGTACCAAAAAATTGAAATCCAAAAACAAAAGCATGCAAGACCCTGAACTAAGCTTTCTATTGCCAAGCACAGAGACACTGGACCGGCTACTAGTAGAGTGCGCTACGCCAACTCACTCTGTTGCCAGAAAGGCTTTAACATGTCACCGTTAAGAAGAGAGGTATTTAACTTAGGTCCACAAGAGCCAGAACCACTCCAGATATTCAGAATAACCGTTGAATTAACCTTAGATTCATAAATAAAATTTTATCTTATAGAATTTTCCTGAAAATCAGGAGTGAACCCACCCCTCCCGTACCTATGGTTTAGCAATCTACTTTAATGGCTAATATCTGTTTCCTCCTCCAACTGCCTTTCTCACCCCATCTTATTTGAATTTTTCCATGCATTTCTTTCATCTTATTGGTGAATCCGTTACCCTTGTCACTTTGCCTACGTTATAAAAATACCTTTAATAAATAAATAAATACATCCATGAATATAATCCTGCCTGCCTTACGTACAGCATTACATGCTCAGACCACATATTTTAAGCAATGACAATCTCACACTGGTTAGGATTGAAATAATAACAGAATTGGAGATTCTCTGACTCAAAGGGGGCTTCTGCCAAGTGCCACAATGTCTCGAACGTCTATTGCACATTTAGCAGCTGACCATGTGCCTATCGTCAGTCAAAGTTAGTTGATAGTAGATCTCTGCATTTCCAAATCACCTTAGTCTATAGTTCTACCCCACCTGCTCCTCATGAGGTCCATCAAAGTTCTTAAGTGTCTGCTTTTTTCCTCAAACTATGCTTTAAATATGAATAAAGTGTCCCTTATTTGTCTAGCCTACACATTCTCATCTTGATTTCTAGTATTCCCTAAATTATGAGGATGTGATGTGCAGCATGGGAAAGAAGACACTAACTGTAGCATTTGTCTCACATGTACACATACCCACGCATGCATGCACACACACGCAAACACACACACACACATATATAAATGTACAACTCTGTCATAATCATAACAATCCCAACAGAGTCTTTCCTATTCTCTAGCAAGTCCAAAACAAGCCACACTACTCAGAGAGGCCCCAAAACATGGACATAAGAGCATGACTGATTCGGATTTATTAAGGTAACTGATTAAAAATAGACACGTGATGAAGGGCTGAGTTGGAGGAAACTCACTGTTTCCTCCAAGCCTTACAGGATGGTCATGTCATGTCTCCCTTGTTCATTGATGGCCAGGTTCCTGTAAATTTCCAATATAATTAATTGGTACAATTGTTTATGGTAATCCCATTTTATATTAGCATCTGTGCTCTGTAGAAAATAAGCTCAACTGCATGATTCTGTGAAGGCAGTGTGAATCACATTAAAAAAATGCTAATGTTTTTATTCAAACAAATGATACCTTTATTAGCTTAACCTATAATTAAGGCTGCACGCTTTCCAACACATGTATTTGTTAGGACAGTAATAGTGCAACTGATGTAGAGCCTTCCTTTGAAGGGAAGATCAATCTAAATTTATTTTCAGCATGTTAAGCTTATTTTTAAACAGGAAAGAAGAAAACATGTTTAATGTCGTTGTCTTCCCTCCTGCTGGCATCCCCTGCAATTAACTGCAAGAGAGGACGACTGACTTGTAACCTGCGCTGCAAGAGGCCACCTGGCATTATCCTTTAAATGCTTTTCCTAGCAAGAAATGAAAGTCACACCTGCAGCAGTAGCTGAAATGGCGGGTTTCATGTTTATCTTGAGTGAAGCAGGAAATAGGAGGACCATTACAATGTGCGGGTATGAAATTCTTCAGAGGCCCTAATTGCGATTGGTACAATAATTAAACGAGTAACAACACATCTGGGCACAGATGAGGTGATAGTGCGCTTTACGAATTCACATAACATAACACAACGTAACATATATCGGATTTAAGAGTTGTGTGTTTTTTGTACCACAAACCAGTACATAACAGATCTTGTAAAACATGTGTCTCCGGGTTAATTTCAGTAAGTGAACCCTAAGGACTTTAAAGGGAGAACAATGATTGGCAATCAACAGGTCATGCAGATTTTGATGCAATATACTCCAAAATCCTTATGTTATGCCCAATTTGTATCACTATTCCATACTTCTTTGAAACTAAATGGATGTTGCAATATGTTGTCCTCTAATAACTTTAAAGCCCCTGTTTTCACGTGTCATCTTCTAAAAAACTACACCAAGTAATTGGACTATTCATTAGGTTTTCAGGAAGTTTGTGAAAGAAACATTTTGCAATTCTGCATACACCTACTCTCCAATGGATAGCAATGATCAAGGGTACGACTAACTGTAAAGGTAATGGGAAGGTTGGAAGAAACACCAAATGATAAAGCCCCAGGTTGGTTAGATGTAATAATGAGTGGCTCACATTGGTCAATTTCCTTAAATGAGGCATTCAGATGCTTCAGCAAGTGAACTGGGGAACTTCAGACCAGTTGGGGCTCCATGGCCAGCTATAACGCTAGTGTAGCTCATGATGAGTGTCTTTTCTGGGACTGATGGTTCTCCAAGTTGTACAATTGACCAAAAGAAGCTACACTCTGGCTAAGACTGACCCAGAGCTTCCAACCAGTTGGATATTTACAGAGCAGGAGTCATGCATTGCACATCTGTTGCAAAATGTGAAATATAAAAATCTGTATCATGTCTTCAATTTGGTTACTCAATTCACACATTTGATTATATAGATGATACAATTATAATTTGAAGCAACAAAACACATATTTGATGTTAAAATCCTGAAGTAAAAAGAATTAAAACATGAATACCATAATACATAAATATTTACATTTGTTATTTAAAAAGTTAGGGGCATATTAGCAAGACCCACGTTAAAATTATCGCCGTTTTAGCGGCAGGAAATTGCCGCTAAAACGGCGATAATGGTCTTGCTAATATGCGTTATAGAATTCCAATAGAAGCCCAGGTTAGATGTCCTGCACATCTAACCTGGGCTTCTATTGGAATTCCATAACGCATATTAGCAAGCCCATTATCGCCGTTTTAGCGGCAATTTCCTGCCGCTAAAACGGCGATAATTTTAACGTGGGTCTTGCTAATATGCCCCTTAGTTTATTACACCAAAGGCCAAAACATTACAGCCAAATGAAAAAAATGTTTCTGTGTTCATCTAAAAATGTCATCACTAATGCACGTGCTTTCTGTAAATACACCCGGCAAGCCCACCAGAAACTTCTTTGGTCATCTTTAGCAACAAGTTGAAACCATCTACAATTTTTATTATGCTTTGAATTTAAAGCAGGCCATAAAATAGTAATACGAACTGACAAGGAAAGAGAGTGTGTTTGTAAGAAATGCTCTAAATTGAAGTTACCACCATTCCACAAACGCAAGGTCCTTTTGTAAGTCTGGATAGGAACAGCATTAGCTATCTGACAGAGCTCCAATAATTACAAAAACATAATAAAAAGCAGTATAGAGATAGGGATGGTAGTACTCCGCATTTGTTGACCTTTACTGGCATTTGATTTAGCAATAGTAGTAGCATCCTGCCTTTGAAATAGTTTCACTGTTAATAGGTGACAGAAACAATGTTAACTTAAAACTTAAATTCAAATACGTTAGTAAGAGGCTTGCCAGTGAGTCACCGTGCCACAGTACAACAGGAAGAGAGTTTTCCAAAGAAAATACAATAGGAAGGGGTTTCATATTGACAATTCTCTTACAAGGACAATGGGAATAAGGTTTACATTATTTAACACACGGATGTTATTCAGATTTGTTGTTCAGGAGAGGAGGATTCAGAGAGCAAGATTGTATTCTGTTCATTTGTAATTTCATGTCTGTATCATGCCAAAATGTCTCCCGCCTTAAATAGGGCCTTAAATAGGGTAAATTCCCATTTGGATATGGTGGCCGGTTTTAATGCTTCATACATGGTGTATGCTGACAATATTGTTCTCATCAGTTATACAAAGGTGTTTAATCAATACAACCGCTCAGTATGCTGCGGATCATGGGTTAGGAGTGTGTTCTGATACAAACAAACCAGTGTTGCTGCTTGTTTGAGCTATCGAAGCAATCTAGATATAGGTAAGCTGCACAGTTGAGATTCAATAGTGGGCATGATCTAAGAAGCGGCACTATGCACCAATGAAAGTGAGAATAAAAAAAAAAATGTTGAATTGCTAAGTTTGTGAAAATAATGTTGAGGCTGGGCAGGAAAGGGGGACTACCTCCCAGCGAGTATCCCCCATCAAGTGCATGGGGCGGCAACGCAATAACCGGCCAACGCGGCTGTGCACACACACATGCATCCCCGAAAGTGTAGTAGGGGCAAGGAGGGGGAATGGAGGGGGGGAAGGAGAGTGGAGGGAAAGGGGGAGAGGGGCCAGCGGGGAAAGAGGGGTACACCGCCAAGTGGACCTCACTAGCGAGGATGGGAACTTACCCGAAGATGCTGTAAGCAGCGGCCCCAATCGGACAGGGCAGGGAGTACGCTCCAAGGCGTATCGTCACTGCTGTGGAAGCAAAAGTAAGGGAATCAGTAAGGAAGCCTAGCGCGGCAAGGAGGTGACATGACTGGATGGCGTGATCTGCAGAGCATCATGGGATCCCACCTGTGGTATTGATGTATCGGAACTAGGGAAAGTGTCCGGGGAATTTTGCCTTGCCTTGAGAGAGAGAGAGCATCTTAGAACGAGCTCTGTAGCATTACGCTACTTGACCCAACTGATGTGAAGGGACTTCTTAGGTAGACTTCATGAGCTAACACCTTAATGGATCTTGCCTTGGGAAATGCTATGTAGGGACGTCACGCTTGAGGTAGTGTAGAGACAGAATAATGCTTTATACCCACAAACTTCCAATGAAGGGGAATCTGGATGTCTGCTCGATCATCTTTTGTATCCTGTTTCTCAAACTAATCATCCTGTGCATGTTGCTGTGCATTAACATCATCCGTAGATTTGGCTTTATATTAGTTCCAATGTATTTCTACACCCTCAGCTTGAGGTGCCTGTATGTCCAGTTGTTCTTGGCTTTGTAATAAACTAACTAAACCTAATTGGGAGTCTGTGATTCTCTGGTGTCATATTAAAAGGGAACTGAAATGATTGACCTGCTAATGATTTCTCCACGCTTTCACACTGAAAAAGTACCATCGACCTGAGGTTCCAGAGCAGATCTAGAACATGGGACCCGGCTCCTTCATCGCCTTCGTAATTATTTTAAGGAAGACATTGCCACATTGTTTGTATCTGCCCAGTCCTAATGCAGAGTGTAAAGGACTGTTGAGACATTTTTTTATTAGAAATACTATACGTACATGTCAGCAAGCAGTTAAAGCCTGTCTCCAAGGGGAGGATTTAATATTATGTGGGAAATTCCAGAAGTTCATGTCTATTGCTGAGTCAAAACTAGCAAAGTATGAGTTATAACGGTTATTGTCGGTGGTACATGGAGCATGCAGGTGATTTATATGCCCATTTATATTATGTTTAAAAAAAATTACATGAATTGGTGACCTAATCAAGTATGATTTTTATTGGTTTGATCCTCAACTGTAAATGTTTATACTTATGTACCATTGATCATGCTAAACTATGAAGTCTTTACCTATAGTTCTGCTATCATAAGAATAGTTTTATTAAGAAGTAAGTAATTTAGGAAAGGCACATTGCACTTTGTTTTGACTATGTTTGCACAAACTAGACATTTATAGTTACAACATCGCCTGTTGAGATATTTTAAATGCAATTATATTACATTGGAATAATAAGGCCCATGCTCTGTAATACTTGAATATTAAAGCACTCTTTTTCCAACACTTATTGGGCACAGTTAGCGGGATTATTTTTCACAGTTGGTACTTTAGAGATGTGGATCATTATTACGAGACATACAACTCAGGTTAAGCGATATCTCCTCACTACTCGGGTTGAATGTTAATGAAGTAAATCCTGGGTAATCCAACTTGTTGATGGTCAGATTTTATGTGTTATTTATTGGATGATGTTTTATCTGGTGATTATATATTGTATTGTGAGTTTTAATTAACTGAACAATAAAGTCTTACTATCTAAGTTATTTTTAAAACTTAGATCTTTGTGGATTAAAGTAAGTAAACAGGAGTACCCATTGGATGAATTGTGCAGATGGCAGCACAAACTTCATCCACAACAACGCCAACAGCTATGACCTGGAAATCCATTATGACATGGGGCACCAATAAGGAAATGGTGTCTGGACTTAATAATGAATTATGGGAACCTCTCTTCTTGGTTAAGAACACAACTGATGTGATGTAATACTTACAATCTTCCAGGAACCATTAATACACCATTAAAGAATGGTCCCTCCACATAGAGGTGCATGACAAATACCTTGTGAAGCGGGTCAGAAATTCAACTTTTTAAAAAACTGCACAATTGGTGGCCAACTCCACACAGCAAACTACCACTACCCATTCTGACTGCTGTTGATTTGCATAAATGGGATGCAACTTTGAAGAATGTCCTGTGGCATTGATAACAACTAGATGGCTACTGAACTGATGCCTAGAACAAAGTATAATTAGCCAGTATGTACCAATAAAACACACTCAATTTGCTTAGGTATATTGCATGACATGTCTGACTTGCCAGAAATGCCATGCATCGGATGCTGATTTCTAGCAACCTTACTATCTTCACCACTGGAGACAACACTCAGTCACAAATAAATATGAATGGCAGGTGTCATGTGAGCAAGTGATTTATAATAACATTAATGATCAATTAACTGTAGCCATGGGCCCCTTCCTGACGACTGCAGGCACATCTCAATCTGTTCAGACACCCAAACATGCCACAGGATAGATAAGACTAGTCATACATCCCAAAGATGATACGCCACATATACTTCTAGACAATTAGTGCGTTATTTACATATTACTGGACGCCATGGATTTTGATCTTGGCAAATATCAATGATATATTTTATGTGTGTTACAAACAGTGTTAATGCCTTAATACCACACACCAGATGTGCCCATAGGGCATGCATCTCGAGAGCTTCTTGACCATGGGATGTTGACCATGATATTCTTGCTCTGTGGCAATCAAATGTAACCCCGCCCCTCTACCTCATTCTCGTCTTTGAGTCATAATAGTGAACACCCAGGGAGACATCTCCTCCTTACAATCATTAGCTAAATTGGGACCAACAGTGAAGCTTAGTGCTCGAAAACTGAGAAGAGACCCATCGTCCCAGTCCCTTCCCCTTAATAGTGGGACCTCTGCTGTTATTTTTTCCTATTCAGTTCATTTGGATGAGCTTCGGGGGGTTACCCCCAGGTAATACAAATATTTTCTTTGCAGTGTGCAATGGCATGTTTAAGCAAACATCTAATAAAAAGTTGAAGCAAAAAAGAGTAAGGAATGTTAGAACGTTTGATTTTGAAATGTAAGGGAATACAATGTTTCATTAGGAGTTAGCTTGTTCTTGCAGAGTTCTGACGTTTTAACCTACACCATGTCTCACAGAAAACCGTGGACTACTCTACTCAACTACCCTTAATGTCAAGTGTTAAAGGTGTATCCTTAGTGTTCAGTTTAGGTCCAACATAACTCTAAATCTCATAAATGGAGACCAGTGCACACTGATTTCTCATAAACCCTTGAACCAGATCCAAAATTCCCAAATGAACTACATTGGAGGTGCATTGTTATTGCCAACTGCCCCAGAAGTAATAAATTCTGCTGCAGTCCTTCTCCCGCTGCGGTGGCACCACAGCTGTCAATAACTGCAATACATGTCTCCTGTGAAAGACAGACACAGCGCATCTTGAAGCATGTTTCATCAGCAGCAGTGCCATTACAAGGCATCATAATGCACTAGGAAATCCCAACTCCAGATATGGCTGCAGTGTCCAAATTTAATGAGAAAGTGGTGCATGCCACGGGTGGCCCATGCTGCAGTAAACAAATCAATTTCTGAGCAGCTGTGTGAAGCTCTTTGCCTGTAACACTGCTTGAATTCCTCCACAGCCACCACTCTTCTATTCCAGTGAGCAGCACTGGGCGGGGTCTAATATGGAATTATGGTGCTCTTTGGCACATGCTTTAAGATAGTCATCCTGCTCGGTGGTGAACAAACTGCTACAATCATGCTCACTGTACCACATATGCACCATGCAAGTGAAGGACATTTTGCTGCACATGCATGCTTTGCAGTGGCTTCAGGGTATGTGCACTGGGGACCAGAATTAGCCAGGGAGAGCAGCTGCTATACAATTCTGATAAGCTGTTCATTTAAGTAACTCAGCAGAGTGTGAATGTCTGCGTGATGTATGGAGTCCAGGGAAAGTGAGCTTATACAAACTATACTGTTTTAACTGGTGCTTGGAGAAGACTGATCTAAATGCATCTTTGCTTAATACCTGGTAGCACTGTATTCAGCCCTCCTCAAGGAATAACACTAACTTGTCAGGGTGAACCCAAAGTCACTAAATCCACCAGAGCTCAAACCTCTGGTAGCTATGGCACAGAGCAGGCAGGCTTAACTTAGGTAAATGTTTAGAGTATTTATGGAGTACCAAAAGAGTAATAAAGTAAAAATGACACCAAAACAACAAAAATCCAAATAGGGAAAGTGGAGCTATGACTTTTGAAGACTTTAAATAAAAATAGCACCAAAAACACTAAACGCCAATGATAATCTATGGAAGCAGTAGACGAGGACCTAGGCTCGGCATAGCATGGGCCAGATACTTTAGGCAGGTTTGTCTCAATCAAAGATTTTATCTGCTATATTAGTATTTTTATGGAGCTCAAAATCCCCCAACAGGTCAACCCTGAAGCTGTATCCAAGGAAGGGACATCGAAATTGGACACCTTTGCCGCCAGATCCTCTTTACGGCTCCAGGGGTCTTGAAATTCAAAATATTTTCCAAGTCCTAACTTTTCAAGTTTCTAAAGCAGCTCCCCTGGATCACTTTTAATGTTCCCAGGACTTCAGGGACAGCACTTAGGGGCCGGTACTCACTCCAGCAGAGGTCATCACCAAGGCCCAATCCAGGTCCAGTTGTTACTGGTCAATTCACAAAAAATGCTCCTTGTAGCTTGTTGTGTCTGTGTAGCCACACAGGTGTTCAGCTCACACTTGGAATTCACTTGTTTGTCCTGGGTTCATGAGGGAGCTGGTCCAGTCCTTGAGGGCTCCTCCCAGTTCCCAGACAGCAGGTCCAGTCCTCTGCTGATTTTCCACAGGACTAGAAAGTGTTCTGAGAAAAGTTCCTTATGTGCCTCATTTATGAATGAAACTAGTCATGTGGTGGGAGTCACTCCTGGACACTCTCTAACCAATGGGTATAAAGTTCCCCGGGGGAACCCTACTCGCTTTACTAGCAGTTCCTGTTTGCCCTACTGAAATCTATCACTCAGTGCCACTCACTCCTAAAATGCTTCCTCCCTTGTGCAGTGCCTGTGTGCTCACTCAGAGATGTCACCTGGGAAATGAGCAGTACCCTCATCTGTAGTTATGCAGACATTATTCTGGGGGTATCCCCCTTTCCATTGGGTTTGGAGCCAGTCTAGCTGAGAAGACAAACAGTTGCATTGGGCCTGATTCACAGAACTAACTTACGTCAAAAACGTAAAGTTAGTACTTTGTGTATTCACAGAATACACTTACTCATTTGGTATTCACAGAATGAACTTACTCATTTCGGTATTCACAGAAGTTAGTAGTCCTAACTTTAGGACTCCTAAATGCCTTCTGTGAATACCGAAAGTCTTAAAGTTAGGATTTTTCTCAGTTTAGGAGTAGTAAATTAGGACTCCTAACTTTAGGACTCCTAAATGCCTTCTGTGATTACTGAAAGTCTTAAAGTTAGGATTTTTCTCAACTTTACTACTCCTAAACTGAGAAAAGTTAGGACTACTAACTTCTGTGAATACCGAAATGAGTAAATTCATTCTGTGAATACCAAAATGAGTAAGTGTATTCTGTGAATACCAAAAAGTACTAACTTTACGTATTTGACGTAAGTTAGTTCTGTGAATCAGGCCCAATCTTTCAGTCTCACCTTACATTTAAGGGCAGGCCTTTTTATAAGTTAATGAAGTTCCTAGGTCCATGCTAACTGGTCTTCCTGTAAGCGGAAGCAAATTTCTCTCCACAACCGGGCTATTGTTCCTGCTCTGGAAGCAGTTTTAGTACCTCATTATGGTCAAGGACTTGCTGAGAAGCTGCTGAAGAGCTTTTATAAATTAGCTCCCATGAGCTTGAGACAAGGAAAAAACTATTTTCTAAAAGTAACTTTTCCTAAATATTTATTAAACGTCCACCTTCACCAATTAATTTGACGTTTAATAAATATTTAAAATAATCTTTAAATGCCTATTTTAGCTACTTCCTGCCAAAAGCTACACATTTTACAGAATTTTTTTTTTAGAATCTATACATTTTTTAAGATTCCACTACAGCCCTGCAAGAGAAAATAACTTATGGGGCATAGTCAGTGGAGGAAAATGCCAATTTTAATTTTGTACATGTTCTTCTTTTAAATCTCAGGCACCCTACACTGTGGGCAACAAGGTCTTCTCAGGGGTGATTTATTATTATTTGAAATCAAGGTTTCCTACTAGTCAAAAGGGGTTATTTTGACAGGTCTGACATTGGATTTTTAGCCTTCTGCAGCCAGGCTACACATGGTAGGCCTGAAGTCAAATTTAACCAGCCCACTCTTTGGATGGCACAATAGGTACTGAGTCCAGAGATGGTATTTAGGTACATTTGCTTACCATATACTACCTTAGACACAAGTTAAATATGTCATTCAGTGCTAAGCCAATTTGCCCATCTTTAAAGAGGGAGCACAGGCTCTTTAATCATGTTAGCAGGGGTAAAGTGCACAGAGTTAAAAAACCAGCAAAAATATTGTCCCGAAAAAGGCAAATATCTGGGGTGACAATCAGGAAAAGTCAGCTTTCCTGATAAATTCCATAGAAAAATGCATGTTACATTCAAGTAGCAAAATTCAAGTTAAGATCACAAAACATTAAAATCCCCAAAGCAATTTAGTAAGATCAAGAAAAATTAATCAAGACACAAAAATGATCCAACGCTGAATATCGGAAGCAAATCTATTGATGTGTAATTTTTTGAGGTAAAAAGCACCAAGAAATCAAAAAGCACCAAATGAAAGTCACTGTTTCCAATCGAACAGAACCGGGCTGAACCTGAAGCAGTGAGGATAGGGTAGGCCAAGTGGGGCATATAGGTCAAACTTTTCAACTTGAGACTTGGATATTTTCCAGTGCACACCACCTACCAGCTGAGTAAGGCAGAATGATGTTGTAGATGAGGGTCCTTCTCCATCCATGCTCTCTCAGGATCCAGTGGCAAAGGTCAGTTGGGTCATGTTAAGATTAAGGAGCCCTTTTGTCTTTTGTGTCTCTGTAGCAGAAACAGGAGGTCCCTGGGGGCTAATAGGAGTCAGAATCCCTTCAGCCTTCTTTACCCAGCAGTCAGGTAGTCTTTCTTCCTTGCAGATATTTCTTCCCAGATCAAGGTATGCTCTAATGAGGAGGTGGTGACGTGCCAGTCTTATCCTTTGCTTTAGCCAGTAATAGGACATTTCTCTACACCCAATACTGGCAATGTTTCCATGAGATCCCCCTCTTTTTTCAGCACTTTCTTTCTTAGTAAAAATGAAATCCTTATCATATTCCCTAACCCAAAATGGCCCTACTGCTTCTCCATGTGCAGGAGTCTTGTCCTTTCGTCCCCCCACTCCCATATTAAGATGAGGTATACTACCTCTGCCAGTGCAGTATTTTCCCAGGAACATACCTGGAAAGCTATCATTCCTTCAACTTTCCAGATATATTACTGGAAAGCTTTCTGCATTGCCATAAATTGTAAATCTACACACCTATTGAGGACTATGGGTACAGATGTAGAATTATAAGAGTATAACTTGGGAAATTGTGATCATATTTATCATGGAATCAAGTTATAAATCAACTTTACTATCCATAAATAGTTCAGAGGTTTATCTTCCAAAAATGGCAAACTTTCTTATATCCTGTGTGTTCTTGTTAAGTGCATTGTTCAGTGGCATGTCATATAGATTTTCCCATGAGTGCATTTGACTTAACTTTGCAGAAGTAAGAACTAAGAAGTGAATTTTAAAAGTATGTGAGGAATACTCCTGAAAACCATGAATGAAGCAAGTAGTACTACAAGAGTGTATCAAAGCAAAGTCTTTAAGAATCAAGACCATGAGTTTCATCCAGTGCTGCTGGTCAATAAAGTTTATTTCAAAATTCCAAAGTGTTTATTTGGAGAAGTGTCTGGGCTGCGAATAAATTGGGGCAAATCCGTAGTATTCCCGATTACTGACGCCACCACTGCTGATGAAGCGGAGCTACCCCTTCGATTGGCGGATGAAACCACTAAATATCTAGGCATCCATCTACACAAAGACAGGGAACAGGTTATTCGCCTGAACTACGGGCCGGCGATCGAGCAACTTACCCTGCCGGTTGAGAGGTGGATCCAGTTGCCTCTCTCTAAGGCAGGACGTATTGCCCTTATAAAAATGAACGTGTTACCCCGGTTCCTATACCTCTTTGTCAACATACCTATCCCGCTCACAAATACCTTTTTTTCACAACTGCGGGGACTACTTATTAGACTGGTATGGGCGGGACATAGACCGCGGATCGCCTGGGACACCCTGACACTCCCGTACTCTCGGGGGGGTTTTGCAGTCCCGGATATTCACCTTTATTTTTTTGGTGGCACAGGCTCAATTTGCCCACCACTGGTTTCATCCTGATGCCCGTATACCGTGTACAAAACCAGACCGTGACTTGGCGGCTCCCACGCCGCTGGGTGCTATATTCCCAATGGGCATACCCCTGGATTCTCATGACATTCAACCCCTTTCCACCACCTGTTGGGCTTGGCGTAAACTTAACAAACAGCTGGGTGGCGGGCCTTTGTATTCCCCGGCTATCCCTCTGCACAACAACCCTGTTTTGACACTAACGTCCGAAATAATGGTACAACACACCCTAGCCAAGCTGGAACTCTGTACCCTTGGCTCACTCTTTCCTGACGGTCGGGCACTCACCCTGTCGGATATATCTTCACGTGCCGAGCTGACATACATGGATACATTTATAGTTGCCACATTACTTGGGGCGCTCCGCTCGTCTATCTCCTCCTTCCCCGCTCCGTCTGCGGATTTCACACCACTTACCTTGCTTATAACTGATAAAGACGGAACACATTTGGTCACTAAACTGTACCGGGCGTGCAAGGCACTTAAGAGGGTCCGGGACAGGGGAGTGAGATGGCTATGGGAGGACGACTTGGGATACGCGCTGACTGATAAAGAATGGACCTATTGTCTTGACCAGGTACAAAGGGTGTCCCTGAATCACAGACACAAACTCCTTCATTTTAAAGTCATACACAGAATTTACATTACCCCCTGCCAACTGGCCAAATATGACCCCGCTAAGTCCTCACACTGCCCCAAATGCAAGGTGCCGGGTGTAGATTTTGCCCATATGACCTGGACGTGCCCCCACATAGCCACATACTCGATGGATATATTCCAGACAATCTCCAACGTGATTGCCACGCCCCTCCCTCCCTCGCCGAAGTCAGCTTTGCTGGGGATGGTCAGCAACATTAAACTTTGCTACCGTAGATTTGTCGCCATAGCGCTGATGCTGGCGAAAAGAGAAATAGCAATACATTCCATCTATGTATGCAGACAAACTTTGTTTTGCCAAAATAATGAGAAACCAAACTCTGGTGTTTGGAATCGGTCTCTCCAACCTACCTTCCCTTCTCCTGGCATCAGTCTCAGGATAAGCTCCATCAACAAGTGATGAAAGCCTGCAATGTGTGTGTGTGATGTTAGACAGCAATCGCTCCCTGATGTTTCAAATAAATGCTATCTCCAAATCTGTTTTCCCCTCCAGGATATTGTCTTCATCCTCACAGTGGTGATCGTCTGCATTAGATTTTGCAACAGCCTTTTCACTAGCCTTCCTAACAAATCAATCTTTAAACTCCAACAGGGACAGAGCAATGCTATCTGTCTTCTGTTTAGCCCAGTTGACTATAATTATGTCTTCCCAACACTTCTGTCCCTCAATTAGCAGTGACAGAAAATTTAAATCCCTATGTCTCATCCATAAGACACTACATGGTCAGTCACCAAACAACCTATTCAATTTATACGTATCTTAACTCCCATCGAAAAGCCCAAATCTGCAAGATACAACATAATGTCAATGTGGCCATACATGTATAAGACCTTTTGAAGAAGAACCGATCATATGTTGTGGAGTTTTCTCAATGGAACTCCTTCCCATTGTATGTAAGACTTGATGCTGATTTCCTTTGAATCAGAAGACTGCTAAAATTTTAATTTTTGCAGATAATCATACAGTTAACCTTTTCTCTCTTGACTTCCTTTTGGCAAACACTTGACTGGAAGCCAAAAACTGCCTTATGTCATCCTCAACAGAGTACCCATGACTGCTATCTCTTTCCAAGGCTTTAACATGCAGTGCTAGTTCATTTAGTTAGTGATTCTTTTAGTTAGTCATCATGCCTGTTGTGGAATTACCATCATTTTATCTGATCCTAAAGGATTTGAGGCCCCCGTAGTGGTGGTAGCAATGTTTCATATGAACTTCATTAAGTAGCAAATAAATAAAGAAAAAGTGGATCAACTATTTTTTGGTGGTTTACAAGATACATTTTGTGATTCTTTTTATGATATGTTTGTGACTCAAGTCTCAAATTAATGTTTTTTTCTCCTGTTCTCTATATACACTAAGAATTTGAATAACTGCTATAATAAAGTGGGCTATTCATTTGGGAAGGAGGTATCTTTACTCAATAAAAACACCTTGGATAGGTTCCAAACCAAGTATCAATGAAACTCAGCTTATCCGCTTATAACTATGGCACAAGCAGATGGCAATTCCCCAAAGAAATGTGTGTTAAATTCAAGGCCTGCAAACAGTTTAAAGTCAAGAAAACAGTCAAATGAAACAGTAAAAAGGATAGCATTTTCATAAGCAAAAAGACACTAAATGGATCAACATAAGATAAAAGAAACAAGAGATATGTTTTTTGTTTTTTTTAAATATTAAGGCAAACACAGAGAAAAAGAATAGCACCACAAATATCATTGTTCAGTTGACCAGGGCCTAGGCTCGATTTCAGACCAATCCAAATGGAGCAGAGGTGTGCTACACCAAGTGGCTTGCCTGAGTCAAAATCTTTATCTTAAGGCCTATTCTAGTTTTGGGATTAAAATAGCAAGATCCAAGACTGAAGCTGGGAAGGACCCTTCAAAGTCAGCTGTGTCATCAAGCTCTACTGAAGCAATTGTTTTGGTGTTTTTGTTGCCACAAGCGCTGACAGAGACAAAGCTACATTTGAAAGCCATTGAGGTCACTTCATTGCTGGGATATATGTACCTCATCACCTGGGTCTAAAGTTTTACCTTTGGACGTGGAAGAAATTGTGAAGAATTCCCTCCACCTAAATAGAAGATGTCTATTGCATCCATCTGGTGGGGCTTTGGCTCTCTATTCAAACACTACTCTACTTGGATGATGTGCCCTCCCCTCTGTGAGTGTTCAAACTGTTTTTCACTCTTGCTGCGGATAGAGCTAGAGAGTCTAGAATGGCCATGGTAATGAATGTGTCCCAGTTGGGGATAGCATGCCTGCCTTCCTGGGCCAAGAGACCAAGCCATTGCCCTCTGATAGCTGGGTTGTTAACTGCCAGATAATAAAGTGCATTTGGTCTCTGGAGTAGCACTGAGAGACATACCAGTAAAAAATCTGTTAAAGTAAATTTTCCATTCAAGTTATCAAAAACCTACTGTCACTATTTCATTATTTTTATTAAACAAGGTGAAAATTTTCTTTCAATCATGTTCTAACAATTTCCCAGGCAGAGATAAAAATAAGAGTTTAAACATAATCTAAACCTATTCAGGGAAAATATGTTTACCTTCACATTAAAAAGAGGTGTTAGTTAATGTGAGGGCATATTATTTTATACATGTGGTATGCCACATTTTTAGATAATAATATCTGAGACACGTTGCTTGCAAGGTATATTTTAGGGGTGACTTCTAATATATAAACATAAGTTTTACTACACGCCAGGGCACTTTTCCCTGCCATGTGTCACAGCAGTAATTTTAAACTGCAGCCACTACAGCACAAAGGTACTGCTGGCCGCCATAGATTGTTGTCTTATACTGGATGGTGCAAATAGTAAATGCACATAGCTGCTCACATATGCTCACATACAACATTTAATCACCATGCCAATGATGCATTTATTATAGCATCTACCATGAGGAATGTTAAATAAGTCAAATAGGTATATTCAGTGCACAGTAAACACTTGAAGTGGAAAAAAGAGACCCTATAACATGGTTTAGCATTGTCAAGGCATAGAGAGTCCTAAATCTAGCAGCATCAGACAGCAAAAAATAGGTGATTACAACAGAAATGCTGCAACAATCAGCAAAGATTTGATTCCAATTATTGGTAAATCATTATGAGTAACGTTACTATGTATGTTTTTCTTGTTGATATCAAAATTATTCATTAGAATATCATGGTGAACAATTTGGTTTCAATTTACATAAAGTGCATTACTGTTTGCTGATTGTGTTTTATTTATTTACGTATTTAGATTGAAAATTGATAACATATATGCTTATAATAACATAATCTAATGAAAGCAAGAAGACATATGTTGGTAATGGGCCACTTTTATCACTGGTGGGGTACCTGGTTGGCACAACACGGCTTATCTGAGCCTTCCCCAGAGCTGCTGCTCAGATGTCATTTTAGATTCACCCACTTTGCAAAGTTATTTGTTTTCAAGACACAAACTCCTAAAGAGGGATCTTACTTCTTGAAATAATAACAATAATGTCTGTTGAATTCATCCCAAGACTCTGTAACAGAGTGGCACTATACTTTCAGGATACAATTTTGAATGTTTATGCAGAGTTTATTCTACTGATGGAAAGTAAGTCCCTTACTGAAACTGCCACCTTGCGCCCTCAGTTTAATCATCTCATTGAATTTCTCCTCCTCTCTCTGCATCAAAATAAAGATTTGTTGTTGAGTGTCAAATCTGGATCTCAATCTGATCCCTATTTACCTAAAATACTCCAACTGGCCCCGGAGCCTATTGGCGACTTCCTGCAGAATGTGTTTACCCTTACTCTGCAACCAGGAGTTTCCCCACTCCATGGAAGGAAGCAATCGTCACTTCACTACTTAAAAAACCTAATGCAGACCCTGAGGATCTGAAAAACTTCTGTCTTATTTCCCTGCTACTAGCGCCAGCCAAGATACTTGGAAAGGTTTGTAAACCAGGAACTGGTTACTTCTATTGAGTCTCATGATATTCTTGACCCCTCGCAAAATGGTTTAAGGAGTGACCACCGTACACTCTTATCATGGCTTCAGATAGCATCCACCGTAAGGTCGATTAGGGTGCAACGTCATTCTGGTGATGCTGGATTTGCCTGCAGCATGCAACACTGTCTCCCCTGTACAGATGATCCAACGGTTGCACCAAATATGTGTCGGTGGGCCTGCAATTAAGCTGCTCTGCTCTTTCGTTTACCCACATGGTACAAACTGTCAGTTGCAGGGTTTTCAAGGTGGAAGCTTACAGCCTTCCTTGCGGGGTACCTCAAGGTTTGTCCTTGAGTCCGACTCTTTTTAATGTGTATGTTGCTCAGTTGGCTAAATTGGTGGGCTCTTTCGGGTTGCAGATCCTGTCGTACACAGATGACACCCAGATCATTGTGTCTATTTCTAACAACCAGACTTATTTAGCTCAGAGGTTTAATCATTGCATGTCTAGCATTAATAGGTGGATGAAAAACAACACCTTAAAACTTAATGCTGACAAAATGGAGGTATTGGTGTTTGGCACTTAGGGGTCTATTTGGTCTAACATCTTCTGGCTGGAGGATTGTGGACCTCTTCCTACTACGGTCAAATCAGCTAAAAACATGAGGGCCCAATTCACAAAGGTAAAATTACACTTTTGTATAAGTTTACTGTATTTCGGTATTCCCAAAGGTAAACTTAGACCAAAGTCTATGGGCCCAATTCACAAAGGTAAACTTAGACGTTTGGTCTAAACTTAGACCAAACGTCTAAGTTTACAAATTTGGGAATTCACAATGGGCATTTACGAATACCATCTTTATGTCCACACTCAGGGTGGATATCCGCCCGAATGTGGACAAAAAGATCTACTCGTAAATGCCCTTTGTGAATTCCTAAAGTTGTAAACTTAGACGTTTAGTCTAAGTTTAGACCAAACATCCCAAGTTTACCTTTGTGAATCAGGCCCTGCCTGTACTAGTTTTCGATATTCACAAAGGTAAGTTACTATTAGGAAAGTTAGACTTTTGGTCTAAGTTTACCTTTGTGAATACCGAAAAGTAGTAAACTTATACAAAAGTGAAAGTTTACCATTGTGAATCGGGCCCTGGGTGTTTTATTTCACAATACCTTGACCTTTTCAGGCCAGCTACACTACCTGTTTTCGTATCATCAGGACCCTGAGAAAGATGTTCCACTATATTCCAGTGGAACTGCACCAATCAGTCATTAGCGCATTAGTCACCTCGCAACTGTACTACTGTAACTTATTGTATCTTAATAATAATGCGTCCTGTCTTAACAAACTTCAAGTTGCTCAGAACGCAGTTGCGCAACTTATTCCTAACATCCCAAAGCACCTTTCAGTCAGAGTTACCTCCACTAGCTTACAGTCAGAAAGAGGATTATTTTTAGGGCTCTTTGTATGGTTTTTCAGGCACTTCATCAGAAAGGTTTCAGCCAACTTAACTCTCTTTTTCACTGGTACATCCCAAGTAGGCTTCTCAGATCCTCCTTTCGCAAGCAGGTGTTGGTTCTTAGATTTCCGAAGGCCAGATGGGGAGGTCGTTCCATCTTGGTGGCTGCTGCCAAATGATGGAATACTCTGCCTGTCCATATCTCGGAAGTTGACTCACATGTCCTATTAAAAAAACATCTGAAAACATGGCTTTTCTCTTCGCATTTCCGTTAGCCAACTGGGACCATTTGCGATTGCTTTAGGGTGCCTTCTGCTAGCCCTTTGACACCTCAGGATATAGTGAGCTTCATAAATTCTATTCATGTCACTGAATTTCACTCAGGGAAATTTCTCCCTGCATGAAAGGACCATTGTAAGTTTCCCTAACCTGCATTTCCATGCCATGCATGGTGGTCCCAGGTAGGGAAAACCAGTGAAGGCCATCTTACTCTAAACAAGGAGAAATGACCGTCGCTTTGTACTGACGACTGTCTGGATAAAGGGTCATTCAGGTAAAGGTTTATGATGGCTGAGCTAGCGAAACACTGAGATTTTCTCTAAATAAAGTGGAAGAAATGCAAATTTGACAGGGCAGCTTGACAGGGCAGCAGCATCGTCAATTTAAATCAGTGCTTGCACTCTAGCAAACTCTAAATGAGGTCCTACATTTTGCACAGTAGTGATGGTTGGCTTACATTTACTGCTGCAAAATATCAATTTTCAGTGACCATTACAATAGTCAATTATCAGATAACCACTATGATGCAATGTTATTACCCAGTGCTTAGAAATCATGATTGGTAATAACTTAGGAAGAGGATAAAGTCATGCTAAGAACTGTGGCTGAGCTCTTACAGAGCCAAAACAATCTGGTTGTTTATTAGGTGCAATCATTTCTGTAATACTTGTCTCATTCTTGACAGGCTGGTATAAGCACTTACGCATTACGCAAATAAATATTTTAGTGGTCCATATGCAACAAAACCAAAACATTATAATAGTTAAAAATGACATAATCTAAAACTTTCGTAATGGTTTATAAATAGCAGAAATATTTTTGACTAAAATAGAATAGAAATAAATATGTGTTTTAATAAGTATATTAAAACAATGGGAAACTCAAAACTAAATTCTAATCACTGGGGTTCCTTGAATTGGGATAAATGCTACCTCTGATGCCGACTGATAATACACAATATTTTGTTAAAATTCAGCAGTTTACCCTAGTCAAATGTTATGGAGGACTAGCACACCGAAATGTTTTTCAAACAAAGTTCAGCCCATTCCATATTATATTGAAAGGGGGTCTGCTTTGGATATGGATATTTCACCAATGTAAACAGACTAAGGGCCAGATGTACAAAGAAACTGTTCACAAAAAGTGGTTACTAATTATGAACCAACTTTTTGCAAATAGATTCTGATTTTGCCTTTAAAGCAAATGGGGTGCATTTAAGAAAAAAGTTTGTTATGTATTGACAGTGGTCCCTAGGACTACTCTCCACTCCCAAGCTTTTTTTTTTATTCATTCGGAATGGAAAGGGGTTTCTTAGGAATGGATTCTCACTTCGTTTGAGGAGTCGGTAACCTATTAACGGCTTGCAACGGAAATTGCGGATGCAAACCATTGAAATATGACGTATCGCAATTTGGAAGGGAACACACTAAACATGTTGCGATTTGAAAAGCAATTTAAAATCCAACTTCACCATAAGTTGTGTTTTTAAATTCTGATTCCAGAGACCCCAAATTTGGGGGTCCCATCCCTTCACAATTGGAAATTACACTTGTAAACTGTAATAAGGTAATCCCAATGCTAACCTATGGGAGAGTTAGGCATAGAAGTAGTGAAAAACGAATTTAAGGGTACTTTTTAAGTACGCTACACACTGTCCTTGGGCTGTCCAAGGCCTACCTTTGGGGTGAGTTATATGTATTAAAAAGGAAGGTTTGGATGCGGCAAGAGGGTTAACTTGCCAGGTCAACATGGCAGTTTAGAACTGCACACACAGGCTCTGTGTGGCATGCCTGAGACATGTGGGGCTACTTCAGTGGGTGGCACAATCAGTTACAGGCCCTGGGCACATGTAGTACACTTTATTAGGAAATGCCAATGTTACCATGTTTTAAGTACAGAGCACATGCACTTTAGCACTGGTTAGCAATGGCAAAGTGCACAGACTCCTAAAGTCAGCAAAAACGAATTCAGCAAAACAGGAGGCCAGAAGGCAGAAAGTCTGGGGTAACCATGCCTTGGATGCCAGGTCTAACGTCCTCCATGATGCTAACTTGCATTTTTATTATTTTCTGAAAAGACATTAAGCTGATTTACCAAGAGACAGGGATGCCAGTTAAAACAAAGACTTGTTTTTCAATCATATCCAAGAGCACATAAGGCTGGGGGATAAGTAGCAGGTCTTTTACACTGAAAGGGTGAAAATATCAGACATTCAGAACAAAAAATATGCAAAAAAAATGAGTTTCCAAACAGAATTTGTACATTCTCTCCAACTTCCTCTTTTTCCTTTTCAGTAGCACGGGTCAGGGTATATTCCTTTTAAAAACCAGGTATAATTATATCCATGGAGCTTTCGGTCTGGTTAACCGAGCTCTCAGTAGTTGCGTCTAACAGTTGCTGCTTTATTTCATTATTTAGTCATAATTATGGATGCGCTATTTATTTATAGGAGAAAACATTCAGTAAATAATTGTGCTCTGGAAAAGTTGTCCTTGCAGCTTCAATTTCTTTTCCATGCCTGAATGTATACTTGGTTGAGTCAAGAAATGTGTCTTTGGGATTAACATTACAATTCAGTATTACCACACTCCTGTCCTTGAAGTTATAGCACGGCCCACAACCATGTTCATTCTTTTTCGGGTTTTTGATACTGTGAATAATGTCTTGACAGTATACATTTAGCCCTGTTTAGCATCAAACCCTTGGGCTAGCCGGAACCATCAAGAATCTCGATACTATTTCTTTCCACAGACAATCTTTTTCCTCATAGAAGTAGACTTTGAGAGTCAGAAGAATGGAGAGGTGACACAAAATGGAGTAATGAATCAAATGCTTTTAGAATGCATTGGTTATGGCAGCAATGTTTCTTTAGTGGAGAAAAAGAATAAATGAATGCTCTCAAAAATGCATCCCAATATAGTAAGAGGACTGATATACAGTTTGGCGAACATTGCATTGCGTCACAAATGTGACAGATTACCATTCCAGTCAAGCCACTGCTCAATTATAAGGCAGGCAGGGGGCCATTGGAATAAAGACATCAGACCCTCCACCCTATTTGGAGCAGAGGGTGTGATGTGCATTTTATTCTGTCCATCACCATCAAATAAACCCTGCTGGTCATTAACAGAAACATAATGACCCCCACACCTGCGAGAAAACTCCCAGGGTATGGAGGACAATAGTTTTTTAGTTTTTGATGAACAAACAAAAATGCTTGGTTTGCGGCCACTCAAAGGCAGCAGCAGTGCCACCAATTTTCAGTGTCTTCACAGGTGCTGCAGTGAATGCACAGAGATCACTGCTGGGCCAGCAATGACCTCTAAATATGATGGTCCCCTATTCATCAGGGTGGCTGATGAAATGTCCTCCATCATCTTGAGTAATTTACATGAAATTTCCAAGATTACTCCATCACACCCCATCATGAAATGAGACTCCGATTTGGGAAAAAAGAGTTTAACATAAGATGTACCATTCGGGTAATTTGAGAGTGCGAGTGGCAGTGTTTTGAACGTGAGAGGGATTTCAGGTAGACTTTTTACCCAAGCGAACAGTTAGTTTAATTGTTGAGCTTAAAACTGCAAATTAAAAATGAGCGGCAGTGTTTTAGATGCAAGTGGCATTTCAGGATGATTTTTACCCAGACCTTGTAATATTTTAGCCCAAAAGTACACAACCGAATGCAAGCAGCAGTGTTCTGAAAGCAAATGAATGGAAATCAATTAAAAATTAAATTTTTGATTTGAATGTTTACGCGAATGGACTGTTTGGTAACTTTTTGAGAGCTAGATACATTTCACATAATTATGTGTAATTTCTTTAAATTTTGTGGTAATTTCGTTAAATTACACTACAGCAAATTGAGCAAATTTCACACATCCCTAGTAAAAATCGCCTAACTATATATAAGTTCCTTAGTTCTTGGTTAGCTTACAGACATTTCGAAATTGGAATGTATTTATATCATCCAGGACATTTTGAAGTCTCACCATTTAAATAATTTGCAAGTTTCACTCAAAATGGCTTTAAATCATAAAGAAGCAGAAGCTTTTCTTATTACTTCAAGAGAAGTAGTTGTTTGGGCTTTCAAGAAGACAAAGACCAGTGTGTTTTCACATTACCAAAGGAAAAGAAAGGATGGTATAAAAAGAATTAATAGTGCTGTTGAAAATAGTTCTTATCTTTTTAGGGAGTTTTCAAAGATAATAGGCCTTTTGTCAACAACTATTCAAGCAATTTTAACACAAGCCTTACATTTCAGGACATGTTAGAGAATGAAAGCTTTCCATTACGAAGATGGGATTGCTATGGAGACAGAGTCCATCCGAATAAATGAAGCATGAGAAAAACATCTTCACTGTCTCCACAGCATGGAACCCTGGAATGTCAGAGCTATTTAAAGGAGTTTGTTATAGTATTTTGGAGTTTGATGCCAGCCTAAAGGGTTAGACCAGAAAGGGTACTTAGTGACAAGAGGTGAATGGCCCTCAAAAGACAAGTAGTATTACAGATAAATTGTCTGGTAACAAGTAAGCAACGAAGAGTTTTGGCATCTAGGCATAGAGGCCGTATGGACTCTCTAATATATATCTGAATGACTTTATTTAAGTTCAATCAGAAAAATCATTACCATTAAGTTATGGACTGCAACATTCACCTCATAACAGGAAACCTTAGATGCAAATAAAATGATTTGGCAGGCAGGAAGTCTCATTTTATTTCTGATTTCAGAGATGGAATGGAACTCTAGAGAGGTTAGTTATGTCACGCAATATGATGAGAATCCGGAATGGCTGCTCATAGTCAGGAAATGTAGGATCCATTGAAAGTGGATCATTTTGCTTCTCCGACCTATTGGCTAAGTTTCCAAAATCCTTAATTTCGAGGCCAGATATTCGGTGACTGTAGAGACATAGGCTGCAACATATACTATTGGGATACCTTAGAGTCCAAGCCCCCATGTGTTAAATCTTGGTGAGGCTGCCACTGTGTCCTGGTATCCTGGGAAGCTAAGGGAGACAGGGCATGTGGCAGGCAGGCCCAGCAGTATACACACTAAGGGGCTAATTCTTTGCAAGCCGGAGGTAAAAACTTACGAAACAGAGGGTAAGCTGAGCACGTGAATTTTAGTAAATAAGGCCAGATCTTACTCAAACCTGGTGAGAAGATGGCAGCTGTATTAAGAACCAAGGCACAAGACTCCAGCATCGATTGACACAATTTAAGGGGGATAATTTTCGATCTCAAATTGTTATTCCAATCAAGGTCACAATCCTCTGACATTAAATTAATAAGATAAGAGAAGTAAGGGAAGTGGCTGAAAATTAAGATGAAGACAAGAGGACAAAAACAAGCAGGGGCTTCAACCCCGACCCCCCAAGAACACTTTGAGGCCCACGAAGATAGTTCGATCAGTAATAGTGTTGCTGCTGATCAACCTAGGACTGGCAGAGGGTGCCAGGGAAAAACGAGATCACACAATGTTCAATCAAGTCTGGTTTTGGGTTGCAATATTCAACGAGCTCTCACTAAACCTCATCGGCCCTCGCAACACCAAAGACTGGTACTAGCCGTCCCATAAAAAAAATCAAATCACAATCATAGCCAAAAGAAATGCCCCCCCCCCACGCTTCAATATGAGCCACAGTTAGCTCTGTCTGATGTCTCTACCCCAATTTCAGATACCATTGTGAAGGATATTATAGGGGCCTCACTAGACATCTTGAACTTAATGAACATTTTGACTTGTTTAAACACGGAGGCTCAAGTTGGTCGCTTATTAACACCAACATCGCAATATCAACAGCGTTTGGACATGACAAAATTACTCCTGAAACACAGCTAAGCCCAGAAAACATAAATTAAGGTTCACCTGGGAGATGCAATTGCATACAGCACTCCTCGACTCAGATGAGATTTGAAGGGGATGACCTGGTCCCACATCTCCACAACTGAATACCGGAAAACTATCTAGACACTCAAGCCCACTGGGCTTCAGAACGAATCAAGGAGAAAATCCCATTGCAATAGCACTTTCTAATACTTCAGGGAAGGAAGATAACTCAGCCCCCTTTCAGTCGTATATAAGTAAACAGCACTTGAACAAACTACGTAAGGCATCCTGGTGTCACGGCGTCTGGTGTCCCATTCACTTCATTGGGAGAACGGTCCGGTTACAAAGAGGCTGCAATCAGGGTCTGAGGTACCAGTCCGGGGTGACCCACAGGGGGACTTCACCCTTGAAATCCTCAGGCACGTGGGGACACCTTTGGTTCAGTTCTCCTCGGGCTGTGGGGCTCGGGAGCAGTGATGTCTTTTGACGTCTGATTCCGGTGCAGGAGTCCCTCGCATTTGGGGGGCTCTGCAGAAAGAGGTGGTGACTGGAATTCCAGTCTGGGCAAACCCAAGCATGGGCTTAGCTCTTGTAGGTCTGGGGACCCCGTTGGCATAATCATCTTCCTTGGACTCGGGCTCTGGATCGCGGGTGCATAGGTGATTTGAGACGTTGGATGGCGGCGGTCACAGACTCACTCCTTGGTCTTTGGTTTGCAGTCTCACTGTCCCTGAAGTCCTTCAACATGCAGGTTGGTCTTCCTTGGCATTGGTGTCCGGACTGGGCTCAACAAGCCTTGGCTACTGCAAGGCATCCAATACCCAGAGTATCGGTCCTATGCGGCTCCTGTTGGTCTTAGTGTCCTCTCACTCAGTGGGAGGACATATCTGACCTTCAGGTGCACAGAGTCATCTTCCTGGGGAGCTGCAACATCTGGCTAGTCAGGGAGAGACAACTCAGTGGACCGCACCTTAAGTCTTTGGTGCCTGCGGCTGAAGGGGAGCAGCTTCTCTACTCCAAGGGAGATTCTTTGGCAATTTGTGAAGCACTGGCAACCCTCCAGATTTCTTAAGGTCTGCACAGCGGCAGGATGAGTCAGATGCTCCACTGGGGTCGGGTGCAGCTGACAGACCGGCCGGGTTAGTGCCAAGTCAGTTGTGCTTCTCATTTCTCAGGTCAGCAGTCTTCTTCTTCCACTCCTTCTTTTGTGTCCAATGAAATCTGAAGATCTGGTATCAGGGGGACCCCTAACTACTCAATTTAAGGGTGTTAAGAATTGTAGCTAACGGACTACTTACCCCTGGGGTCATTACGCCCCCTATATGACCACTTCCTGTGGGAAGTGGGCATAACCCTGTCCCAGAACCCCTAATTTTGCCATCATCAAGATGGAAAAATCTGAAAAGTCGTATCCACTTCAGGGAGCCCATCTTAGGGGTGGTACGAGTCTGGGGGTGGACACGCCTTCACGACTAGCTACTTTTCCTGCCAGTCCAGGTGCCATACGGCTCTGGACAAAGGGGGTCGGTTTCTCTACTTTGAGGGAAGCCAGGCTCGCATTCCAAAGGCGGTGGTTCCTTTAAAACACCTCTGTCTTGGAATGCTAATCAACAGGTCATCCTGTGGGAGGGGGTGTGAACACCCTCTACCAGAGCAGTCTTTAGTTCTAACCCCCGGAGAGCAAAGGACCTCACCCTTGGGGATCAGAAATTTGTCTCTGGTGGCATGCTGGCAAGAACCAGTCAGTCAACACACCAGAGGTTGGTAGATTTTCAGGGGGCACCTCTAAGGTCCCCTCTCTGGGTGTATGTATTAACATATCCACCACGGGAATCATCGTGGGTTGCTTAATACGAGATGTTTAATACCAAACATCCTTATTTTCAGTGTAGACATCATGTAGCTGGGGAACTCATTTTCACCAGTGTCCAGCACATGCTTTTCAAATGGCTTCACTGATTACTTGCAATATCTAGTAATAGAACTAGACATGACCGAGGCATATCTGTTCAAGCAGATATTTCCTCACATTAAATGTAATGTACCCTGCCTTGCTGTAGGGGTGACTTACATATATTAGATGCAGTGACTTTGGCATGACACACACACGTGTGTCATGTTGTGTTTTCACTCATGGTTTAGACCATGTCACGCAGCCTGCACTGGCAGTTTGTGTGGAATTTGTACGTGGGTCTCTTAGGGTGGCATAAGGTATGCTACAGCCCTTAGGGACCCTCTTTATTTCCCATGCCCTAGATTCCTGGAGTACCATTTACTAGGGACTTACGGGGGTGCTAAAGTCCTAAGCCAATTGTAGCACAATTAGACTTTACCTTGTTTTAGGGAAGGGGCACTGGCACTGAGGTCTGGTTAGAAGGTCTCAATGTACTGTCAGAGTTGAAAATCAGCATCTAGCAGCTAAAAAGGGGGCAAAAGGTGGGGGATGGTAAATGCAGCAAAAGCCCAGCTCTCCACAATCTTCGAGAAGTTGCCAATCAAAAACACCACCCAAGCAACACAACCTACAAAATCAACTGAGGCTCATAAGGGGGGAAACTGAGACAACCCTATTATTTTGGCTGGAAATTTTACAATGAATAAAACAAACCCAACTAAAACAAACCACTCTCCTGACTGAAGAACAGTAGCAACTTCCGCCACAGATTCGAAGGACTGTAACACCACCAACGATCAAGGTGAGGGGTAAGAAATACTCAAGATGACTAAAGGAGTATCTGAAATATTAAAGACACTTGAAATCATCAGGAAGAAAAGGCGACATTGAATCTCCTGAGTATCAATAGGGATTCTGTTCCTCAAGAGCCATCTATATTTTTTTAACAGCATGCAGCTTGCGATGTGGGATGGGCAACCAGATGCGAATACAGCAGGGGCTACCAACATGGGAAGGCAGACCCTGAAGAGAATCACGTAGGAGCGTGATCATTCCAGTAGCACTCAAATTCGAAAGACGGACACTCATTTGCAAATCGACTTCTGTCCAGGCTATGACTCTGAAGGCCCTTTCGATATCTTGAATCGACAAAACATTATCAGGGTCCTGCAACGTTTCCCTGACCTTGAACATCATAAGTCGGGGGACCTTCTCTCTATTCACTTTCTGTTAAGCTGCAACTTGCTAAGGGAAAGCACTTCCACAATTTGTCCAACCGTCATCTGTATGAAACACTACTTGAAAAATTAGGTGATTTATCACATTGGGGACTAATATAAAAAAGGTATAGGAGAGAAAATATCCACCTCTAATAAGGGTAGCAACCAGTCAATTCTCTATGGACCCCCAAACAATATCCTGAACAACTGTCCGTAAATAATATGGGTAGTAACGCCTTGGCAATAACTGTTGAGTGTACCTAGACCAAGATGAGGAAATGCGTTTGTTATCTATTAGCAATTGCCCTGGGGTCTATCACAACAAAGGATCAATGTTGGCATTCCAGATTCAGGCTGTGACAATGTCAAATCATGGGGGGCCGGAGGTATGTTCTTGAATTAGTACCGGGTGGGACAAGCAAGAAACGAACATAAGAAACACATATGTATGATACTATCTGCTTTTCGAAAACCTGGAAAGTATCAGATTTTCATATAGTTGAGTATTCCAACAACTAAAGTACTGCAGGGTAGGCCGAGTGGTGATTTATTGGTACAATTGAGATGCTCCGCATTAAGTATGGGTCCAAAAATATCTTGGCAGTTTGGGTAAAATTTGTTAGAAATACACAAATTCACTTGACCAATGTCTGTTTTCCCCCCGTAGAAACCTGGGATAGGAAAACATTAATAATTTTTAGAAGATGTTGTAACCATCTTAGGTCTAATTCCTAACTCCAGGATCATGCTGACAGGTGACTTTAAGAACAACCTTTTCCAACGAGAGCATAAAGCTCCCCAGGGAAATAGTATAGTTATCAGTCATGGATCCAATCTTCAATTCCAAAATATCTTCCTGTCAGGGTAGACTGTTAGCTCCACCATAACTGGCCTGCGGGTTTGCCATACAAAAGGTAGACATCTGTATAATCAACCTGTTCCTCCAACTCTCAAATTGTCAGGTAAAGAATTAATAAGCAATTATAAATTTTTAAATGTCAATGATTTTGAAACCCTGCAGGCTTTTAAAATAATGGCCAGACTTGACAGTGACCACACAACCCACAACTCACTGGCTTAAGATTTCACACACTGGACTATAAAGCAGGAATGTTCCTAGGCAAGGCTGTCCTATCAGTTAGAAAAGGAAAAAGAACAGTTTAGAAGAAGAGATGTAATCAGTTACAAGGTCAGATCTGGAGTCAGCCATTTGTGACAAGCTGTTTGTTACCTATAAATGCCCAATGGGGGGGATTGAAAAGTGATATCAACTGCTTTGCCATATTACTTACCCAACTCTTCGACTTCCTAGCAACCGTACCAAGAATAATTAATAGTAAGACGCCACCCCAAAAGTTGAATAGAGCGTGAAATTCCTTGACTAAACATGCAATAAAGAATGGAATCAAGGCATCTGTTGAAGGTCAAAGGGAAGGTATGCAAAATATCCACCATAAAAATAAACTGTACTCTAAGATAAGAACCGAAAATCCCTATATTAAAAAAAATGAACAAGAACGCAAATGGGTAGAGCTGCACATCGCAACAGTCACTAAAAATAATAAGGGTTTTTGGGCCATTGTTAATAAGGTCACCAAAAACCTTAAAGGGGAGTAAGATTATCATATAACATACAATCAATGGGAAAAGCACTTGATGGTGCTATATGGGGTTCTAGAAACGGACACAAAGTGTACAGTAGACCTAGAAGACTGGTGCCAACTTAGAATCAGTTATGTGGATACTGAAAAATTAATTAAACATTGCAAATCCAAATGGGCTCCTGGTCCTAATGCGCTCCCGGTTGCCCTAATGAAGCTTCATTCTGAAAAATGTGGCTCGGTTTTAACACCTATGTTCAATGTGGTAATATGCTCGGGCCTGGTTTTACCTTCATGGTAATGAGCAATTTTGTATCCCATATATAAACACAGCCCCAAACATTTGCTGAGCAGCTATGATCTCATTGCCCTGCTGGATGCAGATGGGTCATTATTTGCTAAACATCTTCTATCTCACCTGCAGGTATGAGTGGAAACATCACAAAGATCAACTTTCCATCAGTCAGGCTTCCGCCCTTACTGCAGCACGTAAGGACCATATCATATCCTCGACCATGATCGTACAGTAAGCCCGTACATAGAAAAACAATCTTTTTGCTTGCTTTAAACATTTTTCAACAGCTTTTGACAGGGTGAACCAAACTAGGTTGGTGGAGGAAGCTTTCTGAGTAGGGTATCCCCCCAGTATAATAGATAATAGAACTCCACAGTAATACATTGGTTGGAGAGAAGGTACCCGACGGTCATGGCCTATATCCGAAAATTCCGACCCATGATGGCTCAAAGTAAGGTTATATCTTATCCCCGCTTCTTGTTAAGCTGCATATATCAGACCTAGCAGATGTTCTCATACATATCTTAGACTATGCTCGAAGCTAGTGTAAACAAAAGTCCTTTTTTTTGGCTTACACTGATGATCAAGTCATCCTCGCAACAACCCAAATTAGCCTTCAAAGGCAACTCAATCAAATCCAAGTGTATAGCCCAGAAAAAAACTTTTATTAATATCAATAAATCCAAGGAAATGTACTTTGGCGGAAATAGTTCTAAGTTCATCTTAAAGATAGGTACAAAAAGGAGGTTAGGGGATACCAATATTTTGGTTTTCATATAGACAATAATCTTTCCAGGAAATGTCATGTGGAGAACTTAAAAAGTCGAATTACTACTATTTGCGAAGCATTAACAAGATTTTCCTCTCTCTATGGGGGAAGGGCACTAAGTCCTTTGCTGGACATTATAAAGGCAAAGATTATCCCTGTTCATTTATATGGGTCCACAATGGGGACTAGTACATTTGCCCAAAGCCTAAATCGTATGTTCATGAACTACATTCGAAAATGGTTTTGTTTAAGGCAATCAACCCCTTTATGCCGTATATGACTTGAATTAGGTTTGACGCCATTATCTGCTGTGATTGACATTAATCGGATTACGTACTTCATAGAGGTGAAGGAGGCAGGAACTAACCATTTAAGATCACTTATTTCCAAAGCATTAACTGCATCCTGGGGAGGAGTAATTCATTCAAAAAGGTGATTAGAAGGGTTGCTCCCCTTGATGGTGTCACTTGCTTCTATGTCTAAATCAGCACTCAAACAGTGTTTAAAACCTAAACTTCGAGTAGGGACATTGACGCAGCCTCTAGATGCAAGCATATTAGGTACCCTATAGCGCGGCTGTGGGCAGGATGGTGGCCAGGATGTGCGCACGGTGAGGAGCTCCATCCGGCTCACCTGCCTGACACCATCCTAGAGACTGGCGACCCCCACCTGAACTCTTCGGGGGTCACACTTGAGGTCTACACAGCAGCTGGGACCGGGCGATGTGTTGGTGTCTGCTAGATATCCCAGAAGGCGCATCAGCATCTTCTGCTAGGCCAGGGACCTGCGTGATCACACTATCCAGCTGCATTGGGGCGGGGTGAGCCCCAGATTGGAGTCACAGCGGTGCACACAGGCAGGGTCATGGCTCCCATGCCGGGACACGGAAGGACCGCTTTACGCCTCTTTGATGTGCTGCATTGTCACAGTGTGAGTGGAGGCTTTGGGGCCCTTTTCCTTCTGCACATGGCATCTACAGTTGGACTGGGGCTGTGTAGCCCACGTTGATTTTGGACTTTCAGTGCCTGCCACCATTGCCCCCTCCATGTTGGACAGGAATGGGGGCCCCACATTACTGAGAGAGACACTCTCACTGTGGTGGGCACCCATGCAATTCCCCTGGTGTCACTGCTGGAAGACTAGGTTGGGGTCCAAATGCCTCCTCGGACTGCTAACTCTGATAGTGAACCCTCTTATCGTAGGGCATGTGAGTACTGCAAGAAGCGAGCCTAGGTGTTTCTTGGGGGTTCCGCTCCTAGGGTGAGACCTGGTCATTCAAACTAGGTTGGATACCTCAATTAATCTCACTTTAAACTGTATCTCAGCGTCTACCTCCTCCATAATGGATAAGCATTGCTGTTTGAGGGGGGACCCCATTGGATGCCATGGCCTGGGAGCAGTGGCAGCTGATGGGTCCGCAAGTAGGCCCTCTTCTGCGGACAGGTTTGATGAGCTTTAAGGGGCCAATAGGGACATCAAGGCCACATTGAACACAAAGTTGGATGCTTTGGCAATTGAAATGAGCCTTCTTAGGGCCGATCAGACAAAATTGAGAGATAGGGTGGAATCCAATGAATCTTTGTTGGGGGGTCTGTGCCCCACAATGATGTACATGCGATCCCTGAATGCCCTGCAGGCAGAGGTAACACTGTTACGCAGCACGGTGAATGATGCAGAGGGTCACTCGAGGCGCAACAACATCCACATAGTGGGGCTCACGGATGGAGCCAAAGGGCCCCATAATGGACCTTTTTCTCGAGAACTGGCTGCTTAATATTGTGTTTGATGGGAGGCGGTCCACTCTTTTCTCATTGGAGCATGCCGGGGACCGCGCTCCAGCCGGTGGTGGTGTGGCTCTTCAATTATCAGGACTGTGACCACATCCAACAGGTTGAGCGTACAAAGGGCCTTTGGCGGGTGGATAACAGCCCAGTGAATATCTATCCAGACTATATGGCAGATGTGCAGACCCAGCAGGGGGGATCCTTTATGCCAGTCAAATGACAGCTATGACAAATGAGACTGCGTTACTCCCTGTTATTTCCCGCCAAGCTGCGAGTCATGGATGCTGAAACTACATGCTCCTTTGCGACCCCAGCTGAGGCCTGGGAGTGGCTGGAGTCTAAAGGGGTCACACCACCACCACCATGTGGCATGATGAGCATGAGTGGTCGATGCCAAAGATGACCCTGGAGACACTAACATGGCTCACCCTGGGGCAGGCCCATGGAGGAGCAGGCAGTAAGGGAGCGGGTGGTGGCGATCGCTGAATTGGAGTCTTGCCACAGCCATACCACAGGTTCACCTGATTGATCTGTGTCCGACCTGGATGGGAAGCAGGTACACGCCTTAGCTGACATTCTTCCTGAACTGCAGGCTGGCACTGCCCTCAACCCCATGACTGTCGACCAAGACTAAATCCTTTATCGTTGACCTGTACATTGTTTTGCTATGTCTCTTTGTGGATGGGGTCCCACACGGCTCGTGAGGGGTTGGCAGGAAGGGCCCTCACAATCCCGCCACTACTGGATATCCTTTCCCCCGACCCTGGTGGACTTCATTAGTTTTGTTATGTTTTATGGAGTGTCAATGGTCTTCGGCTTGTTTTTGCTTTGACTTGTGGATGGGAGTTAGGGTTTGTGTTTCTGTTTTTGACTCTTTTTGCTTACATGTCTATGTACGATTACTAATGTGGCACCCAAGAGAGGAGAGACAGGGGAGCGTATGTGACCCGGAGGGGTTGAGAGGTGTGGACATCTCACTCATGGCTTCACGTATTGCCGATTCCCAAGCCTCCTATAATTTTCTATCCAGGAATGTGCGGGATATGGGAATGCCCACACATCGCTTTAAGTGTACTCTTATTTGAAGCGCAGGCATGTTCACATAGCCTTCCTCCAGGAAACATAAATGATGGTTGCAGAGTTGCTCCGATTCCAGTGCCGATGGCGGGGACAGGTTATGGGACCTGCCTACTCGCCATATGCTTGGGGAGTGTTGATTTAGGTGGTGTCTAAGCTTCCCCTCAGGATAATGTGCCAGAGGGTAGGCCCTGAGGGGTGCTATAAGGTGGTCGAGCGGAAGTTGGATGGTGCACATACTGCCCCCACTGCCCTTGTAGTGCTCTATGCACCTAATGCTGGTCAGTCCCATTTTCTAAATACCCTCACTCTATCGCTGATCCATGACCTTAATGCACCGAGCATATGGGGCGGAGATTTTTATTTGTGTGTACAAAACTCATATAAACAGGTCCAATCCTCCCCTTCATGGCAGGCAGCCGGCCTTGACCACCCATTTCTTTGCAGATTGGTCAACACATAGCTGGCTATGGGACGTCTGGTGATCCGCGCATCCTCACATGCGGGAATATTCACAATTCTCCCAGGTCCGCCTACTTCATACGAGAATAGATCTTTTCCTCTGCAACCCCTTGATGACCCCATTCACCAGGTCTGCTGAATATTTGGACTGCACATTATCGGACCACAATCCTCTCTTGGTAGCATTGCACTGGCGTAGGTGACGGGCCTACGACAAAACTGCCAACCCAGGAACTCCTGCATAACGTGTTCCGTGAGACCATGAGCACCCATATTCTCCAGTACTTTAAGTGTAATGAGGGTGTTGTGACCGACAGCATAGTTGCCAACTGTCCCATTTTTGCAGGGACAGTCTGGGTAATACTGTTGCAGAAACTGTTCCTCTTTATTACACACTGGTACGCAAACAATAATTTTATATCTGCAGCAGCCCTGTGCTGCAAAGTGTCCCAGAAATTTCTTTTCAAATGTTGGCAACTAAGCGACCGGGCTGTGGAGTGGGTCGCTTTCAAGGTGGTGACACAGTAGTAGTAAGACTGAATATGGTGTGAAACTGGCATTGCGCTGTGTATTGACAGCCATGGAGCCTGCCATACATGCAGCAGAGATTCGGGAGGGGTCAGTTGGATGAACTCACTGCTCTCATGGTAGAATACGGGGCTTTAGTAATTAGACTTGGGAGGCCAGAGTATGCCGACTATGTAGCCAAAAAGCATGCAGAGGGTGATAAAACGGGGCATGTCCTGGCATGGTTGTTGCGCTCTGAGGTCGATAGGCCCCAACTGACTGCCATTAGGTCCCCAGCGTGTGATGTGCTTACAGCACAGCCAGATAGCATCAAAGCTTTTTTTAAATATTATAACTCCCTTTATCAGGAAGATGACGAGGTTGGGGAGCTCAACTTATAGGCTTACCTTGATGACTTACCGATCCCCAGCTTCAACCCCCTTCAGAGCTGTGCCCTCGACAAGCAGTTATCACTTGCTGACTTTCACCTGACGATAGAACAGATGGCACACCAAGAATACGGAGATGATGGGTTACCTGTTGATTTTTATTTGGTGTATCTGGATACGTTCCCTTCCAAAGCTCCTGCAGCTGTTTCAATATGCCAAGGATGTGGGCATCCTTCCTGTATCCAAGAGAGAGGCCTTGATTGTGGTCCTTCTCAAACTGGATAGGGATCCGCTGGAGATGAAGTTCTATCAGTCTCTCCTTCTTCTCCTTGGGTAGGTAATAGCGAATTGGCTGTTGCTGTATGTTGCTACATTGGTCCACCATGACTAGAATGGCTTCATTCCTGGGAGGAACACGTTCCTCAGTCTCTTCTGTCTTTGTCGCCTAGTGGATGAACCCCCCCCCCCCAGTCGCCTCCAGGTGTGGAATATTTGTTATATATCGAGAAGGCCTTTGACCCTCTGTGCTGGCCCATCTGCGGGGAGTGTTACGGCATATGGGTCTGGAGCTATTGAGGTGGGTTAATCTTGTGTACACAGAGTCGGACACTAGGGTCCGCACCAGCAGGGAAACTTTAGCCCCGTTTCGGGTGAGCAGGAGTACCGGAGAGGGTAGTCCACACTTCATGCTTATATTTGCTCTGGCCCTGGAACCATTGGCGGGTCTGTGCCAACATAGCGCCCGCAATGGGGCCTACCAAATGGTGCCTCCTAGGAGATTGTCTTGCTCTATGTGGATGATGCTTTAATTTATCTTTAGGACTTCTGAAGGAGCTTGCCTCAGGTGTTGGGGGCTTTGGATGACTTTGTTGGGCTTCTGGCTTGAGGTTGAACTGGACTAAGTCCTGCCTTTTCCCCTTGCGCGGACTCTCTGAGTTGGAGCAGGAAGGTCCATGCCACTTGGGCTCTGATGTTACGATGCCTTTCGCTACTTTGAGGTGCATATCTATCATACAGAATGGGATATGATTCATGATAACCTCGCTAAGGCCTTGTTGGGTGTGTCACTCCCAGACATTTTGGAACTCCCTACCGCTCTCTCCAGTGGGTTGAGTCTCCATCACAAAAAAGTTTGATCGTGCCCCAGCTGCTTTATTATTTTCTGCCCTGCCTGTCCTCCTCCCCCAAAGCTTCTTCTGGAAACTGAACACACTTCTTTCTGACTTGATTTGGAGCACTCGTAGGAAAAGAGTGGCTTTACACAAGTTGTTTGCCCCATTGGAAAAGGGGGGCCTGGGAGCACCTCACTATGCACCGTATCATGCTGCTCCGCAGCTACAGTGGCTCATGTAGTGGCTGGCAATGGCCACCTCCCAAATGGGGCTTTGTCGGACGAGACCTGGAGGCCTGGACATCACAGACTGATTTATGGAGCCCCGGCGAGACACCCTGAGGGTGAGACACCTCGGCAGTGGAACAAATATGAGGCCCGCAGCACGGTCCAGTGCAATATGCACCCACTCTACCACTGTGGGTGCTTATAGTGTTTCGCAAGATTGTGGACCGTCACAACACTGGCTCTTGGACAGAGGCAGGTATCCTCACAGTGGGTGACCTATATGAGCGTAAACTCCTGATGTCCTTCCAGACCGTCAGGGCAAAATACAACATCTCTGAGGGCCAGCTTTTGACTTACATGTTACACATCTTGTTGGAACATAATGGGGGTAAGTATGCAGTGACACTATTATACAGCAGGTTGTTGGACCCTCACATTTTGACCTTTCATGTTTTAAGGGATAAGTGGGCTCTGTCTCTTGGACAAGACCTTGCAGACAGGCAATCGTCTTGTGTGTTGGAGAAGGTCCAGGGTGCCTTTAAGAAATCCAGACTGAAAATTACCCAGTTCAATTAAGTACATCAGACATATCTGACCCCTCTGCGACTCCATCACATCTTCCTGGGAGTCACTCCAAAATGTCCTCGATGACTCTGCTTAGAGGCTGAATTTTATCATATGGTCTGGGACTGCCCGGAGATTGAACGATAGTGGAGAGAGAACATCCAGATACTGTCACACATCATGGGCTATCCCTTACAGTTTGATCCCTTCCATTGCCTCCTGGGACTGCCGCTTATACAGGTAGGAATAAATAAGTTGTTAAGTCTGTTGACTTGGCGTTTATCCTCCTGAAGTGCTGCATAGCTATGGCCTGGACATCCGTGGTGGCGCCCATGCTGTCACTCTGGTTGAGGGACCTTCTTAAACGAGCATCGGCTGAGATGGCAGCGCAGGGTTCACTCCCCTTGCACTGTGGCGTGGCGCCTCTTCTGGATGCCTGGGATACGTACCTTGGCAGTTTGTTGCCTCTGACCAATGAGAGTCCACCTTGAAATAGGGTACTTACTGCTTGACGCTCCTTGCCATACTGGGGGCCACTGGTGGAGGCTTTCTTTCTACAGATACTAGCACAGCCCTGGATGGTGCAGTCACTCCTTGCCCCCGCTGCTCATTTCCCAGACTCACTGATGAGACACTTGGGACTCTCTTCCTCTAGACCCCCCCTTGTGGGGTTGGCTGTCCATAACCCTTCCCCCCCTTACTCAGTGGCTAGGACACACAGAGCCATCGCGTTCTCTTGTGAGGTTCCAGCGGGCGTTCTTCATACCACAGACACTATCGGGTTCTCCCACATTTGGGAATTGTTCCTGTGCTCTTGGTTCTCTTTCGTGAACATAACTCCCTACAGGAGCATTGCACAGTCAATATGCATGGCCGCTTCACCCTATGACCTTTTTGGGGACTGAGTTGGTACTGGTCTGTGAGCTGTCTCACTGGGTACCTTTCCGCTTGTGAGTCATGCTTTGTTTCCCCAAGGGGGCGGGAACTCTGTTGTGCCGAGAAATGTCATTTGTTCTGATGGTTTATTCTTGGTGGCCTTGACTGTTCAATTTGTGCCCAATATGTTTAAAACTTTAATAAAGAGCTACATTGAAAAAAAAATCAGGTACACTAAAGAAATATGCTCTAGCTCAAGGTAACCCTATTTTGATTTTAATCCGCGGCCTCAGGAGAATATCGCTTTTATTCGATTCAGGTTTTTTAACTCCCCTTTAAAGATTTCTGTGGTGCATGGAAATTAAAGGGTAGCATTGACAATGTGTAAGTCAGCCGAAGAGTCCATTGAACACATAATGTTAATGCAGAGGGCATAAGAACAATCTCAGAGGTTGTATTATTTTGTTTTAAAGGTGGTACTTTAAAAGCAGTGGGTAACCTTGTCAGATTCTTGAGGCAGGCCGTCAAGCTCTGGGAGGAAAATACCTAACCTTGTATTTATTTGAATGAACATTGATTTTTAATGTGCTCTTGAACCAATATTTTGAAAAGCGTATTATGTAAAATAACTAGTGTGTACAGTTTTATGCAAACTTAAACAATAATGTGTTAATACTACTACTACTACACTCTACTGATGAGCCTAGGTTGATTTTTTTCAGTCTCGTATCATTAAGGATAATACTATGTCTGATAACTTTGAGGATTACACAAGATCTTGTCAAACCAAGATTCAGATTGTTTTTGATTGTTGGGCCCTGTAACAAGGAAATGTATAAAGTGCTCCTTATCAAGCCTTGCCATTAAGATTTTACCAGCCTTGATGAATGTAAAATCATAATTTATTCATAGATCATACTATGTCCTTCCTAGTAAACCTCTTTCTAAACATGATGGAAAGAATACAGAGAGCACAATTCTATTTTTAGAGTACACTGTTGTTAACTAAACATTTACTACGTGGAATGATGTACTGAACATTGTTTCATTTTGAGGAATTGTGAATTTTTTTCCCAAACATTTATGTTGATGAACAGATATATGAATGCTTTACATTTAAATTAGCTGATAATTACTTAACTTCTAATTGAAACTGGGATGGATTCCGTTTTTTTAAGTCTCTCGGCAGACAGCTTTAGTTGTCTGTCACAGACTACATTGTATACTAGATAGAGAGGGCATTCTGTTTAACCAATGCTCATTATCTTGATTGGATGGCTTTCCTCTATATTTCTGTGTTTTACCCATCCCTGGAGCATTCCTTCTTTAACTTCGTTTTCCATTGGATGAATTTTACCCTTCTCCTGCTGACATCAGAAATCTATTTTCTTGTGCTTCAGCAGTCCTTTGGAGCAGTGGGGTGGGGAGGGAGGAAGAAGGGGAGGAAGTGTGGGTTTGAAAAACAAAACAAAAAAACACTTACCTGCCGGCCAGCCTACTAACCGGCCGCTGCCGCCTCTCCTGCGTCCTCTTCCTGGCTTCTTCTCTGCAAAGGAAGCAGGAAGCACCTGGCTCCCAGCCTCCGGATAGCCAATCACAACGCTGCAATGCAGCATTTGATTGGTCTGAGCGCTGTGGTTCGGCACTCAGCCAGGGAATGGGAGGCTGGGCATGTTCTCCACGCAGGCTGTAATGCAGCCTGCATGGAGAACATGCAAAGTGCACATAAATGTTTGGACGGCTCCAGAGGACTGGTCAAACATTCATGCGCACTTACATAGTGCCCACAACTCCTCCCCCTGTTCTGAGTGCAGACCAGTTCTGCCCCGCCCCGCCCACTGAGACCCCGCAGCAGGAAAAATAAAATGATAATAATGTAGAGTTATTATAATTTTATTTTTCCTTTTTTTCCACTGCGAAAAGCGGTACGGCGACACTCCTCCGCCTTAGCGGAGGAGCCGCCACTGCTTTGGAGTACATACCCCTTTTGTTCTTTTTGCTATCTGATCATCACATCAAACACATGCTCTCATTCTCTCCCTCATTTAGCACACCATCACTCTGACTCTCCTCTCTCATCCTCTGCCTGATGCTCTGAGTATGCTGCCACTTGGTGCTTTTGCTTTTTTCTCTCATTCTCCACTTCTCTATCCCATCCGCTGCCTCTCTATCCCCTTCCCCAGCTTTCTCTCCCTCCCATAACTCACTCTAGCCATTCCAAGCTACTACTGATTTTGCCAAAGTTTAATTATTTAAAATTTGCATAGGCACTAGCAAAGTCAATGCCAACAACCCAGCCATCTTCAAAGCTGGCCGCCACATTGTAAGATGCAAACAGACAGTGTTTGAAGTCTTCTTTTTTTGTTGGTACTACACTGGAGACTTATCCAATTCCTCAGTTGTTCTAATTACTTTATTAAAATATTTTTGCCACAAATTAAGGGGCTTTTTTACAAGCCCCTTGCACTGCCAGGGCATCACTTTTTATGAGTGCAGACCTATATCTAAGAGACCACGCAAAGCCACTTTGCGTGACTATTCATGGCCTCGTAGATATTGTGTAAGGCAATGCAGCGCAACTTACTGCGTCGCCATACACTGCATCAGAGAGGCGTTTCATGGGCTTTGTGGTGGGTGTTCTCACGCAACACCCATGGGTTTTGACACATTCCCATATTTTATTTTATTTTTATTTATTTATTTTCAAGGTTTTATATAGCGCTAGCCAGACCCGAGGGTATCAGAGCGCTTTGCATCAGTCGAGAAGCAGAGGAATACGTAGAACAGTACAAGTATAGAACAGGGCGGGAGAATTCCCGAAAGATGAGAGTCCAGGCTCATTAGAGATGGTGAGACGTCTTCACTGGGTGCCAGGGTCCTAGGGCGATCGTCTCATCCGTTGTTGGTGTCCTCCTACAATCAGTGGCTCTTGTCCCTTCCCCAGGCGCGATCTAGGAAAAGGGTTTTGAGCTGACCTTTGAACTTTGCAAACGAGGGGATGGTTCTAATATGGGGTGGAATCGAGTTCCAGATTTTGGGAGCATTGCCCGCGAAGGATCGTGCCGCGGTTCTTTGTTTGCGTGCTTTTAGTGGGATGAGAAGTAGGGTGTTCGAGCTCCTGAGGGCCCTCGTCTGGCCGGCTTTTTTGAGTTTAGAGGCTAGGTATTCCGGTTTGCCTGTGTGGAGAGCTTTATGAGTGAGGCAGGCTGTTCTGAAGCTGGCGCGCATATCCACTGGGAGCCATTTTAGATCTCTAAGTGCGGGTGATATGTGGTCGAATTTCTTCACTCCTGTGACCAATCTGGCAGCAGCGTTCAGAGTAGTTTTGAGGGGAGAGAGGTGTGTCTTTGATGAACCAGAGAGGGCTGCAATCCCATAGTCTAATCTCGATAGCACCAATGCTTGAGTAGCTTGTTTGAAGTCCTTGGGAGGGATGTAAGGTTTAATTTTGTTCAGTAGCTTCAGGTTTAGGAAGGCGCTCTTGGCAGAGTTTTTAATGTGTTTGGTCATGTCCAGCTTCGGGTCTAGAGTGATGCCAAGTGATTTTACAGAGTCACCTAGGGAGAGGTTACTGTTGAGTGCATCGATCGCTTTTATCCATTCCACAATTTGGGGATTTTCTTCCTTGTTAGAGATGAGGAGTATTTCTGTTTTGTCTTGGTTGAGTTTTAGGTGGTTACTTGAAAGCCAGCTTTGGACATCTCTGAGCGTGTCATTGAGTCTCTGGATGTCTGACATGGAGGGGGTTTCCAGATATATCTGTGTGTCGTCTGCATATAGATGGAAGGGGATGTTAGCTTTTTTGAGAAGGGTGGTGAGGGGTTCCATGTAGATATTGAAGAGTTGCGGGGAGAGAACTGAGCCTTGGGGGACACCCCTGGTGACAGGGTGTAAGTCGGACTCAAAGTTTTTGATTTTAATTCTTTGGGTGCGGTTGTGAAGGAAGGTTTACAAGGTTTACAAGGATCTGTAAACCTGGGAATGGTTCAAAACTGTATGCCTCCACAGGGCAGGCGTAACGAGAAGAAATATGTTTATTTCTCATCGTTTTTTCCTCTTTCTTTGTGTGCTGCGTTTTGCAGCACACATAGAAAGAGGACAATGATTTGATGGATTGTTTTAGTGCAGGAAGGTGTCCCTTCTCGCACAAAAACAATCCTGCCAACAATGCAGACACCCTTGCTCTTTGATGCAAGGGTGCCTACATTGGTGCAAGGCACCATATAGTGCGCCAGTGCTGGCTGAAAGTACAGGAATGCACTGCATCTCTTAAATACGGTGCATTCCTGCTCTTTTGATTTGGCGTAGGGCACCGCGGGAAAAAACACTTGTGGTGCTGTCCTATGCCAAATCATTGATATTCATCACAAACATATGCTTAATAAGTAATTACGACAACTGAGGAATTGCAAAAGGCTCCAGTGTGGTACCTACAAAAAGCAGAAAGACCTCAAACTGTCAATTTGTTGGGGATGATGATAATGGTGATGAGGAACAGATATTTGTATAGCGTACAGGTAAGCACTTAAGTCTGAGCAAAAAGCCACGTTTTCATCTTTTTTCTAAAGATCTGTTTACATCTTACATGGTGGAGGTCAAGGGGAGGCTTATTCTAGGCAGAAGGACCCAGATAAGAGAAAGCATGACCACCTGTCCTGGAGCAATAGATCCTTGGTACCATTGACAAGACCCTGTTAGAGGAGCAAAGCTCCCTAGAAGGAAGGTAGAAATGAATTCTATCTGCAAGATCTCTAGGACCTGCCTGTTATAAGTCTCTAAATGTAAGTCAATGCAAATAATAGAGATAAAGGGAAACCTGAGTTCTCAAAGGAAGATTGATAAGCAGCCATGTGGCTGCATTTTGAACCACTTGGAGCCTATTAATTAAATCGTCTGGCAGGCCTAGGTACAAAGCAGAAGCATAATCCAGCCTTGAGGTAATAAGGGACTGAATAACAGGTTTCCTGGCTGGTACAGAAGGAAATGCAAAAATATCTTTAATACGTAAAGGAGACCGAAACAGGTCTCTACCATTGCCATGACTTGAGGCTGAAAAGAGATATGGTTATTGAACTTTACCCGTAAGTTCCTAACCACTCCGGTTTGAGGAAGCAGAGGGGGAGCTCGGTCAGGAGGTGAGTCCCTGCCAAAGAAAACAACTTCTATCTTGTCAGCATTAAACATCAGCTGGTTCCGGGGCATCCAAGAGAAAACTGCAGCCAGGCATGGTTTAATTAGATCCGGAGCAATTTCTTTGCCTTTATTAAAGAAGAGGAGAAGCTGCCTATCGTATATCTTAGCTCCAAAGGATTCTGCCAGATTTGCAAGATGTTAATTAATGTAGTACTTAGAGCACAGCCTTGTGGAGCTCCTCCTGTAAGGGCCTTAGTACCTGATGAAAAAGTGGGGGTCCAGACCTCTTAACCTCTGTTCTCTAAAAAAGAATCCAACCATCTCAGCGCAAGGCCCTCCAGTCCAATCGACTGTAAATGGCAAAGAAGCATATAGTGCAGAACTGTATCAAAGGCTGCTGATAGTTCTAAAAATATGAGTAAAGCCCTTCCACCTTTATCTAAAGTACATTTAATATGCTCTGAGTCTGACACCTCAAGGAGAGCTGCTTCAGTTCCAAGATTAAGCCTAAACCCCGATTAGATGGGGTTCAGGAGGCTATTAGACTCAGATAGCGGGAGAGCTGGTGATTTACAAATTTCTCTAGCAGCTTTTGAAATAGGTCTATAATAAGACAGCTTTTTGGGGTTCGCCGAAGGTTTTTTTATTAAGGGAATAATTTTTGCCTGCTTCCACATTGAAGGGACCACAGCAGTGGTTAAAGAATCATTTTTCAGTTTATTCGCTGATCGATTAATCACTTTTGCCCCCACAATTAGTTAATCAGTGGGGCAGGGGTCTACTGCAAGCCTGATTTGAGGCACTGAATAGCTGTTAAAGTATCCTTCAGAGAAATAGGGTTGAAGGAGGATAAGGAACATTCCGCAACCTCTATAGCTTCATTAGAGAGGGTTGTATTCAGGTCATTCAAGGAGGTCGTGACAAGATTAAATTGAATATTAAGAATATTTTTATGAAAAAGCAGGCTAATTTACAGACTTCTGACACAAGCAGTGGGTGCCATAACTATTTGTACCACCTTAAACACTTCTTGCGTCTTGTTGCCTGCAGCCTCAATCCTGTCTTTATAGAAGGCTTTCTTGTCTGTCCTAACAGAAGCATGATATTTCCATACGACTGCCCAGTAGATAGCTTTATCGTCATTAATATAATATTTGCACCACCGTCTCTCCGCCTTTTTAGAGAGATTTTTGCAACAGTAAGCGTTTTCGTAAACCCAGGCGCAGAGGGTCTGCTTCTGAAAGGTTTGCAAAAAGTGATAGGTGATAAATTGATAACTGCAATGTAGAGCCAACTATCCCCAATAGTAGCCTCTATATTTCCAGAGAGCAAATGGATATCTCTTTCAAAAAGGCAAGAAGCTCACACAGCTAAAGCTTACTACAGGGCCTAAATTAATAAGGGTCCTTCCTCATTGATATGTTCTCTTGTATGCGGTGTAGCAGCCCTCTTAAACTTTATTAGAAAATGATCAGTTCAAGTTAAAAGACAAGGGTCCAACAAATCCAACCTGACATTAGAAAAAACCAGGTTAATTGTATGTCCTGCCAAATGGGTGGGCTTAGAAACCAGTTGGGTCAGATTGCATGATGAGAATTCACATGAATATTAAAATCACCCAATACTATAAAATGTAAAAACCTCAATGCCAAATGGGATAGAATTATAAAGTCTCCAGCCAGCCCAGGGGGTCTGTAGATTAAGACACCAGTTAGCGACTGCTGAGGAGACACTGAGAGACAAAACCCCTACCAGCTCCTACCAGATCATCAGTCACAAAAATTGTACAGGTGTAGGCTTGTATGTACACTATAGCAGCACTGCCTCCCATCCCTCTAGGTCTTTCTGGATTTGAAAGTTTATACCCTATCGGGAGGGCCATTTCAATGTCAGGGATGGCCGAACTGGAGAGTCAGGTCTCAGTTACGAAAAGGGCAAACAGCTAAAGACACAACTCGTGTCAGAGAACGAGTTAAGTAAAATGACCTAAGTCCACGTCAGGGTCCTGAATTTAACCGTCCAGTGCCATGAAGCCCTTAGGCAGCTAGAACTTGCACTACCAAAATAAAGTGGTGCTTCTAACTGTCCCCAAGGAGGAAAAATAGCCGCCCAACCCGGGTTCGACAGTGCAAAGCAGTAGAAATCTCCTCCCAACTTCCCAACACAAATAATACGGCTCCAAGATGAGAGCATAGACAAATTAAGAAATAAGGACAGCCGAAAACACAACTCCTGTCAGAAAAAGAGTCTAGTAACATTACCTAAGAACTAAGAATTTCATAGAAGGTCATTGCAGAGAGGAAGGCACAAACATATTTCTTGAGGTCTGTACTGTCTGATCTATAGATCTTCATCTCCCCTCAATTCATTTTTTTGCGCAACTTTGTAAGATGCAAGGTGAGGAGATAGAGTGTGGCAGAGAAAAATAAAATGTTATACTTTGAAGATGGTCATCATGCAACGTTACAACTAAATTGAAACTATAGAAAAAAACACATAAAATTATAGCGGTGACTGAAAAGCATTGAAAAAGTGAAACTGAGTGGCTTTGGCACTCATGGTTTAATCATGGTTCTTCCAAGTTTGACGTTTTGGGCCCTGCCTGCTAAACCATTGGTAAGCAATTTATAATTTCAAGTTTTAAAACACTCCAACATGAACTTTAGAGGTAAATCAAAATTAGTCAAAGACTACTGGAAAACTTGTGAGTTAACTCTATTCTTTTGTTATTTTAATTCTTTCAGCTTTAGGGATTGGGCACAATAAAGGTATTGCAAGCCTCACAATACTTTGTGTCTGCAATAAAATATTGATTTTACAGGCACAATCAGGAGCACAATCACAATTCTCTTAGACATTCCAGCAACCTGTGATTTCATTTTGTATAGCTCTTCCATTAACTAGAGCATGATGATCATGGCTAGGGTTGGCAAGGGTAATAAGTGGAGAATGAATTGAGATGAATCCTCTGCCCTCCTGACAGGGTTCAAAATTTCTCTTGAGATTGACTGCTGTATATACCATAGCTACAAGAGATTGATCAGAGATTCATTCAGATCTGTGTATTGACCTATCCAGATTGTGTGTATTAGGCTACTCGGTGTCACCTCCTCAAAGATTAATAACCAAATGTCTGGGTGGCCAGAAATGATTCTGGTTTGACGAACCCCTTAAAAAGCTGACAAGCTGTTTATCTGTATGCTTACTAGTATAACTCCTAATTTTCTGTACATAAGTAGTTAACCAAGCAATTTGCGCAATGATACAAAACATTTGTAAACCATGGAAAATATGGGAATTTTTACTCAATTTTAATTATATTTTATGGACATTACTTGTATTCATAGCAGTCACATGTGCTAATAAACCATACATTCATTTGAAAAGCAGCATCTTTGGCAGACTCCTAATATTTTTTAAACCTTCCAGATAAAGGCAAAATTATCAGAAATCATCTCACACGAGGCAAGATGGCGTCCTCCTTGTCGATCGCGTAAGCTCTGACTCCGGATCTAACCCTCCTCATCCATATGCTTTGATGCAAGTATGGATTGCGCAGGTTTTACCGTGCAGCAACACCTCTGGACATGATCTGGGCTGTATTTAGCTTATATTCTTTACGTTTACTCTCAAGATTTCATCTCACCTGGCGTCTCCCTCTTGGCCTCGGATCTGTACTCATCGCACTCAAACGTGGTGCAGTCTTGTCAACTTCAGCTGCCGCAATGCCCCCGAAGGTCGCAAGAGGAGCGAAATCTCGTGCACCAGCCGACATCTCCGGGGTGACAAATGAGAGCATGGGGGTGCAGCGCGGCAGTGCAGATAATTCCGGCAGTCTGGAGGGCATCTCGATAAAAACCTGCTACATTGAGCGTGGTAAAAAAACCTTCAGGGACAGTCAGAAAAAAACGGCACAACACTGCTGAGATCCTCCACGAAAAAACCTAAGAAGTCTAAGGTAGAGAATCACAATGAGCAGAGCTGGGATGAGTCAAGGGATCAGGATGCCATGAAAGAGACAGACTCGGAGGACAATTTTTCTCTCAGTCAGACCCTTCTAACTCATCAGGAGATGAGACTTCATTTGTCCCAAGGCATTGTTCCGGGGAAGAATCACCAGGCAGTGGTTGGAGTGAATCAAGGAGCTGCACCTTGAGGAGGAAGCCATGGGTAATACGGATGTTGGACTAGTCATGGTGCAGATAGGAAGGAGCTGCTTGAGGGAGCAGAGCAATCAGATGCTGCAGGGGCACTCCTGTGGGACTATTCGTTCACCTTAGGGCTCAGTGCTGACGGAGGTCCTTTGCCAAAGCATACCAATACAGCGGCGTCGGAGGATGCCGACGAGATATCACTTTCTGTGATTTATCATAGCATTATGGTGCACAGAGAGGAGACAAGAACGGAGAGCCAAAGAACTCAGGGAGCATGCCGTAAGCTACAGAACTCTATTCAGCGCATCGCAAAGTCCTGTTCAGAGTTTGCAGAAAGGTTCAACGAAGTGGAAGCTTGAATCTCAACCCTGGAAGATGAGCTTTCAGCCCAGAGATCTATAACTGAGGCAATACGGTCTCAGAAAGAAGATACGCAGTGGAGGTTGACAGTCTTGGAGAATCACCTTCGGCGGAACAATCTCAGAGTTCTGGGTATACCAGAGGGTGTGGAAGGACAAGATGCCTGGAAATTTATTTTCAAACTATTTACGACTGCCTTCCCCAAACTCACACAGTGGAATTGGGAACAGGAAGTCCAGAGAGCTCATCGATTTCCCTTTAAGCAACATCATCGACCGGGACAAACATCCTCTAGACCTAGGGCGATTTTAATCTGTCTAAATAATTTCCTCGCTCGTCAAGCAGTGTACAATCTGGCACATTAGTCAAATCAAATAAAGTCACTACCTTGTTGATATGATCAACCATGCCTCTTCCTGTGATAAAGCCATGCTGTCAGATCAAAACCAACTAGCGATGACCCTGGCTTGACGCATTGCTAAGATCTTAGCGTATATATATATATGCACTGAAAGACACAACGTATAAAGTAACATTATAGTTAGGTGAAATGTTCAATTTTAAAATCGAAAAACCACAAAAATTCACCAGTTATAGTTAGAGTTATCATATATATATATATACATATATATATATATATATACATATATATATACATATATATTTTTTTTACGCCAATACACGTATAGATCTGTACAGATTCATAAGAAAAATAAAACTCATGAAGATACATCTATTCCACTCGAAGAAACCAAGAGCAGGAACATCCAACATTTTGGAAGACAGAAATCCATTGGTAGGAACAGATCTGGATACCCTGAGGACATTAAGAGAACTAGAGACGGATGGCAATACAGAGGGGACAACTTTGGACTATGACAATACAATAGGATTCCTGGAACAAGTAGGAGTCACACAAACAGGAGCACTGAGCAATTTGAAATTAAAATCACATTTTATTCCGCAGACTGCCCATGATGCAATTGATACCTTCCATGAATTAGTAATAGAGGACCTAAAAAAACTAGAAGCTAATGGCCCCAATCTTATTAAAGAAAACCTGACGAAGAATCAATGGAAGGCAGTAATGAAGTTAAAGAAGAATGACAACATAATAATAAAATCGTCCGACAAAGGTGAAAACATAGTGTTGATGGACAAAAACTCTTACCAAAAAGAAGCTTGGCGACAACTAACAATGAAGGACTGTTATAAAGTAGTCACACGGATTGTATACGAAATAAGCATAAAAGAATTTCATGAGATCTTGAATAAGTGGAAGTCAAAAGGAATCTTGGGGGAACAGGATTTTAAGTTCATGTATTGTGAGTTTCCCGAACTACCCACCTTTTACCATCTCCCTAAGGTTCATAAGGATCTTATAGATCCTCCTGGGCGGCCAATTGTGTCCTCAAAAAACAGTTTACTCAAAAATGCTTCAGTGTACATTGACTGTTTTTTAAATCCTATGGTTAAGGACCTCAGCTCCTACGTTAAGGACACAAAAGATTTCTTACGTATTGTAACTAATATTGAATGGGAGACAGACATGTTATTGATAACGCTGGACATAATGAGTCTCTACACCAGTATCAAACACAAGAAAGGACTTAAAGCAATACAATTCTTTCTTGATAAAAGAATTCTAAAATATTGTGAACATAATGTGATGTTGATGGAGCTAATATTTTTTTGTCTGAAAAATAACATCTTTCTACTTTCAGGGGAACTTTACCACCAACAGCAGGGAATAGCCATGTGCACGTGCTTCAACCCCAGCTATGCGAATTTATTCGTGGGCTGGTGGGAAAAGCACGTGGCCTGGGCAGGCAGCAATGAGAAATGGTTGGAAAAGGTTATACTATGGTCTCGTTATATAGATGACCTTTTCATTATTTGGAAAGGGTCATATGAAGAAGCAATCAACTATATTGCAGCCTTGAATAACAACAATCTCAACCTTAAATTCACAGAATGTATTAACTGCATACAGGTGCCATATTTGAACCTATTGGTCTACATTGAGAATAACACCCTGCAAACCACACTATATAGGAAACCTACACGCAGGAAACAGCACAGTGCATGCGGGCAGTTTTTATCCAAGAACTGTGATTAGCATTGTCCCCTATGGAGAAATAGTAAGGATGAAATGAAATTGCTCCACGATTGATGAGTTTGTAAAATCAAGAGATCAGGCATTCTGTAGATTTAGAGAACAGGGATACACTGAGGGAACGCTGAAAGAGGCAGTGAAAAAATCAGAACGCCTACACAGAAAGGACCTTCTACTAAACAAAAAGGGAAATATAGGGGAGACACAAGTGGAGACAGGATCATTTAGAATGATCACGGAATACACTACTAGTTTCTCTGAAGTATTTCAGATTTTCCGTAGAAACTGGAGAATCTTACAAGCTGACAACATTGTAGGTCCACATATTTCCCAAAGCCCACTTATCACATATAGAAGAGGTCCAGCCTTAAAAGATCATCTGGTTAGAAGTCATTTCACAAAGGGACCTAAAAAGACAGACATGGTTACAGCATTTGTTCCATGTATGGGGTGCAAGGCTTGCAAAAATAGCCAAAAGATGAAAGAATTCCAAATACCAGGCAGGAAGACCAAACGTAAAATCAACAAATTATTGAATTGCAATTCCGATAACACGGTTTATTGCCCTATCTGCCCATGTGGAATACAATACATTGGGAGCACAATACATCCCACCAAGAAACAAATCCTTGAGCATATGTCTGCCATAAAAAATCATGATGTAACGTATCCGGTGGCACGCCATTTCCAAGAGAAACATAAAAGCAATCAAAATCTATTAAAATTCTTTTGTTTAGATCAGGTCCCCAAAGAGGAAAGAGGAGGGGATAGAACTAAAAAACTGAGAACACTAGAATCTAAATACATCATAGAGTTACACACGAAAACTCCACGGGGTCTGAATAATGAAGAAGAGTTATGGGTTCACATTCCATAGGACCAAGAGCCATTGTAAATACTTACCAAATCATGAGAATGTTTATAATCCAATAGGATGTAGAAATCATGTTGAATACTTTAATTATTTCAGGAATTGAAGGGTTTGTGAAAACATAGCAAATATATTGGGGATACATTTTATTGCACTCTATTTATTTATTATTATTTTTTTTTGTGTGGATGTAATGTAATTAATATGTGGTAAAAATGAATTACATACCTTGAACACAACTGCCCATTCAGGACTATATCGATGAACAATGAATTAATAGAGGACATTAAATTGATCTATACATTAATTATGCACATCAACGAAACCATAGAATCATGGAATTCCCAAATGATTCAAATCATGGATGTACATTTGATTGAAAAACCCTGTTATACATGCTTTTGTATATAGTGAATATGTAAAGATATACCATTGAAAGATTGCCGACAAGGAAATCCTTCCGTTTCGTGACTAGAGAGAGACGTCCTATATGTTAGTGATTAGAATGAATTGCCTCCTTCTTTTGTGTTTATGTTTTGAATTTACTTTAAATATGCACGTTTTTAAAGACCCCACTGACATTGAGAAAGGCGTGAAGCCGAAACGCGTCTGTTTGGTGTTGTGTTCGTGTGGTAATAAAGAATTGAAGAAGTAAACTTCCTCAGTGTGCGCCTCGATTCATAATCAGGAAGAAAGGTCACTCTTTGGAAACACATATATATATATATATATATATATATATATATATATATATATATATATATATATATATATATATATATATATATATATATATATATATATATATATATATATATATATATACACAATCATTATCTACTGGCGGTCGCCAGTAGATAGTTATAGTTAGGACCTATTTTCCATAGGAAATCCACAACATTCTATTTGAAATAACTCTTGCGTCGGTTGACGAATCTTCGCGAAATTTTCAAACTTTATGGCCCGCTCCGGTCCGCTCCTACCCTGAAAGTCAAGCGGGGGCCGAGAAAAAAGGGGGGTCCCAAAATGTGTTTTCCCCATTCATTTTCCCATAGGAAACTTTAGCCACGGCTACAGCCCGAACTGCTGAACGGAATTACACAAAATTTGGCAAAGAGGTAGTTCTTGGTTCAGAAAGAACCCTTTTTGTTAAACGGTGTAAATCCGTTCAGTAGTTGCTGAGAAAATCAAAAGTAAAAACACATATATATATGGGCGGAGCCTAACCACACATGTCATCGTGAGATCTGATTGGCTGTCAGCACTTCATCCTGGAATTGCTGGCAGCCATCTTGGGACCAATATAAATGATAGTACCCCATTGAAATGCATTGTAGTGAATCGAAGATTTTGAGGGTTACCAAAAGGAGAACTATAAAGGGTGATAACAGACTTTAGTTACATTAGAATTCATTTGTTGATGGTACCATACTAATTTCAGGAATTGTGGTGTGTTCTAAGGTGATTTTACCCTGTGAAAAACCTTCTGCTGGGATATCATGAATCATGTTTGAGAGAAAACTATTTTCACATGCTTGTCCCATACAGTTTTGGAAGGTGCTCCAGAAGCTAAAATGAGAGCATATTTTCTGTAAATTCACATTATCTTTCTCAGTCATGTGAGAATGAAGTCTGACATTCTCAGTAAAACATGTACATCCAACAATGGCAGAGACTGTCAGTTGATTCCTTTGTGTTCTACTGCAGCTTCCCAGAGTGTTCTAAAGAACAACTAGAGTGCTAACAGCCTTACTTATGACAAAAGTATGGCACACCTGAAGCCATCTTGATTGGAATAAACTGGTAACACTTAAAACATTTAATTTAAAATGGAACAAAATGAGGGGGTTCATTTTGCCATAGAAATTATGGTTAGTGCTGCAAAAAGAAAATGTAGGGCATGTTTTAAGTGAGATCTCAAATCCTCTTCTATTTCATTAGAAAATTCTGACATGCAGACTGAAACAATCACTTTCAATACCAGCAGTAGACTTCCAGTTAACTCCTTGGTGAGCAGTAGCTTTACTACAGTGATCTAATGAACAACTAGAGTGCTAACATTCTGAATTTATGGCAAATGTGTGACACATCTGAATGCCTTCTTGTGGAATCAAAGTAAAAAAACAGAAAGCATTTCCTACTGAGGAGACTGTAGTAAATGAGGAAATTAGGAAACTTCATAACAAATAAGTCTCCCAAGATGGCCACCAGAGAAAAAAGAGCCCAAATGTAGCACAACTATCACCCAGAGGTAGCCCATGTATAGCCCAATGACAGAAGTGTGCAAAACACTTTTTATTTTTAGTTTTTTTGCAGTTTTATATAGTGCAGACTGGTCAGGTATTGGAGTGCTTTACATGAGCATTGGTTACATCACACAAGGACAAATTCATGTTGGTTGACCCCTACACTACCCAAACACCACTGCACTACCCTAAACCCTAAAACACTACCCCCAGCACGACCCCCTTCACTACCCAAACACAACTACACTACCCTAAACTCAAAAACACTACCCCCAGCACGACCCCCTACACTACCCAAATACCACTGCACTACCCTAAACCCTAAATCTACCCCCTACATTACACAAATACCACTGCACTACCCTAAACCCTAAAACACTAGAACCCAGCACGGCCCCCTACAGTACACAAACACCACTGCACTACCCTAAACCCTAAAACACTACCCCCTACACTACACAAACACCATTGCACTACCCTAAACCCTAAAACACTACCCCCAGCATGACCCCCTACACTACACAAACACCACTGCACTACCCTAAACCCTAAAACACTACCCCAGCACGACCCCCTACACTACCCAAACACCACTGCACTACCCTAAACCCTAAAACACTACCCCCAGCACGACTCCCTATACTACACAAACACCACTGGAGTACCCTAAACCCTAAAACACTACCCCCAGCACGACTCCCTACACTACCTAAACACCACTGCACTACACTAAACCCTAAATCTACCCCCAGCATGACCTCCCACACTACACAAACACCACTGCTCTACCCTAAACCCTAAAACACTACCCCCAGCATGACCCCCTACACTACCCAAACACCACTGCACTACCCTAAACCCTAAAACACTAACCCCAGTATGACCCCTACACCACCCAAACACCACTGCACTACCCTATACCCTAAAACACGACCCCGTACACTACACAAACACAACTGCACTACCCTAAACCCTAAAACACTACCCACAGCATGACCCCCTACACTACACAAACACCACTGCACTACCCTAAACCCTAAAACACTACCCCCTACACTACACAAACACCACTGCCCTACCCTAAACCCTAAAACACAACCCCCAGCATGACCCCCTATACTACACAAACACCACTGCACTATACAAACACCACTGCATTACTCTAAACCCTAAAACACTACCCCAGCACGACCCCCTCACAACACAAACACCACTGCACTACCCTAAACCCTAAATCGAACCCCAGCACGACCCCCTACACTACCCAAACACCACTGCCATACCCTAAACCCTAAAACACTACCCCCAGCATGAACCCCTACACTACCCAAACACCACTGCACTACCCTAAACCTTAAAACACTACCCCCAGCACTACCCCTATACTACACAAACACCACTGCACTACCCTAAACCCTAAAACACTACCCCAGCACTACCCCCAACACTACCCAAACACCACTGCACTAACATAAACCCTAAAACACTGCCCCCAGCACAACCCCCTACACTACACAAACACCACTGCACTACCCTAAACCCTAAAACACTACCCCAGCACGACTCCCTACACTACCCAAACACCACTGCACTACCCTAAACCCTAAATCTACCCCCAGCACGACCCCCTACACTACCCAAACACCACTGCACTACCCTAAACCATAAAACACTACCCCCAGCATGACCCCCTACACTACACAAACACCACTGCACTACCCTAAACCCTAAAACACTACCACCAGCATGACCCCCTACACTACCCAAACACCACTGCACTACCCTAAACCTTAAAACACTACCCCCAGCACTACCCCCTACACTACACAAACACCACTGCACTACCCTAAACCCTAAAACACTACCCCAGCACTACCCCCTACACTACCCAAACACCACTGCACTAACATAAACCCTAAAACACTACCCCCAGCACAACCCCCTACACTACACAAACACCACTGCACTACCCTAAACGCTAAAACACTACCCCCAGCACGACTCCCTACACTACCCAAACACCACTGCACTACCCTAAACCCTAAATCTACCCCCAGCACGACCCCCTACACTACCCAAACACCACTGCACTACCCTAAACCATAAAACACTACCCCCAGCATGACCCCCTACACTACACAAACACCACTGCACTACCCTAAACCATAAAACACTACCCCCAGCATGATCCCCTACACTACACAAACACCACTGCACTACCCTAAACCCTAAAACACTACCACCAGCATGACCCCCTACACTACTCAAACACCACTGCACTTCCCTAAATCCTAAAACACTAACCCAGCAAGACCCCCTACACTACCCATACACCACTGCACTACCCTAAAGCCTAAAACACTACCCCCAGCACGACCCCCTACACTACTGCACTACCCTAAACCCTAAAACACCACCCCCAGCACGACCCCCTACACTACCCAAACACCACTGCACTACCCTAATCCCTAAAACATTACCCCCAGCACGACCCCCTACACCACCCAAACACCACTGCACTACCCTAAACCCTAGAAAAGAAACCCCCACCCCATGCCCAATCCCCCTTTCCTCTCACTCCTCGTGGTTCCTCTCTCCTCGTGGTTCCAGCTTCACATCGTCTCTGAGGGGCGGTGCACGTCGTTGTGAGGAAACGGAACAGCCTCTGTTTCCTTACAACGACATGGATCGTCTACATGTTTTTTAGAACGCATGGTCATTTACCATACATACCTTTACAACAAAATTCGTTGTAAAGGCATGCGTGGTAAATGACCATGCGTTCTAAAAAAATGCGTAGTAATGACTTCGTGATGTACAACGCATGCGTGGTAATGCATGCGTTGTAATGGTATCACAAAGTAAAAAAGTCGTTGTAACGGCTGTTTACCGATCGAAGCTGGCCCCTGTTCTTCAGTGAGACGTTTATTTGATTAATTAGGAGGAAGGAATGTGTTTTTGTACAGAAAAGTGCATTCCCGGCTGTTGTATTGTGAAAGTGTCCGCGTGGCCTGGTTTCACTTCCGGTGAGAGAGTGGAAGAGTCTGTTTGGATCTAAAGGAGTTCTGTTGTTCGACGGGGCCGGCGCGACATGTCATCAGAAAACATAGCTAATGGAAAGCGTCCTCCCTGAAGTGTGGAGCAGTGCCATGAGAGGTCAACGAGTGTGCGTCCCACCGCAGTATGACCGTACCGTGTGACCCATGTGCCACCTCCAGGGTACGGGAGGCAGAAGCGGCATCGCAGGTCCTCTTGAAGACCGTTGTAGCACTAATTCTACATTTTGGTACTAGGGCATTTTAACTTCGTTGTTCCTGCCAGATACAAAGAGAAGATCCTGTGTTATTCAGTGCCCTTGTTACCTTTTTTGTGGGTTGTGGTGCTTGTCACTTCGCTGCCCCGCCGGTGCACACGACTGGGCACCCCACCTCGTGTGCCATCTGCAGGGCCTCTGCCCTCGGATCACTGGTTTCGGTTTCTGGAGTGGCAACATAAACAGTTGCTCCCAAAGGACTAGCCTGAACACTTAGGTGAATATACCCTGCACCAGCATTCCACGGAAATTCTTTCCTAGCTCTCCCACGTCAACGAGGACGTCATAATAGCACGGCTCCGCACGCGACACCGTATGACGTCATCGGAGCCATAAGAGAACCTCGTCGGCGTGCTGACGTCAGTTCCACCCATTTTTCCGTGCCACCGAGGCAAACAGGGGACCGAGACATTTTTACATGTATACATAGTATAATAAATATATATATATTCACTGAAAAAACCATAGGTTTCAGGCACGTTATAGTTAGAAATTAGCATTTAAAAAACCTTAGAAATTCACTGAAAAAACCATAGGTTTCAGGCACGTTATAGTTAGAAATTAGCATTTAAAAAACCTTAGAAATTCACTGAAAAAACCATAGGTTTCAGGGGTGTTATAGTTAGTTGGACATTTCACTCGTACAAAACCATAGAAATTCCCCCGTTATAGTTAGTTCAGCTAACTATAACTTGCGCGCCCGCAATGCACTGCTGATGATGTCACATATTACATCACTCATGACATGGTCAGTGACATCACTGATGACATCTCAAATGACATCACTGATGACATCACTCATGACATCACTCATGACATCATCCAGTGAATGTGTGTTTTTCTGAAAATTAAATATGTTTTATATATGTATATCTCAAGGTCGATGGAAGAATAAATGGGTATATAAGTGTCTAAATGGATGATTTTGTTTTGTAAAATTGATTGTATAACTGACTAAGTGTATCTTAGTGAATACATGGGTTAGTGAGTAATGTTTAAATATGAAAATATCTGTATCAGTCTCTCACTTTGTGTATAAGTGGCTGCATGGGTTGGTGAGTAGCTACATGAGTGTCTATATGGGTTATTAGTTGGTTTTTTGAGTATCAGTATGAGTGTCTGAGTGTCTGTATGGTTCGGTGGGGGGTATTACTTAGTGCATAGATGCATGAATGAGTGACTCACTGTTTGTATGTGTTGAAGACAGCATGTGTGCAGGACTGTATAGGTGGATGAGTATGTGTATGGGTGTGTTAGTGAGTGAATGACTGTCTTAATAGTGTCTTTATGAGTAACTACATATGTTTTAAACTAGTATATGTGAGTACTGGTGTATATAAGTGAGTATATGTGAGAGTGAGAGATTGGAAGAGTTCCTGTACAAATAAGTAGGTGTTTCTATAAGTGATTGTTTAAGAGAGTAAGTATGTGTAAGTTTCTGTAGAAGTAAGTGTGGTAGTGTGTGTATAACTGTATATGCAAGTAAATGGATGTTTGATACTTTGTTTGCATGTGTGACTATGTGTGTGAGTAACTCTATGGATGGGTGGCGGTGTGTAACAGGATGTATAGGTGTATGAGTACATATGATGAGTGAGTACATGTACGAGTGACTGTATAAGGACTGTTGGTGAATGAGTGGATGTGTGTGTAGATCTTGGAATTACTGAATAGGTGTGTTGTAACTGGTATTGGTATGTCCATTGTTTTGAAAATGTTAGTTTGTATTTTTGAGTGTGTGTATCAAAGGTTATATTAGGGTGAGAGGAGGTCTGCCACTCTATCACAAGGATGATGTCATCAGTGATGTCATCAGTGATGTCATTTGAGATGTCATCAGTGATGTCATGAGTGATGTCACTGACCATGTCATGAGTGATGTAATATGTGACGTCATCAGCAGTGCATTGCGGGCGCGAGAGTTATAGTTAGCTGAACTAACTATAACGGGGGAATTTCTATGGTTTTGTACGAGTGAAATGTCCAACTAACTATAACACCCCTGAAACCTATGGTTTTTTCAGTGAATTTATATATGTGTATATATATATATACATATATACTTATATACGTATATATATATAAAAATATATACATATATATATTATCTACTGGCGGTCGCCAGTAGATAGTTATAGTTAGGACCTATTATCCATAGGAAATCCGCGACATTCTATTTGCAATAACGTTGGCGCCGGTTGACGAATCTTCGCGAAAGCTTCCAACTTGTTGGGGCGCTCCGGTCCGCTCCTACCCTGAAAGTCTCGGGGTGATACGTCAAGCGGGGGCCGAGAAAAAGGGGGTCCCAAAACGCGTTTTCCCCATTCATTTTTCCATAGGAACCTTTAGTCGCAGCTACAGCCCGAACTGCTGAACGGAATTACCCCAAATTTGGCAAAGAGGTAGCCCTTGGTTCAGACTGGTGCCTTTTGCTAAAATGGTGTAAATCCGTTCAGTAGTTCCTGAGAAATTCACAATTAAAATCACATATATATCTATGGGCGCGTCGGATCCACGTACCCTCCCGATCACGAGCTGCATGCTAATTGGCTGTCAACACTCCAAATCAAGAAGTGTTGGCAGCCATTTTATCCCTCGGTAGAACCGAGGGACAGAAACAAGTGCGCAAAGCGCAAAAGGGGGCAGGGTAGAAACACCCTGACCCCTAGGTCTGCTCAGGGGGTCCCACAAGGACCCCCTGGGCAGAAAAAAGCATTTTTTTTTTTTTAAATCGGCGGGATGCGCTTAGGGTGCGCGGATCCCGCCGAGAAAAAAAAAAGAAACAAGTGCGCAAAACGCACAAAGGGGGCAGGGTAGAAACACCCTAACCCCCTAGGCCTGCTCAGGGGGTCCCACAAGGACCCCCTGGGCAAAAAAAAGCATTTTTTTTAAAAAAACAAATGGGCAGGATGCGCTCAGGGAGCGCGTATCCTGCTGAAAAAAAAAAAATCGAAGCGCGGTCTCCCGCGCTTCGATGTTAATTTGCCCCCGGGGGCATGCTGGGGGGGTTTATTTTATGTATGGGGGGCCTCTAAGGGCCCCCAAGCCCGGGGACCGCCACCCCCGGGGCTTTATTAGAAAAAGTTGCGGGAGGGCTCTGAGCCCTCCCGCAGCCCCGAGGACCACCACCTCCCCGGGGCTTCTTTATTTTTAAATTAACCTGTGTGGGGGACTCCAGCCCCCCACACGCCCGAGACCACCACCTCCCGGGGCACTAACAAAGTTGAAAATGGGGGTCCGTTTTGGACCCCCAAGCCCCGGGGACCACCACCTCCCCGGGGCTTTGAAAATGTGGGGAGGGGGGCCGCGCGGCCCCCTCCTGGAAGCCAGTGATGGCCCTGGGGACCGCCACCCCCAGGGCAGGCTCCTGCAGTGTCCCGGGGTGCCTACCCCGGGACACTGCTGTTTGCAATGACAGGACGGGAGCCTTGCGGCTCCCGTCCTGTCATTGCAAACTGCTTTGAATTTTGGAGGCGAGAGCAGGAAAGCTGCTCTTGCTTCCAAAATTCAAAGCAGAATTGCTTTCCACATGGGGAGCTGCATATTAGCAGCTCCCCATGTGGAAAAGCAATGCCGCAGGAGGCGGGGAGCCGGCAGGGTCCATGGGGGAGTTGGGGTCCCCCACAGACCCCAAAAGGATAGGGCCAGCCCCGGGGGATGGGGTCCCCGGGGCCTAAGGAGGCCTTAGGAGGGGCCAGGCAGCCCCCTCCATCAAATAAAAAAAAAAGGTGGCTATGGCCCTGGGGATGGGGTCCCCGGGTCGAAGTTGGCCACGGGAGGGGGCCCACGCGGTCCCCTTCCCAGTCTTTTTTTTATTTTATTTTTTAAAAGGGGGACAGGCCCTGGGGGATGGGGTCCCCAGGGCTCAAAAATTACTAAAAAGGGGGCCACACAGCCCCCTTTTAAAAAAAAAAAAAAATTTTAAAAACGCCATCGCGAGGGAGGCCACCCCCTCTTTGACAGCACTCTGCAAACGCGCCCCTGGCGCGTTTGCAGAGAGGAACAATTCCCCTTGAATACTGGGGGTCCCTGGGGGCCAACTAGCCCACCAGGAACCTCCAGTATGCGCCAGGGGGCTGCGTTGCACAGAGGTGGACAGAGGCCACGTCCCTTTTTACACCTCTCTGCAACGCAGCTCTGTGACGCTTTTTGGATATACCTGTTGGGCTAGTTGGCCCCCAGGGACCCTCAGGATTCAAGGGAGTTAATCCCCCGACTTAAAACGCGCCACGGGGTGCGTTTGCACAGTGGTGAAGGGAGGGGCGGGGCTTCAGGTGACATGTGTGCAAACAGGCCCCGTGGCGTGTTTTAAGTTGGGGGATTAAGTCCCCTTGAATCCTGAGGGTCCCTGGAGTCCAACTAGCCCACCATGTACTTCCAAAAGCGCCACAGAGCTGCCTTGCAGAGAGGTGTAAAAGGGGTGTGGCCTCTGTACACGTCTCTGCAACGCAGCCCCTGGCGCATACTGGAGGTTCCTGGTGGGCTAGTTGGCCCCAGGGACCCTCATGATTCAAGGGGACTTAATCCCCAACTTAAAACGCGCCACGGGGCGCGTTTGCACAGATGTCACCTCAGGCCCCGCCCCTCCCTTCACCATTGTGCAAATATTCCTCTAAAATCAGCCGAAATACGAATTCCGATTTACTCACCTGTTATCAGGAGAGACCTCAGTGCTGCATCTTTCAGCCCAGTACTGATCCTGAAAAGTAATTTTAACCGTACTTACCAGTAACTTGAATTTCCTTCCATAGGATATCATTGCCTGCTTTTTGCTGAAAAAGTTTCTAAGTGTGGAGTTTTGGAACTTTATAATATTCCTCTAAAATCAGCCGAAATACGAATTCCGATTTACTCACCTGTTATCATGAGAGACCTCAGTGCTGCATCTTTCAGCCCAGTACTGATCCTGAAAAGTAATTTTAACCGTACTTACCAGTAACTTGAATTTCCTTCCATAGGATATCATTGCCTGCTTTATGCTGAAAAAGTTTCTAAGTGTCGATTTTTGAAACATACAAATATTCCTCTAAAATCAGCCGAAACACGAATTCCGATTTACTGACCTGTTATCAGGAGAGAACCCAGTGCTGCATCTTTTAGCCCAGCACTGACCCTGAAAAGTAATTCTAACCGTACTTACCAGTAACTTGTATTTCCTTCCATAGGAATCCATTGTCTGGTTTTCAGCAGAAAAGTTTCAAAGTGTCGATTTTCACAAACTACAAATATTCCTTAAAAATCGCCTGTATGACTTAAACGCATTCTTTCAACTGTTTACAGGAGATGCACCAGTGCTGGATCCAGGATCCACCACTGAGTGAGAAAAGTCACGATAACACTACTTACCTGCTAAGTGAATTTCCTCCCATAGGATAACATTGGTGATTCTATGTGAAAAAGTTTCTAAGTGTCAACTTTTAAAATACAATAATATTCCTTAAAAATCACTACTGTAACCAAAACGCTTTTACTCAACTGTTTACAGGAGATGTCCCAGGACTGAATCTAGGATCCAGTCCTGTGGTTAGAAAAGTAATCCATAAAGTAACTAATTGCATTTAGCTAGAAATTCACATTGAGCTCAATGTTGCATTGTGTTTGAAATTGTGTTGCCCATTGCAACAACTGTAACTACTGTACTTAAAAGTCTATTGCCTATTTGCAAAGTATTTAAAGTAAATTAATTCATTCTGAGAAAGTATATTTTGTAATGTAATGTATAATGTAATTACAATGTAATTTAAAAAATAAAATATCTAAAAATAAATAGTTTTAAAAAATGTAGTAAATCAGTAGGAAAAAAATAAAAATAACAATTAATACATTTAAAAATTGTCATTTACAAAACCTTTGAAATTCACTGAAAAAAACCATAGGTTTCAGACATGTTATAGTTAGGAATTAGCATTTAAAAAACCTTTGAAACCTATGGTTTTTTTATATATATATATATATATATATATTCACTGAAAAAACCATAGGTTTTAGGGACAGTTATAGTTACTTGGACATTGCACTCGTACAAAACCCGTGAAATTCCCCCGTTATAGTTAGTTCAGCTAACTATAACTCGCGCCCCGCAATGCACTGCTGATGACGTCACATATTACATCACTCATGACATGGTCAGTGACATCACTGATGACATCACTGATGACATCTCAAATGACATCACTGATGACATCATCCAGTGACTGTGTGTTTCTGTAAAGTTTAAATATTTTTAATATATATAGGAAAAGACGTATTGAAGAATGAGTGGGTGTGTAAGTGTCTGTATGGATGATTTAGTAGGTGCGTGACTGACTCTATAAGTGAGTGATTTAACATATCTTACTGAATGCATGGGTTAGTGACTACACTGGGTGAATGTCTGTATCCGTCTGTCTGTTGCTGTGTAAGTGGCTGCATGTGTTTGTGAATAGCTAAATGAGTGTCTATATGAGTTATTGAATGCTTGTCTGAGTATCTGTATGGGTGCCTGAGTGTTTGTGTGGGAGGGGTGTGTGCAACTCTGTGCATAGATGTGTGAGTGGGTGATTCACTGGGTGGATGGTTTCAAGAGTGCATCTGTGATAGACTGTATGGGTGGGTAAGTGTGTGTAAGAGTGTGTTAGTGAGTGAATGTATGTCCCAGTGGTACATGTGTGAGTAACTACATATGTGAAAGGCAGTATATATGTGTGTTGGAGTATATAAATAGCTATAAGCAAGAGTGAGTGATTGTGATAGTGGCTGTATGGATGAGTGTGTGCTTGTATCAGTGATTGTATAAGAGCGTAACAATGTGCTACTATTTGTATGAGTAAGTGAGCTGGTGTGTGTATAACTGTATAGGTGAGTAAATGGCAGTGTGTTTAATTATTTGCATGACTGACTAGGTGTCTGAGTATCTCTATGGATGAGTGGCGTTGTTTGAGTGTCTATATAGTAGTAAGAGTGCATATGATAGTCCTGTACTGAGTGACCGTAAGTATGAGTGACTGTACGGGTGAGTGAGTGGATGTGTGTGTGTAGACCTAAGAATCAGTGAGTGGGTATGTAGTTATTGGTGTTGGAGTGTCTATGGTTTTGCGAATGGCAGTCTGTAATTTAGAGTGGGTGTATCAAAGATTATATTAGGGTGTGAGGAGGTGCATCAGATTATCACGTGGATGATGTCATCAGTGATGTCATTTGAGATGTCATCAGTGATGTCATCAGTGATGTCACTGACCATGTCATGAGTGATGTAATATGTGACGTCATCAGCAGTGCATTGCGGAGGCGCGAGTTATAGTTAGCTGAACTAACTATAACGGGGGAATTTCACGGGTTTTGTACGAGTGCAATGTCCAAGTAACTATAACTGTCCCTAAAACCTATGGTTTTTTCAGTGAATTTCAAAGGTTTTTTAAATGCTAATTTGTAACTATAACGTGTCTGAAACCTATGGTTTTTTCAGTGAATTTCAAAGGTTTTTTAAATGCTAATTTGTAACTATAACGTGTCTGAAACCTATGGTTTTTTCAGTGAATTTCAAAGGTTTTTAAATGCTAATTTGTAACTATAACATGCCTGAAACCTACGGTTTTTTCAGTGAATTTCAAAGGTTTTGTAAATGACAATTTTTTAATGTATTAATTGTTATACTAATTTTTTTCATACTGATTTACTACATTTTTAGAAACAATTTTTTTTTACAGATTTTATTTTTTAAATTACATTGTAATTACATTATACATTACATTACAAAAATACTTTCTCAGAATGAATTACTTTAGTTTAAATACTTTGCACATAGGCAATAGACTTTTAAGTACAGTAGTTACAGTTGTTGCAATGGGCAACACATTTTCAAACACAATGCAACATTCAGCTCAATGTGAATTTCTAGTTAAATGCAATTAGTTACTTTATGGATTACTTTTCTAACCACAGGACTGGATCCTAGATTCAGTCCTGGTACATCTCCTGTAAACAGTTGAGTAAAAGCGTTTTGGTTACAGTCGTGATTTTTAAGGAATATTATTGTATTTTAAAAGTTGACACTTAGAAACTTTTTCTCATAGAATCACCAATGTTATCCTATGGAAGGAAATTCACTTAGCAGGTAAAAACTGTTATCGTTACTTTTTCTTACTCAGTGTTGGATCCTGGATCCAGCACTGGTGCATCTCCTGTAAACAGTTGAAAGAATGCGTTTAAGTCATACAGGTGATTTTTAAGGAATATTTGTAGTTTGTAAAAATCAACACTTTGAAACTTTTTGCTGAAAACCAGACAATGGATTCCTATGGAAGAAAATATAAGTTACTGGTAAGTACGGTTAAAATTACTTTTCAGGATTAGTACTGGGCTGAAAGATGCAGCACTGAGGTCTCTCCTGATAACAGGTGAGTAAATCGGAATTCGTATTTCGGCTGATTTTAGAGGAATATTTTAAAGTTCCAAAACTCCACACTTAGAAGAATTTCCAAGTGAAACCAGTCAATGTTAGCCTATGGAAGGAAATTCAAGTTACTGGTAAGTACGGTTAAAATTACTTTTCAGGACCAGTACTGGGCTGAAAGATACAGCACTGAGGTCTCTCCTGATAACAGGTGAGTAAATCGGAATTCGTATTTCGGATGATTTTAGAAGAATATTTGCACAATGGTGAAGGGAGGGGGCGGGGCCTGAGGTGTCATCTGTGCAAACGCGCCCCGTGGCGCGTTTTAAGTTGGGGGATTAAGTCCCCTTGAATCCTGAGGGTCTCTAGGGGCCAACTAGCCCACCAGGAACCTCCAATATGCGCCAGGGGTCTGCGTTGCAGAGACGTGTAGAGAGGCCACACCCCTTTTACACCTCTCTGCAACGCAGCTCTGTGGCGCTTTCTGGATGTACCTGTTGGGCTAGTTGGCCTCAGGGACCCTCAGGATTGAAGGGGATTTAATTCCCATCTTAAAACGCGCCACGGGGCCTGTTTGCACACATGTCACCTGAAGCCCCGCCCCTCCCTTCACCACTGTGTAAATGCGCCCGTGGCGCGTTTTAAGCTGGGGGATTAAGTCCCCTTGAATCCTGAGGGTCCCCGGAGTCCAACTAGCCCACCATATACCTCCAAAAGCGCCACAGAGCTGCGTTGCAGAGAGGTGTAAAAGGGGTGTGGCCTCTCTACACGTCTCTGCAACGCAGCCCCCTGGCGCATATTGGAGGTTCCTGGTGGGCTAGTTGGCCCCCAGGGACCCCCAGTATTCAAGGGGAATTCGTTCCCCCTCTGCAAACGCGCCAGGGGGCGCGTTTGCAGAGTGGTGAAGGAAGGGGGCGGGGCCTGCGGGCCCGATCGTTTTTAAAAAAAATAAAAATTTTGTCCCCTGAAGGGGGGCTGTGTGGCCCCCCTTCCTTTTTCCTGTTTTTGGGCCCTGGGGACCCCATCCCCCAGGGCCTTTCCCCTTTTTTTTTATTTAATTAAAAAAAAAAAAAACGGGAAGGGGGCCGCGTGGCCCCCCTTCCCTGGGCCTGTATTGGCCCCGGGGACCCCATCCCCCGGGGCATGGCCTTTTTTTTATTTTCTTGGGAGGGGGGCTGCGTGGCCCCCCTCCTCTGGCCTTTTAAGGCCCCGGGGACCCCATCCCCGGGGCCGGCCTTTCCATTTTTTTTTATTTTTTTATTTTTTATTTTTGGGGAGGGGGCCGCGTGGCCCCCTCCTGGGCCACTACTTGCCCCGGGGACCCCATCCCCCGGGGCTGGCCCTCTCCGTTGGGGACTGTGGGGGGGTCCCCAATCCCCCCACAGTCCCGCCGGCTCCCCGCGTCCCTTGGGAGCCGGCATTGCTTTTCAACATGGGGAGCTGCTAAGATGCAGCTCCCCATGTGGAAAAGCAATCGGCTTTGGATATTGGAAGAGAGAGCAGGTTTCCCTGCTCTCTCTTCCAATATCCAAAGCAGTTTGCTATGGCAGGACGGGAGCCGCGAGGCTCCCGTCCTGCCATAGCAAACTACAGTGTCCCGGGGGTAGGCACCCGGGACACTGCAGGAGCCGGCCCTGGGGGTGGTGGTCCCCAGGGCCATCAAGGGCTCCAGGAGGGGGCCGCGCGGCCCCCTCCCATTCAGTACACAGCCCCGGGGAGGTGGTGGTCCCCGGGGCTTCGGGGGTCCAAAACGGACCCCCATTTTAATTTGTTAGTGCCCCGGGGAGGTGGCGGTCCCCGGGGCGTGTGGGGGGGCTGGAGCCCCCCCACACAGGTTGTTCAATAATAAAAAAAAAGCCCCGGGGAGGTGGTGGTCCCCGGGGCTGCGGGAGGGCTCAGAGCCCTCCCGCACCATTTTTTTAAAAAAGCCCCGGGGGGTGGCGGTCCCCGGGGCTTGGGGGGCCCTTTGAGGCCCCCCACACATAAAATTAAACCCCCCACCATGCCCCCGGGACTTGGGCCACCCGGGGGCAAAATACAATTTTTTTTCGGCAGGATTCGCGCACCCTGAGCGCATCCTGCCGATTTTTTAAAAAAAATGTTTTATTTTTTTTTGCCCAGGGGGTCCTTGTGGGACCCCTGAGCAAACCTAGGGGTCAGGGTGTTTCTACCCTGCCCCCTTTGTGCGCTTTGCGCACTTGTTTCTGTCCCTCGGTTCTACCGAGGGACAAAATAACTGCCAACATTTCCTGAATCGGAATGTTGACAGCCAGCTGACAACCAATTAACATGCAGCTCGTGATCGGGACGGTGCGCGCAGGGTGCGCTGAGGGTACGCGGACCCTACTCGGCCATAGATATCACTAACTTTTTACTTTTGATTTTCTCAGCAACTACTGAACGGATTTACACCATTTAACAAAAGGGTTCTTTCTGAACCAAGAACTACCTCTTTGCCAAATTTGGTGTAATTCCGTTCAGCAGTTCGGGCTGTAGCCGTGTCTAAAGTTTCCTATGGAAAAGTGCATGGGGAAAACACGTTTTGGGACCCCCTTTTTTCTCGGCCCCCCGCTTGACGAATCCCCCCGAGACTTTCAGGGTAGGAGCGGACCGGAGCGGGCCACAAAGTTTGAAAATTTCGCGAAGATACGTCAACCGGCAAGAGAGTTATTTCAAATAGAATGTCGCGGATTTCCTATGGATAATAGGTTGTAACTATAACTATCTACTGGCGACCGCCAGTAGATAATATATATATATATATATATATATAAATAATATGTATATATATTTTACCGGCTGGCGGTCACCAGTAGGTATTATAGTTAGGACCTAGTTTCCTTAGGAAGAGCGTTTTTTGCTGTGCCAATAACCTTGGTGCCGCATGACAAATCTTCACCAAATTTTCAAAACTTTTACTTTAGTCAGTTTAACTGGTGTGGTGAAAGTTTCGGGGTGATCTATCAAGCAGGGGCCTAGAAAAAACAGGGGGTCCCAAAACGCATCTTCCTCATGCATCTTCCTATAGGGATTTTGAAAACTACTACAGCCTGTACCGCTGAATGGATTTACACCAAATTTCACAGAAGGCTAGATGTTGGTTCAGAAAGCGTGCTTTTTGTGATTTGGTGTAAATCTGTCCAGTAGTTTTTGAGATCATAAAAGGGCATAAAATATAGATATTTAGGGATGCGGATCCTTGCAGTGGATTTGTGGATCCACAGCCCCCTTGCTGACATCTGATTAGCTGCCAACACTTCTATCAAGAAGTGTTGGCAGACATCTTAGAACTTGGCTTGAAGCCGATTGAAAAAAACCATAAAAAATAAAGAAAAGGGGTCAGGCTAGGAATCCCCTGAACCCCTAGGAGTGGTGGCAGGGTCCCACAGGGACACCGTTCGTGTTTAAAAGTATTTTTTTAAATGCAATTTTGCCCCAAATTCACGGGTAGATCCGAAGATCCACAGCACAATTCCTGCACGTCTTTTTCAGGAAGCCCCCGGGTGGGCCAAATCCCGGTGGCATGTAAAAAATAAAGGAGGGGACACATGGGGCGCTCTTCTAGGGTATGTAAAAACCCAGTGACCACCACCTCCTTGGGGTATTCATAATAAATTATGCGGGGGCCACACAGACCCCCCACAGCCCTGGGGATTGCGACCTTCCCTGGGTTATATACAAATAGGGCTACACATATACAGATATGGGGGGGCCTCTCTGAGCCCCTCATGACCCGGGGGTCACCACCTCCACGGGCATAACTTTAAAAAACTGGGAGGGGAGATGTGTGGACCCCTCTCCCATTTCATAACGGCCTGGTCTGGGGGATGGTGTCCCTGAGGCGCAAATTGGCCCAGGCAGGGCTTTAAGTGGGGTGGGTCCTGCCAGTGATCAGCACCGGCAGTTCTAAAAAGCAAGTGCTGAGACGGGTCCCTATCCGGCTCTCCATTTTGGCCCTCACACTCACAAAAATCTTAACTCTGCGGCCGTTGTTATGTAAACAATTTCTCCAGTTCCATGCTTTGTGGCTCTCTGGATAACCCCAGTCTGTACAAGTGAGTAATATCGGGAGCCCTGCCTGCCTGTTTTGCAATGTAAACATGTGATGTGCTGAATTCCTTGTTTAAAACCAAATAAGGAGGCCGAGTGACGAAGCAAGAGAGTGGGATATGACCCAACCCCTAATTGCCCCCCTCACTCCATGTCACCTATGCCCCCCACCGCCTCTTCTTTGGTGGTGGGAGGTATGCATCCATTTACCTGGAATGCGAACAGAATGCAGCCCCCTCGCCCCTGACAGTCAAGGAAGAGATTCTAAAATGTGCTTGGAGTCTAGTCCCACCTTCTGAGAGCGGCCTAGGGTTGGATGGGCTCACAGGCAAACCCTGTCCCTCCAGGGTCTGAATACAAATGTCAACATGTGCCTCAAAAACTTAGAAGAAGCTGATGTGGCAAACACCAAAGGGTGCTAGGGCTGAATGGCACTAAACATTCACCATTCAAAGGAAACTTCATATATTCTGACCGAAATGGTAACGTGGCTGATTGTTTTAAGTGGCTGAATATATTAAGTGACCTATAGTCAACCATAATCAAAGCATAGCTTTAGTCACAATATATGGAAGAGTCTATCAATTAACATACCATGCCAGTGGTGGAACTAGGTGGCGTTCCTCCAAAGTAAAATGTTGTCCTCTTGCACTTGAAATTTTTAATACAAATTAAGCTCTGCTCCTGTGCAGCACTACATTGCCTTGCAGCTAGATTTGCACTATAGAAAAGTAGCCCAAGTACGTACATATCAGTGGGATTTGTATTGAGGCTTCTGGTGTCGGTGCCCTAGTCATTACCAAAGGAAGCACCCAAACCAATACTTACGGCACCAGCTCCCTTCATTGTGTGGCCACAGGAGCCTGGCCAAAAGGCCAGACTGGATGCTTCCTGCCAGGCCACAGTATCTGAAAGGACTGTAGTACTGAGGTTGAGTCAGTGGTATGTGAGGCACCCTCGAAAGTTGGGTTACAGTGTTTTTTATTTATCTTATGCAACTAACAACCACTGACACAGCCAATAGTCCTAGCTTGTTATAGGTGTAATGTTAGTTGTTGTATTGTACATCTGGATGCAATGACAGAAGCAGCAAAATATCAGTCTGCAGCACACTATGCTGAGCACAGAATTAAGTGTAAATGTTTTAAACCACACCCTTAACCACATCAGCCATCCCCATTGAGAGACCCCCATTTTTTTGCCCCCACTTAAAGCCCTGGGCCAAGGGAAGGGGGGCCAAGCAACCCCCATCCAGAATAAAAAAAAGTAGAAAAAACAATTTGGTACCGCAAGTTGCTAGAGGCCCTGCCCCTTTCATCGCCACTCTGCAAACGTGCATCCTGGCACACTAGTCGTTAGTGGGCAAAGTCCTCTTTGCTCCTGAGAGTCCTTGGGGGCCAACTACCCCTCCTTTTACCTCCAGTAAGTCCCATCCAGCAGGATTTCTGAGAGGTCTTTGGAGGCCAATCCCCCATTCTCCACCACTCTGAAAATGCACCGCCTAACGCACTACTAGTTAGGGGATTAAGTCCCCTTTGCTGCTGAGGGTCCTTGGGGGCCAACTATCCCTCTTGTTACCTCCAGTAAGTCCCACACAGCAGGATTGCTGAGAGGTCTTTGGAAACCACGCCCCTTTTCTCCAACACTCTGGAAACACGCCTCCTGGTGCACTACTATTTGGGAGATGAAGTCACCTTGGCTCCTGAGGGTCCTTGGGGGCTAACTACCCCTCCTGTTACCTCAAAGTAAGTCCCACACAGCATGATAGCTGAGAGCTGGTCGTAGGCCTTGTCCCCTTTCTCCACCACTCCGCAAATGCACCTCCTGGAGCACCACTGGTTGGGGATGACGTCCTCTTAGATGCTGAGGGTTCTTGGGAGCCAAGAAGCCCTCCTGTTACCTCCAGTTAGTCCAGCACAGTGGGATTCCTGAGAGCTGGTCGGAGGCCCTGTCCCCTTTCTCCACCACTCTGTAAATGCAACTACGATTTAAAAAACCATAGAAATTCACTGAAAAAACAAAGTTTACAGAGACGTTATAGTTAAGAAATAGAATTTGGAAAACCTTAGAAATTCACTTTAAAACCAAAGAATACAAGGACATTATAGTTAGGAAATAGAATTTAAAAAAACCTTAGAAATCCACTGGAAAAAACAAAGGTTACAGGAGCGTTATTGTTGCACTCAGATTTCACTCGAACAAAAACATAGGAATACAGCAGTTATAGTTACCTGAGCTAACTATGACTTACGCACCCAAAATGCACTTCTTATGACCTCACATATTACATGGCTCATGGCATGGTCAGTGATATCACTGATGGCATCACTGATGACATCACTGATGACATCATCCACAGAATCACTCACTCAACCACTCACACCCAAATGCAACCTCTTGTTTGCCCACACACACACTCACACAACCACTCACATACCCATTCATAGATCCATACCAGTACTCACACACCCACTCACTCCTCCATAGAACCACTAACCCACTCCATCTCTCATACAGCCACTCACACATCACAAAGCCACACACTCACCGATACAGCTACTCACACACTCACTCATTTACCTATACAGTCACTGACACACCCACTCACTCACCCATACATCCTCTCAACACTGCCACTCACTCACCCATACAGGCACTCACACACTCACTAGCACAACCACTTACAAACCCATTCACACATCCATACAAGCACTCACACATCTGCTCACTCACCCATACAGCCATTTACACAGACACTCACTCTCCAATACAGCCACTCACAAACCAACTCACTTACCCAAACTCCCAGTCAAACAACCACTCACTCACCCATGCAGCCACTTACACACCCAGTCACTCACTCCTCCAGGCATTCAGAAACCCACCTACTCACCTATACAGCCACTATACAGCCACTTATCCACCGATAGAGGCACTCATACCATCACTAACTCACCAAAAAAGCCACTCACACAGCAATTCAGTCACTGAGCTACTCACACACCCTCCTATTCAGCCACTAACACACTGCATCACTCAGTAATAGTGCACCTAGTATACTAAGTAAAATTTTGTAGTAGGTTAGTATGTATGTTTAACAATTGTAAACTCGTAGAAAATACTTACACTCAATAGATGATGTCATCAGTGATGCCATTTGTCATGTCATGAGTGATGTCATCACTGATGTCACTGACCATGTCATGAGTGATGTAATATATAAGCAGTGCATGCGAGGGCGTAAGTTATAGTTAGCTCAGGTAACTATAACTTCTGAAGTTCTATGGTTTTGTACGAGTGAAATCTGAGCCTAACTATAAAGTCCCTGTAACCTTTAGTTTTTTTCATTGAATATATATATATTTATATATATATTCACTGAAAAAAACCATAGGTTTTAGGGACAGTTATAGTTACTTGGACATTGCACTCGTACAAAACCCGTGAAATTCCCCCGTTATAGTTAGTTCAGCTAACTATAACTCGCGCCCCGCAATGCACTGCTGATGACGTCACATATTACATCACTCATGACATGGTCAGTGACATCACTGATGACATCACTGATGACATCTCAAATGACATCACTGATGACATCATCCAGTGACTGTGTGTTTCTCTAAAGTTTAAATATTTTTAATATATATAGGAAAAGACGTATTGAAGAATGAGTCGGTGTGTAAGTGTCTGTATGGATGATTTAGTAGGTGCGTGACTGACTCTATAAGTGAGTGATTTAACGTATCTTACTGAATGCATGGGTTAGTGACTAAACTGGGTGAATGTCTGTATCCGTCTGTCTGTTGCTGTGTAAGTGGCTGCATGTGTTTGTGAATAGCTACATGAGTGTCTATTTGAGTTATTGAATGCTTGTGTGAGTATCTGTATGGGTGCCTGAGTGTTTGTGTGGGAGGGGTGTGTGCGACTCTGTGCATAGATGTGTGAGTGGGTGATTCACTGGGTGGATGGTTTCAAGAGTGCATCTGTGATAGACTGTATGGGTGGGTAAGTGTGTGTAAGAGTGTGTTAGTGAGTGAATGTATGTCCCAGTGGTACATGTGTGAGTAACTACATATGTGAAAGGCAGTATATATGTGTGTTGGAGTATATAAATAGCTATAAGCGAGAGTGACTGATTGTGATAGTGGCTGTATGGATGAGTGTGTGCTTGTATCAGTGATTGTATAAGAGCGTAAGAATGTGCTAGTATTTGTATGAGTAAGTGAGCTGGTGTGTGTATAACTGTATAGGTGAGTAAATGGTAGTGTGTTTAATTATTTGCATGACTGACTAGGTGTGTGAGTATCTCTATGGATGAGTGGCGGTGTTTGAGTGTCTATATAGGAGTATGAGTGCATATGATAGTCCTGTACTGAGTGACCATAAGTATGAGTGACTGTACGGGTGAGTGAGTGGATGTGTGTGTGTAGACCTAAGAATCAGTGAGTGGGTATGTAGTTATTGGTGTTGGAGTGTCTATGGTTTTGCGAATGGCAGTCTGTAATTTAGAGTGGGTGTATCAAAGGTTATATTAGGGTGTGAGGAGGTGCATCAGATTATCACGTGGATGATGTCATCAGTGATGTCATTTGAGATGTCATCAGTGATGTCACTGACCATGTCATGAGTGATGTAATATGTGACGTCATCAGCAGTGCATTGCGGGGCGCGAGTTATAGTTAGCTGAACTAACTATAACGGGGGAATTTCACGGGTTTTGTACGAGTGCAATGTCCAAGTAACTATAACTGTCCCTAAAACCTATGGTTTTTTCAGTGAATTTCAAAGGTTTTTAAATGCTAATTTGTAACTATAACGTGTCTGAAACCTATGGTTTTTTCAGTGAATTTCAAAGGTTTTTTAAATGCTAATTTGTAACTATAACGTGTCTGAAACCTATGGTTTTTTCAGTGAATTTCAAAGGTTTTTTAAATGCTAATTTCTAACTATAACGTGCCTGAAACCTACGGTTTTTTAGTGAATTTCAAAGGTTTTGTAAATGACAATTTTTAAATGTATTAATTGTTATATTAATTTTTTTCATACTGATTTACTACATTTTTAGAAACAATTTTTTTTTACATATTTTATTTTTTAAATTACATTGTAATTACATTATACATTACATTACAAAAAATACTTTCTCTTAATGAATTACTTTAGTTTAAATACTTTGCAGATAGGCAATAGACTTTTAAGTACAGTAGTTACAGTTGTTGCAATGGGCAACACATTTTCAAACACAATGCAACATTCAGCTCAATGTGAATTTCTAGTTAACTGCAATTAGTTACTTTATGGATTACTTTTCTAACCACAGGACTGGATCCTAGATTCAGTCCTGGTACATCTCCCGTAAACAGTTGAGTAAAAGCGTTTTGGTTACAGTCGTGATTTTTAAGGAATATTATTGTATTTTAAAAGTTGACACTTAGAAACTTTTTCTCATAGAATCACCAATGTTATCCTATGGAAGGAAATTCACTTAGCAGGTAAAAACTGTTATCGTTACTTTTTCTTACTCAGTGTTGGATCCTGGATCCAGCACTGGTGCATCTCCTGTAAACAGTTGAAAGAATGCGTTTAAGTCATACAGGCGATTTTTAAGGAATATTTGTAGTTTGTGAAAATCAACACTTTGAAACTTTTTTGCTGAAAACCAGTCAATGTTAGCCTATGAAGGAAATTCAAGTTACCGGTAAGTACGGTTAAAATTACTTTTGAGGATCAGTACTGGGCTGAAACATGCAGCACTGAGGTCTCTCCTGATAACAGGTGAGTAAATCGGAATTCGTATTTTGGCTGATTTTAGAGGAATATTTTAAAGTTCCAAAACTCCACACTTAGAAGAATTTCCAAGTGAAACCAGTCAATGTTAGCCTATGGAAGGAAATTCAAGTTACTGGTAAGTACGGTTAAAATTACTTTTCAGGACCAGTACTGGGCTGAAAGATGCAGCACTGAGGTCTCTCCTGATAACAGGTGAGTAAATCAGAATTCGGATTTCGGCTGATTTTAGAGGAATATTTGTATGTTTCAAAAATCAACACTTAGAAGAATTTCCAAGTGAAACCAGTCAATGTTAGCCTATGAAGGAAATTCAAGTTACCGGTAAGTACGGTTAAAATTACTTTTCAGGATCAGTACTGGGCTGAAAGATGCAGCACTGAGGTCTCTCCTGATAACAGGTGAGTAAATCGGAATTCGTATTTCGGCAGATTTTAGAGGAATATTTGAAAGTTCCAAAACTCCACACTTAAAAGAATTTCCAAGTGAAACCAGTCAATGTTAGCCTATGAACGAAATTCAAGTTACCGGTAAGTACGGTTAAAATTACTTTTCAGGACCAGTACTTGGCTGAAAGATGCAGCACTGAGGTCTCTCCTGATAACAGGTGAGTAAATCGGAATTCGTATTTCGGCTGATTTTAGAGGAATATTTTAAAGTTCCAAAACTCCACACTTAGAAGAATTTCCAAGTGAAACCAGTCAATGTTAGCCTATGGAAGGAAATTCAAGTTACTGGTAAGTACGGTTAAAATTACTTTTCAGGACCAGTACTGGGCTGAAAGATACAGCACTGAGGTCTCTCCTTATAACAGGTGAGTAAATCGGAATTCCTATTTCGGCTTATTTTAGAGGAATATTTGCACAATGGTGAAGGGAGGGGGCGGGGCCTGAGGTGACATCTGTGCAAACGCGCCCCGTGGCGCGTTTTAAGTTGGAGGATTAAGTCCCCTTGAATCCTGAGGGTCCCTAGGGGCCAACTAGCCCACCAGGAACCTCCAATATGCGCCAGGGGCTGCGTTGCAGAGACGTGTAGAGAGGCCACACCCCTTTTACACCTCTCTGCAACGCAGCTCTGTGGCGCTTTCTGGATGTACCTGTTGGGCTAGTTGGCCCCAGGGACCCTCAGGATTGAAGGGGATTTAATTCCCCATCTTAAAACGCGCCACGGGGCCTGTTTGCACACATGTCACCTGAAGCCCCGCCCTCCCTTCACCACTGTGCAAACGCGCCCGTGGCGCGTTTTAAGTTGGGGGATTAAGTCCCCTTGAATCCTGAGGGTCCCCGGAGTCCAACTAGCCCACCATATACCTCCAAAAGCGCCACAGAGCTGCGTTGCAGAGAGGTGTAAAAGGGGTGTGGCCTCTCTACACGTCTCTGCAAGGCAGCCCCTGGCGCATACTGGAGGTTCCTGGTGGGCTAGTTGGCCCCAGGGACCCCCAGTATTCAAGGGGAATTTGTTCCCCTCTGCAAACGCGCCAGGGGCGCGTTTGCAGAGTGGTGAAGGAAGGGGCAGGGCCTGCAAGCCCGATCGTTTTTTTTTTTTTTTTTTTTGTCCCCTGAAGGGGGCTGTGTGGCCCCCTTCCTTTTTTTCTCTTTTGGGCCCTGGGGACCCCATCCCCCAGGGCCTTACCCCTTTTTTTAAATTACAAAAAAAAAAAAAAAACGGGGAAGGGGGCCGCGTGGCCCCCTTTCCTGGGCCTGTATTGGCCCCGGGGACCCCATCCCCCGGGGCATGGCCTCTATATTTATTATTTTGAGGGGGCAGCATGGCCCCCTCCTCTGGCCATTTTAAGGCCCCGGGGACCCCATCCCCGGGGCCGGCCTTTCCATTTAAAAAAAAAAAAAAAAAAATTATTTTTGGGGGAGGGGGGCAGCGTGGCCCCCCTCCCGAGCCCTACTTGCCCCGGGGACCCCATCCCCCGGGGCTGGCCCCTCTCCGTTGGGGACTGTGGGGGGTCCCCAATCCCCCCACAGTCCCGCCGGCTCCCCACGTCCCTTGGGAGCCGGCTTTGCTGTTCCACATGGGGAGCAGCTGACATGCTGCTCCCCATGTGGAAAAGCAATCGCTTTGGATATTGGAAGAGAGAGCAGGTTTCCCTGCTCTCTCTTCCAATATCCAAAGCAGTTTGCTATGGCAGGACGGGAGCCGCGAGGCTCCCGTCCTGCCATAGCAAACTACAGTGTCCCGGGGTAGGCACCCCGGGACACTGCAGGAGCCGGCCCTGGGGGTGGTGGTCCCCAGGGCCATCAAGGGCTCCAGGAGGGGGCCGTGCGGCCCCCTCCCATTCAGTACACAGCCCCGGGGAGGTGGTGGTCCCGGGGCTCTGGGGGTCCGTAACGGACCCCCATATTAAAATGTTTTAATTTAAAAAAAGCCCCGGGGAGGTGGTGGTCCCCGGGGCTGCGGGAGGGCTCAGAGCCCTCCCGCACCATTTTTCAAAAAAGCCCCGGGGGTGGCGGTCCCCGGGGCTTGGGGGCCCTTTGAGGCCCCCATACATTAAATTATCCCCCCCACCATGCCCCCGGGACTTGGGCCACCCAGGGGCCAATTAACATCGAAGCGCGGGAGACCGCGCTTCGATTTTTTTTTTTTCGGCAGGATTCGCGCACCCTGAGCGCATCCTGCCGATTTTTTAAATTTTTATTTTTTTTATTTTTTTTGCCCAGGGGGTCCTTGTGGGACCCCCTGAGCAAACCTAGGGGTCAGGGTGTTTCTACCCTGCCCCCTTTGTGCGCTTTGCGCACTTGTTTCTGTCCCTCGGTTCTACCGAGGGACAAAATGGCTGCCAACATTTCCTGAATCGGAATGTTGACAGCCAGCTGACAGCCAATTAACATGCAGCTCGTGATCGGGACGGTGCGCGCAGGGTGCGCTGAGGGTACGCGGACCCTACTCGGCCATAGATATCACTAACTTTTTACTTTTTATTTTCTCAGCAACTACTGAACGGATTTACACCATTTAACAAAAAGGGTTCTTTCTGAACCAATAACTACCTCTTTGCCAAATTTGGTGTAATTCCGTTCAGCAGTTCGGGCTGTAGCCGTGTCTAAAGTTTCCTATGGAAAAGTGCATGGGGAAAACACGTTTTGGGACCCCCCTTTTTTCTCGGCCCCCGCTTGACGAATCCCCCCGAGACTTTCAGGGTAGGAGCGGACCGGAGCGGGCCAAAAAGTTTGAAAATTTCGCGAAGATACGTCAACCGGCAAGAGAGTTATTTCAAATAGAATGTCGCGGATTTCCTATGGGTAATAGGTTGTAACTATAACTATCTACTGGCGACCGCCAGTAGATAATATATAATTTTTTGCATTGAAAAACAAAAGGTTACTGGGACGTTATAGTAAGGCTCAGAATTCACTCATACAAAACCATAGAAATTCAGCAGTTATAGTTACCTGAGCCAACTATAACTTGCACCCCCACAATGTACTGCTTATGACCTCACATATTACATCACTGTATGGGTAAGTAACTGGCTATTTGAGTGAGTAGGTGTGTAAATTGTGTATGGATGAGTGAGTGGGTATGTGAGAGACTGAATAGATGAGTATGTGGTTGTGAGAGTTTGTGTATGGATGAGCGAGTGGCTATGTCAGTGGCTGTATGAGTAAGTGAGTGGCTGTGTGAGTGGCTGTATGGGTGGGTGAGTGGGTATGTAAGTGCCTGTAAATGGTGAATAAGAGGGTGCATGAGTGGCTGTATGTGTGAGTGAGCAGGTGCATGAGTGTCTGTATGGGTGAGGGTACACAAGTAGCTGCATGGGTACATGAATGGGTATTTAAGAGGGTGTATGGGTGAGTAAGTGGGTGTGTGAGTGGCTGTATTGGGGAGTGAGTGGGTGTGTGAGTGCCTGCATTGGTAAGTGAATTTGAGAGAGGCTTGATGGGAGACTTGTGGTTGTCTCAGTGGCTGTTTAGGTGTTTGTATACAGTATGAACAAGTGAGTTGGTGTGTGAGTATCTGTATGGGTGAATGACTGGTTGTGTAAGTGCCTATATGAGTGTGTGAGTGGGTATGTGAGTAGCTCAATGCATGAATGTATTTGTATAGAAAACTATTTACCTTGCGCTTGCTGCATCGCCGAGTTGGCAATGCAGCGAGCGCAAGGTAAATAGTTTTATTTATTTAATTACTTACCTTATTCCTGTCCGTCGTATGTTGGACTCCACCACCCCCCACCCTGCCCCTCCCCCGCCTCACCGCACCGCAGCACTCCCTCGGCGAGCCGCCACTGCTGTTTCTGTCTGCATACGAACCAAACGTCGAGCGCTCACTAAATCAGTTCTAATGGCTCACACTGTCAGCACATCCTGCACAATGTACAAAGGTATGCAGTCAGGAACCCAATGCATATACACAATGAGGTCTCCTCAAAAATCTCATCTCTGCATACACAAGTCACAGAAACCCAAAATAAACAGAAACATGCCTTCTCTTAAAAAAATCCTAATTCTACTATTCTAAGCGCTATGAATATCAAGTTCTGTTATTACCCAACATAAGGTACTCTATTTACCATCTTTTGAAGAATAGATGACTGAGTCTGCCATGCTGGGATTACTACTCTTGCCCTTCAAAACACATTGGTTCTTGTTTACAAGCCCCTTGCGCCGCCGGTGCGTCACCTTTTACCATATACAAAGTGACGCATGGGCGCGCAAGGGCCTTCTAAATAAGCCTCATTATTTTTAAGAAACAATCCTTCACCTCACTGAGGCATCCTATCACAAATAATTATAAAAACATGTATTTGCTGTCTTTTTGCTGCAGACTCGCTGAATTCACCTTCTCAGCCTTGCAACCGAGGCAGCCACCGTTCCAAGAACGTTCACATATTCCTTTACTTCTTTGTAAACAGCTTCATGTGAGCAGGCACACCAGCATCATATTCCTGTTAATCTTTAAACGGCCCACAGACTTATTGGGCCACGCCCACCCAAAATAAATATTCCAATAAAGCAACACAAAAGAAAACACTGTACACAGGTTCAATAAAAAAAATGAACGCTGAGAAAAAATGTAATGTAGGTTTTTTCAACATCCCAACTCACTTGCTCATACCCTTTGTAGTGCATAACAAAGCCAAGCCAGCACATCAGAGCAGTGTACCTTAAAATATAAGAGAGTGATATTTAAATTGTCAAAGTGAAAACCACTGGAAATACAGAAATTGCCACTTTAAAACAGCTCACAGATGAATGAATCCTCCCTCGCGGCTCAAAATGCATTGCGTTAAATGTTCAAAATCTTTTCCAACCTCACAAATTCATTTTGCACAGTGATATTGTTAGAAATTGGGTTCTTGGTTGACTGGGGTATGAGCCCTAGTCATGTAGAAACCACAATCCTAGCCAGGGTAATGCACAAGCAAACCCCAAATTAACTTGTGCTCAACCCCCTGGTAGCTTGGCACAGAGCAGTCAGGCTTAGTTCTGAGGCAATGTGTAAAGCAGGATTCTCCAGCCTTTTCTGTAGTGAGAGCTACTACTGATGAGTGAAAATCAGTGAGAGCTACTCAAAAATTGTTCCCAGAGTCCTCCCACGCACAACTTTATTGACTAAAGGGCCTCTACTGAGAAAGAGCTGCCCACTTAGTGTATGAAATACATAACATGAAACCAGAAAACCAGGCAATAGTCTTGGCTTCCCTCTTCAACAAAATATGTGTTCCCGATCTCTGTAGTCACAAGTAGACTACAATTATAAGAAATGATAGGGACCTGCAGAACTGTGAAAACCTACCAGTATACTGAAAACCATAAACTGCACGTCTGTCTCTCATACCTTGTAACTCACCACACTGCTACGTCCCATTACACTGAAATGCACCTCGGTGATAATCACGCATGATATGGAAACAGTTCCTACTCAAGATATAAAGACAAAGATAACCTACTTCCAACCACATAGCTGTGAAGGCAAGCTCTTAAGTGCCCGACCCACATTGTGGTAGTAAGCACTATGTAAATGTTGCAATACAGTATATAGCTGGGTCTGAACGGCAGCTCACATGAAAATGTTCGGGGGCTACAAACTTGGCCACAGCATGAAAATGAAGAGGAGAGTACCACCCTCTCTGAGTCGGCGGCACACCGCTTCCAGTTCAAAGGGACGTTGAAACCTCTACTTGAGTATCTCTCAGATTCTACCAAACACCAAGCCTCTCTACTCCCCCCATTTGATGGAGGTTGATTTGTTTGTTTCTTGAATGCGGTGGAGAGGAGAGACTGGTGCAAATGGGCAGGTTGTTGTGGTTCCTCTGTGGAATCAGCACGTGTATATGTAGTGGTTCTCCCTGCAGCGATGGAGTAGTTCCACTTGAGAATGGGGTAGTGGAGAGCTACATTTTCTTGAGTGGCTCAGTATGTGATCATACATATGTGGGTAACACAAGGCACCAGCTATTATATATGATGTTTTAAATTCAATTAATACGCAAATAATACACATCTGGGGCTCCTGGTTTTGACCTTTTTTGATTAACTAAAGTCATACAGCTGCCAAACCCTCCACATTGTGTCCTTCCATAGCACTGAAATCATAAACATCTCCGCAACTGCATTTCGGGCCTGACCACTCACCAATTAGCCTCCTCTCCTCCTGTCTGATGTCTGGTTATTGTCCGAAGCCCCGAAATCAAACTAATTCACACCACATTCCATTCAGGCTCTGGAGTGAAATAAGCATGGATGACTTTATTATAACTAGCAGCTATTACATCACAACCTCCCAACACTAAGGACATAGAGGAATTGGTACAGTGCAGGCATAGTCAGGCAGGGTCCTTGTTGTCAGCCATGAGTAGCACTTCAATGCCAATATATCGAAAAGACCTTGAGCAGGCAGGCATTTGTATAAAACAAACTTTGTTAAAGATGGATTTACTCACTCCGCACAAAGAACATGCTTCCTCCCTCCCTCCCTTCCTCCCCCTCTCTCTCTGTCTCTCTTCTTCTTTCTTGCCAAGCACAGCTTTCACCCCTCACCAACCACCATGCACACAGGACATTCCCTGCTATGCAGCACAGCAGATGGGCTTCATTTTAACGTAGTACTCACTGACTTTTTCATCAAACTGGTCTAAGGTGGCACTTCAGAAGAGTATATGAATGGAGCATGGATCAGAGTAATGAGACAGGGTAAAACCAAGTCAGGATCACGAACAACTGTAAAAGGGAGGTGAGGGTGACATGTACAGAGAAGATTTCCAAGACAGGCCTCCAAGTCTGCCGCTCCAGTCGCAGAAGGATCATAGCGCGGTGTCAGGCAGCATAAGGCAGGTGTCGTGGTTCCCCATGGGCAGTCTAACACTGCTCATGCTTGGCTGACATCGTGTGCTTCGCCCCGCCTCTCCCCAGCAAAGCTTAATATCCAATGGGAGAAGTTGCTTTGTGAGACAATGGGCAAGAACGACTAAGAGACCAAAAAGACCTAAAAATAAACAAAATGACAATGCCAGGACACAAAAGTGGGCATCAGGCCACGATCTACTGACTGGTTGTCGGCAACCTACATGTAGCTCGCAATTGACTGGCTGGAGACCCTGGTGTAAAGTATTTGTGCAACAGCTCAAACAGTAAAGTAGTGAAAAAAACATACAAAAAGATCCTACACCCGGTTAAAACAATAGTTCTGAATTTAATAAATAAAACAAGACCAAAACGAAAAAAATCCAATCAGTAGAGCCGTAGTTATGAATTTAAAAAAAATAAACTGTAAAATAGAGCCTAAAAGCATAAAGCGTCAGCCACAGCTATCTGGTCGTGCTGGACCAGGTGAAAGTCAAAAGTTCTGGCCAACTGCGATGGAACGTGGTTTGAATGCAGTCCCAGATTAGTCACGCTGGAGTTTTACCTTCTCAAGTTTTGTGTAAAGAGTCCCATTCACGTTGGAGAGGATCGCAGGGAGCGAGGAGAGTGTCATGGGTGGTAGTCATCGTGGATCGAAGAGTAGGCCTGGCGTCGCGGATGGGCAGGCTGGAGCTTTGCGGTGGGGGTCCTCTCCAGGCAATTGATGCTTGCAGTGCACAGAGACAAGCTGGCGGTAACTCATACTGAATTTCAGTGCGAGCGGCGCGGTTTTGGTGCAAATGTGCTCAGTCACAAAGAGCCCACAAGCTTGATTTAAAGAGCCTGTGAGTCACGCCAGTAGTCCCGGACCTGAGAGGCATTACTTGGGGGTCAGGAACTCACTGCAGCTGGGTCCAGGAGCTGGTTGATGAGCCTTTTGTGTCCCTGAGGCTCAAATCAGGAGGTGAAATGAAATGAAATGAAATCCAGTATTTGTAAAGAGCTAACAATTACCCGAGGGTGTCAAGGCGCTGGGGGCTGTCGGGAAGATTAAGCAAGCGATTGCCCAGAGTCACATGGTGCTGGGCTAACCTGCCCCCGGCACCAGGGATCGAACCATGAGCCCCTGTGTTCCGGAGTCAGGTGCCATGGCCGCTGCGCCACACCTCTTCCAGCAGACTAACCCTTTAAGTCACTCTCGGGTCCAGGGTTCAAGATGAAGTTGCAGGTCCAGTTCTCTTCTTCCCCAGGCAAGAAGGCAGCAGGTCAGAACAACAGGGCAGCAGTTCCATTGGAGCAGCAGTCCAGCAGAGTGCCAGTCCTTGTAGCAACACAACAGTCCTTCATCCTGGCAGAGTATCCACAGGTCCAGAAGTGTACTAAAGAGTTGGTGTCTGAGGTCCTTCTTTTAAGCCCTGTGTCCCTGGTTCTGGAAGACGGAAGAATCTTCTAGACAGGGGCTTTGAAGTGCATGGAATTTCCTGACTTCCCTGCCCTGGCACCAAGCTGGCTGAAGTGGCAATGCAGAGCCGTTAGGCCCTTTGTTTGAAGACAGAGCACAGGATAATCAGGTGTAAGTGGGGCTGTGCTCAGCTCTGCCCCCATCCAGCCAGCAGATGGCCCACTCAGGCACACCTAATCCTTCTACTGTGTGACTGTCTGGGAGGAATGCAAAAAGTCTAACTGTCAGTTACACCCAGCCGTGTGACCCAGGCGAGGAATAGGCACAAAAGGGCTAGGGGCAGAAAAATGCCATCTTTCTAAATGTAAGTGTAAAGATAGTGAGTGCACTCCTTCCCTTCATGAATGGTTAGTTTTTGCTTTGACTGCCAAATAAATGCGTGCATAACAGCGCTGTGACCGTCCCTACACAGCATATCAATGATACTGAAAAAAGGCGTCACCACCTGCTGCACTGCTACGATGAGGAAAACTGTCCTACACGAGTAAACCATTTTTACCAACATTAACCAAAGTAATCCATAGTGTTCCCATTATTATAAGTGTTCAGTAATCCATGTTTTCCATACTTATAGAATCACTGCGGAGACAGCTGAGTTGAACTAGAATGCTTTATTCCACATTTTGAAATGTCGTATGCTGCCCATCCAAGCTTAAACATAGACACGTGCTGCCAACCATCCTTCGAGCCGGTACAGTGAAAAAACCCAATGCATTTCGAACTTTGTAAGTTCTTCGTCAGGGGTACTGTAATAGATCAGAAAGAACTACATAAACAGCTGTTCCAGAGCAAAGCACGCTCAATAATTATAAATTGTGAATTTTACCCATAACCCCCCTCCCTAACATCCCTCGTGAACCTCCCCCTCGCTCACAACCCTAAAAAATTCTCATGCTAACACAAAAAGTGAAATATAAAAATGCTCTAACAACCCCTTATTATTGATAACCACCACGGAAAACAAACAGTGCTCATTTACCTTAAGAAGCCGCAACCAGCAGTTTAACATGTGCATGTCTCTCTTCATATTCAGAAAATGATCGACTTCTTTCTCTCCCACCATAGCTTTGTTTAAAGCCTACTTGCACACGTTTCCCCAATCAATCCCTAATTAAAACCAAGCCCGTGACCTATTTTAACTTACTTGCTCGTGAAAAAAAACTCCTGCCTAAAAGTCCCATAATGCACTAACTAAATTGTCAAAACCCGTGAACCCACAAAACTACAAAAATCCATGATGAAAAATAAAACAAATAAATGTCAACATTAAATGCGTGAAAACATATACAATCATATATAATCCAGCGTGATACGTAAACCAATACAATGTCGTGACTTAAATCAATTATACATTTAACAAAGTCCATGATGTGTTGAGCTGCCCTCTAGTTGTCAATTGTACTTCCTCTTCAGTAGAATGTTAAACAGTCCGAACTTAGTGTCACTTTCAACAATCCGCTCAAGGTCCTAAGGTGTAATGCTGTCTCCTTAGTGATGCTTTAGATTGACTCCATAATTTTATTCGATAATCAGAGTTTTACTGATTATCGAATAAAATTATTGAGTATAATTGATTTAAGTCACGATATTGTATTGGTTTACGTATCACGCTGGATTATATATGATTGTATATGTTTTCACGCATTTAATGTTGACATTTATTTGTTTTATTTTTCAACATGGATTTTTGTAGTTTTGTGGGTTCACGGTTTTTGACAATTTAGTTAGTGCATTATGGGACTTTTAGGCAGGAGTTTTTTTTTCACGAGCAAGTAAGTTAAAATAGGTCACGGGGCTTGGTTTTAATTAGGGATTGATTGGGGAAACGTGTGCAAGTAGGCTTTAAACAAAGCTATGGCGGGAGAGAGAGAAGTCGATCATTTTCTGAATATGAAGAGAGACATGCACATGTTAAACTGCCGGTTGCGGCTTCTTAAGGTAAATGAGCACTGTTTGTTTTCCATGGTGGTTATCAATAATAAGGGGTTGTTAGAGCATTTTTATTTTTCACTTTTTGTGTTAGCATGAGAATTTTTTAGGGTTGTGAGTGCGGGGGAGGTTCACGAGGGATGTTAGGGAGGGGGGGTTATGGGTAAAATTCACAATTTATAATTATTGAGTGTGCTTTGCTCTGGAACAGCTGTTTATGTAGTTCTTTCTGATCCATCACAGTACCCCTGACGAAGAACTTACAAAGTTCGAAATGCATTGTGTTTTTTCACTGTACCGGCTCGAAGGATGGTTGGCAGCATGTGTCTATGTTTAAGCTTGGATGGGCAGCATACGACATTTGAAAATGTGGAATAAAGCATTCTAGTTCAACTCAGCTGTCTCCGCAGTGATTCTATAAGTATGGAAAACATGGATTACTGTACACTTATAATAATGGGAACACTATGGATTACTTTGGTTAATGTTGGTAAAAATGGTTTACTCGTGGAGGACAGTTTTCCTCATCGCAGCAGGGCAGCAGGTGGTGGCGCAATTGTCGCACCTTTTTTTCAGTAACTTTCTAAATGTGGCATTTTTAAAAATTGTATCAAAATCCTGACTTCCCCACTAAATAGAGAATTTCACCCCAGTTCCAAAGACACCTAACATAAACTGGTTATCTCTTCCCATTTGGAAATTACACTTATAAAATGTAAGAAGGCAACTCTACTGTAATCCTATGGGAGATATAGGCCTTGCAGTAGTGAAAATCAAATGGAAAAGTTGTTCACTACCAGACATGCAAAACTTAAAAGTACATGTCCAACTTTTTAAATACATTGCGCCCTATCTTTAGGCTGTCCAGGGCCTATCTTAGGGGTGTTTATATGTATTAAAAAGGAAGGTTTGGACGTGGTATTAATTTACAAAACATAAAGGCACTGGATGAACTCGACTTTGTAAACAGTTTGGAGGGGGGGCAGGAGCAGGCGGCTAGATGATATATTTTTTTGTATTTCCCATGAAACACGCTATTGGACATATTGTTTCCATTTTCCGTAAGTTGAATGTTTTGCTAATTTGAGATTGCACTATTACAGTTTTTTCACACTTTATATACCCATGGTCATAGTTTTAAATATGCCACAATAGCATGTGCTGTAAGTTTCTGGTTTAAGTCATTTGGATGCAGGTTTTTCAACATTTAATTCTCATGCGCGGGAGGGTTGAATTACACATGACTTAGTTGGTCTCGTTTCACAGAACGGTGTTTAAATTGGTAGTGTGTATGTGTACGGTATTTTGAGGGACAGAATGTCAGTGGTAACATGTTCATCATACACATAGCAAGGAAATTGGTTATTATTGAGGCATTGAGTGTGTTTTACTTGTTTGAAATGTTTCATCTATTGCTGATAGAAACCTCTTTTCAAAATGTCAATGCTGCAGTTACCACTGACTGAGGAATCATTTCCAAATTGCATTGGGCTTATATGATTATGGATGCAATCTGAATTGTTATATTTAGAGGAATCAAGCTTCAAATAACTTTTAGCGTGGATTTTGTACATTGGTATTATCGTGTTGTTAATAAAGAATGGAAGACATAACAATCAGCATTTCATTCTGTTAAAAAATTGATTAAAATGGCTAAATCATTAATAATACATGATTTTTGCTGGAGTTATTATGGCCTATGGCCTGTCAATTGGCTGTGCACCTTGGGACTGGCAAAATACTTAGTCACCAGCTTATACAAAGTAATTCTCAATCTTTGGACAGAGCTAGCACGAGGCGCTGCATGCCAAATAACTAGCCTAAGAGCGTGAGTTTAAATTGTTTAAAAATGTTTAATGATGGAGTATTTAGGTTGTGCATACTATCATTTACTTTGCCAGGTCGACAAAGGCAGTTTAAAACTACACACACAGGGTTTGTAATGACAGACCTCAGACATGTTTAAAGTGCTACTTGAGAGTGTGGCACAATCAGTGCTGAAGACTCACTAGTATTTTAGTGAATTTGGGCAACACAATATACCCTTGTGGGCTTGGGTAATACAGGTAAGCAGGTAAATATGCTTTCAAGGGATTGTTTTGAAACATATTTTTTGAACAAATATATCCTATATAAAATGTCATCACATGACACCGTAAATAAATTAAATCAATACATTTTAAGATCTTTGTGCAAATGCCGGGTGTTTCATTGGTAATTTAGTTTATATCAATATGCATAGACTAGGGGTTCAAAACAAACACTTCTCACATACATCGATAGCAGCAATCACAAATGAGTCAAAGTGAGGATAAACTAGCCATCAATGTATAACTGCCCATCTCCAAGAGTCAAAGATAGAGTCCGTCCTATACATAGGATCTAGAACTAAAAAAATTGAATTTTAACAATATCTAAAGGGAAGAATGGGTTATACATCGATGTTTTGGTCTCCGCTGCAGTGTATCAATGAGACCATCTTCAGGACACAAATAAATCTTATGAAAAATCATTTATAAAAGAATCATAACTAACCAATGAGGAATCACTTATCAAATAGACACCAGGAATTTTGTGAGAAAAGGTCCGTTTTTTAAAGTCAGATTTGTGTTGATAGACCTCCATCACCCAATGTTAGTTAAAAACTGGTAAAATTTATATAATTGAAAAGTTATTATAGATACCATAATCACATATAGATTTCTATAAAGATTGTTTGACAACCCATAGTACGTAATATTAAATAAATTATCAAAACCTTACTGATCAATAGCTTGAAGGTCTGAACAATATCAGTAAGGACTAATCATACCCAATCCTGTAAAGAATATCTAGCATCTCATCTATTTTTGTGAATACTTATAAGTCTCAAGGATATGGAGACTGTGTAACTCAACAGTTTAGATAAGTCCTTAATGAAAGGTAGAAAATTATTCCAATAATTATATATAAAGTGGTATATATACACCAGTTTACACAATATATTATCTAAGTAGACTTACAAGATTTTATAGATTACACCAGTGTTTTATTATTGCTATGCTGTTATGCTTCTTTTATGAATTGCTTTTAGACAGGATTGGAGTAATCTATTTGTACTGTATTATCATGGATATTGCTTTTATGGTTTATGACCGAAATAAATTAAATAAAGAGAAAGAGGCCCACTAGTAGCATTAGATTTACAGGCTCCCTGGGCTCATCTAGTGCCACTTTACTATGTACTTACAAGTAAATTAAACACACCAATTGGGTGTAAGCCAATTGAGCTTGTTTTAAGGAGAGAGCACGAACACTTGAGCACTGGTTAGCAGTGCACAGAGTTCTAAGGCCAACAAAAATGAATTCAGTAAAAATTGGAGGGAAAAAGGCAAAAGGTTTGGGGATGACCTTGCAGATCGGGCCAGGTCTAAGAATATATGGTGTGCTACATATGTGCAACGTGTAATGCACAGACAGTGCAAAGTATGACCTTCAGTCTTGTGACTGGGTGAGGTTATTATTATATTCATTCTATCCCATAATGTGCAAAGCACCTACATATGGAACCACTTGTTCTGAATTTTATGGCAAGACCGGAGGCTCATATTATGCTTTTCTAATCTTGCTTTATGTGAATAGCAGCCAAGATAAAGAACACAAACTACAGTTCCCAGCGGGCCAAGCGAAAACTTGGCCAATGGGAGACAAAAGAATCAACAGTGATAACCAATGAACAACAAGTCCAGGATATAATGAAGGGTCAGACTGCGAACAGCCCTCTTTTCTTGCTGCTCGCAGTCAAGATAAGTACCCTTCATTATCTCTTTGTGCTGTTGTCTTATTTGATATCTATAAGTTTTATATTTCAGGTTCTATTGTGTAAATATCTTCAACTGAGTGCGCGCGCTGCGTTTTTCTTTACCGTTGTGACGCTTTCGAGCGTCTTTCTTCTACCGCCCTCTTCGTTCCCAATTGCTTCCTCGCGCGCGTCAGCTGTGTCGCGCGACGCGCAGCGGCCATTTCAAGCGCTTCCCAGCTGTACGTTGGTCCCACTGGCCGCTCTGCTTCTGCCCTCGTCTTCAGCACCTCAAACTTGGTTCACGCCCCTAGGAGGAGTTTTTTCTTCACTCCGGTCAGGTTTCTCCTGGTGTCTGTATACGCCCACAGGGAAGGGCTTCTCATTTGGCAATATTAACCCCTTGTTGTCTGGTTTTCTCAACGTGCTCACTATGGAGCTAAATAGTTCTCAGAGCTCCGAATTTAACAATGAGGAAGGGGAGGCATTTAAGACAGATTTAAATTCTTTCATCAATAGTTCTGTGGAACATGCAGTTGAGGCTTCCATGAAGCGCTTTTCTAAAGATATGGAAAATTCCTTTCTGTCATTAATGTCCAAAACTTTGGCCCAGTCTGCGGGCGATAGCAGAAAAAGAAAATTGGTAACTTCCAGCATTAAAAATGTTTCTGTTACTGCGTCACATGGTTTAAAAGAGGTTTCCTCTCGCAAGGTTGAGAACTTGGTGCCTCCCAGGCCTCCTGTCACGGGGGTTATCTGTTTCTTTTTCTAAGCGAAAAGAAAAATCAAAACATGCTGAAGTACCTGAGAAATTGGTAATTTCTCATATTTTGGACACTGACGATGATTTGGGTGACGCTGATGATAATTTTGATGATCTTGATGCCAATGATCCTAGTCCTCCTCCTAAGAAATCAAAGACTGATCCTTTTTCCTTTGATCCTATTCTGGATGCCGATGGTACCCCTATGTTTGATCCCGCCACCATTCGTCATCCTAATTCCACTGAATGGTTTCCTCTCTCTCATGTTGGCGAATATATTTCCGCCAGGTTGCGTTTGCCTTTGGATAAGTCTGTTAGATCTAAACTAAAATCTGAGTGTCCCAAACCTTCTCTTCCTTCTAACGTTTCTAGTACTCCTACCATTGACCAGCTGCTACTGACTTTCTTTTCCAAATTCGGAAAAGATCCACGCAAGGGTGTGGATAAGGCTTGGTCCACTTGCCAGGACAAATTGTTGGATGTGGTTGGTCCTCTAGCCTGCATTTTCGACCTTGCTGAGTTCGCCCGCTTGGACGGCACAGACCTCGATCCTCAGGATGTTTCATTATGGGTACAAAGAGCCTTTTGTCTTCTGGGTAATGCCAATTCGGCCATCACACATGAACGTCGCAAAGGCCTCCTGATCAAACTAGACCCCAAATTAGCCAATTTGGCCTCTTTAGATCCGGGTATCAAAGCCGATGGTCTCCTTTTCGGAGATTCTCTTGTCAAAGATCTAAGTAAATTCGTTTCTACGTTTGCATCCATCGACAAGGCCCAGCAGTCAATCAAGAAGGTGTTTTCCCCACGTGTTTTTGGAAGGGCCGGCAGAGGCAGGAGTCGCTTTGCCGGCCGTTCCGCCCACAATCAAGGCTCCAGAGGTTCTTTTAACTCCAACAACAACTACCAAGAATTCAAGCCCCAGTTCTATCCACAAAGGGGCAGAGGTTTCCGTGGCCGTGGCCAGAGAAACTTCAGAAACAATTACCAACAAGGTATGTCTTCCAACTCCTCCTCCTGTGGGGGGTCGTCTAAAGTTTTTTCTTCCAAAGTGGCGGTCTCTGAGTGCAGACCCTTGGGTCCTCAATTCCATCCAAGGTTATCTTATAGAGTTCTACGTTCCTCCTTTCCAGACAGTTTTCCCTCCTCCTCTCATCTTTTCAAACGAAATGTCAACTCTCATCTCTCTAGAGGTTCAATCTCTACTCCTAAAACACGCCATCCAAGTGACTCCTCTAGATCCTTCAGGTTTCCTAAGCTCCATCTTTCTAGTTCAAAAGAAAAACAAAAAGATGCGTCCGGTCATAAACCTCAAATGGTTCAACCAGTTTGTGGTCTATCGCCACTTCAAAATGGAGACCATCATTCACCTCAGAGATTCTCTCCGACTAAATGATTGGATGGTCAGAATAGATCTACAGGATGCCTATCTCACAGTTCCTATTCACCATTCTCACAGGAAATTTCTTCAATTTCAATGGTTAGGAGTGTCTTACCATTTTTGTTCTCTCCCCTTCGGGCTGTCTGCGGCCCCGTGGTGTTTCACCAAGATCATGAAACCTGTAGTGACTTACTTAAGGTCCCTCGGGATCCGTTTGATCATCTATCTCGACGACATCCTATTGATGCACCCGGACAGACTAACTCTGCTATCACACTTACGCATTTCTCAGTCTCTTCTTTCCGACTTGGGTTTCCTCCTAAACCCCAAAAAGTCTATGCTAGTTCCTTCCCCAAAAATCGATTTTCTAGGTTTTCTGGTGGACTCCTCCACCGCTTCCCTTTATCTACCCCAATCAAAGGTTTCCACCATAAAGTCAGAGATTTTCCAAGTACTCAAAAGCGACTCCATTTCTCTCAGATCTCTTGCAAGAGTCGTAGGTCTGCTCTCTGCTTCTATCCAGGCTATCTTTCCCGGGCCTCTCCACTATCGGGCCCTCCAGCGCTTAAAAATTCGACATCTGCGTCGAGGCCTAGCATATTCCGACCTCATTTCTCTAGATCAAGAATCCCGTTCCGAACTTCAATGGTGGATAGACCATTTAGATGCCTGGAATGGCAGAACCATTTTCGCCTCAGTCCCAGATCTTGTGTTAGAATCCGATGCAAGCTTGACAGGTTGGGGCGCCCGGTGTGGCACGAAATCGACTGGAGGTACATGGTCTCTAGAGGAGTCGAGATTGCACATAAATTGTTTAGAGATGCTTGCAGGTTCCTTTGCGATCAGAAGCCTCTCCAAAAACAAAGTGTGTTGTTCTATACTTCTTCGCATGGACAATGTTTCTGCGGTGCGCTACATCAACCATCTCGGTGGCACCAGGTCCAAGCCCCTGGCGGAGTTAGCGAAATGTCTATGGGAGTTTTGCCTCCTCAACAAAATATCTCTCAAAGCAGAATACCTACCAGGCAATCTCAATTCCATAGACGACTGGCACTCTCGTTACCTACGAGACTCCAGCGATTGGAAGCTTCTTCCATTCGTCTTTCACTCTCTCTTTCAAAAGTGGGGCCCTTTGCATATCGACCTCTTTGCCTCTCGGCTCAACTCCCAACTCCCACGGTTTTTCAGTTGGCGGCCGGATCCTTCGGCCCTTGCGACAGACGCCTTTCTCCAGGACTGGTCTTCTCATCTCCATTATGCCTTTCCACCATTCACCATGATCAGCAGGGTGCTAGCTCAAACATCCCGACAACGAACCTCCCTGATTCTAGTAGTTCCCTTCTGGCAATCCCAGGTCTGGTTCCCATCCCTTCTGGAGATGGCGATGGATTTTCCGGTCCTTCTTCCCTCTTCCTACAACCTTCTTGTGAACCCCTCCGGACTTCCTCACCCTCTGATTCTGGACAATTCCCTCTCTCTGTCCACATGGAGGATCACCGGTCGATCCCATCTGACAACGGCATTTCGCAAGAAGCTTCTCTCTTCATCAGCAGGGCCTGGGCCCCAGGAACGACTAAAGCTTACAAGTCAGCTTGGTCTTTATGGGCAAGCTGGTGTCTGGGAAAAAGTGTTGATCCCTTTTCAGCACCTTTAACCTACATTGTCAATTTCTTGGCTTCTGAGACCAGCTCAGGTAAGTCTTATAGAACGGGCAACCTCTACCGGTCTGCCATTTCTCTCAACCATTCGCCTATTGATGGTAAACCAGTTGGTGAGCACACCCTTATTTGTCGCCTCCTCAAGGTTGTTAAGTTTTCCAAACCGCCTTTATCTAAATACTCAAGACTATGGGATGTGAACTTGGTTCTTAAGTTTTTTGTCGATTGGCCGGACAATGCCTATCTTTCCTTAAAAATGCTTTCTGCTAAACTTACCATGCTCTTATGTCTGGTTTCCATTAAACGTGTTTCCGACGTCAAAGCTATGGATGCGTCCTCTCGTCAATTCACTCCTTCTGGTGTACTGTTTCATATTAATAGACGTACAAAAACTAATTTGAATTCTGTTTTTTATCCTTATTTTCCTGATCAACCTAAACTGTGTGTAGGACTATGCCTTAAAGTTTACGAACAACGTACTTTCAATCTCAGAACGTCCTCCCATTCCCAGCTCCTCATTTCCTTTCGTAAACCTCACAACCCTGTCTCTTCTGCTACCCTTGCCCGTTGGGTTCGTTGGGTCATGTCACTTGCTGGCATTGACGTTTCTGTCTTTGGGGCCCATTCTGCCAGGGGAGCCATGGCTTCCAAAGCCTTTTGGGCTGGCTCCCGGTTGGAGGACATTCTGAGATCAGCAGATTGGTCTAATGATAAAGTTTTTCGTATGTTTTATTGTAAACCTGTAATTTCTGCTGTTTCTTCTGTAATTAATATGCTTATAACAAGCATAATATGAGCCTCCAGTCTTGCCATAAAATGTAGATTTTCCTAGTAAGTTATGACGGAAAGTCTTAATTTTATTAAAGACACGGAGGAGAGTATTATCCCGCCTCAACACTTCTAACTTGTGTTTTTTTCCCTCCCTACGGGGACTCTAGCCTTACCACCGGCTTCCTCATAATACTCCACGATGTCCTCATCGGAATCATACTCCTCTGCTTGGTGTTTCCTCTGATGCTACGGATCCTGTTGCTGCGGACGTTGCCAGGACCTCATGGATGAACTTTGGTCAAGACGTATTTACTTGGACTTTGGCCTTATGCATTGTTTTTGCTATTGTTCCTCTCATTATGAACTCTTCTTAACTTGCTCGCCGAAGAAAAGAGGGCTGTTCGCAGTCTGACCCTTCATTATATCCTGGACTTGTTGTTCATTGGTTATCACTGTTGATTCTTTTGTCTCCCATTGGCCAATTTTTCGCTTGGCCCGCTGGGAACTGTAGTTTGTGTTCTTTATCTTGGCTGCTATTCACATAAAGCAAGATTAGAAGAGCATAATACTCGCCTCCGTGTCTTTAATAAAATTAAGACTTTCCGTCATAACTTACTAGGAAAATCTACATTGTATTGTATTGTAATGTTGATTTCTATGCCACTTGCTACACCTTTTGAGGCACCGAAGCGTTTTGTGGAAAGGTAGTACACTACTCTGTGGAGCCCAGAGTTACATTGTCGTGTCAGTGTTGCAATTAATAGTATATTACGCACCATAATTACAGTTGGAATACTGATTAGTTTCATGCAATTGCAAGTGCTTTAATTTTGTATTGATTTGCATTTCATTACACAACCACCCGAGGACACAGGCACAGCATATGTGTACATAACTTCATTTCAACCTGTTTCCTAGAGGCAGATATAAATACTTTTCTTTGAACACTTCCTTTCAGATCTACCCTGTGAATGGAACTCTGCCACGCATATAATGGGAACCAATGAAAATAAAGATTTGCACACATGCCTGATACTTTGCATGAATGTGTGGCAGAATGAGAAGCGCTCGAATTAGCGCCTCTTCCTCACAAACGTGCAAGTTCTGTTCATAAATACTGGATCCGCATATTAATTGGGGGAAATAACATATCTGCAAACACAGCAGGTGTACATGGTCCTTTGAAAATTGTTCACTTTGAGCCCTATTGTAAGCAAACAAATTCTTGATTCATGATCAAAGCAAACCAGAGATGAAGTGATTTCAGGCGTTTTGGAAATATGCTCAGAATGTGGAACTATTGCAAAAATAATACTTTTAACACGAGCGATTTGCATACATTTGGCAGACTCATTTCCATTACTAGACCAACAAGTGAGTTTGGTTGCATCGTATTCAGCATAATAAACGACTTTCTGCACAGAACTGGTGTATGGCCCTAAATACAGGCAATTATGAATGTAACACATTTTGCAAGTGCCCTTTGTTATGTTTACTAAAATGGAACAGATGAAAAGTCAAAAGTAGAGCTTCATTGCATCAACATTATTAATGACTATAAAATGAGATGAGTGTGGCAGAAAACTCACTCCCAAGGTGGAATCTTTTTGTTTCTATCTCAGATTTCTAAAAATTCAATTAGCATGAACATTTAATTATTTTCTTACTGATTATGGAAACAAGGAAAAAGGATTTACTCGAGCGAGGCTTTGATCAGCTGTTCAATTACTACAAAAGTTAAGCTCAAGGTTTAGACATTTCCAAATATACATTTTTCTGAAGCCTATCCACTTTTAAAGAACAGTTAAAGTGATTGGGGTACGTCAGTAAAGTAAATTTGCCTACAATGAGTAGATTTGCACTGGACCTAAGATTAGAACTTAAATTTAAGGGATTCAAAAGTGAATGAGTGAACTCCAGGAACATGCATCCTTCATGAAATGTTGCCTTTCAAGAGAAAATGGTCGCCATCTTAGTTTACATTGTTCTTACTCTAGCCTTAACCATGGCCAAACCACTGTTCACAATAATCAAAGCAAAAAAATATTAAAGGCACTTCCATACCAAACACCGACACTGCTGGCAGCCATATTTCCAGTTGTCCCCACTGCGGTACAGCGTGTGTCCGTTCTGGTCCAGGCACTGGCTGGTCACTCTGGTGTCACACTCTGGGCAGCAGAAAAGATCAACGCTTGGATTTTGGCAATCGCACTCTGTTCTCCGACAAAATATCTTTCCATCCTATTAAAAGAGGGTGCAAATAGCATGAAAAGTGTATTTTATTGTAGCGTCAAAATCCTTGCACATTGACCTGTGAGGCATAATTTTAACACACAGTTCAAAATATGAATTTTTAGAGATTACAAAAATAAATCGAATTATCACAGCAAACTCCAAAAGGACATCGGCAATACTTTTCATATAACATCCAAATTCACTGTATTTTCCGACATTTTAAATCTCAGGTAAAAAAGCAGGATTTTGTGAATGTTAAAATTGAGAATAAATGGAGACAGACATAATTAAAAAAGAGAAATTCAAAGAGCATCAGGAGATTTAAAGAAAGATGTGGAGGGAGAGGAAAAGAGATAGAAGAAGCAATGTGTAGTGTGAGAGATAATGAGTAAGAAAAAAAGCTAAATATAGGTATCTGGTGATGATTCTCTCTGAAAGAATTCAAATCTAATCTGTTTTTTTGTTGTAAAAATACATTCTTCAAGTACCTTTCTATCTATAAAACAATGTCAAAGCTATGGCCTTTTGAATCAAAGTGTGATTATCTAAAAACATGTTTTTCAGCAGGCTGTACCAAGCAGGTGGCCTCATTAATTTAATAAGAACTCTGTCTATAACTACTCCCCTGGAACATAGTCAGTGTCGAATTCTAATAGCATCCAGCAGTACTCAGTTCTCGGTTTTTGAAATATTTTCCATTATTCTCGACATCTTGATGTACATTTTGTCAGCTGAGGCACGAGGGATCACACCATACAATTATTGCTTGAAAATTGCCCTCACAGTAATTAATGACTTTGTAAGAAAGGAGTTGCATCTATAATTTAACATGCTACTATGATAAATGTTTGACTGGAATATCTCGGCACTCTGAATTGCAATTACATGAAGATTAATTCTGTTTTGACTGAATGCATTGTTGCTACGTCTTCCAACTTTTATGAACTGTGACGCACCTTACTGTGGTAGACCAAAAGTCGCCAACATCAGTCCAGGATGGGCCACTCCAAGACAGATTGTCAAGGTTAAGTACATAAGCTAAATTTAAGTACATTGGGCTGCATTGACAAATACATTTTTGTGTGCACTTTTTTGACATATGCAAAAAGTTTTTTTCCGTGTGAAATATATGAAAATCCGGCATAGCTTTGGCCCTTGAGGACGGATACTGGACTCTCTAGACACAACTATGATAACAAGTGTTGAACTACAAAGGGAGCATTTGGTTCTAGGTAAGAGAACTGGACCTGCGACAGTCCATTCCTTTGCTAGACATCAAAGTGCAGCTCTTGAGCACCATTTCCAACAATGTCCTGAGGAAAAAGTGATTAGAGCTCTTCTTTCTCATTTAACCTCTACTGGCCACTGACATACATATTAACTCTTTATTTCTAATATAATCCTCGTAAGAAGTGGATTATTATTTGTGGTGGACAGTCACCCACCCCTAGGAATAACAACACTAACTTGTCAAGGTGAAGCACAAAAGTCACAAAATTGATATGAGCTGAACCCCCTTGTAGGCATGACATAGAGCAGGCAGATTTAACATAGCACAATATGTAAAGTATTTATGCAACACCAAAACAGTAAAAATGTCAAAAAACCAGACATTAAAAATCCCACTCCAATTTCGAAAAAAATTGTAAAATTTAATAAATAAAATTACACCAAAATGACAAAAATCCGATAAAGGGAAGTGGATATATGAGTTTTTTAAAGTATTGATTGAAAATTGTGCCAAAAAGCACTAAGCGCATTAATAATGTATAGTTCTGGTATACTGGAACCTAGGCACACTCTGAGGCAAACTACGCTGAATCCAGAGGTCAAATATAGTCAGACCACCCGTTCAAGGATTTTGCCTTCGGAGGAAAAAATCTTCCAGTGGGGTACGGCAGCAGGCTGTATCTGGCGAAGACAATGCAAAGAGGAACTTGAATTTCCTGCCTGCTGAGGTATAACTGCTAGGCAGATACGTTTCACACCTTCGGCCATTCAGGTTTTTCTCATTGGGACTTGGTGTCTTAAATGGAAGTCATGTTCTTCCAGTAGGACAAGGTAATAGGCTGTATTCTATGAGGGCTTCATGAGGCCAGATACATTCTTGCTTGCTGAATACGATTTGCTGGTGCAGGGAAGCTCCAAGCGAGATGAACCTGTTTCTTCAGCCCAGCAAAGTATCACCTTCACTGGATCAGCTTTGGTGGTGGATCCCAGTGCTTCAGTGGTTGGAAGTCAGAATATTTTGAAGTCCCAAAACAGACTTTCAGAGAAGCATCTTGGGACTCTAGAGCCTGATTCAGTGAAGGCCTTGAGTGGGGTCCAGCACAGGTCCAGTTGTGATTGAAAAATGTGCATCCAGGAACAAAGGCCTCCCTTCCTCCAGGTCTCACTTTACAACTGCTGTAAAAGAGCAGGCCTCACCTTGGTCCTTTACAAGATAATTAAGTTCATAGGGCCATCACACTGCCCATCTTGCAAAGGGAATACAAACACCACCATGCACCTAGGCTATTATCTCTGCTACATGAGCATTTTTGCACACCTTATTGTCAGGGAGTCACTGGCTGGCCAGCTGTCCCAGGCTAATGGTATTTAGCCTAACTGGGACTCAAGCAAGAAAAGTATAACTTTCTAAAAGCTACTTTTCCCACACATTTAATAAATATTCAACTTCACCACTTGATTGGATTTTTAATACTATGAAAAATAGACTTTGGATGACTATTTCAACCATTGTCAAGCATTACAGATAAAGATTAGAATATGTGCTTTGACATTTTCCAAGAACCAGCTACATAAAATAGCTTTTGTGGGCTAGCTTCTGGGAGAACATGCCACCTTTAACTTTGCAAGCACCCTGCCTTGTAGGCAACAAGATGTATTTGGGGTGACTTATTATTATCTACAAGCAGAGTTTCCCACCCATCAGAAAGAGTTATTTTAACAAGTCTGACAGTAGGTTTTTGGACTGCTTCAGTCAGGCAACATATGGCAGTCCTGAATCCATGCTTTACAAGCCTACTCTCTGGATGGCATTATAGGTACTACAGTTCACCGGTGGCATTTACCTTCCAGGCCTTGGGTAGGTTTTCTGCACAATACTAGGGGTGAGTGGAACTCATGGAGTTTTACTCCACATAATTCTGCGGAGTTACCTAAAAAACCCTGTGAGATTACAAGGAGTATACACAAGCGGTCGAATTCAGGTCTGTCGTGCTGATCACAATCATTTTTAGCACCAAGAGCTTGTCCCACGCTGTAAAGAGGGTGCTGTTTCTTTCTGCTGCATAAGTAGATTTTCTACTTGAGTTTCAGCTTTCGCAACATGAGCAGCAACTTTCTCAACGTGAGTGGAAGTGACCTGCCGCAACCACCGGGAGCGAGTCTAGCGTCTATTTTTTCTTGCTCGCACTCGTGAACTGAACTTTGGTGAGCAGCGCGTGAGAAGTGTTTGCCGAACTCCGCTCTCCAGAGAGCGGGGTGGAGTTTACCACCCACCCGTATCAAATACACTATGCACTTGTAGGTAAGATAAATATGTCAATCAGGGGTAAGCAAATGTATCCATGATTAAGGTGGCAGCACAGAGTTCGATGTCCAGCAAAAATGATGGGGCTAACATTGGTGAAAAATCTCATTAAAAATGGTAATTTCCTATAATCTGTTTAATATATAATGTGGCTAATTCCGTTTAGGTCTCAACTACAAAAAAACAGAGGTAATACTTAAATTTGAATTTTCATATTCTGATTCATGTTATGGATTTTGAGCAATTACCAGACCTTAGATCTCACTCACCACTACAAAAACTCTGCAGGTATAATTAATTATTCTTGTATTTCTGTACAGGATTAGCATTCATTTCCCCACTGGAAAGGGACGTTTAGTCTATGTTAATATGTTGAAAACACACAACTGTGGGTTCAAAATACCCCAAAAAATGTTAGTGGTAAAACCTGCTGCAGTAGTTGTGCAAATTGAGCGTAAAAAAGTCAAAGCACCCACATATCTTCAGTGTCCAATTAGATACATCTTTTCAATGTGCAGCAAAAAAAGGAAAATGAGGAAATGCACATTTTCACCATGCTTATTGTGGGGAAGCAGAAGCAGACCTGAACATTTATGACATAGATAACTCTGAGACACAAACTGAGGACAGCAACTTACGATGTACAGATTTTGGCACCTGCTTCAAAGGAAGCAAATGAGAAAACTTCTACATTAATTAGCCAATAGCCAAAAAAAATTACCTTTTCAACGGAGCATTTTTTCTCTACTGCATGCAAAATGTCAGAGAGGTTCTTCCTGTTCTACTCTTTTATATCAGCTGGCACTAGGACAAACATTTCAGTTCTTTCAATTTGGGCAATCAACAAATTGATTCAAAATAACCTGTTTTGTGAATAGTCAATCCCACTTCCCTTAACGAAACTAAGCATTCCAGGTTCTATGTCCAGAACCAGCTGCCCAGATTTATATTTTATGAGACTTGCCTTCTGGTCATCCCATGATTTAATATCTTGCCTCCCTCTTTCAATGCTTGTCCATCTTTGACCTGCTACTACTTCTAATAATGTGTTCCAGTACTTATCTGATACAGTCATGTTGGGCTTGGTTCTTTCTGCAGAGTTATCCCCAAACCTTTTGCCTTCTTCCTCCCATTTTTGCTGAATTTGTTTTTGTTGGCCTTCGGACTTTGTGCTTTTTACCACTGCTAACATGTGGTAAAGTGCTTGTGCTCTCTGCTTAAAACATGGAAAAATTGGCTTATACACAAATGGCATATTTACTTATAAGCCCCTAGTAAAGTGGCAGTACATTCACCCAGGACCTGTAAATTAAATGCTACTAGTGGGTGTTCAGCACTGATTATGCCACTGCTTAAGTAGCACTCTAAACATGTCTCATGTCTGCCATTGCAGCCTGTGTGTGCAGTGTTTTAAACTGCCACTTTGACCTGGTAGAAAAAGACCTTTGCCACACTCAACGCTTCGTTTTTACTACATGTAGGTCACCCCTAAGGTAGGCCCTGGACAGGGTGCAGTGTGTGTTTAAAAATGAGGACATGTAGTTTTAAGTTTGACTTGCCCTGATAGTGACAAATGTTTAAATTCATTTTTCACTACTGCAAGGCCTACATTAGATTTAATAAGCTATAATTTCCAAATTGGAGCAGGTAACCAGTTCATGTTTGGTGTCCTTGGGATTGTAATGTAAAATCCTAACTTATGGGGAAGTCCGATTTTCACTTTCTATTTTGAAAAACCCCTTTTCGAAGGTTGACATTTTCCTGTCTATCCACATGACTGGGTGTAGCTGACAGTTGGGCTTTGTGTATTCCTCCTAGACAGCCATGCTCAATAGAGAGCTTAAGTTGTCCTGGATGAGCCATCACTGGCAGGATAAAAGGGCAGAGCTGGACCCAGCCCTACTTGAATAGGCTGTGTCCTACAACCACACACATGGCTGCATACCCCCTGTAGTTAGTCTGGGCCAGGACAGCTGTGACAGGGAAAGCTTCTCCCATACTTCAAAGGCACAACTGGGTATAACTACTGGACCTCAGACACCAACACTTCAGTGCACTTGTGGACTAGTGAATACTCTACCAGGAAGATGGACTGCTGTGATGCAGAAGGATTGGCTCTCTGCTGGACTGCTGCCCTACTGGACTACTGCCTTAGTGGACTTCTACCTTGCTGGCTGACCTGCTGCCCTCTTGTTATGTCATATTATATTGATTTGTATAGCGCACTATTTATCCGAGAGGCCATACAGACGATTAGGCAGGTGTGTAGGTGTGTGGTCCCCTGGGTGCTACTACAAAGAGTCAGGTCTTCAGCTTCTTGTGGAACTCAAGAACAGGCATGGGCAGAATTATAATTCAGCTTGCGGAATTTGAGAAATGTGGTAAATCCAGGCTCAGCTTGTAACATGGAATTTCTGCCAATCTCCGCCAATCGGCTTGTGGTAGAATTATTCTGCTGTTCAAGCCTCCTGATGTTGACGAGGCTCCATCAATGCACACTTGCGAGAGCGAGTGAGATTTGCCAGCCCCTGGCACACTTTCCAGTCTCCACGGAGCATTCTAGCACTCAACAGGTAAGTTCCACAACTGCATGCAAGGAATGGGCTGTTGGTTTAAAAAAAACTGCCTGAAACTCAACAAAGGTAAAACAGAGTTTTTATGTTGTTCTCCTTCCAAAACCCAGCACACTCCCGAACAATTGCTGCCCCTCGACCAGTACGGAGGACTCAGAAACAACGCAGGTAGTGCAAAATCTGGGAGTGTACATTGATGGAAAACTCTCCTTAGAAACACACATTAATAAAACAGTAGCTACATGCTTTGGTCTATTGAGGAACTTGAGGAAAATTGTCTCTCTCTATTGCCTCAACCAGCAAGAAAGCTGGTGGTACTAGAGGCAATCTTCAGCAGGTTAGACTATTGTACTGAGCTCCTTTTGGGAGCCCAGGACTATCTAATCATCAGACGGTTCAGGGTACAAAATTTTGCTGCAAAATTGACATTAAATAAATCGAGAACTTATTCTTCCTCAGGTGCGCTGAAAACCCTACACTGGCTGCCAGGGAGGCAAAGAATAATTTTCAAGACTTTATGCATTTTATATAGGGCACTGAAAGGATTTGGACCAGTACTGTTAAAAAATACATTTTGCCACTACAGGCCTAGATGGAACTTATTCTCTGCCAAGGCGAATTTGTTCTGTATACAGAAATTCAGGAAAACTAGGGCAGGTGGAAAGACTTTCCAGATTAAGGGTGCCCAGATGTGGAATAGGCTGTCAATCCACCTTAGAGCAAGTGAAAACATGAACAGTTTTGGAAAGACTTAAAAACTCCCAGACCAACCAGCAAAGGCATCAGTGTATTGTGTAGATATGAATTGGAAACAAGGCTATAATGCCATGATACCTGTAATGGTGAATGCCGCGCTCTATAAATGTTTGTCATTTATTATTTATTTATTTTTTGCCGCCGCTGGTTGCGAGTGGTTGGGTTTGTTTCTTGAGTAGATTTTCTAAAATACCTTTTCGAGTGAATATTCTACACAAACGGATGTTTAAGATAGTTTTTTTTTTTTTTAAAAGCATGTTTCATTTGACTTTTTTGTTCAACAGGAAGGAAGTATCACAGAGACTCCAACTTCTTTGTCCTTTCCAGAAGGCTCCTCCCAGTGCTTTATGCATCTCCTGATCACTTTTCATTTGTATTCTGAGGTGAAAGGATCACTCTCTTGGCAATTCCTGCTGCATATATACCTCTGAAACACTGAGGTCTTTGTTGTTTTGACATCACAACCACTTTTGGATAAGGGTGTTGTTTGATAGAGGGCATGCACCAGTATAAATTTGTACCTTTTCTTCAATTTTTAAATCTGATTGTGGTCGGACGTGGTCAGTGGCATGGAGTTGCACTAAGGGCCTATTTTTGCATTCAATTTTTTTAGCTTTTATAAAGAAAAGGTTGCACAGTTAAGTACAGTGAAATTTGAACTATTCATTTATTTTACTATGTGGCCTAGTCTGCCCATGGGCCATCCATCCAGTACTAGTCATTGGTTACATGAAACAACTGTTTCTGTGGTATATGTTTTTAAAAAACATCTATGATTTAGGCCAGGGATGGCATTAGATTAAAATCAAAATGTGTTTTCTTTTTCATTTCATGCAAAAAAATTATTTTGGAGGGGTAATATTTTTATGCCTTGGGTTGATGTGTGTTGTTGGAATTTTTTTATAGCGGACTTAATTTTTATTTTTGGCATTGCTGCATTTTTTCTTTGTTTACCATGCCTCCTTTGTTTGCTGGTCAAGTGGCCATTTTTTTCTGGGCAGTGTGTGTGTGTGTTTGCCGTAGCCCACCATTTTGACTTTAGTCTCCATTCCATGTGTCCAGCAGCTATTTTGTGTAGTCAGTGTCCATAGGCCTGCATGTGTTCTTTGTTGTCCATGCCTCCTTGCTTGTTGTTGTTTAAACTTATGGCTGGTGGCCATTATGTGTAGCCAGCCAGCGGGCTTTTGGCTTAGGCCTGCATGTGTTCTTTCTTGTCCATGCCTTCTTGATTGTTGTTGTTTGAACATCAGGCTGGCGACAATTTTGTGTAGCAAGTCAGTGTGCATTTGCCATAGGCCTGTATTTCTTTTTTGTTGTCCATGCCTTCTTGCTTGTTGCTGCCTGAACATATGGCCAGCGCCAATTTTGTGTAACCAGCCAGTACACTTTTATCATAGGCCTGCAAGTGTTTGTTGTTGCTTTTACATAAAATTGGTGAAGGGCCCAGCGGAGCCCCACCTATTGGAAGGGATAGGAAAACCTTTGAGTGAATTGGCCCAAAGGATGCACTCTCCCTAATGTTACAACACAAAAACAAACTTGGGGTATCCCTTGCCTATCTGGAGTTCTCCTATGTCACATGGATACCCAATCATTAGTCAATTAAGGAAAAAGGAATCTTATTTTTAGTATGAGCAATACCCACTCTAATAGAGGCATGCTTTTGATATTCTTACTACCGTGGAGTTCAGAAAGAATAAAAATACCTCAGACAGACCTAGGTATCCCTTAATTGTTGGTCTTGGTGGGGCTAGACTAAACTTTTTTTTAATGAGTGTTTAAGATATAATTGTCCTATGACCCTAATATGACCACCAACATGTTCCAGCCCCTATTCGACAGCCTCTCTTCATTTTGCCCCGGTGTCATATACACTCACACTTTGTTAAATGTATATAGGGCATGCAATGCTAAATTGCATGCAAGGTGAGCAGTTTTACTCGTCTTATTGTAGGGTCACAGTTCCTGAAAATGAATAAAGTGCAACGCATAATTAACATTACTAATCAATGTTAACATTGTTTGGGAACCACTAGCCAGAGAGGAAACAGAAGTAATCATTGTCTTCTTCCCAGGGCATATGTTGGGTAATATTGGTGACCATCAAGTATATAGTGCTTCACCGTGCTTCTTTGTGTACAATTGGTGTCAAGCTCATGTGAGCTACCTGATTCTATCATGCACCATGTGTTTCAATAGTTGCATTTCACATGTCATAGATTACACATAATTTGGGGCCTTATGTTTGTCATGCCTTAATCGCAAACTATGAATCATTAGTGAGATAACAAGCAGAATAGCATACCTGAGGTGCACACACCTCCAACCATACTGTCACTTACCCCTTTTGAGATATTGGCCCTGTCACTCAGGGGCTGGGGAGACTTCCCCTCTAGTACACACTGTCATAGTTTTAAAATCATCACTGTGAAGTAAAAAGGGGAACAAAAGTTCCAGACAAGTTGTAAACAAGTGGTAAAGGCGACAATCTAAGAAAAGTGCATAGTAGCTGACAAAAGTGGGGACTAAGTCCTGTACTCACGTCCTCAAGGGTAACATGCCTCACCAACACGTAATTCAGTGGCTTGTCTTAGCTCTGTGTATAGGGCGAGCCGGCTTTAAAATGCTCTCTGGTTGTTCGGGCGGCCGGTCGCGTTGGTCACGTGATAACACAAAGTGTCATCACCATGTCATGTGATTGCGGGGGAGCTCATTGGAAATTGAGTGCCCAGCTGACATGGACATGCGTGTAACGCAGTGTTGTGCTGCCAGATGATTAAAATCTTTTTTTTAAAGTCACTTTTTTTAGTGGTGAATGTGGAAAACAAGATAGAAGGAGAAAAAAATATACCCAATGTGGGCTGATGTTATTCTGCCATTCTGCTATTCTCAGTTTTGTGAAAGATGGGACGCTATGAATTAGGAAGTCATGTGGTCATTTATCAAATGCTGTGTGTGTCGATTTTCATAGCACATACAGATAATTTTTATCTTATGCATGTATATGCTTAAAGATATTTGGGAACCCATATTTGGTCAAGAAGTCGAGGGAGACAGGTTACCAATAGAATGCCCTTATGGGCAAGTTTTTTTCTTGTGAATTCTGGGAAATTCAGTACCTGCAAGTTATATAACCTTGGAAAAAGAACCCCTCTGGGAAAATATTGTGCTGAAGGAAGGTTGGGAGTTAACTTAAGCTCTAAATTGGTGACTTAGACCTCGGACCGTATTGTATGGTCTAGAGGAGTGAAAGAAATAGTTTGTTCTCTTTCCGAAAAGGTCAGGGGATGTGCATAGGTAGAGGTAGGTACTAACCTACATCTTCCACTGCCTCTACTAGTAAAGAGCTGGTTCCATGGGATCTCCTCATTGAGGCCGATCTTCTGTGTCTTCAACGTGTACACCCAGCGTTGTTCTTTTCCCAGGAGTGGTTTTGTGATCCTGTCTGGTGTGGCATTTTCTCTATGATTGTCCAGTACATCTCATTTTTACTGTGACTTTTCTCAAGGTAATGAGTTGTTAGTCTCATGGAAGCCTTCTTGCAGCGGATGGTACTCTTGTGTTCTTCAATCCTTATCATCTTACCTATATACCATAGCCTAGAAGGGCACTCGATAAGGTAGGCCATATTCTCCAAATTACAATTGGTATATGTACGCTGTAAACCCAAGTCGTGTCTTGAAAAGTTTAATCAGGGGACACACAGCACAGTGGCTGCATGAAAAGTGGCTTTATGCAGGCGGGAGTTTCCACAAGGTACTGGGTCTTGGAGGTTTTGTGTCCTTTGGGCTGGTGTGGATCAAAATGCCACTGATACTTTTATTCTTCTTGAACGAAAACAGGTTAGTCAAAGGACAGTTGATTGAAGATCAGGATATGACAATGTCTGCTTATGATTTTCTTAAATGCATTGGAGGAGCTGTTGTATGTGCTCGCACAGATGAGGGATTTTGTCTCTTTTTTTCTATTCATTTTGAGTAGTGAGTCCCTCAGGATATTGGGAGCCCATTTCTTAGTTTTGGTGATGATCCTTCTTAAACATAATTTCTTCAGGAGTACTTCAGCTTCCTGTTTAAAATTATTAGAAATGAGCAGAAAAAAGAGACAAAATCCCATACCTGTGTGAGCACATCAAATCACTAACATGGATTACCTAAGCGTTTTTAATATTTACTGTTCAAAAATTACCAGTGTTTTTGTCAGTATACTACAGACGAGGTACCGCTGCTTGAAGTAATGCATTAGCAAGGCGCCAAGGCAAGATCCGGAGACTGTGATTTTGGATAGGTTCATGCAAGGCTGTGTACCTTCTACCCTTCTGCTCAAAGTAGCAGCAACAAGTGTTACACAATTACACTGCACAATTCCACTCATGTGCTACATGATAATAACAGTATTTATTGAAGACAAGTGTTTTTCACTGAAGTGTCATAATTCCAAAGCAAACCACGACAGTAGATAAAAGTGAAGGGTGCACGCGCCATAGCTCAGAATGCAATACATTGCTCCTGACAAATCTATAACATGTAAGCGCAGAGCTCAGATCAGCAAATGACAGAGGCCGGGTTTGCGTATGGATTTAAATAGAGCCTATTTAAATGCACAGAATGGCTCCAGATAGAGTCACACTGCTGACATTGTGTTCACAATCACCATCAGTCACACTACCAGAGCGGAATAGCTCAAACCAGCGCTGCCTGTAACATGCAATCCCTTCAGTCATTACTGAAAACAGCAGGATTCCTGTATGGTCCCAGCTTGCTCCATGGCAGAAACTGCAGGATCCTTACACTTCACAAATGTATCTTCTAAGGAAGGACAAATTGCCATTTAAGAAATAAAAAGGTATACACACACACACACCCACAAGCACACACACACACACATACATATATCAATATGACTGCCTTTTCATTTTGCTAGGACTTTCATTAACCAATCGTATTGTTGTTGGAAAGTGGCCCTCCTGGCCCTCCCACATCCCCGGAGACCGCCACCTCACTTGGGCACAAAAACAGAACAATGAAGGGGATCCATTGCAGACCCACGGCCAAGGGGACAACCACCTCCCCAGGGCACCCTCCCTCATGGAGCCCTACATGGCCCTGGGGACTGCCACTCCCCAGGGCCAGCTCCAGCAATCTCCCAGGGTGCCCACCCCCAGAACATTGCAGTTTGCTATGGCTGTGTGGGAGCACCGCTCCTGCCAAGCCATTGCAAACTCTCCGCTTTCAGCAAGAGGGAGAAAATATGCTCTCGCTTGCTGAAAGCAGAGCAGTGTCTGTTTCTCTGCCTGTTGTGAGGGTAGCAGGCAAACAGACACATTGCTTTGGGATCCAGGGAGCTGCATGTCAGCAGCTCCCTGGATCTTAAAGCAGTGCTGACTCCCACAGGAGGCGGGAAGCCAGCAGGGACCGTGGGGGCCTTCAGGCTCCCCCCATGGTCCCCAACGGAGAGGCCATGCCCCCGGGGGTTGAGATTCCCGTGGCTAAAGTTGGCCCAGGGAGGGGGGCAGCACAGCCCCCCTCCCCATTTTTAAAAAAAAGATATAAAGGCCTGGCCCCAGGGGATGGGATCCCCGGGGCCAAAATTGGCCTCAGTAGGGTGCCGCAAGCCCACCTTCCCCTGTTTTTTTTTCAAAAAACATCTTTAAAACAAGGGGAAGGCCCTGGGAATGGGGGCCACAAGGCTGAAATCGACCCCAGAGGGGAGCCGAGGGGCCCATCTCCTTTTTTTCTTAAAAAAAGGCTATGCCCCGGTGGGGTCCCCAATGTCGAAATTGGCCCATGAGGGGGGGCACTGCAGCCCTCTTCCCTTGCTTTTTTGGGGGGGAAAACATTTTGAAAACAAGGGGCAGGCCACGGGAAGGGGGGGCCATGCGGCCAAAAATGGCCCCCTTCCTTTAAAAAAAAAAAATTTTTTTTAAAAGGGGCCCAAAACAGCCCAGGGAAGGGGGGGGCCTTCATAAAAAATAGTAGAAAAAAAACATCAACTCACTGGAGGCACTGACCCCTTTCTCCACCACCCTGCAAACACGCCTACTGGCGCACTGCTGTTTGGGGGATGAAGTTCCCTTCGCTGGTGAGGCTCCTTAGGGGCCAACAAGGCCTCCTGTTACCTCCAGTAAACCGCTAACAGTGGGATTGCTGAGAGGTGGTCGGAGGCCACGCCCCTTTTCTCCACCACTCTGCAGACGTGCCTCTTGGCGCTCTGCTGGTAGGGGGTGAGTGAGTAGCTGTGTGAGTGGCTCTATGGGTAGTTGAGTGGATGTATCGGTGACTAAGTGGCTGTGTAAATGGCTGTACCGTGTGAGTGACTGTGTGAGCAAGTGGTTGTATGGGTGACTGAGTGGCTGATTGACTGGGTGTTTGGTTAACTGAGTGGGTGTGTAGGTGGCTGTATTGGAGAGTGAGGGCCTGTGTGAGTGGCTGTATCAGTGAGTGAATAGACGTGTGAGTGCTTTTATGGGCGTGAGTGGGTTGAGTGGTTGTATGGGTGAGTGAGTGGCTGTTTAGAGGCTGTATGGATGAGTGAGTGCGTGTGTGAGTAGCTGTATGGGTGAATAAGTGGCTGTGTTAGCAGTATGCGTGAGTGAGTGCCTGTGGGAGTGACCGCACATGTGAGTGGCTGTGTGAGTAGGAGTATGTCAAGTAAGTGACCGTGTGAGTGGCTGTATGGGTGAGTGAGTGGGTGTGTGAGTGCCTCTATGAATGAGTGATTAGGTGTGAGTGGTTGTGCGAGTGGGTCTGTGGATGATGGCATGAGTGATGTCATTTGAGATGTCATCAGTGATGTCATCAATGATGTCACTGACCATGTCATGAGTGATGTAAAATGTGAAGTCATTAGCAGCGCATTGTGGCAGAATTATTTATAGATAAATATATATATATACATATTACCGGCAATAGCTAGTAGGTAGTTATAGTCAGGACCATGTTTCCATAGGAAAAGTTTTATTTGACTTGCCTATATCTTTGGCACCGTTTGATGAATCCTTTCCCAAAAAAGTGTCCCATGATTCTTGTCGTGCATAGAAAGTTTCGGGGGGATCCAATGTTAATTTCCATAGGGAATCTTTGAACACGACAGCAGTCCAAATTGCTGGACAGATTTACACCAAACTTGGCAGAAAGCAAGCTCTTGGTCCAGAAAGAGTGATTTCTGTTATTTGGTGTAAATCCATTCAGTAGTTAGGAGAAATTTATTTGTGTATCTAGGGACGTGGATCCTCTTAGGATCTAACAGTCCCTGTGCTCAAATCTGATTGGCTGCCAACACTTCAACAAAGGAGGGGGCCACGCTGCCCCCATCCCTATTAAAAATATATTTTTTAAAAGGGTAGTCCCTGGGGAATTGGATCCGAAATCGGCCAATGGAGGGTGACCGTGTGGCCCCCCTGCCCTAATAGAAAAAAAGTTTTAAAAAAGGCTGGCCCGTCGGAAGTTGTAGGAGGCCCCACCTCCTTTCTCAACCAGTTTGCCAATGAGCCTCTTGGTGCACAACTGGTTGGGGGATGAAGTCCCCTTGGCTGCTGAGGGTCATTGGGGGCCAACAACCCCTCCTGTTACCTCCAGTAAATCCCACACAGTGGGTATGCTGAGAGGTCCACTTTCTCACCACCCTGGAAACGCGCCTCCTGGGGTACACAACTGGTTGGGGATGAAGTCCCCTTTGATGCTGAGTGTTCTTGGGGTCCAAGAACCCCTCCTGTTACCTACAGTAAGTCCCACACAGTGGGACTGCTGAGAGCTCATGGGAGACCCTGCCCCCATTTCTCCACCACTCTGCAAATGTGTCTTCTGGTGCACTACTGGTTGGGATATGAAGTCCCCTTGGATGCTGAGGGTTACCTCCAGTAAGTTCTACGCAACGGGATTACTGAGAGTTCGTCAGATGCCCCGCCCCTTTTCCCACTACTATGCAAATGTGCCTCCTGGCACACTACTTGATGGGGATGAAGTCCCCTTGAATGCTGAGGGTCCTTGGGGCGAAGAACCCCTCCTGTTACCTGCAGTAAGTCCCGCACAGCAGGATTGCTGATAGCTCTTGGGAGGCCTTGCCCCTTTCTCCACTAGTTAGGTAATAGAATTAACAAAAACCCTAGAAATTCACTGAAAAAACCAAAGGTTACAGGGACGTTATAGTTTGGAATTAACATTAAAAAACCTTTGAAATTCATTGGAAAAAATAAATATTAATTCCTATTTGTAAAGCGCGAACATATCACCCTTAAAGGTTTCAAGGCGCTGGGAGCCATCAAGGAGATTAGGTTAGCTACTGCCCAGAGTCACATAATGATAAGCTGAGTTGCTGCCAGCACCAGGGATCAAACCGGGAACCCCGCACTCCGGAGTCAGCTGCTCTGGCTGCTGCTCCAGAGCAGCTAACAAACAAAGGTTACAACGACATTATAGTTAGGAAATAGATGAAAAATACGTAAAAATTCACTGAACAAAACAAAGGTTACAGAGACGTTCTAGCTAGGCTCAGATTTCACTCATACAAAACCATAGAAATTAAGCAGTTATAGTTACCTGAGCTAACTATAACTTATGACCCGCAATGCACTGCTTATTACCTCACATATTACATCACTCATGACAATGAGTGACATTACTGATGACATCACTCATGATATCTCAAATGACATCATCCACAGAACCACTCACACACCCACTCATACCCCCATGCAATCTCCCATGCACTCACTCACACACGCACAGAACCATTCACTATTCACATATCCACACAACTTTTCACACACCCACTCACTCAACCATGAAACACTCACATACCTACTCACTCACCCACACGGCCCCACACACAACCACTCCCTCACTCATCATCTACTCTTACAACCACTTACCCACCCATATAACAACTTACAAAGCCATACAATCATCCACACAGCTAATCACACACCCACTTAAACAATCATACAATCAATTCAATTTGAAACTTTATTTCGCATTAAAAGTGCATAGAAAATACAATAAATTAGAATAAAAAACATGAAGCATAAAATAGTGCCGTACATGGTGTAAAATATCTTGCAGCATTACCAATTCTCTTTAGAATCAGTTAATCCACAACCAAATTATTAAAATTCTTACAAAGCTTTACACCATAAAAGCTTTATTATCAATAGTGCTCCTCTATAGGTGGTCATCAATTATAATTACAGCCAAATCCTATCGTTCTGTCGAAGTACACTCACCACAACCATAATGGTCAGCGAAAGGAAGTCCCAAAATACATAAGGAGCTGGTCTATGCTTTTACACTTTATCTCTTAATTGACTTTGTTTATATCACCTTACTCTGCTAGAGAAATAACAGCCCCAGGAGTTTTTATAGCCGCCTGTAAAAAGGAAGCAGCCACAAAACATACGAATGGAGTTTCTAGTTGTTGAAGAACTAGAAGTGCTGCCATGCAGGCTGAATTTCCTTAGTAATGGGACAATAAACTCTTTCCTCTCCATCGCATAGAACGAACAATAAAATTAAATATGTACAATCAACTGCTTTGATTTGTTATCACATGGACACACCAAAAGCTGATTCAATGAATATAAATTTGCAGGATAACCCAACATCAAAGGGACATAATTTAGGTGGAATCGAGTCAAAATGTAATGGTGACGTGGATTTCCAACAAAAGCGAGATAGGAGGAAGACACATATAACACAGAGGGTAAAACGTAATATGCGATTTTGTGCTTCTTTATTTGTTTCTATCCATTCTGTCTTGTATACTTTTGGCCATAAAGAGTTCTTTTAATCTTGATTTAGGAAAAGTTTCACAATGGGTTGGGTTTTCATAAAGATCCACCAATCCCAAAGAAATAAGTGTGTGTCTGACATTAGAAAAACATGGGATTTTAAGGGCGTGATCAAGATTCATAATATTTTTTATAATGAGCTGATTCAATTGCACTGTTTTCCTTTTCCAGATTGACAGCCATAATAATAATGGGGCAATTTTAATAGTATCACTAATAAAAGGTAAACCTATTTCTTTACGCGGAATAAGGTTGGAACAAAAACCTGGGACGGACAATAACCTTTTAGCAAACCTATCCTCTATCATTTGTAAAATCTCAACTTGTGCTATCCCCCAAATTGCGGCCCCATATGTGGCCGCGGGTATTGTTTTTGCCAAATAAGTTTTGACCATTTCCTGTATAGGCTTGATACCTATATTTCTTGCAAATCTGAAGACTGCAGCTATACTTTTAGTCATGTGGTTAGCTCTAGATGTCACCATCTCATTCCATATCAATTTGGAAACAAAAAGAATACCTAAGTACGAAAAGTTATCCACATGTTCAATTTTTCTACCTTCAATGTAAAAACGTGCTTTCTTTTTATTCTCACCCCCTACCGTCATGATAAATGACTTTGTTTTATTAACATATAGCTCCAAATCCATCATGAAGGTCACATAATTTGTAATACAGTTTTGTAAGGACAGAGGAGTTCTCGTCAACAGGACAGCGTCATCCGCATACAACAGAATGGGGAGAGGAGTTGGGATCTGCATAAGGAATAAATTTGCTCTTTTCAATCAGGGCCTTGTTTAATCTATTAGTGTACAGTGAGAATAGAAAAGGAGCAAGGAGACAGCCTTGTCTTACTCCTTTTTCAATTTTAAAATGTTTGGTACATCCCCCCTATTTCCCATAGCGGACCATCTTTGTTGCTCCTGAGTATAATTGCCTAATAAAGCTGATTATATGAGCCACACAATCAAATGCCACAGATAGGTCTATGAAGGCCATATAAAGGTGGCCTTGTTTAGCTATAGAGCATTTTGCCGCTAGTAAGGCTAGGTTAGAGCACTGATCCAGCGTACCCCTGCCCTTCCTAAATCGGTGCTGAACTTCTGCAAGGATCTTATTTTCAGCAGTCCCAGTCTTCCAGTCTACTTAATAATAACCATCCCATTAGTTTTGCTGTGCTATCTATTTAACCAATAGGAAGGTAATTCGCTGGATTTGATCCTTCCCCTTTTTTGAATACTGGAATGATTAAAGATTTCTTCCAAGAAGGGAGAGGGCCTGTTTTAATTATTAAATTAAAAACTAATGTGAGTAGGGGAACCCATAGCAATTTATTAACAAGAAAAATATCCACAGGAACCCCGTCTGGGCCTGCTGCCTATAAACTCGACGATTGTGAACAGGCATGGTCTATCTCTTCCATTTTGAAATTCAACGGAAGAATATCACATGGCATTGCACACAACCCATCTGAGGTAACCTTATCTTTCTTTTGAAAGATACTCTGGAAGTGGTTAACCCATATTTCCTCATCTATATGTACATCCAACGATGGGCCGCTGTCATCTTGCAGGAGGGGAGTATTGATCACTTTCCAGAAGGCCTTGCTGTCATTGCTATGTGAGGATAGACCTAATTTCTCCCACACCTCGTCTCTTAGCTGTTTCTTCGTACTTTCTCTGGTTGTTTTATATATATCCCTAAGAGTTTTAATACAATCCTTATCCCTAGGCTTAGTTTTTAAGGCTTTACGGAGATTGGCAGAGGCCTCAGAACAGTCTTGTCGAACCATTGGTTTGGATGTTGGTTCCTTACGGGCATTAAGCCGGATAATTGGAGTTTAATACTTTCTAAGATTTTACCAAATACTTGGGTTACCTGATGGCTATTTGCAATAGGCTCGAAACACATCGAGACCTCATTATAATTATTAAATATGATGTTAATAAATAGATTATTTTCGTCTACTTTATCCCATCTTAAGGAGTATCCATTTCTTCTTGCAAGAAAAGGTTTAGGAGTAATTGTACCACACTTTTTTTATTTTTGGGTCTTTCCAAGGGAGCTTAGTTGAAATTATCGCATGATCACTGAACTCTGTCATCTTGATCATTATCTTATTGGAGTTACATCCAAAGTTGGCAGAAGTTATTATATGATCAATTGATGAGGTATGCCCTGCCCTATAAAAAGGTAGGAATGATTTGAGCATGGTTTAGGACTAGCTGATTTCTAGCTGCCAAATTATTAAGAGGTTGTTTAAAGCATTTCCATATGTTGAATGAGTGAAATAATGAATTAATTCATCATTATGGTCAGTTACCCCACATATCCGGGAATCATCTCTCAGGCATTTGTTTATATTAAAATCGTCAACCCAGATAAGATACAATGGCTTTGGGTGTTGGAAGATAAAATACTCCAGGATCCTTTCTAGGTCCTTTATCACTGTAGATGGATTCTCAAAATTATTATTATAAAAATTTATTATCATTAAATTAGAGCTAGCGTTACAATTTACTACCAAAATATGGAAGTAAGGCAAATTGTTCACAAAGGTCACCAATTTAAGCGTAGTTGTGTTTGCTATGCATGTCAATAAACCTCCCTTAGCTCTCCCCTTTTTAGATGGGAGTGCTGGGGTTTGAAGCGAGTGATACCCATTTAGATAAATGGGATCCACCTCTCATGTTTCTTGGAGGCATATGATCTGGTAATTTAATAATTCCTTATGCCAATCATTATTATGTTTTTATTATTATACCCTGCTATATTCCACAATAGTAGTGTATAATTATCATTTCTCATTAACGTCGCATTTCCTTTTGAATCATTAAGAGCGGGGATAGGGATGTATACACCAGCACTACATTCTAAAACTACTGTTTGATTTTCCACTACTGGGACATTCATAGAGACAGATCCTCTATGCTCCGGCAGGTTTAAGCTGTCGGCTAACTAAGTGGGGGACATAAGTCAGTCACAACTATCCATGTTTTCTAATGCAGAGAATCTATTTGAGGTAAGGATGCCTACATTTTCCCTCACAATTGGCCAATTCCTCCCTGGGTTACCCTCTAGAGATAGCCTTTGGGATTAGATCTCTGTATGAAAGATGGCTTATAGAAGAAACCCAGAGGTACGGTGTACATCTGTGAGGTCAGTGAAGGGGCTGATGGAAGCTGAGTTAGCAAATTGCCTACCATATTGAGTTATCAAAATTTAGTACAACACAATCACCATCAATGAATTTCGATGATGGGCCTATTCAGCATATTCTTCTGTCCATAATTATATGATCATGTATGGAATAGCTCATTCTGGTAAACTTTGTTAACCAATGCCTTGCTTTATCCATGAGTTGGGCGGTCAATTCTTGTTGGTCTAATCTTAGAACCGGTACATTTACCATAATTAAGACAAATGGACAGGCGGCTGGCGGGAGGTTCAGGTATTGGGGGTTGTTTGATCCCCCCGCGTATCTTTGCTAGAATGGTGCTACACTCTTCCATTTTCAGCAGCTCTTTCATCACTAGCCCTCCTCTGCAATTCTCTACAAGTAACATTTTCATCCAGTGAGACTTGGGTTAAACTTAAGACCTTTGGGGCCCCCGCTGTGGTAGGAGTACCTTGGTCTTGGGTTGACCCCTTCGGTGGAATGAGAATAGTGGCCAATTTTAACCCTTCTGACCTAATTGGACCCTTGTAATGATCGCATTCACTGGGTATAAAAGTTCTAAAGGGTGTTGTGTGAGATTGGCTTCTGTTAATCCCCACTCTCTCATTTAGTGCCTTATTTTTTAACAACTCTTTCAACATAAACTCGATAGCATCCAACCATGACATTATAGGTTGTAATAATGGTGTTCATTTCTCTCCTAAATTGTCCCAGTTTGAGGTGGGCTTAGGCATAGGCGATCCCTGTGGTTGATTTAGGCAGTCTGATGCAGGATGTATGGGTGATGCCTTCCTAGATCTTTTTGGTTTGTTTAGCCAAACTTCTCTTTGGGCATCTTTATTCCTCTTAACAAGCGATTTTTTGGGCCGGCAAAGTTAATACATTAGACGTAGAGTGTGGTAAGGCCAGTAAGTCCATAGTGGTGGTGTTGGGAACTACAACTGGCGTTTCCACCACTGACTGCGTATTTTCAGACACCAGAGGAGCCCCATTCATACTGCTAACCCCTCCCAGTGAATCATACAATCACTCAGACAGTATTTCACTTATCCATACAGCATCTCAACAGACCGATTGACACACCCATACAACTAAAACTACTCACACATCCACTCACACACTCTCACAACCACTTACCTAGCAATACGCTCATCCCTACAAGCACTCAGAAGACCACTCACTTAACCATACAGCCACTAACACAGACACTCACTCTCCAGTACAGCCACTCACAAACCAACTAAGGTATCTAAACACCCACTCAAACAGCCACTCAGTCACCCATACAGTCACTTGGACATCCACTCACACACCTATGCAGCCACTACACATCTACTAATTCATCCATACACCCACTCACACACCCACTCACTCTCCAATACAGCCACTCACACAGCCACTCACTCACCCATACAGCTACTCACATACCCACTAACTCATTCATAGAGCCACTCAGACATCCACTCACACACTGATACAGACAGTCAGACAGCCACTCAGATGAGATATGTCAGAAATAGTAAGGCTGATTACTAGAACAGAAAGAAAAGTAATTTAAATTATGCTGTAGCTTAGTATATATCTTTAAGTCTCAGAAATGTTTACGAAACACTTACAGTCACGGGATGGTATCATCAGTGATGTCATGTGTGATGTCTTTTGAGATGTCATCAGTGATGTCATCACTGACCATGTCATGAGTGATGTAATATGTGAGGTCATAAGCAGGGCATTGCAGGGGCGCAAGTTATAGTTAGCTCAGGTAACTATAACTGCTGAATATCTATGGTTTATATGAGTGAAATCTGAGACTAACTATAACATCCCTGTAACCTTTGGGATTTTATCAGTGAATTTTGAAGGTTTTTAAATTCTATTTCCTAACAATAACGCCCCTGTAACCGTCATTTTTTTAAGTGGAAAAAAAATATATATATATATATATATATATATATATATCACGAAGAAATCCCAATGTCACGACAGACACTCCGGCGCAACACACGGGCACAGACTCCAAAAGCTGGTGTGGAAAAGATGAAGGTTTATTCACACATCAAACAAGGTCCAACATGACGCGTTTCGGCTGCCAGACATGCAGCCTTGATCACATATATATATATATATGCACTTTATTAGTAGCACATTTGGGTATTAAGCACTAGCACTTTATAATATATTTTTTGATATTATTTTTAGCCAAATGAATTTTAAACAAAATGTATATGAATTTTAATATACCAGAAAAACCAATTTTATAAAAAAACTTTCTACTTTGAGAAAATAAAAAAATAAAAAAATAAAAATTGGTAGAGCACTAGCACTTTAAAAATGAGTACTGTAAAAAGAAACTAGCACTAAGCACTTTAACAAAGCTGAATTGTTTATTAGAGGTTACGAAGGGTGACCAACATAGATCTATTTGCCAGTTATGATGCATTGTTTAAATCAAGTTTACAATTGCTAGCGATTAAAAGTTGAATATAGTGCTGTAATACATTATTGGAAATTGATGCTAGCTTCTTACAATGCATTTGCTTGTGAGTGAATTGAAAATTGTGAGGTGTACAATGTTTTAAACAAGGCGCCCATTTTAACCGAAAGAGCACTAGCACTTTAAATATAAGTACTGTAAAAAGAAATGAGCATTAAGCACTTTAACAAAGTCGAAATGTTTATTAAAGATTACGAAGGGTGACCGAAATATATCTTCAAGCCAGATATGAAGCATTGTTGAAATCAAATTTACAATTATCAGCGAGCATAAATTGAATGCAGTGTTGTAATACATCATTGAAAATCTATGCTAGTTTCCTATAATGCACTTGCATGTAAAGGAATGGAATAACTGAGAATTGTACAATGTTTCAAAATGGCGCCCACGTTTACCCAAACAAACGGCAGAGATGTGCACTGGGACTGTCCTTTGTCTGTTTCTATGTTGTGGAAAATTGTATATAGTTTTTTTTAAAAATGGCATTCCGCATCGTGATCAAGGCTGCGATGACAGCCGGAACGCGTGGATGCTACCACTCAAGAATAAAGATTGAGTGAACAAACCCCCACAGAGAGCTGGATTATTTTCCGTAAAGGGAGAGTTGCTGTTTGGATATATATATATATATATATATATATATATATATATATATATATATATATATATATATATATATATATATATATGTCGATTTCAATACTGCCCAGGATTGCCTTTTAAATTTGTACCGAAGCTTGAATGAAAGGAGGTCAAAATTTATGAATTATGGCGCTTTCTAGTTGACATTATTGTAATACTTACTACGCATTGAATGTAAAATGATTTATTAACAATGACGAAAACTGTTTAATATAACAGTCTTATGTGCAAGACCAACTATATGAATATATAGGGCACTATGTCGATGTTAGAAATAAAATCAATTAGGCATTTGAATGTAAAATGGTTTTTTGACAGTGACGAAAACGGTTTAAACCAACAGTCCTATGTGCATGACCAACTATATGAATGTATATGGCACTATGTCGATATTAGTATATTATGTTGGGTTTAGTATAGCAATGCACATAGTAACAACCTTACTAGAAGCACCTGTAAAATGAACTATGTATGAATGGAGTACCATTCCATAATGGCCGCCATGAGAACAGACAATGCAGGACTGCCTGAGTTAAGTCCGGTTTCTCTTTTCATTCGTTATGTACTATACGTTATATATTCATGCCTGTCCCACACCTCAGTGTGTGAGCAAGCCTGCTGTGACAGGCGAAACGCGTTACTGAGAAATAAAGACCTGGTGGTGAAAATAACCTCTTCGTGATCGTCTATATTAGAAGTGTGGAAGATATATATATATATATATATATTTTTATACAACAATGGCCCGAAAGCTTAGGAGGGCCCTCGGCAGAAGGCTCACCATCCGGTTTGTGTAATCCGCTCTCCTCGACATCCCAATCAACAATTTGATCGCCTTACGCGTTTCGATGCAGGCAGCATCTTAATCATAGGCTTCCTAACAATTGCATTTGAAGGGGCTCTTTTATTTTCATTTACATGATTAATTGATTTACATGCCCTCAGTGGGTTTGGCATAGTGCTTTCCATACCATTGCATGTTGGGACCTGTAGTCCCTTGTCGAGCATAATTTTATCCTTAGTAGGTTTCTATAAGCAATTGTTAATTTTCAAAACCACGTTTCCTTGGTAGGAATGGGCAAGTCTTTGGAGAGTCTTTTTCTTACGGCCTTCTGCGCTCATGGTTTCTGGAAATAGTTCACCGCCACAGCCCCTCTGATACATTGAAGAGGTGGTCCTCATCCTCACGGCAGGGCAGCCGTGCAACAATTTTTATACAACAATGGCCCGAAAGCTTAGGAGGGCACTCGGCAGAAGGCTCACCATCCGGTTTGTGTAATCCGCTCTCCTCGACATCACAATCAACAATTTGATCGCCTTACGCGTTTCGATGCAGGCAGCATCTTAATCATAGGCTTCCTTACAATTGCATTCGAAGGGGCTCTTTTATTTTCATTTACATGATTAATTGAATTACACACCCTCAGTGGGTTTGGCATAGTGCTTTCCATACCATTGCATGTTGGGACCTGTCTTTCCATACCATTGCATGTTGGGACCTGTAGTCCCTCTCGAGCATAATATATATATATATATATATATATATATATATATATATATATATATATATATATATATATATATATATATATATATATATATATATATATGAAGAAAAGGTTGCCCCTAGGCGAGACGCACCCGCCAGCAGGCAAATCAAGATCAGGGAAGGTCTTTCGGTAAACCACACCTCAGCCGTTCCTGATGCGTTTCGGGCCTGACGCCCTTCCTCATAGATAGACTGCAATACAGATGACCAACACACAAGGCTTCCAGTATTTTCCCTCTTTTTATTTGTAATCTCGCTCAGGTGAGTAAATAGCAAGGCATTCTGGGACTGGAAATCTCTGTTATTCCACCCAAGAGGACTGCTGACATCCCGCAGTGGCAAAGTTCTTTACGTAATTAGATTCACCTCAAAGTCACCTTTCCCAGTGCTCACAATCGCCTCCTGCTCCGCATCCCGCTGTCTCGATAAACAGCAGCGGACCCGCTCAATTACGCGGCGGTGTCATCTCACGACCTGGCCTGGCCGTATATATGAGAAGAAAAGGTTGCCCCTAGGGGAGACGCACCCGCAGGCAGGCGAATCAAGATCAGGGAAGGTCTTCCGGTAAACCACATCTCAGCCCTTCCTGACGCGTTTCGGGCCTGACGCCCTTCCTCATAGGTAGACTGCAACACAGATGACCAACACACAAGGATTCCAGTATTTTCCCTCTTTTTATTTGTAATCTCGCTCTGGTGAGTAAATAGCAAGGCATTCTAGGACTGGAAATCTCTGTTATTCCACCCAAGTGGGCTGCTGACATCCCGCAGTGGCAAAGTTCTTTACGTAATTAGATTCACCTCAAAGTCACCTTTCCCAGTGCTCACAATCGCCTCCTGCTTCGCATCCCGCTGTCTCGATAAACAGCAGCGGACCCGCTCAATTACGCGGCGGTGTCATCTCACGACCTTGCCGGGCCATATTTATGAGAAGAAAAGGTTGCCCCTAGGCGAGACGCACCCGTAGGCAGGCAAATACAGATCAGGGAAGGTCTTCCGGTAAACCACAACTCAGCCGTTCCTGACGCGTTTCGGGCCTGACGCCCTTCCTCATAGGTAGACTGCAACACAGATGACCAACACACAAGGCTTCCAGTATTTTCCCTCTTTTTATTTGTAATCTCGCTCAGGTGAGTTAATAGCAAGGCATTCTGGGACTGGAAGTCTCTGTTATTCCTCCCAAGTGGGCTGCTGACATCCCGCAGTGGTAAAGTTCTTTACGTAATTAGATACACCTCAAAGTCACCTTTTCCCGGGCTCACAGTCGCCCCCTGCTCCGCATCCCGCTGTCTCGATAACCAGCAGCGGACCCGCTCAGTTACGCGGCGGTGTCATCTCACGACCTGGCCTGGCCATATTTATGAGAAGAAAAGGTTGCCCCTAGGCGAGACGCACCCGCAGGCAGGCAAATCAAGACCAGGGAAGGTCTTCCGGTAAACCACACCTCAGCCGTTCCTGACGCGTTTCGGGCCTGACGCCCTTCCTCATAGGTAGAGTGCAACACAGATGACCAACACACAAGGCTTCCAGTATTTTCCCTCTATTTATTTGTAATCTCGCTCAGGTGAGTAAATAGCAAGGCATTCCAGGACCGGAAGTCTCTGTTATTCCACCCAAGTGGGCTGCTGACATCCCGCAGTGGCAAAGTTCTTTACGTAATACCAATACCTAAAAGTCATATAATAACTAATGCATATTTAATTAATTAAAAACATAAATTATTTAAAGTATCTAATACAATTATATAAAACTATACTATGTAGAACAATATTTTCAAAAAAACGATATTATTAGCTTCTTTATTTTTCCCCATGCTATTTTTGTCTTGATGATATTGTTGCACAACAATATTTTGGTCATTAACCTCCTCGGCTTCAAGCAAATGATTTTTCAAATACCAAAAGCAAAATCATAGAAAATAGGATGACAGCCTTGATCTCATTCTCCTCCCAACAGTTCCCCCACTTCTGACCTTAAAGCAATAACTAAAATCACATCCATTCTTAGAATTTCTCCCCTCGAATATTTTTGCAGCTACTGTATGTAGATTGAAGGCTACAGTTTCAGCAAGAGATGCTTTTGCAGATGGTTAACCTCCATGAAAGGCCTTTTAACAACCTTCATGCTATTTTATCTGAAAAAGAAAAGTACCCTTATATGCCGATGTGGTAGTCTAATATGCCTGCAATGTGCTGTACTATTCCCTTAAAGTGACTTAATATCCCCGAAAAAGTGTAATCACATACCCAAAAGATTTCATCAAGTGCTAAAGATTTGAAACATATTTGAAAGCAAATAAGACCTCATTTATAGTTTGGTTTCCCCAAACATGGCATGCAATAAGTAAAGGAGCGCCTGCAATTTTATCGATGATACTATCCATGAGGTCATGTTTTTTTCTTTTCCTGGTGTTAGTAGGGTGCAGATAAGCATAACTGGAGATTTGTTTTTGACTTTACCCTCTAGGGGCCAGGGGTACTAAAATTACATTTACTAATAGTTCGGGTTACAAAATTACTATTCGGAGTGGCTCGCAGTTCGACCCATCTCATCAATATGCATGAGGTAGGTCGCAAATTGTGACTTACTCCTTTTGGATGCCATCACATGGATGTCTGTGATTGAATTCAAGTAAAGTGCTGGGTTTTTTTCTGTTTTTTTTTTTAAATGCGTCGTTTTTCGTTAAAGCAAACTGTTCTGCATTTAAGAAAAAGATTACTTTTAAATAAAAGTTTGCTTATGAATTGACACCGGTCCCTGGAACACTCTCAAACACGCTTTGTTTTCATTCACAAAGGGGAAGGGGTACAATGTGGACCCCTTTCCTTTTGCAAATAGGTTACCACCTCGTTTGACGAGTTGGTAACCTATCAATGGGTTGGGGCCAAAACTGAGATCTCAAACTATTGATGCATAACATTGTGAATTTAGATGGCACGCTCTAAACACGCTCTTGTAAATTGTGGTGTGTAAGTCTTTTCTAAACCCATTTTGCAATTCGATAATCGGTTGCTGAATCTCAAAATAGGTTTATTATATTTATACACGCCATTTATGGGTCGCAAACCCTGTGAATTAGTGAAAGGCAGGCTTTGAGACTGCTAAATGGCTTCACATATCTGGTCCTAGATATTAACTATAAGGTCCCTTAAATTGAGATTTTTGTGGCGGGGATGATTATGTTTCATTATACAGTACATTAGCATTTCATCTTAGCAGATGCATAGAAAATGTATTTAGTACACTGATAAATTGATATAATAATATGGCAATATATAGCTTCTTCAAGAGGAAATGCAAATGGCAAAGTCTGGTTTCCTAAATTGCTAACTGCAATGTGTTGGGTAGGTCTGACATAATGAGGATAATTATTCTAGTTTGACAGTATTAATGTATCTTTTAAGGTGCTAGGAATTCGAGCTGATAGTCTACTCATAAAAGGGATGGGCAGTAACCATTTTCATGAGGTTCTCAAAGGAAAGCAAAATCCCATTATACCCCTAAAGTCCCTCTGCAGGACAAAGGGGTATGAAATTGGATTATAATTTAATATCTCTCAAGGGACCATGCTGCCAGCTTTCATCTGAAACCTTATTCCATATATTTACAATGATTTAAGCCCATTTTTCCTTTGACACAGTATTTGTGTTTTAAATTCCCACTGTGGTCATTCACAGATTTGTATCTAATTCCTATTAAGATTATTGATGCTCAAGAGATTCATGTGGGTTACAGTGTTAGGTACAGTAGTCTTGGCAATAAAATATATTAGACATGATAGATTCATGGGAAGGCAGTTGTTTTATTAGCCCAGGTGGTCGTTAATCTGATAAGGCACTTTGAATTGCTTTCTTTCCCAGGGGAAGTTAATTAAAAGTGAGTTGAAAATTCTTCAGCCTTTTAAAAGACAGCCCAGGCTACACAAATGTTCGTTTAGATTCATGTTTAAAGTTGTGCTTTTTTTCCCCATCATGTTAGAGTTTAAAATTCCGGATGCCTCTTGGAAAGCCTGTGTTACCAGAATACCGATCTCAACAAACAATATTCTCAAAAAGTCAGTCTTCCTATTTTGCATTTTTTTCTGCAACAGTTTTCTCTCTAATACCCCCCATGGAAAATGTTCTCTATCAAATTATCAATTAGACAATGAGCAAAGAGAGCCACCCTGAATTTAGCAGGTCTTTGGCGGCCACAAAGGATGATGAGATGAATAAGCATATTTTTAAATAAGAAATGTGGAAATGAAAGCCCCAGTAGGGAACCTGATATTGACTTAAATCCTATGGTACTGATTCAGAGATGTAGTCACTGCAGAATTAGCTAACGGGACAACAGTTACTGTTTCCAGCATGTATCTCCAGCCCAGGTACAGGCCTCCGTGAGTTGTTGGATTAGGAAAGGGGAATAACATGCTGAACCTGCAATAACCAGTTCCAGTACAGGTGTGATTCCCGAATCTGGGCCAGTTTCCATGCACGTTTTCTATATGTACATGGAAACCTCTATGCAGAACTTGGAATTAGGCCGCAGGACTGGCTTAAAAAGTTATGCTCATCTTGCGGCTCTTCTGCTGTAGCTTTTCTCATTTCCCTTCATTGTGCTGCTGTGCCTATTTTTCAGCTTTTTCAGCAAGTGCACATTGTGTGGGTTGTCTGCCAGGCTCTTGAGGCTTGCTATATTGGAGAAATAAGGGATTGCTCTGCAGGCATGAGGACGCAGGCAGTCTTTTTTCCAGTATAAAATGGTGTGAACAGTCCTTAGTTACAAACCATAATTGATAAACGGAACTTTGCATTACTAAGATGTTGATTATCTAATTCTCTACATTTCTGTCACTTGTGGAAGTTTCTAAATAATTGGCCCCATGTATGAAGCGATTTTACTCTAGCAAAACTTGAGGTTCATAAAATTGCAATGTCCAAAAGCCATTCTCTTGTAAAATTGCTTTTCTGACCCATAGAAATTCACAAGTAGGAGGGGGTGTGAAAGTGTGTCTACTCCTGTTACTGAGTTGCACTGCAATATATCAATGCTTTGGGAAAGAAATTGCAGTCACAAACAATTGAAAGGTTGCCAACACCCACTATGGGATTATAACCAGATAGCAAAGTTAAAGATGTCCCTGTGGGAGAAATTCCACTTTGGGAAGGTTGGTGGGACGTTTATAAGAGCCAGCAGTGCACGAGGAACAACTGCATGTTCCCTTCCATGTCATTCCTCACGTGGAAAATCTTTTGCGGCCTGGACTAGAGATAGCTTTAGCTATCCATCCAGATCTCTTGTTATTAATATCTACTACAATAAGAAACATAAAAACATAAAGGGGCTTTGGGCCAACCCCTTTATTCATTGCTGTGTTGGACTGTCATTCACATCCTGGATCAGCCCACAGTGAGCGTGAACACAGTGTGGCAATTGGTCATCCACTTCATCCATTGTTGTCTTTGATGCATTACTCAGGTTCAAGTCAAGTGTTTTGCTTCATTACATGTAATTCTGGAATACAAAGAAGAGTTTCTTCTGCCTCACCACCTACCCTCTTAGAACCTGGTGACTGAGCAAGTGCTGGGGCTTATGTTGGACATACTACAGTAGCACCAACCTGCTCATAAGTGGCTGATTTACAGTTGCAGACACCCAAGCGCCACAGCCCCGTACAGAGGGGATGACTCCAGCAAGGCAATGAAGCCAGCAGCATTTGCCTCAGTTTACTTTGGAGACCCGCTTGGGCTATATACTGTCATATTGCACATCGCCACCTGATGGAGCACAGCCGAGCGTGAGACCCTAGTTCCTTCTGCTGCCAGGATGGTTACAGTGGTCATCATCAGCCATAGTATGATCATCATCGGGACAGGGGATGGACGCATATGCTACAGCTACAGGGTGATGCGTCTGGTGCCATAGTGTCCGTAAGCCTGCGATGAAGCTCGACGGATCCTGATGCACTGATCATCTCCTCCAGGCTGCAGTGCGCACTCTGTTCTCGCTTTCATTTTTCCTTCTGAAACTTTATTATTGCCACTGATGTAGAGGGTAATACAAGGACTTCACTGGGGAGAGACGTGAAGTGTTGCTGCGTTGCTCTCCTGTGGAGATTCTGCTCAGAGCCTTGAGGAGGCTGTTCAGTTAATTATTGGGCATACTTTTAGAGAAAATATCACTTTTCATTATTACTTTTTGTGCTATGAAAGGTACTGACATTTCTCTTCCAGCAAAGACTGCCAGTTTTTCAGCTTACTTGCTTGTGCGTGAAACTTCCATTTTAGAGAGGTGCTTATGTTAATTAAATTTTTGTCTTACTGTGACACTTTGAGTGATGCTTTATTGCCCCAATTCTACCACCTTACATGTTCTTATGTTCACACTGCAATTGTTTCCATGCATGCATGCTACGGACGGTGCTGCACTCTGTATAATTATGTGGGCATCGTCTAACTGCCTTGTGTCTCTAATCTTCAACTGGCTTCATAACCTTTCATCTATCCACTACCCCCACCCCAGACTTTTGATGTGTGCTGTTCCCCAGCTTGGTGCGTGCTACATAAATCCCATGTTGTACAGTGCAGTAGAGTGTTGTAGAGTCTTATGGAATGGGGTAGAGTGTCAGACAGTGGAATAGAGTGTACCACAGTCTCATAGAAAGGAGGAGCGCAGAGTGTCATGAAGTATAGTATAGTACCATACAGTGCTGTACAGTGTAGCAGAGTATTGTACAGTGCAACAGAGTGGAGTAGAGTGGAGTATAATGGAATAGAGTGTCCTAGAGTGGAGGAGCATGAAGTCTCATACAGTGGCCTACAGTTCATACAGTGGCATAGACTGGAGTGAGGTTGAGTGAAGTGCTGTGTAGTCCAGTACGTGGCGTGTCGTACAGTGGATTGTCATTGAGGGGAACCTCATTCAATAGTGTGTCATTGAGTGGAGAGTGTTTGCATCTAGTGTTATAAAGTGGAATAGAGTGAGTAAATACTTGGAGAGTGGAGTTCTGTACAGTGGAGTGGCATTGTCTTGTGGATTGTTACCTGCCTTGTTATTTTGGCCTAGGCCTGGCTGCCATGCTGCTTTTCTTTGCGCACGTTACACTGAGCCGGGCCTTCCTCGCCCTTTGCTCGTGCCACGTTCTTTTGCACTGTCTGCATTTTCTGTTGTTCACCTTTTTGGGCTCAGTCTGCACAAACATGTACAAGGTCGCATAACAATGTATTTTGGTTCTTCCTGATATGGCCAGTCTCGCGCACCCAGACATAACATTATGTGCAATTGCCATGAAGAATTTGATATGCTTTTAATGCTGTGGTTTACTAGCGCTTAACACACTTGGAGAAATCCCTTTCAGTGAGAAGAGCTATGATGTCCTGCTGATGTAATTCTGCATCTAGAGACTGAGGTATGGGGGTTCGCTAGTCAAAGCCCAGAGGTCTTCTATTATTATAATAAACTATCTTACTGCAAGGGGAGGGTGGTAATGTTATTTATACGTTTATCCACTGAGCTCTGAGATGCTTTCCCCGTTTGTATTCTATGGAATTGTAACCATGCTGCTGATATTAGTCATATGTATTATGCTATTAGTACTGACACGTGTACTGTACATTAGAGCACGTAAGTTGGAATAAACATTTTAACCTATCCAGTGTCTCTTCCTACGCACCTTGTGGACAAGTACGAGTGAGTGACGAAAGAGTGTTCTTGCTTCAGCGAGTCCTGAGATAAAGATACCGTGTTCTGGGTTGTCCAAACATTAGTACTTGGGTGCTAATGGGATGCTAAGCTAGTTGGGTTGGGGTTTTTGGGTGCTATGGTATATGGTGGCAAACCACTGTATTCCGGGGTCCCATTTTCCTGTGCATAGCTCTGTGTATGTGCAGAAACCTTATGACATGGCGCGACCACCGTGGGGCTGCTTATCTGCGAGACGCTTGAGTAGTACTTGTGCTTGTCCACAAAACCCTCACGTACGCTTCCGGAGGCGTAAGTGACGGTGATACCTCCTATATTGAACGTTTTATAGGTACTTTCAAGCTTGAAGTTATTAAAAAAGGTTACATAGAAAACCCATTTTGTGCTCCCTGTTAGGTTGTCGATTACAATTGTTTAGTTATGGCTGGTGTGGCGATAGCTGCACATAGCCGAGGACCACTCCGAGAACACCTAGGTGTATACGGAGTGCCCGATACAGGGGTCGAGTTGGTCTTTGTGGTTCAAGCCGATCCGGCTTATCACTTTGAAGTGTTTTACACTTGGATCACTTTTGAGGCGGTGGATGCAGGTGATAATCTGTTTCATGAATATAAACTCACCGCTATTCCTGCTGCCTATCGACCCTATACTAATCTTGAAGTGCCTCTCACGGCTTGGCAGCACCGTGTTTGGTTTAATGGCGCCCTACCACAACCAACTACCGCAGTTCGTTTAGGCCCCTTATCAATTCAGGGGGCCACTTGGCCTGTATTGGCCGGGTATACCCCGCATCCAAATTATCTGGCATTACCGCTTGCGGAACTGCGCACTATGCATACCGAATTGGTGCGAGTGCATCGAGCCTTGGTGACATACGTTACAGGTAGCCTCCATGGAGCTGCTCCTGTAGTCACAGGCCAACCAGCTATTGCAGCTGGAGTGACTATAAGTCCTGTCATGGTAAATTCTGTGATGGGCAAACGTCCACAAAATAAGGATGACTATCCTTACTGGCTTGCTGAAAAGTTCGATCAGATAGAAGCGGTGTTTCCACATACATCCCCAGTAGATAAACACCGCATCCTCACGATAAGTTTGCCAAAAGACATAATCCCCGATTTGACATCATGTGAAAACTGGGGTAAGGTATTCGCAGCAGTTTATTCAAAATGTTTTGGAACTCCTTCCATGACGGTTCTACCCTCTGTAATTAAAAAAGTACAGGATGAACATGGCCCTGAAGCGGCTGTGGAATTAGGGATGAGACTAGTGGGAGTGTTTGATGTAGTAGCTGAGCTGATACTTGGAAATGTCAAGGGCGATGCTATGAACTTTCAAGTAGCGAATGCTTTGGCTTTGGTCCCAGAGTTGGACAGGCCTCGCGAATTACCGAAAATAATAGCCCGGGCTTATAAAACAATTGGAAGAAATAGCCTAGGCAACAAGCCTTTTGTAAAAATGCAAACTCAATCGCAATCACAAGTTATACAAACAAAAAGTGCATCTGAGAAAGATGATAAACCAGTCTTCACTAAAAAGAGTTGGAGACAGAAAAAACAGGGTAAGCAACAAAAGAAGCCGGGGTCGAGAGGCGCTTCCCCAGTTTCGGTTTCTTCTGAACGTACTTATGATTTACGTGATAGGTCAAGGATTAAATCACCAGAAAGGTTTCAGAGCTCTGATACGCGTTCTCCTCGTTCTTCACAGGCCCAGACGTCGTCACAGGCTGGTGGAGGAGGACGGCAAGATAGAGGAAGGGGCCGAGAGGCTCCCCAGGAGCGAGACCAACCTCGACAACAAGTCAGAGGGAAAGCAGAAGATTTTCATCTTCCTCGACCGCAATTTCAGAAGAAAAAGGTTGCCGCTGTCACAGCGAAATATGCCTCAGACCGTGAGAACGAGACTCCAGAATTGGACGTGGGCAGTGACCCTCCTAGACAGCGCCGCGGAAGTTACCCTAGTGCGGGAGGCGCTACGTCCTCATATGGAGGCGACAGCAACTGAAACATTTGTTACAGTAGAGACAGCTGACACGAGAGTGGCACCCCCTGACAGACTTTATAACATAGTCATCCAAATTGAAGGTGATATACCGCGTGAAATAAAAGGGATTTTTTGGGAAAATCTAACCTCTTCATATGACATTTTGTTAGCAGAGGTGGATTGGCCACCCCCATTCGTTTTAGCTGCACATAAAGGAGAGGAGGTAATCCTTCCAAGCTTCTCACGGCACGTCCCAAAAGACAAAGCCGAAGCACTTGCAGCTGAGTGGGCAGTGTACCTGGCACCAGCGTTATACCGCAACCATGTGGGATGGGATGAAGAATCACCTCCTCATGCAATACCTTTGCGGTCACTACCGCAGCCACAACCCCAATATCCCATCAAACGGCAGGCAAAAGGCCCCGTCTCCGAAATTCTGACACAGTTGGAATATCAGGGAGTAATCGAACCATGCGTATCACCTATGAACAATCCCCTTTTCGTGGTTTCTAAACCCGATGGATCGTACCGCTTAGTTTTGGATTACCGGCATTTAAATTCCCATTGTCGGAACTTTGCGGTACAGAATACACATAGTTCTGCGCTTGTAGACAGTCTTGTTCGTAAAAAATATAAAACGACACTTGACCTTTCAAACGGTTTCTACACGCACAACCTAGCCCCGGAGAGTGGTCAATGGACCGCATTCACTTCCGGTGGTAAATTATTCCAGTTCCGGCGTTTACCCATGGGCTACAAAAATAGTCCGGGTATATTCGCCGCCCGTGTTGTTTCTTTGTTAAATGACATTGATCAAGACGCATGTTCGTACGTAGATGACATCTATCTGACAGACGACGAGTTATATCAGCATCTGTCCCGTGTGGACCGCATTATTCTTGAATTTGCGGAGCAGGGTTACAAATTTAACTTTGCTAAGTCACACATTGCTGAATTTACCGTTCTGTTCTTGGGCTATGAGCTCAATAACGAAGGTAAGGGCTTAGCCCCCATTTCTTGGAAAAATGTGCACATTTGTGCCCCCAAATACTCTGAAGAAACTTCAGTCTTTGCTGGGTTTCCTGAATTTCGGGCGTACTTACATTCCCGAATATGCCCAGCGTATCAAGCCTTTGTATGCTTTGATACAACCTACTTATTCAAGGTCTTGCTGGCTGCCTGAGCATACCTCAATTCTGCAGTCTTTGCAGACAGACCTATTGGAGTCTAAATATCTTTTGACTCGTGATAACCACACAAACCTGGTGATTAGAATAATTCCGGGGCGGTGGGATTCACATACTTAACCTTTAATGAAGGTGACACAGTACCCATCGCATACAAGTCACATCTGTACACTTCCGCTGAATTGCGCTTTACATCTGTTGAAAAAGTTCTAACTGCAGTGCAAATGGCGATTCTAAAAGAACGCGCACTGGCACAGGGAAAGCGAATTCTGGTGGTAACACCCTGTCCTGCCCTAGAGGCAGTAACAAAGGCAAGTGTACCGAACTCAAAAGCAATGCATCCCCGTTGGATACAATGGGCTACATCCTTGACGTCTTCGGACGTCACTTTTGTTTTTGATTCTTCTCTTCAGACTCAGGAGTTTTTGCAGTATGAATTCGTTCATCCTCCTCCTTTGTTTTTACTACCGCTTGAGGATTACAAATGTGTGATCTACACCGATGGTTCGGCGCAACCGGCCACTGGGTCCAAGCACGCTTATTCAGCTGCATGTGCTATTGTTGCGGGTTCCTTTGTGAATGGAACGTTCAAATCCTCTGCAGTGCATACTCGCACACTTGGAGATAGTACCGCACAATTGGCTGAGCTGCATGCATTGCTACTTGCGCTTGAGTTCGCTTCTCAGGATGAGACCACTCTTATTGTATGTGATTCCTTCTACTGTGTACAATCTTACAATGACAATCTGTTTTTCTGGTCAAAAAATGACTACAAGGACGCAAAAGGGAGCACAATTAAGCATAAAATGCTTTGGGTTCGAGTGGCAGAATTGCAACAACGTCTGCCCCTCACACAGGTGGTTCACACCTTAGGCCATCAGCGGGTGGGCGCACACGCTATTGGTAACGATCTGGCAGATGAAGCTGCCCGTTCAGCAGTAGTCACGTGTTCAGTAGCAGCGGTTACCAGGTCCATGTCTAAAATTGACCCTGTTATACTAGCAGCTATTGCTGCAACCAAGGAAGGTGATAATTACCCTACAGGTTTCCCTTCCAAGTATTCTTACAAATTAAGTCCCGATCAGGTTCCTTATGTAACAATACCTGACGTTGGAGATCGGCTGATCCCCAACGCGGACCAGCAACGATCAGCTGCACACGAAGGCATGGCTTCGGCTCATGCAGGTGTGTCAGCTACCGTTTCCATCTTGCAGCAGCGTTATTGGTGGCGTGGATTGTATAAAGACACCCGTGCTTTTGTGCTTTCTTGCGATGTTTGTCAACAGATTAAGCCTTCCACGGTAACACGCCCACCACAGACCCCGCTCTGCATTGCTAACAGACCCTTTGGGTGTGTTTACTTGGATCACTGCGGTCCATTCTCATCAGACACTGCCTATAAATACATCTTAGTAGCAGTGGACTCGTGCACACGGTTCCTCTGGGTCTGGCCACAACGTAGTGCTGACGCTCGAAATGTAATCAGGGATTTGCGTGTCTTTGTGGGAATTTTCGCATGCGGCACCTTCCATTCGGACCAAGGTCCAGCGTTTGCCTCTAGGGCTTACAAGGATGCTATGGCTTCGCTTGGGGTGCGGGTGAAATTTTCGTCTCCGTATAGGCCTGAGGGCAACTCTATCGTTGAACGAATGAACCGTGACTTAAAGCAATCCTTAACAGCTAGAGTTATAGGTACTGGCAGGAACTGGCTGGCCCACTTGAATACCGTTCAGCGTGCACTTAATAATCTCCCTAGAAGACCTCTGGGTGGGCGGACCCCATACGAAATGCTCTTTGGCATAAGAATGTTTGTGCCTGACCTTGAGGGTCCAGACATCGCGGCGCAATCCGCCAAGTTTGATGTAGATAACCATTCTGCTATGTTACAGGACTTACAAGAAGCCCGAGACAAACTTGCAACTACACATGTGCCTTCAGCCACAGATCCTGCGTTGCAGATTCCGGTAGCCGGCTGGCTTCCAAAGGTTGGCGAACTGGTTCGAGAGAAGGTTGAAAACAAAAAAGAATTTGGCCCCTCTTTTCGTGCACCGGTTCCAGTTCTGGGCTTGAAGGGAACACGTACAGTCATCTTACCACCGCTTCCTGGTCGCAAGGAGAACAGATACATCTCAGTGGAAAATGTCAAGCTACAGCGCCTGGCCGATCCTGAATAGTGTCACACCAGCGGTCTCTTGTCCTGCCATTTATCGGACATATGTTCGTGACCCATCTACACGGACGGTCGCTGATGCTGTAATTGAGATGGTTGATTTGCCTGAAACTACAATTGATCCCCAACTCTCCACCAATATCGACGAGGACGAGTATACTTATCCTGCATCTGAATCGGTGGCACATCAACCAATAACGCCACTGAGTCCGACTCGTTATTCCTTTGATTCGGATTCCACATCTTCAAAAGTCCCATCCAAGTTCAGCCTTTTTGTATCCTGGTTTAGAGACAATTTTTTGATTCCACCCTGGACATACCTCTGGTTGGTACTTTTCTTGATTTTTCTGTTCATGTCCATTGGCTTTGTCACAGTGTTTTTTCTACTAATCAATGGTCACTATTTACCTGAACGCTCTGCTGTAGACTATGTTTCTGGAACTTTGGCTCCTCATTCCTCGTCTCACATCATGAAGCGTGACCACACATTTGTGAACATTTCAGCTTTTCCAGTTGCTGATGGCATCGTATGGGATGCAGTGAACTATCAAATCCATGGTCCGACGGAAATTATTAATGTACCTAATGTCCTTCGTGTTTCAATGGGTGATGTAGTACAAAATAATATTCATTCTGATGATTGGGATGTGCATGCCGTTGAAGCATTGTTTGCCGATTTAAAATATTATGCATCTTTTAATGCTGATGATTTATATATGAATTCTGCGAATTATGCCGATTTGTATTGTTACCAACATTGGGGTAATCATTTTCTCCATAAGCCAAGTGCCCTGCGTAGTTCTGTTAACTATACCCAATGGGAACATTGTCCAAACCCCTTGCCAGGTAGCTCTCAAACTCTTCGAAATAAGTTTAATTATTTTACTGATTTTAATCGGTCGAACCCTGCATCATATTATTTTAGACTTAATAACACATCAACTCAGAAAATTATGTTGACACACACCAAATTGCTTTATTCAGGTTCCTTTCTGAGTGCCCTAGCTGTGGGAGGTTATGAGTATTGGGATAATACAGTGGATTTAAAATCTATTTGGGGTTCCAAGACGTGGCAGGTACAAGGAACCGAGGCATTGCATCGTGCTTGCCTCATCCCTACCCAAATTATGTTCCTAAATGCTTCCATCTATCAGACAACATGTTGGGGCTTAGCAACCACTAAACAATTGAATTCGCCCTCAATACCATCCCTGTCGAGTTTTCCCAATGAAAGCTCACGATTCAATATGTCCCTCGTGTCCCTGCAGGCTCTGTTACAAAATAATTTGTATAATGTTTCTGAGCTAGTTCAGTCACCCTGGTTGGTATGGCCTACATCATCAAATGCATGTCAAATGCGTTTTCACGACTCAGGAGCTAGTTACACACAGGATAGGCCTGATCCGAGATTTACTGATTCCCGTACTGTCACTACATATTCTGTTGGTAAATTATGCAAACAATGGCTTCAACATTCGTCCCTTGATTCTGTTAAACAACATTTGTCCCTCCTTTCAGGCAATATTGATCTGTCCGACTTTGTTTTGGGACCTCGTGGTCCCCGACCTAAGAGATTCATTTATGAAACGTATAATGAACTCTGGAAGCTATCACAAATGGAAGCTGCTTCCCGTCTTCGGGAAATAGATCAAGCAAATATGGAAAAGGTGCTTGCTGTTGTTGACAATAGTATTAATACCCTGTCTTCTCGTATTTACACTTTAGAGAATATTGTGTCCTCTGTTGTTGATATTGTACAAGATGATGTTTCTGTGTTATATCATGGTCAGAATCAATTGCGCTCAGTTATGCAGTTTGCATGGACTTTACAGACGCTTAAGTTAGGTAAAGTGCCTTGGCATTTCTTGAACACCTCTGCCTTATTTCTACCTTTTAACTTAACTGATAAACAGCAATTTATGTCCATGAAGGATGCAACTTACAATCTATTACATATCGAAAAGGTGGATCCATTGCCGTTCTCTGTTGCAGAACTCGATTCTGCTGTATGGCTAGTCCATGGGGTTATAGCTTTACCATTTTCCTTGTTTGAATTTGACTCGTGTATGAAACATTATCCTGTGGGCCGTTACCGGCCATTGGGCAGTGCTTTCCTGCATGAACTCTGGTCCTTGCCTTTCATGTATAAATGCCTTCGGGACGGCAAGGAAGTCTTTCTCACGGGGGAGTACTGCGACTCGACTATAGGTCATTCGCTTATTTGTAAACACATTAAATTGCATGGCTCATGTAGCGTTTCCTCTCCTAATCTTGCTTGTGTGCTGAAAGGTATTCCTGCTCCTGTTATTTCTCCTACTTTCACTCTCCTTTCCAATGGTAGTTATTTACTTTTAAATAACGAAAACTGTTGTGGCCTGCAGGCTGGCATTCCTTACATTGTAACAGTTTCGCACAGGGTTGTCTGCTGCAAAAATGTGCTTTTTCCTCCCCCTCATGGCAAGGTTGATATCTCTATTTGGCCTTCCATCCCTACCATGGAAGCAGATTTCAATAGACTGAGCAGAATAAAGGCACTATTATTAAACGAGGAAGTTATGCTCACGTCCGCCCGGGAGACATTCATTCTCCAGGTGGCGAGTACCCACAGTGAAATACAGGCCCTTTTAAACACTAATCTCCCCCAACATTTCGGGGAGTTAATACATCGTATTTTTAACGCATCTAACACTGAAGGCCTAGTACACTTTTTTAAGGTCGTTGGGTCGGGATTGGTGTCCTCCTTCCAAACTATTTTTGGTGTCATCCCGGCTTTCATACATTCTATATTTTCCAGTGTCTTTGGCGGTTTCCCATTGATCCTCGCTTTAGCGGCTGGTGTCTTGCTCTTAATTTGCTTTCTGCGCAATGGCTGCTCCCGATGGGACCTGCTCGATCCAGAACGCCTCCAGCTGCTCCGTGAGCGCCTTTTGGCCGGTTTTGGTGTCTTGCCATTGGCGACACTGAGTGTGTCATATACTCTTTCATTTCGCTTTGCGTATTTCACTTGCGTGCAACCTGTGATGACTTGTGTCCGCTGTCCTTTCACCTGGACTCTGGATTATTGCCTCTCCAATTCGTCATTGTCTGTTCCGGATTTTGTTCAGCTCATGGGTCCCTTAGAGGCCCATGAGCAGGACTGTTCCGTCGCTGGCTGTATGGCGCGTGCGGCTGCACTGGGGATTTTGGCGCAATGGGATATCTGGGCGGCTGCCCAGGATCTCCTACAACGAAGCTGTTTCAATTATCACGCAAGCTGTCCCGCATTGCTTCTGGATGCTCCCTTTGCTGAGGAGCATTCCTGCTCTTTTGAACTCATGGATTGGATGGCATCTATGTTTTTTGACGATTCCAATGATGAACTCTTGGAGGGTATGGCTTTTTTCTGCACTTTCACTTTCATGGATTGACCTGCCCTTCGCCGTTTGGGCGCTCCCTGTGCTCCGACGTCTGTTTTTCTCCTCTGATGGGCCTCTGTCCTGGCCGCCGGACTGTCCAGGGGAGGGTGTCTTGTGGATTGTTACCTGCCTTGTTATTTTGGCCTAGGCCTGGCTGCCATGCTGCTTTTCTTTGCGCACGTTACACTGAGCCGGGCCTTCCTCGCCCTTTGCTCGTGCCACGTTCTTTTGCACTGTCTGCATTTTCTGTTGTTCACCTTTTTGGGCTCAGTCTGCACAAACATGTACAAGGTCGCATAACAATGTATTTTGGTTCTTCCTGATATGGCCAGTCTCGCGCACCCAGACATAACATTATGTGCAATTGCCATGAAGAATTTGATATGCTTTTAATGCTGTGGTTTACTAGCGCTTAACACACTTGGAGAAATCCCTTTCAGTGAGAAGAGCTATGATGTCCTGCTGATGTAATTCTGCATCTAGAGACTGAGGTATGGGGGTTCGCTAGTCAAAGCCCAGAGGTCTTCTATTATTATAATAAACTATCTTACTGCAAGGGGAGGGTGGTAATGTTATTTATACGTTTATCCACTGAGCTCTGAGATGCTTTCCCCGTTTGTATTCTATGGAATTGTAACCATGCTGCTGATATTAGTCATATGTATTATGCTATTAGTACTGACACGTGTACTGTACATTAGAGCACGTAAGTTGGAATAAACATTTTAACCTATCCAGTGTCTCTTCCTACGCACCTTGTGGACAAGTACGAGTGAGTGACGAAAGAGTGTTCTTGCTTCAGCGAGTCCTGAGATAAAGATACCGTGTTCTGGGTTGTCCAAACATTAGTACTTGGGTGCTAATGGGATGCTAAGCTAGTTGGGTTGGGGTTTTTGGGTGCTATGGTATATGGTGGCAAACCACTGTATTCCGGGGTCCCATTTTCCTGTGCATAGCTCTGTGTATGTGCAGAAACCTTATGACAGCATGTCATACATAGAGTGTAGTGTGATACAATGTGTTACAGTAAACGGGCATAGCACGAGTGCCGTACAGTGGAGTGGGATGTGGTGCAGTGGAGTTGGATGTGGTTGAGTGGAGAGACATGTCATATATTTTCAGTGCCATGATGTATGGTGGAGTGGATTGATATGTGGTACAGTGTCACAAAATAGTCACAACATAGCGTACACTGGAACAGAGTAGAGAGACATAACTACTGTTGGTTTAATAAAAATGAATTTGATTGTACTTTTCACCTTATAAACTAGCATTTCATAAGCTTGACACTCTCCTATTTGTATGAAATAGGAGGTGTATATCTGGTATCCCATTTCATGTTATGTTTCCAAGGAAAAGGTAGTGGAGTTTGGAAGTAAAAAATTGTTATTTTCCGACGCCACATTCCAAGCGTTCCAAACCTGTAATGGCTGAAGATGGTAAGTTTAAGGTACACTACAACAGTGATATCTAATTGTATCTAATAAATTGTAACAGAAAGTTAATCCATTATTGTTTTCCTTTTATGTGTTTCTCAGACATAATTTACATTTCTGTTACAGAAATATGTCATCATTTAGAACAATTACAGTCTAAGATGATCATATGGTAGTAGTCATCATGAAACACTCAGAAAAATCAAATAATTTGGATTGTGGAAAAAATCCATAGATGCTGTGCATGTTCAACTGTTCACATATCTATCTAAGCAATGTGATGTACCTGAAAGTGTAGAAGACACCAATACTCACAATAGATTTTTAAAGATATCATCAACCACAGGCCGCATAATGACATATCTACTGAATTATGCAATTACAACTCATAACTACCATTTTAGATTTATAACAATAGTAACATCGTAAGTTAGAACTTTAGGTGTAAAATAAGAAGGTAACACACCTTTCGAAATTGTGTAACAGTGGAGCTTGAATGTAGGTAAAGGAAGCATTCATGTTCCCAAGAGTGGCTTAGACCAAAGAGGCCAGAACTCGGGTGAGTCTCAGTAGCTATAATTTCAAGAATAGCCTGGCTGATGACGGCTGAAATGCCAGAAACCGGTCCCAGGATGCTTGTTTCCGGTCCAGGGAAGACATGGCTTGGCAGTTCGGGCTGGACTGTTCCCATGAGGCACAGGGTCAGACTGATTTGCATATGGCCATGTCTGAACTGGGGTGGTGGAGTGAGCTAAAGAATGATGATGGATTAAACCCAGATCAGTTGACTGGGGGTGAGTGTTTGATTAGCTCAAACGCTCCGTCCATCGTCCCCTTTGGTATCGCTTTGTTCGCCCTAAGTTGGCAGGGTATGCCCAGACGTGGGTCCCTTGCTCACTTTGCCACTGGATTCAAGCTAGCCTGGCTGATGACGGCTGAAATGCCAGAAACCGGTCCCAGGATGCTTGTTTCCGGTCCAAGGAAGACATGGCTTGGCAGTTCGGGCTGGACTGTTCCCATGAGGCACAGGGTCAGACTGATTTGCATATGGCCATGTCTGAACTGGGGTGGTGGAGTGAGCTAAAGAATGATGATGGATTAAACCCAGATCAGTTGACTGGGGGGTGAGTGTTTGATTAGCTCAAACGCTCCGTCCATCGTCCCCTTTGGTATCGCTTTGTTCGCCCTAAGTTGGCAGGGTATGCCCAGATGTGGGTCCCTTGCTCACTTTGCCACTGGATTCAAGCTAGCCTGGCTGATGACGGCTGAAATGCCAGAAACCGGTCCCAGGATGCTTGTTTCCGGTCCAGGGAAGACATGGCTTGGCAGTTCGGGCTGGACTGTTCCCATGAGGCACAGGGTCAGACTGATTTGCATATGGCCATGTCTGAACTGGGGTGGTGGAGTGAGCTAAAGAATGATGATGGATTAAACCCAGATCAGTTGACTGGGGGTGAGTGTTTGATTAGCTCAAACGCTCCGTCCATCGTCCCCTTTGGTATCGCTTTGTTCGCCCTAAGTTGGCAGGGTATGCCCAGACGTGGGTCCCTTGCTCACTTTGCCACTGGATTCAAGCTAGCCTGGCTGATGACGGCTGAAATGCCAGAAACCGGTCCCAGGATGCTTGTTTCCGGTCCAGGGAAGACATGGCTTGGCAGTTCGGGCTGGACTGTTCCCATGAGGCACAGGGTCAGACTGATTTGCATATGGCCATGTCTGAACTGGGGTGGTGGAGTGAGCTAAAGAATGATGATGGATTAAACCCAGATCAGTTGACTGGGGGTGAGTGTTTGATTAGCTCAAACGCTCCGTCCATCGTCCCCTTTGGTATCGCTTTGTTCGCCCTAAGTTGGCAGGGTATGCCCAGACGTGGGTCCCTTGCTCACTTTGCCACTGGATTCAAGCTAGCCTGGCTGATGACGGCTGAAATGCCAGAAACCGGTCCCAGGATGCTTGTTTCCGGTCCAGGGAAGACATGGCTTGGCAGTTCGGGCTGGACTGTTCCCATGAGGCACAGGGTCAGACTGATTTGCATATGGCCATGTCTGAACTGGGGTGGTGGAGTGAGCTAAAGAATGATGATGGATTAAACCCAGATCAGTTGACTGGGGTTGAGTGTTTGATTAGCTCAAACGCTCCGTCCATCGTCCCCTTTGGTATCGCTTTGTTCGCCCTAAGTTGGCAGGGTATGCCCAGACGTGGGTCCCTTGCTCACTTTGCCACTGGATTCAAGCTAGCCTGGCTGATGACGGCTGAAATGCCAGAAACCGGTCCCAGGATGCTTGTTTCCGGTCCAGGGAAGACATGGCTTGGCAGTTCGGGCTGGACTGTTCCCATGAGGCACAGGGTCAGACTGATTTGCATATGGCCATGTCTGAACTGGGGTGGTGGAGTGAGCTAAAGAATGATGATGGATTAAACCCAGATCAGTTGACTGGGGGTGAGTGTTTGATTAGCTCAAACGCTCCGTCCATCGTCCCCTTTGGTATCGCTTTGTTCGCCCTAAGTTGGCAGGGTATGCCCAGACGTGGGTCCCTTGCTCACTTTGCCACTGGATTCAAGCTAGCCTGGCTGATGACGGCTGAAATGCCAGAAACCGGTCCCAGGATGCTTGTTTCCGGTCCAGGGAAGACATGGCTTGGCAGTTCGGGCTGGACTGTTCCCATGAGGCACAGGGTCAGACTGATTTGCATATGGCCATGTCTGAACTGGGGTGGTGGAGTGAGCTAAAGAATGATGATGGATTAAACCCAGATCAGTTGACTGGGGGTGAGTGTTTGATTAGCTCAAACGCTCCGTCCATCGTCCCCTTTGGTATCGCTAATTTCAAGAATAGCCATACAGAATTGTTGTTTATTGATAGAAAACTGAATAGCATCTCTCCACATGTTTACCATATCTTTTATGCTACTAGTAGAGTGGCATATGTGGTTTTCTGTCAGAATTTGTATATAAATATTTATCAAGGTTTTTCAGAAACGTTGATGTACATGCTGCTGTATTATTTGTTTGACCGATTATAGGTACAAAAGAAGATTAACAATTACATTGCTGTAGAAATTTATGTCATTTTGATTTTGAAACTGATGTCTTGTCATTTCCATGTGCTTTTTTTCTGTGTTTTTTTTTGGTTGCTCCCAGTCTTCTTTGTAATTGTACATTGTTTCAATTTGTGTTTTAAAAGACATTTTAGATTATAGCAAAATGGGATTTAGACCAAGACGAGGAGTGTATCTGTTTCTCAAATGGCTGTATTCTGTGACAGGCACTCTGGAAGTGAGCCTATACACAAAACCCACTGAACGGAATACTTTGCTCCACTTGAATATACCTTAAGGGGAATACCTCTGAATCCTGAGAAATTGCTCCAATAGAGAGGATTATTTTGAAAATGAAGAGACCCTCAAGAATAAACTCATAAACGGTGACTACCCCAAAGAATTGATCAAGGGGCACTGAAACAGGCATGATGTACTCCCAGGGAGGAACTGCTCACCCCCAAAAATCGATCTGAATCTAATCCATTGACCTATGTACTCACATACAATACTAAAGCTAACAAAGTTAAAAAGATAATATTACGGAATTGGAAAATGCTCAGTCACTTAGAGATGCCCACACCAATGTTCTCCTTCCGCAAGGGGAGCAACTTACGTCAGCAATTGGTCAAGGCCCCATAGTCAGCGGAAAAAGGAAAGGATTTACAAGGGATGTTGGGGCTACCTCCAGTTATAGGGCATTACAAATGCAATAATTGTGCTGCTTTTCAATTAACGAAGAACACTAAATCTATACCGATCGAAGGTAAAACTCATTACCAAAATAGATTTTCCAATTGTAATACAAAAAATGTGGTCTACAGCATAAAATGCCTGTGTGATTTGTTCTATATAGGACAAAGCACCCAACCAGTGAAAACAAGAATTCTGAAACATAGGTCTAGACTGAAGTGTGTAGTACAAGGTGCACCCTTAGTACAACACTACCAACAACAGAGACACACTAAGAATGATATCCTATGGTCAGTATTGGTTGTAGTCCAGAGTAATAATTAAAAGAGAAATTTGGAGTTGGTCCTCAATAGAACTTCCCTGCATTATATGTCAAAGTAAATTTAGGATCAGGGGCCTGAGTGTTAAGCCAGCCATGAAAATGTTCTAGCATGGTACAGTCTCTTTCCCAAATCATCAGAATGTGATGGATACACCGGAACCAATGCAACATATGCATTTTAAAAGGGTTCGCCGTACTGTAAATCCACTGATTTTCATAACAATCCATTACAAGGTTGGCTATCTCTGGGGCAAAACAACACCCCATGGCAACTTACCTGCAAGTACAACACATCCTTAAAGCTGAAAAAAGTATTCTTCAGACATAGGGTTGCCATAGCCACCACAAATTCCGTGGGTACTTTGTGAGGGTGCTGTCTAGAATCTAGAGTGTTTTTAAGTACCACTAGGGCTTCATTTTGGGGAATATTTGTGTACACAGTCTCTATATCAAAGGTGACCAGATATTGGTTGTTATCATTGAATGAGAGGTTTTCTATTTTGTTAATCAGATCCATGGAGTCCCTAATGTAAGATCTCGCAGTTATTACAAAGGGTTTCAAGAATGTATATATGTATGTCGCCAGGGACTCTAAAAGAGAGCCACTGGCTGAAATAATGGGTCGTCCCAGAGGATTATCTGTACTTTTATGGATCGTGGGAAAGACGTATATGTTGAGGATCTTGCAAGCTTTTGCATTAAGAAACGCGAATTCCTTCTTACATATCCAGCCCTCTTGCACGGCTTGGGTAGTCAATTCTAGAATCCTAGCTGTGATCTCCTGAGTGTGATTCTCTTGTATTGGTCTGTAATGGGTATTAATGTTGAGTTTCCACATTAGTTCTCTGTCATATAAGGCACTATCCCAAGCAACAAATCCACCTCCCTTATCGGCTGGTTTGATTACTATGGAGGTGTTGTTAGCCAGTTCACTTATATCTAGTAATTCAGCCTTGGTGCAATTTTTTTTTTGTCATTAAGTCTATGTTAGAAATGGGATCTCTAGTTGGCAAGGGCTTGCACCTTTGTCCAAGTAGGGACCCTCCTTCCTAGTCAGGGTAAGGGAGTTACACTCCTAAAATAACCCCTGCTCACCCCCTTGGTAGCTTGGCACGAGCAGTCAGGCTTATTCTAGAGGCAGTGTGTAAAGCATTTGCACATAACCAACAGTACTACAGTGTAAGCACTACAAACTGACACCACACCAGTGTAGAAAAATATCCAATATTTTTATATACTTTAAAACAAGACCAAATACGATAAAAATCCACAATACAAATACTTTAAAAATGTATGCTTGATAAGGTAACTTCTTCTTTGCAGGAATAACACAAAAGCAAAGTTCGTACGAGTTGGTAGCCCCGTCCGGGTCTACCGCGATGCTGAAATACACATAGTCCAACAGTTCCAGACGACCGCGTCGCTACGGGCCAGCAGAGTCGTGAACAGACTCGGTCACAGTACCTTTTCTCGTTGTGGCGGGCACGGAGCATGCGAGCCGGTCGGCGTTCGTCGCGGTTGCGGTGCAAAGCGGAGCGGTGCAAGGTGCGGTGTCCCTCGATGCGGTGCAGGCAGCGGCTCGATGAGCGTCGTGCAGACGGAGTCGGTGAGTCCAAGGCGTGCGGTGCAGGGCGAGACGGTGTACGATGCGGTGCTGACAGGTTGCGATGCAGGCGACCAAGCCGGAGTGCGGGAGCTGGCGTCGGACAGCGGTGCGAGTCGGAGCGGTGCGTCGCAAATGTGCGAGCAGTGCCCCAAATGCGATGCGGTCACGACTGTTGAGCCAGTTGCAGCGACAGCGTCGGTCTGGTCCGGCTGGCACAGTGAAGCGATGCGATGCGAACTGCGGTGCCCACAGGTCACGGTGCAAGCAGTGGCTCGGTGGCGAGGGCGTCGGACGTCGTCGTCGGTGAGACCAGGGTTGCGGTGCGAGATGCGGACGGTGCGGTATGCGGTGCAAACAGGACACCGGGCCAGCGATGGAGTCGGTTGACGGAGTCGGTTGCGGTTCCCTTCCTCTGTGGCAACGGAAACAGCGTTCTAAAGCGGCACCCAGAGGCTTGTGAAGTCTTTGCAGTCCCTGAGACTTCTTAACAGGAGGCCAGCTCGGTTTCAGGCCCTTGGAGATACTCAGCACAAGTTTGTAGAAAGTTCAGTCCAGTCCTTTCACTGCCCAAGACAGAAGCAGCAACTGCAGGCCAACCCAACAAAGCAGTCACTCAGCAAAGGGGCAGTACTCCTCCTAGCAGCTCTCCAGCTCTTCTTCTTGACAGGTTCCTTGATTCTGGTGAGATCTAATTTTCTGGGGTTTGGGTCCCCCTTTTTATCCTCAATTTCTCTTTGTTCTCTGAAGGCAGAGAGGCCTTTGCCTAGTCCAAACCAGTTCTGGTCAGTGCTGGAGCACTTTGTTGACAAGTCTCCTTCTTTACTTTCACAGTGCAGGCCAGGGACATCAGACGCACCACACGAGGTGGAGCCAGCATTGTGGAGAGAAGGCCCAACCCTATTCAGGTCCCAGGTGCATCTCCTCCCACTCATCTACATGTAGATCTTGCTATTCAGCCCTGTGCTGACTCACCCTGTCTCCTGGCATCCCCCAGCCCCTGTCACTCACACTCCAGACAAGGAATACACAACCTAGCAGAGGCAGGCTTGGATGGTTAGACAAGAAAATACCCACTTTCTAAAAGTGGTATTTTCAAACACAGAATGTTAAAACCAACTTTACTAAAAGATGCATTTCATCATTCTGAGTCCAGGCACACTAAACTCGAATTTCTACCATGTTCCCTGGTCAGTTAGGATTATAAGCTGTAATAATCAAAACTGCCCATTCTGGCCTATGGGGAACAGGTAGCCTTGCAATAGTGAAAAACGAAATAGGCTGTAATTCACTATCAGGACATGCCACACACACCAGGGCATGTCCTACCTTTCACATACAATGCACCCTGCCCACAGGGGTACCTTGGGCCTACCTTAGGGGTGACTAACATGTAGAAAAGGGAAGGTTTAGGGACTTGCAAGTGTGTGCACTTGCCAAGTCGACATGGCAGCCCCAGGCTGCGCACAGGCTCTGCAATGGCAGGCCAGAGTTACACTTTACGGGCTGTTTGCGTGGGTGGCACAATCCCGTGCTGCAGCCCACCAACAGCATTTGATCTATCGGCCCTGGCACTCGCAGTGCACTTTACTAGGGACTGACACATAGATCAAATAGGCCAATCATGGAAACACCAATCCATAACACATTTTATACAGGAGCACTTGCACTTTCCCACTGGACAGCAGTGCGGAAAGTGCGCAGAATCATTACACCAGCAAAAACAGAGTCAAAACCAGGAGGTCAGAAAGCAAAAAGTCAGGGGAAACACGCCAAAAAGATGCCAAGTCTAACACATGTCCCCTCCAGCTGAAAGTAGGGAGAACTACCCAACCCCATTGGAGTTCTCTTCACTAAGGCGGAAGAACCTGGACAGACCATCTGCGTTGGCGTGTTCTGTACCAGGACGGTGTTCCACCGTAAAGTCCATTCCCTGTAGGGAGATGGACCACCTCAGCAGTTTTGGATTCTCACCCCTCATTTGCATCAACCATCTGAGGGGCCTGTGGTCTGTCTGAACCCGGAAGTGAGTCCCAAACAGGTATGGTCTCAGCTTCTTCAGTGCCCAGACCACAGCAAAAGCTTCCCTTTCTATGGCACTCCACCTCTGTTCCCTGGGGAGTAGTCTCCTGCTAAGGAACACTACAGGCTGATCCAGGCCCTCTTCGTTCAGTTGTGAGAGCACCGCTCCCACACCATGCTCTGAAGCGTCAGTCTGCACGACGAATTCCTTGGAGAAGTCAGGTGCCTTGAGCACGGGCGCCGTGCACATGGCTGCCTTCAGGGCATCAAAAGCTTTCTGGCAGGACTCAGTCCAGATCACTTTCCTGTGCTGCTTCTTCGAAGTCAGCTCCGTTAAGGGGGCAACGATGGTGCCATAGCCCTTAACAAATCTCCTATAGTAGCCGGTGAGACCTAAGAAGGCTCTCACCTCAGTCTGGGTCTTGGGGGGCTCCCAAGCCAGAATGGTGTCAATCTTGGGTTGTAGGGGGGCCACCTGGCCGCTTCCTACCTGGTGTCCCAAGTACACCACAGAACCCTGCCCGATCTGGCACTTACTGGCCTTGATCGTGAGGCCTGCACCTTGCAGAGCCCTCAACACTTTCTCAAGGTGCTGTAAATGTTCTTCCCAGCTAGAACTGAACACAGCAATGTCATCCAGGTAGGCGGCACTGAAATCCTCCAGCCCAGCCAACACCTGATTGACCAACCTCTGAAAGGTGGCAGGGGCATTCTTCAACCCAAAGGGCATCACCCGGAATTGGTAATGACCTTCTGGGGTTGAGAATGCTGATCTCTCCTTGGCCCCATCGGTTAAGGCAATCTGCCAGTACCCAGACGTTAAATCAAACGTGCTGAGGAACCGGGCAGCTCCCAACCGATCAATGAGCTCATCAGCTCTGGGGATGGGGTGCGCGTCAGTCCTGGTGATGGCATTGAGCCCACGGTAGGCCACACAAAACCGGAGTTCCGGAGTTCGGGCGCAGCAGCCTTTGGGACCAAGACCACTGGGCTGGCCCAAGGACTGTTGGAGGGCTCAATCACCCCTAACGCCAACATCTTAGAAACCTCCTCCTTGATGCTGGTCCTGACCCGGTCAGTCAACCTGTAACTCTTGTGCTTCACAGGAGGGCTGTCACCAGTGTCCACGTCATGGGTACACCAGTGAGTAACACCGGGGGTCAGAGAGAACAGTGGGGCGAACTGTCCCAACAACTGGTGACAGTCCCCCTGCTGCTCCTGAGTCAGAGTAGGGGAGAGGATCACACCCTCTACTGACCCATCATGCTCCTTGGTAGACAGGAGGTCAGGGAGAGGCTCACTCTCCTCTTCCATCCCATCATCTGTCGCCAAGAGCATACTCACTTCGGACCTCTCGAAGTGGGGCTTGAGGCGGTTCACGTGAAGGACCCTCAAAGGGTTCCTTGGAGCGTGCAAATTCACCAGGTAGGTGACGTCACTTTTGCGCTCCACCACCTCATATGGCCCAGTCCACTTGTCCTGCAAGGCACAAGGTTCCACTGGGGCCATGACCCACACTTTTTGCCCAGGTTGAAATTCGACCAGAGTGGCATTCTGGTCATACCACCTCTTCATTTCTTCCTGGCTTGCTTCTAGGTTCGCCTGAGCGAGTTTCCTGAAGCGGGCAGTTTGGTTTCTAAAGGCCAGCATGTAACTAAACACATCCTGGAGAGTTTTCCTGGGAGCTGCCTCCCGGCCTTCCTTTACCAAACTCAGAGGTCCTCTGACAGGGTGGCCATACAGGAGCTCAAAGGGGCTGTGCCCAAGAGACTTCTGAGGCACCTCCCTGTATGCAAAGAGTAGGCATGGCAAGAGGACGTCCCACTTACGCCTCATGGGTTCTGTTAGACCCTTGATCATGCCTTTCAAGGTCTGGTTGAATCTCTCCACCAGACCGTTTCCTTGTGGGTGGTAAGGAGTGGTGAACTTGTAGGTTACACCACACTCCTTCCACAGGGATGTCATATACTTGGATATGAAATTGGTCCCCCTATCAGAAACCACCTCTCTGGGGAATCCCACACGGGAAAAGATCCCCATTAACGCCCGGCCCACCACTGGCACCGTCGTTGTCCTGAGAGGGATTGCCTCCGGGTACCGGGTGGCATGGTCCACCAAGACCAGGATGTACCTGTTGCCCATGGCTGTCTTGGGATCCAGTGGCCCCACAATATCCATCCCTACCCTTTCAAAGGGTGTTCCAACAACAGGAAAAGGTTGGAGAGGAGCTTTGACCTTCCTCCCACTCTTACCACTTGCCTGGCAAGTTTGGCAAGACCTACAGTGTGCATCTGACTGCCTTCGCATTTGGGGCCAAAAGAAGTGGGTGACAAGCCTGTCAAAGGTCTTGTCCTGCCCCAAATGTCCTGTCAAAGGCACGTCATGAGCCAGACCCAGTAGGAAGGTCCTGAAGCGCTGGGGTACCACCAGCACACGGGCTGACCCAGGCTCAGCAACCTTAGGCTCACTGTATAGGAGACCATTCACCCAGTAGATCAGATGTGACCCGGACTGATTACCAGCTGCCTGGTCTGCAGCCTGCCGCCGCAGACCCTCCAGAGTAGGGCACTCGTTCTGCTCCCTACAGAACTCCTCCCTTATGGGCCCCCCTTCTTGCTGCCAATGGGTCAGCTCAGAGATGTCTCCCAGTTCGGCTACCTGCTCCCCTGTAGGCACCGGGGCATCCCCCTCGAGGTCTGCCTCCTACCGGTCCGTGGGAACTTCGGGGGCCGGTTTCCCGCGCCCCTGCCCTTTCTCTTGGCAGGGACTTGGGCCACTGTTCCAGGCTCCAAGTCCTCTTGATCACCCTTTCGGGCTGCCATTGACCGAGTAGACACGCATGCCCACTCTGGCAACCCAAGCATCTCCAAGTGAGACCTGAGCTCAACATCCTTCCATAAGGACTGCTCCAGGTCGTTACCTAGCAGACAATCTACAGGCATGGGAGGGCTCACAACCACCCTCAAGGGACCTGAGACCCCCCCCATTCAAAGGGTACCTGCGCCACCATACACTGGCGCTCAGAGTTGTCTACAGCAACTACTTGGTGGAATGCCCCTGGGACTACCTGCTTCTCAGAGACCAGGTGACACCGGAATGAGGTCACACTGGCTCCAGTATCTCTGAGAGCCTCTACCCTGTTCCCATTAATGGTCACCCAGGTGCTATATTTCTTTGTGTTAGGGGGCACCTGGTTTCCTGGGACCATCTCACTGTCCCCTAGTGAGACAAGGGTCATTTCTGCGGGATCCCCACCCTCCTGTGGGCACCCCTCCTCCCCAAGCGCTACACTAGCCAACACTTTGGACTGTCCACCGGTGGGTGACTGTGTCCCCTTTGGGCACTTGGGGTCCCCCTTAAAGTGACCTACCTGGTCACATGCATAACACTTGCGGGGGCCGGTCTCAACAGGCTTCCCTGTAGAGACCCCTTTCTTCTTATCACCGGGGGCTGGGAACCTTTACCCTGGGTACTAGTTTGGGGCCCTTTAGAGAACTCCTGTGCTTTACCCTTGTCCCCCCGCCTTTCTGCTGGGGACCCTGCCCACCTTTGGCTGAGACTCCCCCAAACGCTTTCTTGTGGACCCTGGTACTCACCCAGCGGTCCGCCTCCATAGCAAGCTTCCTGGGGTCAGTTAGCTTACTATCAACTAGGTGCTGGCGCAGATCTGCAAAACATAGACTAGACAAGTGCTCCCATGCAATCAAATTGTAGAGCCCCTGAAAATCTGTTACATTACTGCCCTTCAGACCGCAACGAATGCAGCACTTTACAGACGTCTTTTCGCCCGACTTCTTTGGGATTTCCCTGCAACAAACAAGCCATAATTGAAAACATTGATCTGCCTTGAGAAAGCCCTGGCCTGCTGGCCTTTGGGCGAAACACGTGTCGGCTGTTCCCCTGTCTTTCACATTGATCTAAAAATAAAAAAGATCTTTTGAAAAATCAAAATTAGACATTCTGCTGTTTTTATGATGCAAGAAAACTATTGAGGAATGTATTTACCCTCTGAAAAACAAACACAATAAAATAAAGCACAGAATCACTCACCAAGCACTACATTACTGCCCTTCACCCAACCATCCAGCGACCTACAGAACATATCCACACATTCCAACCAAGTGTTGGCCTCAGACTTTTTACTGGACCTAAACTGATCCCTGTAATTCTCAGGAGTGAGCCCATACCTAGTGAGGAGAGCGTCTTTCATGTCAGCATAGGTGAGGTCCTGCCCCTTACCCAAAGCTATCAGAGTATCCCTAGCTTCCTCTGGAAAGAGAGGCCACAACCCCGCTCCCCAGTTCCTTTCAGGGACCCCATTCATATGAATAGACGACTCGTACCCTTGAAACCACCTTTGTATGTCATCACCCTTTTTGTACTCTTTACCTACATTCTTGTGGATGTGTACAATCCTGTCTGTGTGTGCTGAAGAATTGCTGCCACCATCTGAACCGGATCTACTCTTTAGCTCCAGCTCCTTGATCATTCTCTCATGATCTAGTATCATTTTCCTTTCCTCCATGGCTATTCTTTTCTCTTCCCTCTCACTTTCTATTCTGAGTTTCTCCAATTCAAACCTCCTTACTTCCCGCCTGTCCTAAAGCTCCTCTGGGGACAAATTACTGCTGCCTTTGAGATCACCAGGTTGCCCACTGGCCCCTCTGGCTGCTACCCAGGCCCTCAGCGCCTTTTGTAGCTCATCCTTCCTGGTGAGGCCTCTGACCTGGACTTTCAGGTTTTTGCAAATCGATTTTAACTCCTTGACATTGTAGGCTTCCAATCGATCCTCCTCAAAGGCAATTTCTACTGATGCAATTGATGATACTATTGATTCAGGCATGTTGAAGTAGCAAGTTCAAACTGGCAAGATCAAAAATAGGCCAACAAGAAAAAGAACCTGTATGTGGTACGTAATGGTCTGCGATATGGTAGTAGTGCACACCAATCACTGTAAGTCAAGTTCAAACACAAGTCCTATCCTCACCGCTGACAACCAATGTTAGAAATGGGATCTCTAGTTGGCAAGGGCTTGCACCTTTGTCCAAGTAGGGACCCTCCTTCCTAGTCAGGGTAAGGGAGTTACACTCCTAAAATAACCCCTGCTCAACCCCTTGGTAGCTTGGCACGAGCAGTCAGGCTTATTCTAGAGGCAGTGTGTAAAGCATTTGCACATAACCAACAGTACTACAGTGTAAGCACTACAAACTGACACCACACCAGTTTAGAAAAATATCCAATATTTTTATATACTTTAAAACAAGACCAAATACGATAAAAATCCACAATACAAATACTTTAAAAATGTATGCTTGATAAGGTAACTTCTTCTTTGCAGGAATAACACAAAAGCAAAGTTCGTACGAGTCGGTAGCCCCGTCCGGGTCTACCGCAATGCTGAAATACACAGAGTCCAACAGTTCCAGCCGACCGCATCGCTACGGGCCAGCAGAGTCATGAACAGACTCGGTCACAGTACCTTTTCTCGTTGTGGCGGGCACGGAGCGTGCGAGCCGGTCGTCGTTCGTCGCGGTTGCGGTGCAAAGCGGAGCGGTGCAAGGTGCGGTGTCTTTCGATGCGGTGCAGGCAGCGGCTCGATGAGCGTCATGCAGACGGAGTTGGTGAGTCCAAGGCGTGCGGTGCAGGGCGAGACGGTGTACGATGCGGTGCTGACAGGTTGCGATGCAGGCGACCAAGCCGGAGTGCGGGAGCTGGAGTCGGAGCGGTGCGTCGCAAACGTGCGAGCGGTGCCCCAAATCCGATGCGGTCACGACTTTTGAGCCAGTTGCAGCGACAGCGTCGGTCTGGTCCGGCTGGCACAGTGAAGCGATGCGATGCGAACTGCGGTGCCCACAGGTCACGGTGCAAGCAGCGGCTTGGTGTCGATGGCGTCGGACGTCGTCGTCGGTGAGACCAGGGTTGCGGTGCGAGATGAGGACGGTGCGGTCTGCGGTGCAAACAGGACACCGGGCCAGCGATGGAGTCGGTTGATGGAGTCGGTTGCGGTTCCCTTCCTCTGTGGCAACGGAAACAGCGTTCCAGAAGCGGCACCCAGAGGCTTGTGAAGTCTTTGCAGTCCCTGAGACTTCTTAACAGGAGGCCAGCTCGGTTTCAGGCCCTTGGAGATACTCAGCACAAGTTTGTAGAAAGTTCAGTCCAGTCCTTTCACTGCCCAAGACAGAAGCAGCAACTGCAGGCCAACCCAACAAAGCAGTCACTCAGCAAAGGGGCAGTACTCCTCCTAGCAGCTCTCCAGCTCTTCTTCTTGACAGGTTCCTTGATTCCGGCGAGATCTAATTTTCTGGGGTTTGGGTCCCCCTTTTTATCCTCAATTTCACTTTGTTCTCTGAAGGCAGAGAGGCCTTTGCCTAGTCCAAACCAGTTCTGGTCAGTCCTGGAGCACTTTGTTGACAAGTCTCCTTCTTTCCTTTCACAGTGCAGGCCAGGGACATCAGACGCACCACAGGAGGTGGAGCCAGCATTGTGGAGGGAAGGCCCAGCCCTATTCAGGTCCCAGGTGCATCTCCTCCCACCCATCTACATGTAGATCTTGCTATTCAGCCTGGTGCTGACTCACCCTGTCTCCTGGCATCCCCCAGCCCCTGTCACTCACACTCCAGACAAGGAATACACAACCTAGCAGAGGCAGGCGTGGATGGTTAGACAAGAAAATACCCACTTTCTAAAAGTGGTATTTTCAAACACAGAATGTTAAAACCAACTTTACTAAAAGATGCATTTTATCATTCTGAGTCCAGGCATACTAAACTCGAATTTCTACCATGTTCCCTGGTCAGTTAGGATTATAAGCTGTAATAATCAAAACTGCCCATTCTGGCCTATGGGGAACAGGTAGCCTTGCAATAGTGAAAAACGAAATAGGCTGTAATTCACTATCAGGACATGCCACACACACCAGGGCATGTCCTACCTTTCACATACAATGCACCCTGCCCACAGGGGTACCTTGGGCCTACCTTAGGGGTGACTAACATGTAGAAAAGGGAAGGTTTAGGGACTTGCAAGTGTGTGCACTTGCCAAGTCGACATGGCAGCCACAGGCTGCGCACAGGCTCTGCAATGGCAGGCCAGAGTTACACTTTACGGGCTGTTTGCGTGGGTGGCATAATCCCGTGCTGCAGCCCATCAACAGCATTTGATCTATCAGCCCTGGCACTCGCAGTGCACTTTACTAGGGACTGACACATAGATCAAATAGGCCAATCATGGAAACACCAATCCATAACACATTTTATACAGGAGCACTTGCACTTTCCCACTGGACAGCAGTGCGGAAAGTGCGCAGAATCATTACACCAGCAAAAACAGAGTCAAAACCAGGAGGTCAGAAAGCAAAAAGTCAGGGGAAACACGCCAAAAAGATGCCAAGTCTAACAGTCTACCTCTATGATAATAGTTTCTTCGAATGCTAAGATCTCTGGAGGCATAGTGGAACTTTCTGGGCAAAAATTGGATTTATTTTTAAGTCCACTTACATTGATCTCACTCGTATCAACTGTATTTGCAAAAAACGTTTTAAGTCTAATTTTGCGAAGAAATTGTAAAATTACTGTATAAGTCTCTACGGGGTTTTGGACTTTACGGGGAACAAATGAGAGGCCTTTCCTTAGTATCATGGACAAAGCCTCAGACAATTCATAAGTAGATAGATTATAAAGAGGGATGGGTTCAGGTATGCTAGTCAATTGTGAAACTATTACTGTCTGTATATTCGCCTCCTGGTTCTGTAAATGCACTGGTCTTGGACAGCTCGTCGGAGGCTTTTTGCCCGACATCATAGGTTTCCGCCCACTCTGCTTCCGACGGGCAGAATTATAATCCTAAAATGGCAGCGGAACCAGCCTGGGCTCTGCCGGCGGGATTACGATGTCGCTCTCCGCCTGCCCTTTCATGGCGGTCTGCCTGCCATGAAAAGGCAGGCGGAAAGTGACTTTGCGGGCCCCTGGCAAGGCCCTCTTCCCCCTTGACCCTTCGCTATTGGGACTGAGGGGCACCTGTGGTGCCCCCCTAAACATCCCTGCACCATGTGGCAGGCACGAGAAGGTGCCTGCCATACGGTGCAGGGATGTTTGAAAAAAATCCAATTTTCTATTTCAGCTTGCGTTGCGGCCCTTTTCCGGCTGCCACACAAGCTTAAATAGAAAATTTGATGTTTCCGACCACCCATAGGGCAGTCGCATCCTAATTCTGCGGGTGGAACCGCCGACTAATAGTCGGGCAGATTCCATCCCGCTACAGTGTTGGTCAGATGCTGGTCCAACCCCCATAGTAATAGGGCCCTCTGGGTTTAAAAAGATTAAATATTAAACATTTAATTATAATATTCTATTTTGAAAGGACACGAACACAAAAAATACAGCGCTAAATAAAACACACAAAAAAATTAAAAATATATATTTTGTAACTATGCTAATTTTAACAACAATATTACAAACAACACTAAAAAACAATATTCATACCTGCAACATTCTTATTGGTGATATTTTGCACATCACAATATTCTTGTGACAATTTTCGTATCACGATATTAAAAATTCAGGGGCATATTAGCAAGGGCTTTATCGCCGCTTTAGCGGCACTTTTTGCCGCTAAAGCGGATTTTCTTATCGCCCTATCAGCAAGCTGTCGCTAACAGGCGTTAACGACAGCTTTCTGGCGATAGCAGCCCGTTTTCCCATCGCCTTGCATGCCAGCGATAATTATCGCTAATGACATGCAAGGTAGGCGTTCCCAACTAAACGCGACTGAAAACAGTCGCTAACACAACTTCCCCTATTAGCAACGCAGGCGAAGCGATAAAAAAGTTGCGCTAAGCGCGAATATCGCTAGAATTTAACACCTGCTAAAAACATGACTTACCTGTTTGTTGAATGGGAGGTGGATTGTCAGGCTAAGTCCACCATGGCGTTAATGCGTGAATATCGCTGGATTTCCAGCGATATTCACGCATTTCGCCGCTATCGCTGGATATTTTATCGCATTGGAGATAAACGTTGCTAATAGCGTGTTATCTCCGTGATAATATCCAGCGATACGCGGCGATAAAAAAAAACGCGCTAAGCGCGGTTTGCGATAATTATCGCAAGTTGTTGCTAATATCCCCCTCAGTTTTTTGTCCAAACACCTGCTCTCGTCTACCTTACCTCTGCTGATTCTGTTTGCTTTAAAACTTCAGCAATGGTCCACATCTCTAATTCCTTATATCTTTTTAACCATACTTGTGTCATTTTGCCTTTAGACTGGCCTTGCTTATTCTAAAAGTATTGACATTTTATTTTGTTGTGTTCCTTTAATTTAATGTTGGTTGCTACTGCTTGAACTCAATGCATATTTCTTAAAGGAATTGCCTGCTGCTTGTGACATTGGTACCATGTGTTAAGCAGTGGCTCGCTTTGAAATGTTTTGGGACCCAACTAGATTGCGTTTTATGTTGTTGGTGGGGACCACTCCTAACAAATTAGCTGCTATGTTCCATCATCTTTGCCATTAAATGAGATATGGAAAGATGGTTGCATTTTTCAAAATAATTGTCATATATAGTATAGTTTTGGATAGATGTGGCTTTATTAACGTGTATCGTTCATAACATATTAATTGTTAAGCCCAAATATATAAACAACCTTTAGTTGGAAATCTGGTCAATCAATCAGTGTCACAGGTCACTAGCTCTTCTTTCCTTTCATTCACTCTTTTTTTGAAAGCACAAAATTATATGACCGAAAAATGAAAGAGCCTGATCAAGATTGTATATAAGCTAATTAAATACCAAGAGTGAGACCCTATCAATCCATGACTCACCATTAAAAGTGTAATATCTGCCTCTTATAGAGGGTCCATATGAAAGCAAAAATGGTCAGAAATGGGGAGGCACTTATGACAGATGCCCCTTTTCATTAGAAAGTACATTATGAAGTATAGGCTTGACAAAGTGAATTCTATCACATCCTGATTTTGGTCTTTT